>OX438896.1:6615200-7815200 GCA_949316265.1 Diarsia mendica
TTTATTGGAGATTGGGATTGGCTTCCAGTCTTACCGAATACTAGTATTTTACATGGAGCGACTTCCTATCTGACCTACACAACCCAATTAGTAATGGGTAATATGAGAATTCTTGGTAAGACTGGTTGTTAGACTTTCGGGCCACTACCCGAAAGTCTGACGAAAAAAACCAACCCGAAAATAAACTTTGCTTTCTTATCGTATAGTTTTAAATATTTTTCATGATGTTTTTTGCACTTTACTATCTTTAATTTTCATAGTTTTTATCTTCAATTAAAGTGTCCTAAAATCAAGCATGATAGCTTTAAGTGATCAGCAGTAGACAAGCAGCTTTTATAATAAGCTGACATACATTAAAATTGCACTATACATAAAATACAAACAAACATCTCATCCCATTTCGTTCCCAGGAGCATTATCTAAGCAGTCCCGACTTGAACTCGGCGCGAATGATTTACGCGCGACTATCTAAAGTCAAGCACGCTACATTTACCACGACGCGTCGCACTCTATGGACTGATAGACGCAAAGTAAGTGAAAAACAACGAAAGGAAAAAACCGCTAAATATTGTATTAGGTTGTCGTACGCCTAGAAACAGCTAAATACCACTTGAGAACGGCAAGACCGATTTAGTAATTTTGTAAACTTTCATAAAATAATATTGGAAAATTGAAATCACCAGGAAAAATAGAAAGCTTGTTTCTATAAAATTCTTGAACGAATTCACGACGACAATAAAATTATTATTTATTTTACATTTTTGTTTGTGCCCCATAATCGTTAACTCGTGGGTTTAGGTGACCAAATCTCAAACTGTGAGGAATATCGTAAAATACTCAAAGGAGTCTTGACCCGATTTTGATGAAAACTAAAACTGCACCTAAAAATTACTATGCATACGACTCACAGAATAAAAATTTTGTAACTAACATAATCTTAACTTTGGCCGCTGTGTTGCGCGTTACGGGTTCCATTCCAGAAACAATTTTATAATTACAGTTTTTACATAGCTCTTGTGACTATAGTCACTAGAGCTATGTAAACTATAATATTAAATGTTTTATCCAAGATATCTATTTGTATAAACTGCAGACATACTTACTCACACATTAATAGTGTTCTGGACACAACACGCATTTTCTTTGTTCTCCATTTAGGTCAAGCAAATTAATAAACTTTACAAAATCCAGTGCTAATAAATATAAATTTCTATTCTTATAAGCTAACATTTTGGTGTTTTCTCCATGACCTATTTGGAACAACACCAAACTACGCAACAAGTGACACTGTAATGGATTCTCTAAACTTTTGAACATTTCTCAAATAGATAAATAAATACTATTTATTTGTAGTTTTGCCAAATTTTTACAAAATGCCACTCGGTCTGAAATTCAGGATAAAAAGTAGCTTTTGATAGCCTCCAGGCACCAACTGTATGTAAAATTCTTTAACAATCAGCTCAGTGGTTTAGATGTGAACAAGTAAGTAAAAAATTGATGAAACGTGGGTAACGTTTAAAGAGAGTAAAGTACTTACTCATAAATATGAGCAACTTTTACTATTCGATTATTACTACTTACTGTGAAATATGAAATGAAAAAACAGCTGTTCACCACATTTCTTCCAGTAAAGTTATGAGATCAAATGTATGGAGCAAGTGAAATTTTTGGTTATTTTTGGTTGCTCTCTATGTAAAAGCTCTGTATGTCCATGAGTACCTACCTAATACACTCCGCTATAGCCCAGCACGTTTGAAAAATCATCCACAATAATATCCGAACGACTATCTTCAATTGTACTTCAATCAAAGTTTATTATCAAAGGGAGTTTCTCAGACCCATAAGGTGTCTTCAAAGATCAGACGGGTATTGGTATCTTAAGTCATGTGCCATCTGCACCTTTACCCTACTATCATGCGGCCGGCTTCCAGATGCGGGCGAATATTTGTCAGTATTTTATACATAGCTCCTGTGTAGGATACGTAATAAGCCCAGCTATGTTCATGGTTTGCACGAAACTGCTTGTAACTACTTGTAAGGTCGTCACTAAAATGCAGATTGAGTTTTGTCTATTCCATGCAGAATTGCAGACACTGTCTTCCTTAGTTTTGACATAGAAATTCGTTTTACATGACTGCTTGGAAATCCGACACTAATTGGTCTTGTGGTGTCAAGCGCGACTGCTGAGCAGCAGTGAATCGGTTCCCGGGTTGGGAAAAGTTTTATTGGGTTTTTCACCGTGGCTTTTGTTCTCAGGAATTTCCCAGTAGCAGCCACAGAAGAAACATGGGTGGTTTTTAGTCAGTAGAAGTCTGACACTCCCTTTCGCCTTGCCCAAGAGCGGGAGGGGTTATTATTAAAAAAAAAGATAACAAAACAATCTCATTCTCACACTGCTACCGAAGTGCATTTGTAAGTTAAGATACCACAGTTCTCACCGCCTCTTATTTTCATACATTCACATCGCGTTTGCTCCCCTACAGCTATACGAAGCTACAAGCACTGTATGAAGGAACGGCCAAGTGCGACTTGGACTCGTGTACCGAGGGTTCCGTAGGAACTTATAGGTATTTTGTTGTTAAACTACATGTTTATGGTTTTCAGATTTTTATACATGTGCTGTAAAACATTGCTTTTTTTATGAAATTTCATGATTCTAGGAGGTCAACCGAAAGTAGCCTATCCGTTTTGATCCCCTTTTGAAGTCGCAAAATAACGGACACAAACGGTCATTATCTTTTGATCATGTTGACAGAAGTTTTTTCACAGCTGCACTTCCGAAAACCCGTTGACGTTGATATTTGATAAAAAATTCAACTTGATACCTTTACACGTTCCTGAAAAATAAGGGTAATAAGTAGACCCTTTTTGTGCAATTATACGAGGGTAGTCGCAGGTCGCACACTTAAACATCATACATTTTTTTTTTGTGGGTGGAACATCATCGAGAAACCCCCCCCCCCCCCCGCACTTGGGCAGAGCGAATGGGAGAGTCAGACTTCTACTGACTAAAAACCAAACCCATGTTCCTTCTTCGCCCTTGTGTCGGAGCCGCGTTATCCGCTAAACATCATAACTGGCAAAATGACTCAGCGTAACGCTTCGTATTACATACTTTTTTTTAAACGTTGGACACTGGGAATTTCTGCTGTATCGTGGGTTATACAAAAAATACACACTATACAAAAAATTGAAACATTTAAACTCACATACACAACCAAACACCCAGACCCGTAACATTCTTATCTGTAGGTCATACAAATGTTCCGTGCGGGGATCACCCGCGACACGCAGCGCAGCACTCCAATCGCTCAGCCACTGCGCCAACCGTGTCGTCAATGTTACTTGATGTTATGTTTTGTAAGTTTTACGCGGTTTTTGAGATAGTCAACTAATCGTTTTGTTATGTTGCACAGTGTTGCACTATATAGGTACATAATTCGTATCTACACGATGCGACAGCCCCTATTTTCTCACGTTTAACCTAAACGGAAGCATGCTTAGAATTTGCGTAACCACTTTTGAAGTGAATTTGTATCTAGTTGAAATACTGTAATCTTACTATAAATATGGTTTACTGCACTACGGAACCCCAAACCCCACGAAACACGGTTAAGTTTATGCAATAACCCTTCACGGGGTCGCCTGCAGGTGCGATAAGGAAAATGGCGGAACAACCAATGGTGTGTATCGTGTAATAGTATTGTCATGCATTTTACCTTATAGTGAAACTAAGGTGCGAAAGAGATTTAGCGAGAAACTTGGCTTGTTATGTTTTTCGTTATTGTTTAATGTAGCTCGTAGAAATTTGAGCCGTATGGACTCAAAATACCTTCATTTTAGTTGTAGTAGGTATACAATGATATCAAAGCTTCAGGCACTATATAGTGTAGTGTAAAACTATACAAAATAATGAATACAATGAATTTAATAAGGCATATAATTACCGTAAACTTCTATTCAACGTAGAACACGCCAGTGAAAAATAATAAACATGCGTTTTAAAGCATGTTTACAACTTACAACTCGTTTGACGGACTAAAATAAACGCATGAAATTTTACCTTTTAAAATGCTTGCCAACGTTCTACAACAGTTACAGTGGCCTGCTTTATTTTCTGCGGTTAAAAATCAGTCACAAAATACTGTGTTAATGAAGCATTTAAAAAAAGAGGAAGGGTCAATGACATATTAATGACGCATCTGATTAAAAAGGGCATACAGAAAATTTCCCGAACACTCTTGAACCAGCACTGGATTTAGAGAGTTCGGGGAATTTTCGACCTTAAACTGCTGAGCTTACCCCCGTATTTATAGTCAAGTCAAAGTAATTACTTGGACTTAAGTAATTACTATAAGCAAATATTTTTATGCAATGGGTAAGAATTTAAACGAAGTTAGAGCCGTCAATGAAAGCAAAACTAAGAATTCTAACGTTTGATAGTTCTAACATTAAGGAATTACTAAACTACAGAGAAAAAATCGTATCTTAAACAATGACAGTTACTCAAGCAATAGTAATGACTTGTTTATAAATACGGGTGTAAAAGTTCTAGCGAAGTGTTATTGGGTTTTTCCAACAGAAATCTCTTTGTAGCCTCGGACTTTGGATTTGTACCCGATTGATGGCAATAGGCCCGATACAAATCCAAAGTATTACATATGGGATGAATTGTATGTGACTTAAACACAACTGGGGACATATTGGTGTACTACAAGGTACAGCCCTCGCTAAACTTCGTGGCCGCCCTGAGTATAGTCGCGAGTCCGAACTTGCGCATGGCACAGTCGAGTGGGAATACGTAATCAACCAAACAATTTTCGTGTTCTAACATTTTTAATACTTATTATATTATGGCCCTGCCCCCAAGCTCTTGTGCGTCCCGCTAATACCTGATTTTGTGTTCTGCGCAATGCAAGAGCCTAGTTTCGGGACGTCACAAAGTTTGGCGCGAGCTGTACCACTGCCTAGCCCGTCAGGGATCGCAGGTGTGACTCTAACCCACGTTTAAAGAAAATTGGTTCTCTAGGGATAAAACTCTAACTTCTCAGTCAAGTATTATAATGAATAACGATGCGAATATAAGAAGACATTTTCTGAAATAGGTCTTTCAACTTCGTGAACATTCATCTTGATCCTGTCAACTTGGAGAACTTTATTTAGCTTATTTATAACCGTTGTGACGTGTAAGTCTTGGAGAAGTAGTTACGTTCATAACCTCATGCCTTATTCAAATGAGGATAGGCGGAAAATTACGAACGTCACCCGCAAGAATCCTACAATAGCCTTACTGCTACGTCTACGTTCGAAACGTTGGTTCTGTTGGACCTAAGCTAAGTATGTTTGTTCGTGTCACACACATTGTAAGACGACCATGATAATTAATATGTATAAGACTTTTGACTAACCAAACATTTTATAGATAGACGAACTCAGGCTGAAAATAATGAAACTTTTTCCAGCTCGGGAGTTAAAACCCGGATCATACGCTACTATTTTTTTTTTGTACTGTCAGTAAAGTTGTACGGCTGGTATGGTTTGGTGTTGTATATTTGGCTGGACTTGTATTTGTTTTACAGAGATCGGCTGCAAAAAACCATACATAGAGGCATGGAAAGCTATGGGCAATATTGCATTGCCCAGCTATGGGACAACACAGGTTGATTGAAAAAAAATATTTATCAACTTAAGGTAACTCCACACTCTGGCAAATAAATATTGTTCTTAATCTTCAACTTGGCCACAACACCCAATTATGTTATACAATATCGTACAAGCTTTACCTTTATAATAAATTCCTAACTCATTTTATAATTTGCTTCGTAAGTAAGCTTCAAAACTAATTTAATTTATCTTTCCCGTATAATTTGCACAGTGCTTCCATAATGAAACCCAGACTAGTCACAATTTAAGCTTTCCTCTCACCGAGTGTGGCTACAGGCATTTCTACTTTATAATTATTAATACTGTTAGGAAACTGAATCCCTCAAGCTGTTCTTCAAGGAAATTTTAATCATCACTGAAAGGCGGATTTCTCGAGGTTTCTACTGAAAATATCTGAAGAATATTTTAAATGTTACTGTATTATTATTGTAAGCCTGTATTGCCCACTGCAGGGCAAAGGCCTCCCTTCCCTCCTTCCATTTTTCGCGATCTAGTGCAATTATAATAATAATAATAAATTTTATTTCTTATAGGAGATTGTAGTACAAGAGGCATACACAAAGTTATAGGCCAAGCCTTTGAGGAGTCCAGATCATCTCACCATCTGCATTAAGATTGTTCATTTCTTTTATAACATTAGGTAATAGCTGTGCCCCGCGGTTTCATCCGTGTCTGACTACTTTGCTTATTGCTCGGTGCCTGAGGATCGTAGCTGATTTTAAATAGCCTATTACAATAGCTGTGCTTTCAAATAGTGTCTCAGGGCCAGTTGAAAACCAGCGTCGGGCGCTAGCTGCTCGGCAGTTTGCTGAACTGGTCCTATTTGGCGCAGCCGTGAGATGCACACACTCTCTTTTTGTTCCGTCTGTTAATTTTTTAGTTTATTTATTAATTTATTTTTATTTTTTGTTGTGTGCACTTGTGGTATGTGCTGAATAAATATGTTTTCTGTCTTTTCTTTCTTCTTTCTTTCTAGTTGAAAAAATAAAAGACTTTTTCAAATCCTAGGTAGATAGCTCCAGACATTAGCGCGTGTAAACAACAAACACTTCACCTTTATTGTATTACAGCGCCCTGTTCCGGCCTTGTACGCGACTACGGCAAAGCCAAAGGAGGGTTATGATTTTGACTGGCTATTTATGTATGTATGTGAGTATCTTCATCTGTTCCCTCAAAGCTCCTAATCTAGGTTCTTATCGGAACTCGACATATGAGGTATCGTTATAACCTTCTTAATTGTCCGCTGAACATAACACACGTTATTAAACTGTTTAGGTTGGTACCTATAACGTGTGACTACGGCTTTTCTTTTTGTTCTATCCTGAAAATCTTGTTTTATACTTTTTCAGTGTCGTTTTTTTAATCTATTGCATAGATTCTATCGCGGGCCTTGGGTTGAGTTGAGCGTGGAGAGCGAATCCAGAGATTTCCTAACAAAAATATTCAGTTCAAGATTCAACCAGGTTGCTATGGTTACGGAAAATAACAAGGTTGTCAACTGAGGTTGTCAAATTAAATAATTGTTTGTCTCTCTGCTTTCTCCTTCTAAAATATTCTTACTCGTATAATTTGTGTACAAAGTGTTTTAAATATGAATAAAAAATAGTGAAAGAAAATTAGTGAGGAGTGAGTACTCTATCTATAAACATTCATTTTATTATTAGTACGCATCTATCATAAGTTTTATTGGTTTTTGCATTACTACTCTGCGAATCGGTCTAAAACGATTCGTTTTCTTATAAAATATCTAAAATAAAATAAATAATTTTCATATTTTTCAATGTTATGACAGGTTATGACACTTACGTCAGGCTGTCAATACTTTTTCTTTTAAATTTTCTGTCATAGAGTTTCTTACTAGCTTACTTAGTCTATGAAGGTTAGTTTTAATTTATATAATGTACATCGCGCGAAATTCGAAGATCAAACTCTTATTATCGTTATTTTTGTTCAAATTTTTTGAATGATAAATTATTTTGGTGTGTAATTACACTATTAATACCTAATTATTTATATCTATTATTGCATAAGTTGATAAAAAATGCTATGCAATAGATTTACCGCGGCAGTCTCCGAGTGCCACACGTTTTTTTGACGTAGTCGAGTTTTAGTTTTTATTTAATTTGTAATCAATGTCGCCTATGTTACTCAGGGATAATGAAGCACACTTATAAGTATCACTACCGCACCGCTACCGTAGTATCGTTGTAGTTTCACGACAGTGAAAGATTTTTTTAAATCAGAGTAGTAGTTTTTGAGTTTTTTTATCCTACCTCTTTATAAAATTAGTGTTAATTATATAACTATAGAGACGGCGACCTAAAAGAGGGATCTACCCTGTTTTTATATTCCTATGGCTCTACCTATTTCTTCTATTTCAAAAGAGTGTTGTATAAAATTCGATTTTTCAAAGTGCAAATCACAAGTGGCCCACTCGCCACCGCCTTCACCCATTCAATAAAAGCGTCTTTCATCAAGCTTCACTGGCAAAGGCGGCTATTCAGAAGAAAAATCCTTTTTTTTTCTTCAGCAAGAAGGATAATTAATTAATCCACGGGTTAATGGAAAGATTTTTTTAAAGAAAAACTGCAGCAAGTATTTTCTTTTGAATCTTACTGTAGGTACGTAGATGAAGATTATACCTACTGAACAACTTCATCTGCCTAGCCTTTTCCCTAGTATGTCGGCGTCGGCTTCCAGTCTAACCAGATGCAGCTGAATACTAGTATTTTACATGGAGCGACTGCCTATCTAACCGCCACAACCCAGTTAGTACTGAACAACATCAGTACATAGTATAAAACAAAGTCGCTTTCTCTGTCCCTATGTCCCTTTGTGTATGCATACATCTTTAAAACTACGCAAAGGATTTTGATGCGGTTTTTTTTTAATAGATAGAGGGATTCAAGAGGAAGGTTTATATGTATAATAACATCCATTTGAATCCGTGCGAAGCCGGGGCGGGTCGCTAGTAATCTATCTATCTATCTATATAAATAAAGAGAGAAGTCCTGACTGACTGACTGACTGACTGACTGACTCATCAACGCCCAGCCCAAACCCTTGGACCTGGAAAGTTGAAATTTTGCACAGAGGTTCCTTTTATAATGTAGACAAGGAATAAGGAAGGATTTTTCGAAATTCAACCCCTAAGGGAGTCAAATAGGGGATGAAAGTTTGTATGGAAAATCGACATTTTCACGCGGGCGAAGCCGCTGGCAAAAGCTAGTATAAATAAAAAGAGAAGTCCTGACTGACTGACTCATCAACGCCCAGCCCAAACCCTTGGACCTAGAAAGCTGAAATTTTGCACAGAGGTTCCCTTTATAATGTAGACAAGGAATAAGGAAGGATCTTTCGAAATTCAACCCCTAAGGGAGTTAAATAGGGGATGAAAGTTTGTATGGAAAATCGTAATTTTCACGCGGGCGAAGCCGCTGGCAAAAGCTAGTTAATATTAAATTATGAAATGAAAAATATAAAACCCCGCCTGCATCCAAGTTTTGTTTAATTTAAAATGTGCTTGTTTTTTCTGCTTTTCAGTTTTTTCAGTCGGGTTTTTTAGTTTTTTAACTACTTTTTAGTCAGTAGAAGTCTGACACTCCCTACCGCTCTGCCCAAGAACGGGAGGAGTCATTTGATGATTTCTTCACACACAAAAAAAAAGTTTTTATACCACTTTAACTTACGGGATATCCTCTTTGATAATTATCCATTATTATGAGCTTCCGATATTTCGACGCTGTTACAAGAGCGCCATGATTGCGCGACGACTGAATCAATCAAACAGATAATTATCTCATCAATCTGTCTGAATAATGAATTATCACGGAAGATATCCCGTAAGCCACTTAATATCTTACTATAGGTATCCATCTACGTAAAGTAGTACAAGTTTAGTTTTAAACTGTAAAAGCTTGAAACAATTAAGGTTATTAATACTGAAAACGGAAATTTGAAACAAAAGTAAACATGGTATTAAATACCCCGTTTTCTGTATTAATAGTAGTGTCAGCGACCGTGTCAGTTTAAAAACGTATAATAAAGGTGATAATTATTTACCTTTCTACCACAAGTTAACGAAGTGCATTTCATTCATTCGTTAATTAATATATAATCATAAAACCCCTTTAGAAGGCTGGAACATAAGCTAACAAACAAAATGGTTTCCGGAAACCTTTGATACGCTCAACGAAAATCACAATTCTGAAACTTAGTGACTGAAACTTAACTGAGGTTAATGTAAAAAATTGTAAAAGTTTTCAATGCAAAAAATCAAACGAGAAATGATAGAAGTTTTGAAGACATCGCCTTCTGAATCTTGAATGACAAAAGTTCAAAAAAACTGTAAAGATTGAAGAGAAAGTTGTATGAGTTTTCTTTCGATAATATTATTCATTCTATTTACCGTGAAGTTCTGAATACTTAATGAATTGCAGAGATAGGTGGTGTGGGAAGAATCAATTTTATACTAATAGGTACGTCGTTTAAACTAAGTCACATGCATCTCATGCCTGTCTGCTTTATTCTACTGAACTACGCAGTTTAAAGTGTTAAACCTTAATCGATGACATGGCGAAGGTTGCGGAGATCCGGTGGAATAGATAGTTAGATCCCTATGGGACCGGTCAATGTGGTGACACTTAGGGGAAGCCTATGCCCAGCAGTGAACATCTTTTGGCTCCAATGATAATATTGAATACCTTAATAATAATTAAAAATAAAGATAGCACGATTGTTTCATCAACTGATAAAAACTGCAAAGAACGGACGAGTCGCTGGTCACTGTAGCTGTACTATCTACATAATATTGTTAATGGGCAACAGCAACAGACACCACTATAATACCAATCGTGTTAGGACCACTATTCACTCAACCATGACAACTCGTTGACGTGGCTATCTGTCAGACACGTTCACACGTCTCGACGTCGGCGTCGCGCCGGTTCGCCACCTATTTGTAGAGGACATCTCAAATATCATAGGGACTAGAAATGGACAAACGTCTACGCCAGACCCGACTCTACTGTCGCTTTGTGTAAATTGTACTTATAGATACTCTTGCCTTTGAACAACTATGTAGAAGTCATAATATTATAACTTCGGACTATTTAAGAGGACAAGCGACACGTTGGAAACTTGGCACTTAAGAGCCGGTTTTTTTTTTTCACTTACGCTGATTTATGCAAAGGGGAGAAGAGAAGAGATGCTTAGGAGCTAGTGTGTATCCACCGAAGCTGTGACTAGTTGTGCAAATGTGTGTGTGTGTGTGTGTGTTGTGTAGATGTTGAAGCTCAAGCAACCGCACACTGCATAAAGCACGCCGCTCACGTGTTTTCTCATGACCGCTGTGCGTTGCGAGTACTGTGGATAGCCTCTACAAATATGAGACAACTCCTCACCTCTCAACTTTACCGTTTCCATTAAAATTAAGCGGAGATGTGAAGTGTAAATATTATATAAAAAAACTATCGAACGAAACCTAACAGCTATCGATACTCTTGCAATAGCCTTGCAACGTAGAATCCATGAAACTCAATAAGAGCTGTATACGGAAAGGCGTTATTTTTAAAAGCAATAAATAAAGCATGGATGTTAGGGTTCTCAAGTTGCTCGTTATTACAGTAGCTCGTGCACTGTGTTCTTTCAATTTCCTCCTTTATATTATGTAAGCTAATAAAGTGTTGCTGTAAAAGCTTGGGGCTTGCAAACGGCTAGCGTTTATATAAAAATATTAACGTTGTCCTAACGAGTGTAGTTACGTCATAACGATTTAGTTAGGAGATATTATATTTCTTTCTGGACATTTACGTACAAAATATATAGTTGTATATTAGGATCTGTTATGTTGTTGTACGCTATGTTGTTACTGATTATTTTGGAAATTCTCGTAGAAGAAAAATGTTGACTGGTAGACAATGCCTTGTGGCATTAAATCCACCTGTGTAACATGAAGTTTAAATAAATAATGTCATGACAAAACATTTCTACCAGTTTGAGCCTCTTGCCAAGACTACCTACGGATTTCTCAGAGCTTAACTGTCTCGGAAAAGGATACAAGAATATGTTTTTATTCAAGTACATAAAGTAGTTCCCAAACGTGCCAAGAATGCCTGTGATCTCGCAGCTGAAAATAGCTTCGAGCCTTTAGTTAGAGGTTTCAACTAAAAAGTCACTGAATGCAGTCGCTGCAATTGTTACATTATCATCACCAGTTACTTAGTAGATCTTATAGGAAGTCATCATCATCAGCTATCATCGCCCAGCCTTTTCCTAACTATGTTGAGGTCGGCTTAGATCTTGTAGGAAATATAAGGTCCCATTAAAATAGGTGGACAAATTTTAACACAGCGTTCAGTAGGTCTAACCAAATGAAAGATATCTAAACAAAAAAAACATCAAATAAAGTGTTTTTTTTTTACTTAAAATGATAAATTGCCGGCACTCTAGAACAAACTCATCCTTTATGAGTAGGTAGTTAAATGCGTTTTTTTAAATGTTTTTTTTACCATCGTCCTTATTTTGGTGGTCTGAATGATTTCTGAAATTTTGTCCACCTATTTTAATGGAGCCTTATATAGTTAACTGTCTTCTAAAACTAAGTAACAAGAACAAGTAAGTCTTCGCAGAAAGTAAAACTACATTTTCTATAAGCTTTCCGTCAATATTTTCACCTCGACTTAGATGCACGAGCACAAACCTGGGATGTGGGGAGGACATAATAGAAAACGGATGTCAGTAGGGTTGCTTCTATATATTGGATTTAGACGAGGCGTGACGAGAAATACATCGTTATAAGTATATAATGCTGAGAGTGCAAGAAGTATGCAAAGATTTTTAGTTAAGATTTTTCCGTGTCCATGGAGAATTGAAATTTATAAATCATAGTAACATAAATAACTAGTATCCCAGTAATTTATATTTATCTGACCACTACAATCGAGTTACTTTGTATAATTGGAACACGAACCTACTTCGAAAGACTAAACTAGTATGTACCTATATAAATCCTCATCATCTTCCTAGCTTTTTCCAAGCATGTCAGGGTTGGCTTCTATCATATTACCAGCGCTGTGAGATTCGTCTTAAATGTTGTGACTTTTGACATCACACAGGACCAGTTTTAGTTTAATATTTATGTCTTATTTTTAGGCATTTTGTACTTATATCTTTGGTACTTTTAATATTTTATTTTATACAGTAATCAGAGTATTTTGAGCATAAATATATGTAGAGAGGTCTCCACTCTAAAAATATTATAACTAAAAGCGTCTACAGCTTTTATGAAATCGAAATGTAAGAAACATTTACAAAGATTGAATTTCCTTTAGCAATACAGCTCAGATTTTGTATCTACATTAAGTGATAACTCAAGATAGATACTTTTATAACCGACTACCTCGAGAGCCTAGTGGCAGCCAGTGCGACTGCTGAGTATAAGTCCTGGGGGTGGTGAAAAACCCATTAACATGGGTGATGAATTTTTCAATCAAGATTTTCTCAGTACGGATTTGTGCCCAGCTTATGGCAATAGGATTTCTGCCTACTTTAAGGGACTTAAACATAACAATTAAAATATTGTTAACTATTATGTACTTGCACCTGTGCCTTACCCTTTAAGGATTGCAAGCGTGACGTTCTGTTAAATATTATTGCAAAGAAATGTTAGACAAATCTCGAACAAAAATCCTTTTATATTTGCCAGCTATGAAGTTTTGCTTGAAAATGTGACTCAGTTATAAAAGCAGGCGAGTCGCCTGAATGCGACCACTGATAACAACTATCTACCTGTCTCATTGTTCCCTGTACAACTGTACATGAGCCACTAGTGCCAGGGGACAGCGCATCAAGATATTTGCATACTGTTGTTTGTGTGGAAACGGAGTTGTTGCATTTTCCAGGAAAATATATTTATCGGCGACGAATATAATATACTAGCTTGATACTTTTTATGAGTTGAAGAATTTAAAACAGATTTTTCCTTCTTACAACTTGCAGGCTGTTGTAAAGTGAAATAAGGTGGAATACATTGTTTTTTCATTACTCATACTCTGAAAGTAGGTCAGTACATGCCTGCGGAGCGGGTTGAAAGTACTACTTTTCAGCCCTAGGGAGAATCGCTTTCTACTGACTGCTGTCAAATTATTTGTTGTAATAGGTAGCAAACCTATTACCATAAACCAGTGTAATTAAGAGCAAGCCTATTGCCACCAACCGATGTGATTAGGAGCAAGCCTATTACCATCAATAAATGTAATTAGGAGCAAGCCTATTGCCATCAACTGATGTAATTGGGACCAAGCCTATTGCCATCAAACAATGTAATTAGGAGCAAGCCTATTGCCATTAACTGATGTAATTAGGAGCAAGCCTATTGCCATTAACTGATGTAATTGGAGGCAAGCCTATTGCCATCAACCGATGTAATTAGGAGCAAGACTATTGCCATCAACCAATCTAATTAGGAGCAAGCCTATTGCCATCAACCGATGTAATTAGGTGCAAGCCTATTGCCATCAACCAAGCTAATTAGGAGCAAACCTATTGCCATCAACCGATATAATTAGGAGCAAGCCTATTGTCATCCACCGGTTTGGGTAAATAGGAGCAAGCCTATTGCCATCAACTAATCTAAATAGTAGCAAGCCTATTGCCATCAACGAATGTAATTGGTGGCAAGCCTATTGCCCCCAACCGATGTAATAAGGATCAAGCCTATTGCCATCAACTAATCTAATTAGAAGCTAGTAGCAAGCCTATTGCTATCAACCGATGTAATTAGGAGCAAAGCCTATTTACCGATTTAGTTAATTGGGGGAAGGCTAACATCGGTATGAAACCAGCATGCCTTTTTTTTTTTTGGGGGGTGGAAAATCATCAAATGACCCCCCCCCCCCCCCCCGCTCTTGGGCAGAGCTAAGGGAGGGGTGTCAGACTTCTACTGACTAAAAACCGAACCCATGTTCTTTCTTCACCCTTGTGTCGAAGCCGCGTTATCCTTTCGATAATCCACAGCCCCGACGGGAGACCAGCATGCCTGAGAGATATTTCTTGGCGGCATGTAAAGTCAAGCCCACAGACGGCATGTAGGTAAACTCTGACAACAAAGTTAGTTACTCTTCATCATCTTTCTGCTCTTTGTCCCATTCTATTTGGGGTCGGTTTTTTTTCTTCCATTCTTCCCTGTCATTTATCATGGCATCATTATTTTACTCCTTTCTTTTTAAGATTAGTCACTAACCACACGATAATGAAAGACAAAAAAAAACTTCGTTACTTTTGTCTTCACAATACCCACACAAACTATTACTATCCTACCCAATCAATATCACAATAATCTGTAGTTATTACGATAACGACCCGTAAAACCGTCTGCCCGTAAATATAAGCAATTAGTCGTCCCTTACGGCACCCGAGGGAAGTGACAGGGTTAGTCTATTACACTATTAGTCTGCGACACAACACGACTGCCGCTCATTTACACATGGTTGATGGTTCATAGTTTAAACTGCTATTAGTGTTTGGGGGTTTATGAGGAACAGGGTGTAAAGTTTCTCATCCCCCGTAAAAAAGGGAGGATCCTCCGACCGGACGGGTGTTGTGTCCGGTGGGCTACGAGGGATGAGGAACTTTACACCCTGTTCCTCATAAACCCCCAAACTGGTGACCCCGACGTGATGCCCCAGTCAGTCGGGGTGATGCTGCGTATGCTCCAGTGGGTCGGAGTGTGCAGTGCTTGCACGAAGGCTGCGCTGACGTTCATGCTCGGGGTCACCAGATTGGGGGGATGAGGAACTTTACACCCTGTTCCTCTACCCCCCAAAAGTGTAATGAAGATATTCGGTAGGGCGTCATTTATCGTCATTCATCATCTACTTAGCCTTTTCTGAACCATGTTGAGGTCGGCTTCCAGTCTGACCGGATGCACTTGAGTGTGCACTTTACATGGAGCGACTGCCTATCTGACCTCCAGAACCCAGTTAGTAATGGGTAATACGATATTCTTTAGTAAGACTGGCCATTTATCATCAGAATTAACCAAAATCGAAATATCGTAGCCGTTTACATACAATCATCTAAGAGCGATTAAATCGGATATTGCTGTCATTATCGTGTTTATTTTGCTGTGCCTCTGTTGTCCCAGGGCTGGGCAAAGAACCACTCCATAGCCTTTCATTCTTCTCTCCGTGCGGTTTATCTGACCAATCACTCTCAAACATCTACAGGTCATCAAGCCAACGTTTTCCACGCCTCCCTCGTCGGCGATGCCCGATACATTACCGAGCCGATACCCACTGCGTGTTGCTAATAGCGAAAATAAAAACAAATTTTGGAACTCAATCCTCAATACAGGGTGTTAGGTTAAACGTGGGACATATTGAAGGGGGGTATTCACTATTCGATTTTCGTCCCAAATATGTAAAAAAAACTATAACCTTAATTTGTGACGTAATAGGGGATCGGACAAAAAAAAACTAATTAGTCCGTCAGATAGATTTCCAAAAAATATTGACCAGTGACGTTTCAAGCCCCACTCCATGATCTTTGACGCGCTATTATAGCTTCGTCAATTTTTATTGATTTGATAAAACAAAAAACACGTATCCAATATTTTTCGATAATCTAACTGACGGACTAAACAGAATCATATTTTTTGAGTCAGTCCGATCCCCTATTGTCATGGCCCTCGCACGCTCTCCAGATCTCACTTTATTAGACGTTTCTGTATCGTGGTTGTCCTACGCCAGTCTTAAAATATGAAGGGAAAATGGATTATACCTAAAATTCATTGATCTGCGTACATTTCCTGTGATAAACGCAAGTGTGTCGAGACTTTTCTGAAGTATTTGTTATGGTTCTGTCTGTTATTTATCAGTGTTTTTTTTGTTGTTCATATTAAAATTCTATAATAAGCGTCTATTTATCGTCCCAATTTGTCTTTACCAGTTTAATATTTGTGCGTATTTATATACGTACACTTTGATAATATTATGAGAGACTCAATTTAGTACTAAATAATAATAATAATAATATTCCACAACTATCACACAACGCCATCTAGTCCCAAGCTAAGCAGAGCTTGTGTTATGGGTACTAGACAACTGATAAACATACTTATATATTTCTAAATACATACATATTATAGATAAATTACACCCAGACACAGAACAAATGATCGTGCTCATCACACAAACATTTGTCCTGGGTGGGAATCGAACCCACGACCTCCGGCATAGCAGTTAGGGTCACTAACCACTAGACCAACAGGCCAGTCAATGCTAAGGAATGAATTTAATTACCCTCTAACTCTTAAATTTAACTTTTTCAGACTACTTATGCCATAACCAACAAACTATCTGCCGCACTCAGAGACGTATAATGATTACTTAAGCCATTACTTAGTAAAGGTTTTGATAGATTAGTAAAGGTTTTATATGTCAAGTGGCAACTTAAGTAATCATTAAATATTATCTCATCTCTGAGTACCGCAGTATAACTTTGATATTGTAGATTCTGTTTTCTCACAGCCCTTTCACGTTTAAAGTCATCTCGTGCAAGCTCTAAAAGTCAGTTCTACTTAATGTGAGCTTTAATCAAAACTTATATCTATTCATAGTTCTCAGTAAGATACGTTAGCTTTGCCTGAAGTTTGCTCGGGGCTCCGAAGTCGCGAGAAATATAAAGGACTTATTTTTCAACAGAAGTAACATAAGACTTGGTGTCAAATTAACCGAACGTTGAAAAGGAGAGATGTTATTAAAATTAGAGCCTGTAATATTGAAATAATGATAAACATGTTGTACGTGGTTAAGATGAATTATGCTTAATAATTAATAACGAGGATCAACAATCAAATCCGAGGAGAAGAGGAGCTCGTGGCTTAATAAGAACTGCCACTCAGGTCGATCTTTAGGTAAAGCTGTGCTTGCCTAGGTCGGTCTGTGGATGTGTGACCGCCAGACATACCGAGTTTCCTCCGTTCCTCGGAAAGCACGTTAAGCGGTTGGTCCCGGCTGCCATATATCTTTGGCAGTCGTTACAGGTAGTCAGTGACCTGAAATTCTGACATCCAGTCTTACCAAAGGGTATCGTATTACCTTGTATTAACTGGGAGTGGGTTGTGGAGGTCAGATAGGCAGTCGCTCCATGTATCTGCATCCGGTTAGACTGGAAGCCGACCCCAATATAGTTGGGTAAAGGCTAGACAGATGGTGATGATCAACAATCAAATCCCAGGGCGAAACCCTAGAGTGTCAGGCCATGCTTTTCACACGGCCATACGTTAACTGTTCAAGTGTTTCAAGAATCAGAAACTTGTACGATCAGACCGTCAGTTCTCACACAAGATAATATTACACCTGGAATCCCCGTAGAGTTAGGTGTACCTCATCGTACACCCACATTTTGCCAGTTCGGTCGGCAATTCTCATGTAGTCGGGGGTGAACCTATTGCCATCAACCGGGCATAAACCTAGACACCTAGTTCTTGATGGAACAACCCAATAACGATCGACTCGGTTATCGAACCCAGGACCTAATGCGTAGTAGTCGTGAAACAGCTAGTAATAAGAATTTACAGCGTCCACTAGTGGCTGATGAAAGATGAAAATGCCAATAAAAAGTAAATTCAACCAATAAAGTAACCACAGTCTATTTATTATTTTAGGTCAACATTATTCCCAGTTACCTGCTTACATAATAATATTTCAAGTGAACTGAAAATGTCAAATGTAATGAATATCCAATGAACGTGATTTTATTCAATAACTAGCTGACCCGCGCAACTTCGTCTGCGTCACATAAATATAGCTATAACCTTTCTCGATATATCGACTATCCGACATTAATTAAGCTAAATCGTAACAAACAAAAAATCTTATCTTTCCTCTTTATTACAATAGTTTAGATGGTTTAGATTAGCTTAGATTATATTAAAGTGTGAATTACTATAAAATTTATCTCTTACTGTTAAATATACTATAACACTCTGTACTTGTAAACATTATGATGCAGTAAATATTTTGAATTTGAATTTCCCGGAGGCCAGCCAGAATCCCCCGTACCTACATTGCGACGCAACCCGCGTAATTATTTTTCCGCGCAGGTATTTTTACATTGCGATATCTTCTAAGATATTTGTTTAAACTGTATAGAGTAAAGAGCACAAATATTCTATATTAAATTTCCGTTCTAACGAACACATTTATTTAGATATAGATTAATACCATATGGGTTAAATAAGCTTCGCAAAAAATAATTCTTTTTAACCTAACATTTTAATAATAAAAAATGGTTACAGTGAGTCAATCTTAGAAGATAGACAGATGCTGTCGCGGACTTTTTTTTAGAACTTTTAAAGACGAATAATTACTTCATACATGATATTCTCGTAACTTAAACCGTTTTCGCAGCGCACGCAACGGAAGCTCTCAGAAAGGAATTTTCTTTTCCCGTTTTTGCAACATTTCTCATTTATGCTCCGCTCCTATTGGTAGTAGCGTGATGTTATATAGCCTATAACCTTCCTTGATAAATGAACTATCCAACACAAAAAGAATTTTTCAAATCCAACCAGTAGTTCCAGAGTTTATCGCGTTCAAACAAACAAACAAACAAACAAACAAACAAACAAACAAACTCTTCAGCTTTATAATATTAGTATAGATACAGAAATAGATACTCACTACGTGCTTGAAATTATTCACTAACTTAAGTCCTTCAATGAGAACTGAAAGTGGGTAGAATATAGTCTTTATTTGACCTAAAATATCCGAAATAACTTAACATTAGGACCTTGCTCTAGGTGTGTTTGAATTCATTAGAAGTTCAGCCTAAATAAGTTAACTTTATGATAGCTATTGCAGAGACAAAACGCGGTTTTTTTTAATCTATTGCATAGATTCTATCGCGGGCCTTGGGTTGAGTTGAGCGTGGAGAGCGAATCCAGAGATTTCCTAACAAAAATATTCAGTTAAGATTCAACCAGGTTGCTATGGTTACGGAAAATAACAAGGTTGTCAACTGAGGTTGTCAAATTAAATAATTGTTTGTCTCTCTGCTTTCTCCTTCTAAAATATTCTTACTCGTATAATTTGTGTACAAAGTGTTTTAAATATGAATAAACAAAGTGCATTTATTAATGAAGAAAGTCACGAAAAAATAGTGAAAGAAAATTAGTGAGGAGTGAGTACTCTATAAACATTCATTTTATTATTAGTACGCATCTATCATAAGTTTTATTGGTTTTTGCATTACTATTCTGCGAATCGGTCTAAAACGATTCGTTTTCTTATAAAACATCTAAAATAAAATAAATAATTTTCATATTTTTCAATGTTATGACACTTACGTCAGGCTGTCAATACTTTTTCTTTTAAATTTTCTGTCATAGAGTTTCTTACTAGCTTACTTAGTCTATGAAGGTTAGTTTTGATTTATATAATGTACATCGCGCGAAATTCGAAGATCAAACTCTTAATATCGTTATTTTTGTTCAAATTTTTTGAATGAATAATTATTTTGGTGTGTAATTACACTATTAATACCTAATTATTTATATCTATTATTGCATAAGTTGATAAAAAATGCAATGCAATAGATTTACCGCGGCAGTCTCCGAGTGCCACACGTATTTTTTTAATTACTGGCCTACATGGTGTCCCACTGCTGTTCACAGGCCAGGCAAAGAAGGCTGATCAGGGACGAATACCTGAGCATTTATAAGCTTGGGCCGATTCCGGTCCGGTGTCTGTTATGAAAACTTCTAGATAAGCTAAATCAACTCGTGTACAGGTGGGAGGAGATTTTCAACAAGTAGTCTTTTACTTAGAAATTACCTAGATAATCGGATCATTTCCACTAGTCCTACTGAACAGTCCTACGACAGAACTAGTGGGAATTATTCAGCCCATAATATTCTTATTTCCTGGACACAAACCTCCTCTCTATGAGACAGACTTTTTATGTTTTGCAATGATGCTCGTGTAAAACGAAATAATATGACATAAAAACAAAAACCATACATATCTTCAGCTACTGAAGTTCTAACACATTCTCCTATACTACACCACTTCCGCATCTGAAAAGTGTTTCTTTCAAACACACCTACATCGCGAGTTTATTTTCTAAGCCAAGCTCAACTTCACCCCCGAGGGTGTAACTAATCCCCCGAGGCAGCGATACAAAGCTAGCAAGCTAATAAGCGCCGCTAACAATAACACGCTGTTATGAAGCTGCACAATAGCGCATAAGTCTTAGCTAGTACAATAGAGCAGGTTATTACTTTTTCTCATTTATTTTATGTGCAATGCAACTTTTTTCATAAAACCTTCAGAGTGGTTTCTTGGTTTTAGTTATAATAATTATAGGACATTTATTTTGTGTACCTAAGTGTTAATTCGTCTAGGGAAGTACATGCTTTTGTGGCGAAATCTTTACCACCACATAAGAACTAATAGCATCCTGTATCTCGTTATCAGAGTTATTTATTTATTTATTTAAACTTCATGCACAAGAGTGGTACATAGATTCAGTTACCCGCGCGATGAACATCACAATCTCGATATCAACCGTCGGGTCAGAGGTCCTCCCCTTTTTTAAAAAGAATGAGGACTATTTAGACCAGATCCTTCCTGTTTTTCTACCGCCAAACAGTGTCGCTGCACTGCTCTTTGAATGGTATGGTAGCCAGAGTGCTTAAGTTTTGAAATGTGAAAAAAAAAAAAATCTGTTCCATTATTTTCCAGACAGGCTATATCTTTTCCCATTCAAATGTAGTTTCTAAATTATATTCGATATACGCCGTTCAGAACACAAGCCTTGCCAAAACCATCCATGTTTACAAACCTATTTCTACTTCGTTTTACGTTGTTTTTGCTATAAATATGACCACTAAAAATGAAACATTGCTTGGGACGATGATATGTTTATATGAAAAAGGTTTTGGGGAAGTTATGTCTAAATATAGCTATATTTTTATGATGGCGGGCATGTGTTGTGCCCTTGTAACCCTTCAGGATACGAATGCGTATGTTAAGTGGTCCATTCGTCTACCTAAGTGCTCGGTGAACGTCTATAGATATAAGACCGCTGTCGACAGTCAACATGGCCATTTTGACTTCCAATATGAAGGCGGTGTTTTTATTGAAATGAATATTTTCGTGCCATTGCCTCTTAATTCCGTATGAAGTTTTAGATATTTGATACTAATCCTGAACTTTGCGTACTATTTGTTCGCAAAATTCGTAATTTACTTGTTATATTACATATTGCTCAAGTAGTGAGTAAAAGAATGATGAATATGAGTCTTAATGGAGAATGGAGAGGGAGAGGAAGGCCTAAGTAAAAATTGGTGGATTATGTGAGGAATGATTATTATGTATATCTGACAGTATAGTATAGTTCGGAAGACGTTGCGTTGGAAGGCCTCCCACTAGGTGAACCGATGACCTGGTCAAGGTTGCAGGAAACCGCTGGATGAGAGACGCACGGTGTGGCGTTGTGCTTTAGGTGGGGTTGAGAAGCAGAGAAACCACAACAGTTTAATACATATATTTAGAAAAAGAGCATAAGAATAGTTAACAGGGGGTAGGATCTAGAGTCTCTAGAATTTCTTTCACTGAACACAGCACTTAGGTAGAAGGGTACTGCCCTGGGCTTTAGGTCGACACGCACGAGGCCGGCGAGGGCTGCGCGGTGACGAGATGACCGCAGGGCTGCAGCAGTGGAGAAGGCGACCGCGTCTCGGTCGCGGCAGCTGGCAGGCGTGCGTGAGCACGGCTAGTGCCCACGTGTCAGGCACGTGGCTGGAGGAGTAGCCGGTATAGCGGCCGGCAGCGTGCTGTAGGCACGGCTGGTGCTAGCCTGCAGGGACCCTCCACGTGGCAGACGTGGAAGGCGGCTAGCGGTGTGCGGAGGCACGTAGTAGGAGACCGTGACGGGATCGTCGCTCAGCGGGTAGGGCGCGGAGGCAGCTACGACGCCCGTCAGCGGTGTCTCGGTAGTTTTAAGTCTTCAAGTAGAACCCTGGAATCAAGCGCGTGGCAGGGTGGGCCCGTAAGCGTGGTGCCAGGATCGGTGAGCGCCTACGATGCGTGTGTCTCCCAGCCATAAGCCCAGGCAGTGGTTTCAGGGGAAGCAAGGAGACTCACCCATCGTGGCAGTTCACAAAGGTTAGATCAAGCCAGCACATGTCGCGATAGTGTGCTCTCGCCGTGCATCAAAGCAGGTTAAGCGAATGCGGCGAGGCCATGCAGCGGAGGGTGAACGAGGCATGTGCGGGCTTTACAAAGGCAGTATGTGCAAGTGCAAGATTAGATGGATGATACGCAACTAGCTGACGTAGCATCTGTACAAACACGGTAGCCATTATTGACAACCGACACAATTACATTGTAGACAATCACCGCAGAATACAGATATACAATAGAATGCGGTGAATGTATCCAGACATTTAAAGAGAATTAGCTAATTACTCAAAACACTCACCCAGATCACTGAGGTTTTACTTATTCGAAGGCGTTCAGGACAAAAGGAATGATTTGCAGCTCGGAGCTAGTATTTATAGTCTCATAGACCGAGCGTCTATGGTTGACTCGTAGTGTAGTTGCTCCGGTGAACCGTAACTAGTTATGTGCGTGAATCGATTATATTAGTTTAGTCGATTACAACGCTACAGTACCCCGGCTGCTAAGTAAGGATTTTTCCTAGGAAAGATCCGCTAGAAGGCCTAAACCACTATTACTGACTACCTGTACGTTCATACATCTCATTCATGTGCTTCCATACTATCAATCATACATCCGTCCATTCTAAGTCCATCCCTGACTTGGAAGTAGTCCTAAGGCAGTGACTTACTATAACATTCGTGAGGTAAGCTAATTGTAGAGTAGTTTAACTCGAGACAGTCAGTTGGAAAAACAACAAGATAAAGCAAGTGTATCTCCAATGGGTTTGGTAACCTTGGTGTTAATTAGCAGGGTATTGTAAAAGTTGAGTTTCAAAGCTAATGGTTGTGTTCATCCTTGAGTGTTGAGTGGTTTCACGAATTGTATAAGTTAGCATGCTATAAAAATTTCATCTGTTGTTGGTTAAAATTTTTAAAGTTGTTGTTTAAAATTTTCCGAACTTGTATATAGTCTTCATAGTAAAAAGATTGAATAGGTTTGCAAGTTCTTTTAGAATAAATTTTGTTTAAAATTAATTCAAGTTTAAGTATTCAAAACAAATTGTTAAAGTTTAATTGCTAGTAAAGGTTTAAGGAAATTAAGTTAAGTATTATTAAGTAATTTAAAGTGCTTTAGAAAGTTTTAAGTTTCAGACAGTAACGCGTCCTATGTCAATGCAAGAACCATTTGTGAGAGTGTTTCCGAACGTTATTGACTATGTTCTGAAATGACAAGTTTCCGCGACAGGTGTTAAACGTCAATGAAAACGTATTGTCAAAGTCAATGTGTAAACGTCAAAATATAAATGTCCCCACGTTGGGCGCCACTGTGGCGTTGTGCTTTAGGTGGGGTTGAGAAGCAGAGAAACCACAACAGTTTAATACATATATTTAGAAAAAGAGCATAAGAATAGTTAACAGGGGGTAGGATCTAGAGTCTCTAGAATTTCTTTCACTGAACACAGCACTTAGGTAGAAGGGTACTGCCCTGGGCTTTAGGTCGACACGCACGAGGCCGGCGAGGGCTGCGCGGTGACGAGATGACCGCAGGGCTGCAGCAGTGGAGAAGGCGACCGCGTCTCGGTCGCGGCAGCTGGCAGGCGTGCGTGAGCACGGCTAGTGCCCACGTGTCAGGCACGTGGCTGGAGGAGTAGCCGGTATAGCGGCCGGCAGCGTGCTGTAGGCACGGCTGGTGCTAGCCTGCAGGGACCCTCCACGTGGCAGACGTGGAAGGCGGCTAGCGGTGTGCGGAGGCACGTAGTAGGAGACCGTGACGGGATCGTCGCTCAGCGGGTAGGGCGCGGAGGCAGCTACGACGCCCGTCAGCGGTGTCTCGGTAGTTTTAAGTCTTCAAGTAGAACCCTGGAATCAAGCGCGTGGCAGGGTGGGCCCGTAAGCGTGGTGCCAGGATCGGTGAGCGCCTACGATGCGTGTGTCTCCCAGCCATAAGCCCAGGCAGTGGTTTCAGGGGAAGCAAGGAGACTCACCCATCGTGGCAGTTCACAAAGGTTAGATCAAGCCAGCACATGTCGCGATAGTGTGCTCTCGCCGTGCATCAAAGCAGGTTAAGCGAATGCGGCGAGGCCATGCAGCGGAGGGTGAACGAGGCATGTGCGGGCTTTACAAAGGCAGTATGTGCAAGTGCAAGATTAGATGGATGATACGCAATTAGCTGACGTAGCATCTGTACAAACACGGTAGCCATTATTGACAACCGACACAATTACATTGTAGACAATCACCGCAGAATACAGATATACAATAGAATGCGGTGAATGTATCCAGACATAAGAGAATTAGCTAAATACTCAAAACACTCACCCAGATCACTGAGGTTTTACTTATTCGAAGGCGTTCAGGACAAAAGGAATGATTTGCAGCTCGGAGCTAGTATTTATAGTCTCATAGACCGAGCGTCTATGGTTGACTCGTAGTGTAGTTGCTCCGGTGAACCGTAACTAGTTATGTGCGTGAATCGATTATATTAGTTTAGTCGATTACAACGCTACAACGGGACCTGCCAATGTGGCGACACCTGGGGGAGGCCTATGTCCAGCAGTGGACGTCTTTTGGCTGAAATGATGATGATGATATCTGACATTGGAGAATGGAAGAAGAAGACGTTTTGCGCCGACCCCAAGTAGAACGGAACAAGGTCAGGAAGATGATAATGATTCCTAAAGTAGTTTACACACAAGTTTTACAATAATTTTTCCAAAATATCGTGTTACCCAGAAAATGAATGATATGGGCAGTTGCTCCATTAGAATACTAGTGTGTTCAGCTGCATCCGGTTAGACCGAAAGCCGACCGCTAAATATTTAGAAAAAGGCTAGGCTATCTTTCATACAATTTATGTTTTTTTCACTTACAAAACATGAATATCATGAGTTAACTGTCACATATCATCAAAATAAATGATCATAAGAAATTATCACATTGCCAGCCCAGTCAACCAGTTTAGGAACATTACAAGGAATGTATTATTTTATTTTAGACACCAATTACTGACATTCAAACATGAAAAGATATCCTCAAAACGTATTAAATAAGAGAAAGTGATACTTTTGAGTTATTTGTTATTGAAGACATTCTCGTATTTCAAGTAAAGAGGAACGATAAAGTAACAATTATGATTTACATCTACGACGGGATATATGGCACTGTTCTATCGTGTTCTAGAAATTGGCACAAGATCAGCAAGTTCAAGGTAGGTTCACTAAAGTTTATGGTAAGTGATGGCACGGTTGGTACAGTGGCTGCTGCGCTGCGTGTTGCGGGTTCGATCCCCGCACGTAACAAATATTTGTATGGTCTACAGATATTTATTTCGGGTTTGGGTATTTCACTTTTGTATGTGAGTTTATATATTTGTAAACGCACCCACAGTGCAAGAGAAATTTCTAGATAAGGGCAAGGAGAATTTCCTAGAGTGAGCCAATGTCTTAAAAAAAAAACTAGGATAGCGAAACAAAGTGGGTGTGGGATTTATAATACATAGTTTAGAGTTCTGTCTTTTGTCTAGGTTTTCTGTTTTTTTAGAAAAATGTAGAGGTTTACGTTTATATCAGAAGTATTCAGAAGAACTTTGTAGACCGGAACAAGTATGTCCTTAAGAGCCCCTTCATGACAACAAACTATACCAGCGCACAGGAAGAAACATTTTAAATTGTTAATAAAACAAATTTGGTGGACTGGTAAATAATTCAATGATAATCTTAAAAGGCAATAATCAAATGGTAAATACTGAAGAGTTTTTCATTTAGCACCTCTAAAAGTCTCCATTATCCTGCCAGACATCTTTATCGCTACTGAAGACAAAGCCAGGTCATATCGAGATACACAAGCTTTTAAGTACTGAAATAAATACGATATATTATACAGGGAACAATAGAGGAAAGTTTCAGATGGTGTTGCCAGACAAGGTATTTTTTTTTTTAAACGAAAGGCACTAGTTTTCCCCCTTTTTTTATTTCGGACCATATTATATGGGAATCTTCTAGTTAAGGAAATATTAGAAGCCAAAACTCCAACATTTTCATAAATAAAAAAAAATAGTTTTTAAGATTGTGCGTCCCCACAGTGTGTTTACTGCGTTAAATTGAGTACCGTAAAATGAGATTATTCACGTCATTTCCCAGCAATCATTTCTGTGTAGAATTACTTAGTTTGATGTACAGAAAGCATGTTTGACTGCTTTGTGTAGGATCTGTTTACACTGTTGTATTAGGTTAGCCTGTAATGATAGTGTGTGTTTAAATAAATAAATTTATTAAAAAAATAAAAAATAAATTAACGCAATGAGTGTTGAAACACTTCATAAAGTATTTGTCGTGATAGATTGTAGGTACATACAATAAGAGGTGTGCGCCTTGTACAATTTACCTTATCTCCTAGTACATTTAAATTATTTGTAGAAGCAACCCTTGTCAGCAGTACCACAGATAATAAAATAAAAAAAGTATCGAGCAGGTGTTGTTTTCAGCAGTTCATTAATAATACATTGGCAAGCCACTCTTACAAACAAGCTTCAGGTCCCACGGGTAACAACCCTTAACCCCCCTTTTGTGTGCGACTGTACGCTAGCTAGACTAAAAACTTGAAGGTACCATCGCGTACAATAATGCATGGGCAGTTCAGGAAAAATACCGTGTGAAGCAAGAAATGACGCCACCTGGCGTAAATTAGTACTCGATTAGCAACATTGATTATATTGTTGATGCTACACTAACTAGAGGGCGCTCACGCTGTATAAATGTTTATGTAGTTTCTTTTTTCTGTTTAACCATTCAAATAATTTATAATGAATTATTTCTATTAAATAAATTTATTCATAACTACATACTATGCTTGTTTAAATTGAATATTATTATCATTTTATAACTATCTGATTTTAATTATCTATGTTTTAGTTTTCAAACTTGAGGGTAGGTCGAATATGAATTCATAAATAAATTAGTAGGTAGTAGAAATAATAAGATTGAAGTTATATGAGTTATAACTAAACCCAATTGATTGTTCGTTAAGTTTGTTTCGATTACCTCGTTCGAGTATGTTTAGCTCAGTTTTATTTTAATTTAGGTGAATTAACTTATTTCATCAAAATGAGTACGCGTTGTAATATTGTTTTCGTTACAAGAGCTCAAATAACTGATTTGCAAAATCAAGGCAAAAACTTATCGACACTCGAAACTTGTCGACTTATCTTATTGTTAACGTAAGTAGTTTTGATATCAAAAATTTTATAAGAAAAAAAAAATGTTTTAGTTACGACTATACTACTTAATAAATAATCATTATTGCGTATTATTTATTTATTTATTTAAACTTCATGCACAATAGTGATACATAGGCGGACTTAATGCCACAAGGCATTCTCTACCAGTCAACCTTAGGGTTAAATAAGACAACTTTGTGGTAGGGTACAAAATATCTAAAAAACAATATTATATCAACTTAAAAAAGAAAAAAAAAAGTACTACATACTAATAAAGGTACTTAAAATGATACTAATACACATATAAAAATAAAATAAACTAATAAATATATATTATATATTTCTGTTATATTGTTGCAGAGAAAACCAGTTGTTCTATGGGTACGACGATTTGAAGACGAGGGTTCTTTGTAACACCATCAAAGAACTAGTAGACCACGGCTCATAAACACATTACAGCGTCAAATCGTGTTATGAGAGTATGAAGAAAATGGATTCCTGCCGATGACCGACTATGCTGCTTCTTATGACTCAAGTGTTGACAATGCCCGTTGTGCTCTTAAAAGTGAAGAGCTGCATTATAGGAGGCATGTTGTGAAACCCTGGCCCTCAGAAAACCATAAAAGGGCAAGATTACAGTTCGCTTTGGATCATGTTAACTTTGATTTGAGTAATGTTTTTTCATCTTTACAGATGAAAAAACTTTTAAGTCCAGTGAAGTGAACACGGACGCTTATGTTTGTGGTGCCGAAATAATACGTGATAAACAAGTGGATAGTGTCCAATATGCTGGTCATATTACAGTGAACGTGTGGGGATAGATAAGTTTTGCCGATCCAGGATTTATATTTCATAATACTTAAAAATAATATTACTTAACTTTAGTACTTATTATTTATATTAACTGGAGACCGGGTTATTATAACCTATTACATGACTTACGTATTTTTAATAACTAAAAAAAGTCAAACACAACAATTTTTGTTTTTACATTACTTATGAACCTTTTCGTATGTTTTTGTGCAATTGTATAGCTTTATCCTACCTATTTAATTCATTAAACTTTTCACTTTTGTGATAAAATAATCCGGTCTCCTGTTTGTCTTTGTTGGGGTTTTAAAAGCTTCAATCCTCTTTCCTATTTTGGAAACGAATACTTAAGCTATGGCCTCAATAAGAAGTTTTATTTATTATAATAATGTTGAACGATAATAAATGTCTGTTTTTGAATAATAAACTGTAAAAAATAAACCTCTAAAATTTGTGTGATAGTGTCTTTTTGTTTGTCTCCGTTAATCCCTGTTGCTAACTGACTACTAACTAGAATATTATATTTTTGAATGCTGTGCGCACTTATTAGCAATTCAAAACATTCCTTATGGTTTCTTTTGTTTTTTTTTTAATCATTTAACTTCTCACTTAATCCAAGCTAATACGTGTTTCCTAACTTCTTACTTACCTAACCTATTCCCAAGTCAAAGTCCATTTTTAGGGTTCCGTACCTCAAAAGGAAAAAACGGAACCCTTATAGGATCACTTTGTTGTCCGTCTGTCTGTCTGTCAAGACCTTTTTTCTCAGGAACGCGTGGAGGTATCAAGCTGAAATTCATATCAAATACTCAAGTCTATGGTCTCTTGGAGCTGTGAAAAAATCAAACTTCTAAGTCAACGCGATCAAAAGATACTCCCGTTTATGCCGCAAATTTTCGACACTCGCAAGGGAATCAAAACCTACAGGGTACTTCCCGTGAACTCAGAATCTTGAAATTTGGTACGAAGCAACGTCTTATAGCATAGATAAAGGAATAATTACGAAAACCATAAATTTTTAGTTACATCAAGATACTCCCGTTTATGCCGCAAATTTTCGACACTCGCAAGGGAATCAAAACCTACAGGGTACTTCCCGTGAACTCAGAATCTTGAAATTTGGTACGAAGCAACGTCTTATAGCATAGATAAAGGAATAATTACGAAAACCATAAATTTTTAGTTACATCACATAATATATTTTTTTTACGGAACCCTCGGTGGGCGAGTCCGACTCGCACTTGGCCGGTTTTTTTCTATATCTCAACAGAATAGATTACATTTATTTAGGACTAAGTTATAAAAATCTACCTCCTTTTTATTTCACCTACAGGTGACACCGGGTAATCCGGATATTGTCATTGCGGAAAGTAAAAACTTTAAAGGTTTAATTTCTTATTATTATCTATGTAGGAATTACAAATAAAATTGCTGTAAGGTAGTTCAAACAGAAATAAAACTTATGCCACCTACAAGTGACACTGGGGATTGAAGAGTTTAATATCACAGTTGTGCAGAAATCAAACGCCATCTATTAATTATTTTCGAAAATTTGATTTCTACCTTCACAGAAAAATAGGCCCTAAGGTATCCATGCACTTTTGTGGGTGACTGTACAATCGAGAACAGTATTATAACTTTGTAAATATCCCGAATACATATATTAATACATATATAATTTAATTTAATCTAATTTTTGAACTCAAATTTTAATCTATAATATATTAATTCTCTATTCTTTTAATTTTATTTGTAATTGATGTAATGTGTCTGTATTTCTCATTGTTATAGTCTTAATTTATAATTAATTTCTATCTCAATTTAATTGACGTTTATTTATAATCTTTAATTTACTGTATTTTAATTTAATTTACTATGTACCTACTTGACATTTTAAATTCAATGTAAATTTTAATTTTGATATATTATTATGTATTTCCGCTCCAGTTTTTATTATTGATTTTATACAAGTGCTGTGCACACCTATAAGTGACGAATTCACCGCAAAATTGTTAAACTTAATGTAAGGATTTAGTGAATAAGTCGTTGGTGTGTCAATAAATAAATAAATAAATAAATTATTGTGTAGGTACTTGATTACCTACAGATGAGAACATTTGATTGAAATGCTTTCACAGACATGCTAATTATACGCACTGGTACGTTTAATAAAGCTTGTCAAATAAACCTGTGACAAGTGATACATAATATGATGTAAAATTATTAATTAAATGGCATACTTTGACGATATTTGGGTTATACCGAGCCCAATTAGAAACACACCCACGACACTGGATATCCCAATTTGCGGTAAAGGGTGTGAATCACTGTAAAGTAGGTATTTCTCTAATTAAAACCATCGACATTGAAAATACTTTTGGAACAAATTCGGCAAACTTTAAATGAATGCTTAAAAGGCTACATAATGTTCACATAAACAAGTAACTTTTTTTCATAAAGTTCGGAAACCACAAAAATCTGCCGTTTCGTAACCTACCTATCTACTCAATTCAGACCTAACTTTTCTACATAATATATGTGAATTACATCCGTTGACCCAAAATTTGAGGGTTTTTATTAAAAATCTGGAATACCAGACTCTCAATTCAGGGGGACATGATTAGCATAAAAATCGGGGCACGTTCCTACGTCCCTACGTCCCTACGTCAGACGGAGACTTCTTTATATGCTGGATGGTCCCTACATTTGAGTGTGTACCCCTGATTATGGACGGCATAAAGTGGTTATCTAGTTGATAAAAATATCGTTTTAGGCCTTGCTTCCAAGTGGGTTAAAATCCGAGTTATAGTACAGTCACTGCCCAGACTAGGTGGTTCATTCTTAGGCTTCATCATTCTTATAAATAATGCAAGGGAAGAAGAATCTGGGTAATGCAGCGAACCAATGTGGTCTCTATTCATAGGTAAACTAAGGCTGTTTAAGACTATATTACATCCCGACTGCGGGTTGGTCACAAAGATACCGCGACCTCGACAACAAGAAGGAACATAGGTGGTTTTTAGTCAGTAGAAGTCTGACAATCCTTTTCGCTCTGCGGAATACAATGAGCGGGAGGGGTTATTTGATGATTTCCCTCCCATCAAAAAAAAGGCTATATTTCATTATCTAAGGCTATATTGGACATAATGACTTACGATTACTGTTGATTATTATGTAAGACAGCAATGTGATATCGTGTTTAATTTAATTGAAGTAGATACTCATGACTTTATAAGCTACTTGGGTCTGGTTGGAGGGTTATGTAATTGCTATTGCTCCAAAATAGAACCATTCAATTGAAATTCAGACGGCAGGAAACATCTGTACTATTAGGGATTACATTGGTTATCTTGAGTAATTGAGGAAGTAAGTAAACTACTAATGCAAGAGACATATTTATAGTAGACCAGAAGGGTAAAACACTCACAGTATTGTCAATAATTATTGACAAAACTGTAACTTGTAAGTGACGAATTTGTCTTTTGATATTTTCTATATAATAATACTGTAATCTCAACATTGAAATCTAGAGCCTAGTGATCAATGCTTGTGACTTCTCTGTATGAAATTAGGTCATTAAATTGTCCGGCGATAGAACAGAAATAGTTTGTAATTTTAAAATTAATTCAATGAACGAATTTTTCAAACATCTGAAGCAATGAATAACGAAATTATATCTGGAGTTTTGTAGGACGTGAAACAAATGCATTTAAAGATTGGAAAACATTGTTAATTTTTTTAAAGAAATTCACTTTCGAAGTATACAAGCCGTCTTCATGAAGATAAGTGATGTTTTAGCACGTTCCTTTTATCACCTGTAATTACGGAATAAAACAGTTCTAATTACAATTAATTGTTACACCATCATCACAACGAAATCACTTAGCGATAATCTTAGGTTTTAATAACTAACTTACCTCACCACTGCAGACCTGATACTTAATGTTTCTATGAAATAACTATTTATTTAGAACTGCCTCCGTTGTTTCATCCGCAAAAATTGAGATTTATTGGCTAAAATGAATAATATAAATATAATTTTGTTTTCTGCCACTGAAATATTTTTCGAGTTCCGAAGATTACCCCTTTACAAACTTACAAATGAACAAACAAATACCTCTATAAAATATTAGTATAAATATTCTTCTTGGAACAAATACAACGTAAATTTAGAATACTAAAGGCATAGACTGTGAAGGGGTGTTCCTAAAAATAGAAGCACCTGCTTATTCCAGACGAACTGGCAATGTTTCCGAAAAATACGAGGCTCGAGAGAATAAACGTAAAAATATATGAATATGTAATAAAATCAACATGCAAGAATAACAATTTTATTATATCAAATAAAACCTAACACGAGTATCGCAGTATAAATAACAATTGAATGCTTATTTGGTTCTGATTCTGCTGAGAACACATCTCGTCACGCACGCGTACCCTCTACGTACATAATATGTATGTTTTTGCATGATTTGTTACATTGTCATGCCCTCCAAAATTTCAGGATTTTCCCCTCGTGTACGTTACGACTTTGAACTCACAAAAGCGGTTGACTTTCCCGAGTGCAATAAAAGTAATGAATTTAGTTTAACGCAGCACAGGTATCATATCTACAAAAGTAATAAAAAGGTCCAAACTTTTTGTTTACCAAACCGAAAAATACGGGCATTACAATGCAACAGTAAGTAAGCCCATTTTAATTAAACTTAATGTGGCCATTCATTAACAACATAAGGTAAGAGATAAAGCGAATGAGAGATCATTATTAAGGCCGTTGTACTCGGGTGATTTCACAGAACCCTTTTAATGCTCCTTTTCCTAAATACTTATGTGAACACAGGAACTTGTGACCCGACCCGTTACTTTGATCCGTTTAATGAAGTCTTTGCTTTGAATACGTAATGAGGATTTAATCATATTTGGAGATGACATTTGGGGGGGATTCGCCGAATTGAGCTATCAATGGAGAGCACGCGTATACATTTGGACCCTTTCGTATGCGATTTGAGCGTTTCATGGCTCATTATAGCGATCTAAGTTAATGTAACAAAAGTAATTTGGTGTACGATTTGTATAACTAGTTGTTTGTTCCTTGGGAACTTCGTTTGCGACGAAATTTTGATGTGAATGTATGAGAAGGAAAAAATAGAGTAGCCGTTTTACTGTTCCAGGCTATAATCTATCTCTGTACCATATTTCATCCAGATCCGTTTAGCCGTTTTGGTGTGATTGAGCAACAAACTTCCATCCATTCAAACTTTCACAATATAGTAAGTAAGTAAGATAAGATAAGATATCAATTTTAAGTAAGATTAGATGATACAGAAGAGAAACCAATAAAATAAACATCTTTAATCAAACAAGCGAACCCAACATATCAATTACAAAGAACAGCAATCTGGGAGAAGAGTCCCTTCAATAGGCAATTCGGTGGAATAGCCCGACATTACATTGTAGGATCGCTGGGCAGTTTACCTCAAAGAGTTGTCCAAATTGCCCAGCCCTGCATCCCAGTAATAAGGGTTGAGATATTACGGTCCACTAGGCCCTTGTAACACATGTCCGTTCTATGACTCCGGCTTATTTTGTACCGACTAATTTTGTTAGGCTTTCATGGTGAAACTAGAAATGTAGTGGGTACGTTAATTGTGTATATGGGGATTATTTGTGTTTTTTGATGCAGTTGATTGTTAGCGATTTATGTGAAAGTGCAGCATTACCCTAACACTCCAAGGAATACAGGTACGATAGTCTGCATGCTTAATGATTGCTTGAATGCGATTTTATGACTGGTGGAAGAATCATCATCATCCGCCAAACCTTTTCCCAACTATGTTGGGGTCGGCTCCCAGCCTAACCGAATGCAGCTAAATACCAGTATTTTACATGGAGCGACTGCCTATCTGACCTCCACAACCCAGTTAATACTAGGTAATACGATACCTACTGGTAAGACTGGTTGTCAGACTTTGGTGGAAGAATATCAAGTAGCAATATCAAATCATCAATCGATCCCATCTTCCTAGCTGCCTCTGTGACTGTAGGCTGAATATATAGCGACCTTATTGGTGTATATTTTCGGGCCGTTTTGGGTTGATACTAGGACTGTGGGGTCTGAGTGCTCACAGCCTTTTCAAGGAAAGTTCATAACGCTTAGTTGACATTTGCCGTGACCCAAGGCCTAGCTTTAATGTTGGCCAGAGGATAAGAGTTGATGCCTTTTTTTTCTTCTTTCATCATCGGTATCACCACTATGTCCAAGCATTCAGAACAAACCATATTTTGTCCACATTGTATTTGATCTAAGTAACGAACCCAATTCGGGTTCGTTTTATTTAATACAGTCCATAAAGATATGCAAGTTAACAAAACGAAAAACGTATATTTTCTTCAATGTAGTAAGTAGTTTCTTGGTCTACTTTTGTAACTTACAATGTAGTAACTTTGACAGGTAAACATCCTTGATAGAAACAGTTGGTCCTCAAATAAAATAACTTTACTGTTATTCATGTATCTGTTTATTTTATTATATCATACAAAACTTATCTACACAATAGTGACGAAACAGTATAAAAATAACAAAGACAGTGTTGTAGATATAAATATGGCAATTATTATTTTATACCAATATATAAATGATGTTTTTTATTTATTATAATGAATGGTGTTTCATTGAAGCGGGCCCAGGCATTAATATTAAGCCGGGATGACGCTATAGATGATATGAATATTACAGACATTTCACATTTGAAAGTAGTATATTATCATGTATTTTGACTCCTTTGTAATCTCCATCAATGCACTTCTTAGGCGGACGCTGAAAAAGAAACAGATTTTCTAATTATTAATTGTGACACAAAATTTCTGTTACAGTTAGCCTGAGCCATCTCACTGCTGGGCAAAGGCCTCCCCCATTACCTCTAATCCTATCTCCTCTATCCTATATCCTAATCTCTTTTTATCCAGGAACAATGTGAACCACTGGTTATTGATTCTATCCAACTCCTCCCGCCATCAAACTCAAAACTCAAACTCAAACTCAAATTCTTTATTTCAATTAAGCCATTACAGGCACTTTTGAATGTCAGAAGAACATTTCACAAAAAAAAAACGAAACTACGAGTGCAATACGTCATTCCGAAAGCCACCACGCCGAACCACACGCCACCGAATGCCCGCAACAGCGAACACTGCGAGCACGAAAGCACGCAGCGACGCAAACCGCAACAACGAATGCTCGAGACCCCGAATCACGGAACAACGAATGCACGCCGCAACGTGCAACCGCCGCCCCGCGACCCGGAGCCCCGCACACCCGCCGCCACGGCCCACGCCACCGCGCGCCCCCGCTCCCACACCACTCGCCGCCGGTAACATCCGGCGCCGCGCAGCCCGACGCAGCAACTCCCGAAACGACGCATTGCACTCCTACGCTACAGTCACAATCACAAGGCATAATAACTTGTGAAAGTACTGCAGTTGCCAGTTCCCTAACGTAGATCTCATGAAGAAGAACGGGCAAGAAACTCCATGGACACTCTTTTAAATTAGAATTTGTTACAAAATCTTGGTACATTTTATCATTCATGTTGAGATGGTATATTATGTGAGAACTATGTAGCAAGACGTGCAAGTTAAGAGCGTCCAGAGTAAAAAGATATAATAAACAAATCAAAAAGAAAAATATATTTACACCATGGCAACTAAGGAATGACCAGTCTCCACTGACAGCGCCCGTTCACGAACATGACGCATGGATCAGCACCATCTAACTCAACCATTTTGAAGGGAACTAAATGATCCGACACACCCGCCACCATCAGCGAGACATTTGAGTGAGCATGACATTCTCTCAGCCACCAGGGCAACGTCACTAAAATATAACTAAATGTAAAATTTAAAAAGGGGCTTTATAGTACATAGTACTCACACATGTGCCATGCAATTATCATCTACTGTCAGGTCTACCCCATCACATTCTGGCTATGGCAGGGCTTCACAACATGGTTATTTTGGACAACGTGGATATTAGCTGCTCTCTATTTCTACTGGCCTCACACTATATTGTGTAGTACCGGAAACATTGGCCAACCACAGTGGGTTGGGCACCAAGATTTAAATAAAAAAAAAATGTAGAGTTGCGTCTTTATTTTGGACACATCTAGCGGGGTCCCCAAATCAAACTTTGTTTGTATTTTCTCCATAAAATATGCTTTTATTTAATAGTTACCTTCGACTGGTGGGGGCGCGGCTGGAGCCTCCGCCGCCGGCGCGGGCGCAGGTTCTGGCGCTGAAAATAAACAGATTCTTTTAAATACCTGCACCACATACCAAACTGTGAGGATATTATGTTTTTCCTACTTCTTCTGTATTCTTTTCTGTTTTATTTCCTTTTCGGTTCAAGACAGCTAAAATATTTCTCTAGGGCTTTGTAGCTTCATTGTCTCGGCACTTTTCTGGTGGTCACCACTGTTCATCCCGACTTTCCAGGTCAGAGAACAGTGTGGCGGGCTTGTCCCAATAAAATGATTAATGATATTACCTGGTTCAGCAGCTGGTGGTGGGGCCGGTGCAGCATCAGCAGCGGGTGCGGGCGCAGTCTCAGCTGGGGCGCCTGAAAACATTTAGTTACACCATGAATACGCGAATCCTTTTGCTTGTCTGTTGTAATCGTCAATTTGGGTTTAAAAAAACAATGAAATGGGGTTGATGAAATTACAGACAAAAGTCCTTCCTTACAGTATTAAAAAAAAAGAGCGTGTCGGGCCACGCTCAGTGTAGGGTTCCGTAGTTTCCCGTCCGTCACAAGAAGTGTTCCCATTTATGAGTTTAAAGGTGGGTATCCATTATGTTTTTTTTATATGTGTATTTTTTTTGTTTATTTTTTTGTTCACTTTTAAAATCATTTTCCTAGAAGAAAGTCCTTATAAAGTTCTACTTTTCAGATTTTTTTCATATTTTCTAAACTTATGGTTCAAAAGTTAGAGGGGGGGGGACACATTGTTTTTTACTTTTGGAGCGATTATTTCCGAAATTATTGACATTTAAAAAAATTATTTTAGTAAACCCCTATTCATTTTTAAATAAGTACCTTTCCAACAATATATCACACGTTAGGGTTGAAATTTAAAAAAAATCACTTCCCACTTTACATATAGGGGGGCTACCCTAATAACACATTTTTTTCCAATTTTTTTACCACTTTGTCGGCGTGATTGATACACATATTGGTACCAAATTTCAGCTTTCTAGTGCTACCGGTCACAGAGAATAAGCGAGGACGGACAGACGGACGGACAGACAGACATGGCGAAACTATAAGGGTTCCTAGTTGACTACGGAACCCTGGCGAAACTATAAGGGTTCCTAGTTGACTACGGAACCCTAAAAATAATACAATAGTATTAAATTAAAGAATTTTTGCAACATGCCAATACTTTTTCCGTCAATGTTAATAATATATCTTTTATCTATTATACACGTCTGTATTGTTAAGAAAAATAACAGAAACTGATAACTTAGATTGTATTTCTTGTTTAACAGGTTACGTACCTTCTGCAGGTGGTGCGGGTGCGGGCGCGCCCTCCGCAGGTGGCGCAGGCGTCGGTGCTCCTGGAACATTAGGAGTTATATGATGAGGACACTATACTTTACTAGCACAATGTAGTGGCAGCAGGCAAGTGGTGGTGTTCTGGGGTTTCTGATGTCAACAACCTCGCCCACTACTACATGCGGGACTTTGAAAATAACTGACAAAATGTTTTTCTATCTTCCAAGATTACAGGCATGATGTAAAGTGCTTCATCAACATTGATGACACTCCATCTCCCATTCACGGAAGTACAGATAGCGCGCGAGTTGAATGCAGAGCTTAGGAATGCGGTAGGCTGTGACAGCAATACCGCATTACACTAGTGTGAATAGCACAGCACTACACTGCTCCCGCTCTTTACCTCAGACCCCGACTGCATTCAACTCGCGCGCTATCTGTATATATAACAACAGTTAATAAACAACAGTTTTGCTAATCTGTGTCTTCTTATCTACAAGTGTGGGAGCGTGCACATTAATTTCAACACGGCTGTAATTTGGAGACTGGCCAACGGCATCAGACACTCATGCTGACAATGCCTGGAATACTGCCCAGCCCGCAATGAAATGTTACTTTAACATAAATAATTGCTTTTCTTGGACTGTTGTAAACGACTTCAGTTGAAATTCGAAGAAGTACAACAGTAAGTGCTAACTACTAAGAAATAATAAATATGTATAAGTACATAGGAATTGTCTATCTTAAACTGTGGTTTAAGCGTGTTCATTGTCATTATGTATTGGCCACACACAACAATAAGGATTCGGCTGGAGCCGGAAAAAAAGAGCTTTAAGTACTGTAGTAGAATCGTAACATACGTCAATCGCAGCCTTTCGGTTTGGACGACGACGGGCGGCTCACTTGTATCCTCAAGGCAACATTTGGCGCGCGACAAATTGATATTTAGCGCGGAACTTTTGTTTAGCAAGTTTGTCTGTCTGTGCATGATCAGTCGTCACCTAAATGACACAAATATGATGACACGCTATTCGCTAAAGACGATTTCATTTCACTACTGTAGTCACTCCCTAAGTATGACTAGTTACGATGCTTGCTTTGTTTGCAGCCACCCACAAGGTAGACGATTACAGAAGCAAATCAAAGCTTCATGTCAAAGGAAATTGTAATAATTACCTTCAGCCGGAGGAGCGGCAGGTGCGGCGCCATCTGCCGGGGGCGCGGGCGCAGGAGCACCCTCTGCGGGAGGTGCCGCGGGTGCTCCTTCCGCGGGAGGTGCTGCGGGTGCTCCTTCCGCAGGAGGTGCTGCGGGTGCTCCTTCCGCAGGAGGTGCCGCGGGTTCTCCTTCCGCAGGAGGTGCCGCGGGTGCTCCTTCGGCCGGTGGGGCAGCCCCTTCCGCTGGCGGGGCACCGTCAGCAGGTGGTGCAGCTTCACCCTCCTGTAAATATACCAGAATCCTCCTGTAAATATAACATTTTGGGTCATACAAAACCCCGCATTCAAGAAGAACCAAAGTTGCAAAACATTGTTTCGGTAACATGTTTTGGTGTTATGGAAACATGTTGCCAGGAACACGAAACGACGCTTCTTTTTTATGCCGTACAATAATTGCTTTTTGTGCCTAAATGTTGCAACATTGTTGTGCAACTTTTGTTTACGTAAATACGGGGCTTAAATCCACATGCAATTAAGAAGCGGTCATGTAAAGCGCTCAGCCAGAAACAATGTCTTGATTAAGTGGGTTGCCAATAGTAATGACTAATTAGCTTACAGTTACAGCAGAGGACTTGCCACCGAGACCACAATTTATTGTTATTGGTATGTGCACTACACAAATTGTGGTACTGTACAATCAAACAGCTTGTTCAAGTTGTGTCGCATATAACATGCATCACATGCGGAATAATATGTTGACCTTTGTATATCAGCCTATAAAGTTCCCACTGCTGGGATACAGGCCTCCTGGCTATGATCATGGATTGTGTCATAATTGACCACGTGGCAGCACTTGCACAAGATTTCGAAGACATTCAAATGTCTACAAGATTTTTAGTTCTAGGAATCCAGCGAATGATCGTGCCCTCACGATGGCCATATTTTGATTTGTTTTTATACTAATGATGCTCTTGAAAATGGCATCTAATTGTGGTCTCGGCATGAAATTAATCCTTGGGTGTGAAAAAAGTTTACGAGTATTTATGATGAAAATGATTGGACATAATGTTATGAGCTATATTATCTGTACAAAGTGAAATGCCAAAATGATTCTGAATCTGTAATGCTACCATTAGTCTGCTAAATATGACACCCTAGGGAGTAAGCGTGTAATGTTCAAAGCAAATGAATACCTATGCACAAAGCTGAATTTGGAAATACGTATTATTTTGTGTGATCGTTAACCATGATTGAAGCGAATCAAATATACCGGAAAAAATTAAGTTGAGTTAATGAAAAAAGCTGATGAATTTTTATTTGGCGACAACGAATGACAAAAATAAATAATAGCCAAAAGCATTTTTGTACCAGTCCCAAGCAATGAATTCGCGTTAACGTTAAAAATAAATCACAATGTAAAACTAAAAACACTGTATAGTGTTAATTTTTCATCCGACCTCTGTCATTTAAGTTCTGTGTTTATTCATCACAATTAAGTTAATGACGTCCAAAATGAATACTGAAATTATTAATTTTAAGAGAGACAGTTGTAACTATAATTTTATGAAGGCAATTTATATTTTCGTTAAGCTCATTTTGCTCATAATGAAATCAACTCGGTGTGATACTGAGATTCAGGTCATTTAGTGGACACTAAATTGATTAACATCATTAAGTACGGTGTACCTATTTAAGTACCTTAATATAGAAAAACGTTTAGACGGTCCAAAATAGATAATAGGAAAATTGTACCACCAGTATAATTTATTCGTTAACCTTGAGACTCATGTTTTCTCCATTTAATTGCAGGCATTTGCAAGACGAAAACCAGGGGGTTCTAACATCTGGGGTCGACGCAACATGTCTTCATATTTCATTTGAAACTTGCTTTCTCACCATAACATCCTTCACATAGTCCATTCATCGTTTATTTGGTCTTTCTTTACCCACGTTCCCATATAAATTCTTAGTCAAAACTTTCCATAGTATTTTTCTCACTCTTCCGTATTCCGTATTCCTTATTCCGTAGTTCAAGACAACCGATTACCACACAACTTTTCAGGCACGGGCGCCACACTCAAACTTGCTCTTGATTTCTGAGTGACTACGACAACAGACATCATTAAACTGCAATAATATCTACAGGCGCATTTATGTTTGTTTTTGATATAGCACCTTAATATTTTACATCAACTTAACAAAATAAAATACCAGAAATAAGGTTTATTCCTAAAATAACTCAAGATTTGTCTTTCAACCTTTAACCACAAACGTTACAATAATAACAAACAAGGAAGAAACAACGCAAATTACAAAGCTTATTATATAAGTCAAGTCAAAGACGAAGGCTTTATAAGACGTACAAAAGTTTTGGAGATGTTTATAGAGAGTAGAGACTCCTGCGACTCGGGACAACTCGGAACTTGCCGAAGGGACCCGAAATAAGTAAGTAACATCTGCATGTGAAGTCGGATGTGGACTTAGTTTCGAAGTCTTTGATTGTGATGTTGAACAAGCGTTTGACACTACAACACGCTGATAAAGAAAGACTACGTGTTTCGAATATTCATCTAGAGCTGTTTGTCTTATTTTAAAATGTTTAAACTTAGTATTTTGGGTTTGGAGTTTGTACAGTCTTAAAATGACTGACGTACATGTTTTGTTTCTATATATACCGATACAACATAATAAATCGGTGAGTGCAATTACTGCTACGCGGTGACTAACATTAGAGAAAGGAATCGTCAACAGTTTTCATTGTAACACAATTAAACGTTATAAACCTAACGAAAACGAAGTGAATTTTTCTCTACGCGCTCCAACCTGAACAACAACCTCAACAACAATCTCTGCAAGTGTACGCACCGTACAGAGTTGGATATCTAAGCTATTGAATAAAATCATATTTCTCGTTCAGACAAGTCAAGGCATACTGATACTTCCTAGGATTAAGTACGGTGTAGACTCATAATCCTTATCTTTGAAAGGATGGTTACTTAGTTTTCCGCTTGATCCTAGATTTTTGTAGTAATACGCATAAACTTTTTTATAATTCCCTCCTTTTTTTTTTTTGGTGGGTGGAAAATCATCGAATGACCCCCCCCCCCCCCCGCTCTTGGGCAGAGTGAAGGGGAGTGTCAGACTTCTACTGACTAAAAACCGAACCCATGTTCCTTCTTTGCCCTTGCGCCGAGGTCACGTAATCTAGTACAATAAACTTCAGAAGAAAAATCAGCTTCTGAAGTCGGTGACATTTGTTTGATTTTATTTTTTTGCCACCGACTTCAGAAGCTGATTTTTCTTCTGAAGTTTATTTTTCTCTTTTTGGTGTTTTTGAAGTCGGTTGTTTTTTTGCAAAAAAGTTTTTTTTATTTTTTCATTTTTAGTTGTAATAAGTACCTATATTATATCCTATACAAATATTTACTATGCATTTAACATTCAACCAAGAAACCTAACCCTTAACCTTCATGATTTCCCTATTTTTACTTTCAACTCTTAACCGTTGAGGAGTAGTATACCTTCCATTATCAGCTCATCAACATGAATACAAGTGATGACTGCTAGATGCGAATACTTGAATAGCGCCAGAAAAAGCACGAAAATTCATAAAACAACAAAAAAAATGTGTATTGTACACATCTGCATACCACCTCAGAGCATACAGGCGTGATGTTACGTCATGATAATGTATATTCAATAAACATCCAAGCGATTCCAGCAATTACGACAGATTTGCCGTCTATTTTTGAAGAGTTCCATTGTATATCTCCGAAGATCAGCACCAGATCTTCACCAAAAAAAATGGGACCACCTCAGGAGCTATACTCTTTCAAATAAAAAAAGAATTTTGATGATCGGTCCACAAATGGGGGAGAAATCAGGTAACATACATAAAAAAAAGAAAAAAAATACATACACACGAACATAGTAACCTCCTTTTTTGAAGTCGGTTAAAAATCCGCGGCCCCGACGCACCTCACCTTTACTTACTCTTTACAAAGTTGTTCTTTCAGAACCAATTCACATCCTTAAATATTTTATGTTCTTGAGGGATTCATAATCAACCCTTTTATTTGCATTTTGTCGTTGATGGCATAACTGTCGAGAATACTATCTATTATATTTTTATCGGTATTTATGTCTAACATAACAATAAAATGATATTGTGTTGATTTCGGAAAGATGCAGGGATCATTTTGATCACAGTCTTGGTTCAGTACCTTGTTCTTGGGATAGGAAACTTTTTTGGTAATGGAAAAGCGGAATTCTTCTAATATCTCAAAGCATTTTTTTCAGATCCATTTCTATTAGTCATCTTACCTATTAACTGTTGTTCAAATACTTCTACTGATCCAATTTTACGTAGGAACGTACACTGCCGAGAGCTCACACATAACTTCAAATAATACGGAAATTGCTTAACCAGGTAAGCACACATTACCAAATCGGAACTGACAGCTTAATCTAACTTTGAGATCTTAACTCTTCTTGGCTCTTAGACCGCGATCTATAAACATGAATGCTCGCGAACTTTGGCTTTGATATGTTCCCGTTTCCATCTTGCACTTCACTTGTACTGACAGAAGAACCAAAGTTTGTACGACTAACAAATTTTACAATGAAACTGAACGTGATCAGCACATCTAAACGGCGTTCAAGAGCTGTCAGTGTCGATGCTCCATAGTAATTATGAATTCATGTGCGTATTGTACAATTCATATCACATGCTTCAGAGACGGAAAACATCGTGAGGAAACCAGAATGCCAGGGAGATATTTCTCGACGTCATGTAAAGCTAAGTCATAGGCGACAAAAAACTCTGACATCAGATGAGGCACTAACCACACGTCAAAGAAAGAGAAAATATATAAATCTGACAGCTCGAGAACTCCGTTCCATATTTATTGACAACATCTTCCCTTAGTAACGTTTGTAAATCTCGGCCTTACTATAGATGCTTATACATGTAAGGGTGCAATCAAACTTAGACAAGGTAACCGAACTGCGAGCTTTTTGTTTCTAACCCCGCGAGTTAAAGGTTCCTTGGCACATGGGACCCCTATTTTAAGATACCCAATCTTTGCCTGATCTTTTGTTTTCCCTTTTCTTTTGTTCATCCTGGGACTGGATTACTTGAAAGTATATTTACAAAGATTTCGGGATTTGGCGGAAGAAATTGTTTTTTTTTCCTGTCTGAAAAACGTCTGAGAAACTATATCGATTTTTAATGGGGTGTAGACGCCTTGCAAAATTGCATCTACACTATTCGAATCGAACACTAATTACCACTTTTCACCATCCTACATCTAAACAAATACCCGAATACCCACGCACTGCTAAAATAGCCGAGCTTTGAGCAAAGAGATTCAAAAGATTTATAGCGGGGACATTTGAAAAAATTTGCTACCGAACATTTTCGATTTTATCACACGAATTCTACCTGATACGAGCGGGCCTATGACAATGGACAGACCAACTTGTTACTGAGTTATAAGAGTATAGTTTTACAATTTCATTCGTCTTGTCCCGTCTATCGGTCGTTAATAATATTTGAGCGACTATGTCTTTGAGGAATCGAAAGAGCATTTTTATTCAGTTATTTACGCATTGAAAACATCATAATTTGTCTAGCCTTTTCCCATCTATGTTGGGGCTGTATTCTAGTCTAACCGGATGCAGGTGACTATCATTATTTTACATGAAGCGACTGTCTATCAGACCTCCACATCAGTTAGTACTGGGTACGATACCCCTTAGTACGACTGGTTGTCAGGCTTCTCGGCCACTGAATACCTGTAATGCCTGCCAAAGCTCTGATATGGAAAACAGCAGTATGAATTTGCGGCATCACTTCAGCGTTTGTGCCATCACAACAGACTTGTTGCAGTCGCATTTTAGTTTTCAAGTTTTGTTTTTTGTGCCTTCAAAATTAAATTATTGGAATTAACATAAAGTCAATGCTTTCCGTACTCTGTTAAGTTTTCAAAAAACCTCAACAGAGCAGAACAACTACTAGGTTTTTAGTTTTACATTGTGCCTCATATGCTTAACTATATTTATGTATTTAGAGATAAGTCTGTGATGGCAAGGCTATTATATTCTTTTACTTACCGATTCTGTTCCCAAATCCTCCTCCACATAAATATCTACTTACTTTCATCGTATACAGGGTTCAATGTCCACCAACACAGGATACAAAAACATTCACATATAGTAATATTATCCACATAGATAATCTAATCTACATAGACATTACAATCCAAACAACATAAAGTGTTCTACCTTTTTTTCAAACAATAACATTGAAAGGACTCTAGGGATAAAAAGGATCAGAAAAGGATATGAACGGATCAAGTGTGGCCATATAAAACATAAAAAACAATACACTTCATATTTTATGCTGGTAACACCTTTAACGGGGTTTGTATTATACTCTTCATTGTGTAGATTTGGATTAAGTATCTCGGTTTATACATAGAGCGAAAAATAGCAGTATCATCATCTGCCTAGCCTTTTCCCAAGTATGCTGGGTACGGCTTCCAGTCTAACCGGATGCAGCTGAATACTAGTATTTTTACATGGACCGACTGCTTGCCTGACCTGCACGCTTCAGTTAGTAGGTACACTGGGTAATAGGATACTTTTTGGTAAGACTGGTTGTCAGGCTTTTGTGGCACTGACTACCTAGGAACAGACGACACCCAAAAAAAATTTTTTTTAATACTTTTTATAACTTCTTTGGGTTATTGCTAGCTTTAATTTGTATTATACGAGTTAAACTTACCGTGGACCCTATACAAGAATCAAATTCATTCGATAAGAGGTTCTAAGCAATCAATTTTAAAAGTTTAATTTGCTTGTTTGAAAATATCTCAATTTCGTCGAAATGCAAGTTCCTATATGTCCACGTCTATTACTGCAAATCTTTATTTCTAGAGGCTATCGAGGTCCTTCAAAAAGAACTAAAGTGTCATTGAAATACTCATTTAATAGGAGTGCAGCTTTCCAAGAGACCAGTTATATTGGATTCTTAAGATGTCCGCTTGGAAGGCACGAGGTTCTCTTATAGATATCGTACGTCTGTTATAAACCTTATTACATCTACAATAAAGGTCAATTCAAAATTAAAGTAGATAGAACAAGTTCATTCTACTGAACCAGGCTATAGGCGAGTGCAATAATCAAAAATACACTCAAAAGGTGGAACGTAGTTTATTGTGGTTGGATTTTCATGGGACTTTTTTATTGAGTACATAAAGGTGTGGAGAAGAAGGCAAAAAAAAATTGCCCATGCGTGTCGTTTTTTAGTAAGTTTGATGATTTTATATTGTGACCTGTGCAGATCCATTGAACGCCAATGTTAGTATTTTTATGGATTCTTGTTTTCAACATAATGCATATTTTATGGTTTTTGAAAATTATCTATAATTACTCGTATTTCTAAAATATTGAATTTGAAGGCTTAGATTTTTTGTAATTATACCTGGTAATTTGCCGCAGCTCCACACTCAAAAAAAAACCGACCACTTATAACTTCGTTTCAACTTTTCGTCTAATTCCACTTAACTACTATCTGAAAGAAATGGGGTTGTATTTCTTCTACCGGTGAGGTTTACATCAACAAGTAAGGATACACAGGGAAACAGGAGGAACGGGGCACAAATGACATCCACTAAGTGTAATACAGTACAGAAAATTAATTTATTAAACGTATTATCTTACAAAAAACATTATTTAATAAATAAATAATTATAAAAAAATTACTTGACATGTTCGAAATGGATGTAATCAATCGACAAGTACACAGATTTTAATGGAGGAATTTTGGTACTAGATACCTACAGGATGGCATCCGGACTGCGCGGACTGACCTTAGAGGGTAGGTATATCACATGTGTTGATAGTTAATAACAATTGTCAATTGACATAAAGTAAAGGTCTTATAGTAGGTGGGGGTGATTAAACTGTTCATGCCTCAACCTCTTCCTCTTTTACCTTCTGATCTCCTGGCTTGCCCTTGGACCAGTCTGGTTTTTTCTGTGGAAACAAAAAGACCTTATTAACATACATTCAAATTTTTGTAGGTTTCTTTCGAAGCCGATAGCGCATCGCGGCTATATTCCCAGATACGCCCGCGTTCAGCAAACTGCTTAATTTTGATGAAGCAGGTCTCATAAAAATATATACAGATGCTGTTGTCAAAATACCAAGTAAACATGTGGTGCAAGTTTTATTTATAATGTATTTGAAAGTATGATAAAAACATTGAAATGTTTCAAATAAAATTCACACCGTTCTTTCTCGGCATAAGCCATCAATGGTGCTCTTTGTTCAGCAGACCCACCGCATCATACGCCGAATTTACGAGAGTAACATTATTGTCACGGCTCGTTGAAAGGCGTATGGTCCGGTGTAATAATAGGTTCGCGAAATGTAGGTAATAATCGTGTAAAGCACACACTTCAAAGCCTTGAAGTAGGTATATAACACATCTAAGAAAACTTTGCTATAAAAACCGAAGCGTTGTGTGTAGCTACCTAGAAATAAACGTTTTATAATACAATAGTGTGGGTTGTGTGTGCACTGTGTAGCGCATGTTGGTATCACACAAAAGCTTTATACAATAAATCTGCTAAGGGGCCAAAATGCAGCGTAATCGGAGCTATCACGTTATTTTTCCTTAGAAAAAATCCATCTGAAGGAGAAATAACGAGAAATAAATTTCAATACAACACCCTCGAACACAGGTGGACAGAAGAAATATACAAAACGAATAGATGCCAATTTAATGTGTCTGAGTTGGCAAAGATCTTCAGCTTCAGTGAAAAAATAAACTAGGTAATAGTAGCCACTCTAATGACGGTACATCTCATAGCTGTGCTGAAAGTATTTCATGCCGCGTGTATGAGCAACGTCTAAATTAAAAACGTGTCTGTACGCGTTCTCGCTTTACTTGTACCTTGGCCGCAGCGCCACCCTGTGAAACATCGCATCATGATATTGTAACCATATTATTTCCTTTTCTATTCTACTTTGACAACCTCAACAGGGACCATTTCTACTAACTCTATTTACTGGTACTCTTTTCTATATCTCCGAAGAAATTATCTTCAAATTACTGAGGTTATTAGTGATACGAAAAATTGCTACAATTTTAAAAGATTACAGAGCTTTACATGAAGATGGTGTGTATTTAGTTAAAACATATGTGGGATAGTAAAAATGTGAGAGCGATGCGAATGACTAACCATGTCATGAGTGTAAGTGTAGCTGTTGTTATAAGTATTTGAAGATGTTGTACACAAATAACTCAATATTATTAAAAGACCTATTTGCAGATTTATATCAGAAAGTTAGTCACTAAAAGAAATAGAAGATAAAGCTTTTGGTAATGTAATTCAAGTTCCTATTACGGAGGAGTGGCGAAGCTTTGCAGGGGAATACCTGAATTCTGAAATAAACTCATTTTTAAAGTTAAAACTTGCAGCGCCTAAGCCTTTGGCCGGGGAGGAGTTAAACTAAAATGTTAATAACAAGATTGCAAGTCACATCTACATAGAGTTGAAGCTGTATTTAACGCGTCATCCAAAGCCTTTCTCACCTTGTTTTTTTCAGGTTTGGATGTTTTATTGAATTCAAAAGAGTTATCGTAGAAAAGAACGGTTTATTTATATTAAATTAATGGGTAATTAAAAAATAAGTTCATCATTGTTTATCAGCAGAGAATGATTGTAATAAATTGACTGTTAGTTTTAATGTTTGGTCTACTTCTTTCCAATAGCCCAATCAGCTTTCTCCGCATTCTTGGCCTGTAGAAGATGATCAGGAATGATGCTTATTGTTAAATATTATCACTTAGAAAATACATTAAATTAATAGTTAAGAACATACTGTAGGCGTCGGGAGTCGAACCCATGAACCGAATGTAGTAGAAGCAATTATAGATTATGAGGTTAAAGAAAAAAAGAAAATTATTACAGAAGAGTAAAAGAATTTTAGTTCAAAGATCCGAAGTATCTAAAAGAAAAAGATGAAGCCAATAATAAACTGTGAATTGAAGAAGGTTAGATAGAAAATTTTATATTTAACGGTATCGTTAAATCGTTGGTATTGTTTCTGGTGTTGTAGAGAATCGTGTAATATTGTAATAAGTTTGTAAAACATTAAGTTATACTGTTGAAGTAAAGTTTGTTATTTCGTTCTGCTATTCTACTTGCAGTTTTCCTGCATGTTTATCTCCATCTACAGCTTTATTAGACTCAAGACATCGGATAATAACATCAGCATTATCGTCCTACTTAACTACTCTAACTACAACATTCAAAAATATTGCTTCTATATCAATATTAGAGTCTGTTTTCGAACTACCATCAATATTATCGTCTAGAAATACATGAATATGAATTGTATCGAGTATCTTACCTCTTTGTCTTCCTCTTCAAGGGTGAACTCCTTCTTTTTGACGACCTTCAGCTGGTTACGGAAGTTGAATTCAGCGGCCTTCTTCTGGAGCTTGGCGAATTTGTTCTCGTATTTGGACACCTTCTTTAGTGTGGGTTTGACGCTGGAGGTAAGGATATTACATTAACATTTCATAGAAATAGGGTAGAACCAGTTGGTCTGGACAAAGTGACATTGTATCATTGTGGTTGATACAATGTCACTTTGTCCAGATCAACTGGTTCTACACTATTTTTTATTTGTGATGGAAAAGTCAAAATGTTATGACTGACATAAACTACAATCCTGTACAGAAATATAATGCTTTAATGCTTTGAAATCGACTGTCTTTTGTCCTAGTCTTTAGTTATCAAATTTCAGTAGTCATATGTCTTGGATGGTTTCAAAAGACATTGACCAGAGAATACTCATCTTATTCTAGTACATCACACACGCTATTTAAGTAGCGAAAAGTCCTTGCTAGAATTTCAATCTCTAATCTTTTTCTATTCACATTTTCAGCCAATGTTTTTCATGGACCGAGGAAGTTAGAATTCGGCTTACAAAATACAAAATCCTTTGTATTCCGCGGTATGTGTTCTGTTCATATTTAATACCGCTGCGCGATACAATGCGACCGTAACAAAGGGAGTCCAGCCGCGGTAGAAACATAGCTCTTAACCGGACTTTGAGTACCATTTGCCAGTAATTTTATTCACAAATATATCCAAAGCTACAGACTTGCTGGCTTCAGACCTCTTTCATGAAATGCAGATTCACTTAGGGCTCTTGAAGAGTCAAAGTGGTATATCGTAAACCCGTAAGCTTTATACAAGCGTGCTTTTAACCCAAAAATTCTGGATTGTTTCGTCGAAATCGGATCGTAGCCAACTTTCAAGTTTTCCAGTATCGTGAATAACGCCTATTCTTGCACACAACAGAAATTACGGGATCTAAAATATTTCAGATTTTATCTTAGCTCGTTATTAGGGAGCACTGTTGTAAACGAAACGGAAAGGAAACCCAAACTACTTGAGATTATCATAATTTAGCTTTTCCTTTTATAGGTTAAGGGTACTCACAATTTGCCTCTGAGGTCGTTGACTTGAGAGTTCAGGTCCGAGATCTGTTAAAATAAAACTTGTCTTAGAAATCATTGATCAAGATAACACGTCTAGTTAATAAAAATATAAGCAGATGTATAGAAAATATAAAGGAAATGTTATTGTGTCTACAAAACTTAAATTATGCTTTTTTTTCATTCCAGGTAAACTAGGAAAGGATTTGAATCAAATAAATTAGTTGTCTTTGAAATGAAATTAAAATTATGAAAGTAGTCAATTAAGAATCATTTAATGAAGTTATATGCGAAATTGTAGATATATAAAATTTAATAATATAAATAGATAATAAGATAAATGTAAATAAAATACGGATAGACTAGTAAATAAAAAGGTAGATATCAATTTTACAAACCGCCAATGAAAACTTTATGAAATCATTTCACAAGTTTGTTACAAGAAAAAAACAAAAGTATTGCAACATAAAATTTATAAAAAAATAGAATAAGAAAAGAGTAAAACATAGAAAACAGAAGGTCCAAACTTGTGCAACGTTTGATTGAATTTACAGCTGAAGAAACTTCATGCAATGCACATTGAGAATTATGCCACATGGAAAGCTCCCAAACTAAAAAAAACTCAGAATAACCACAAAATCAAACCCATAACCAAGATTATATGAAAAAAGAATTCGAAATATTAATACTAGAAAAGCACAGAACAAGATATAGAACTGAGCATAGATTAGGCAGTGTTATTTGCGCGCTGAAGTCTTGTTTTAATTTCTGTGGTCTGTAGGATTTTTTTTCTATCCCGGATCAAGATTGTGACCTCCTATATATCTTAAACTTGTGCTCTTTACCTAAACATTACACAATTCAATACGTGGACTATATAAGTAAAGGTACATCTGACATATTCGTGCAAGAAATCTACTTATCGTGCCTCGTGATTGGTAGCTGGCCGCCTGCAGCTCCTGTGCCTCAACAATCTAGATTTATTCACAAATGTACATAGAGATGTGCAGGATATTATACATGTGCAACATATATAACACGAGCGCTAACAATATTGTACGGCTTCGGCTGCGAACGAACGTGCGTCGCGCGTCGGCTGAGAGTCAACTGCTTCTAACGCTAGTCTAGTCAGTGATCGAAGTTGTAACATATTGAGCGCTTGTCGGAATGCGAGTTAATTTCAAATGTAATGTTGCGATGGAATCAATTCTGTATACATCGGCGATCAATGTATGAGTACCACGTTGCAGAAAATGTGTATCATGGAGTGACGGTGCAAAATCGATCCAGACTTGCAAATGTGGGTATGTATGTAGATACAGATGTGGGTACTGTGTGTCTTTGGACTCGCAAGTGAGCATAGTATACACCACCGTGTCCGGATAAGTGATGCAGACGTCTGAGCGGCCGCTACGCCGTCGGACAGGGAGGGGGCGGGCAACATCGACCAGAGCATGGCACTTTCAATTTAAACACTCGGTGTATACAGGTATTGCAAGAGGTTTGTGGGGTATATCAGCAACCGAACACGCAAACAAGTCGCGCGGAATATTACGGCACATACGTGAAAAGTTGGAGATTTGGAACAAGAAGTTTCACTTACACTATGCACTTGCGTGTGCCAATGGAGGAACCAGTCCAGCGTTCCAATTACACCTCAACGGTATCTCTAATTGTTATCATAAAAAGAGAAAATTCAGTTTGGCCTCTAAGCTCGCCATCACACATGAAGCGACACACTGGCGGATGCAGCTATTATATATCATTATGCTTGATTATGTACTTGAACACTTTTTAAATTATTATTAAAGTGCCATACTATTTTAGATATGATTTAATAAGGTATCTTAAGGGATAGTTGTTACATAGTATTATACATATTATAATATAGTCGTCATGCAACAGGCAAAGCTTTAGCTGGTAAGCGGTTCGGTGACGAGATGACTCGGTAAGGGTGAGCATGAGAAGCACATCGAGAGGTGACCGACACGACACATCAATCGAATATATACATATACGTATAGACGAGACATGAACAATATAGTTTGACAGGAGACGTGACCGCGCTATTGATAACATAGATACAAACATAATACATAACATATAGATGAGACAGTTACGCGAGCATGCAGCGGCGGCTCGGGCCTGCCGCTAGTAGTGAGTGCAGTGTTGTTACTGTTACGCCGGTGGCGGTTACTGTAGTTAGTGTAGTTAATGGTGTAAGCTCCATGTCAGATGACGCGACCGGCGGAGATCGATTTTGCACCGCACGCCTGCCGAGACGCGCTTCGAACCCGCGACCCTCCCACTACGACACATCACACGCGCTCTACAATACACCACTAACGAACCGACCTTCCACCGTTATTTACAACTCAACAACAAACAACCGAAAACTTACAAAGCGTTATCAATGTACACGAACTGTCACACGCGCACGTTTGTTACAGAATCGATGACTGTGGTATTCACAATGGTTATAAAGTATTGGTCAATACCTCATAATCTCTTTTCCTGACTTCATGTTCCAAATCCCACTTCTGGCCCTCACACACATACAAGCGGTCATAATACTCCTGTATTATTCTCTTGAGCATTGCTATAGAAAAAGGAAAGACATATTATTGAGCCAGCAGAATGAGCATGGGCATCGGTGTGAGTGACCTGACGGCGCGGAGCATCGCGGCATCGTGTGCATGTGTGCGGTGAGCCGTACAACTATCATGTCATGTCGTAACAACTAAATCAGAATCAACTCATATCATGTCATATGCATTCCCAATTCCTAATTTATGCAGTTTACCTCCATTTTCTTAATTTCGATCGCTCGTTCTAGTTCATATTTATCCCCCTCAAGGTTGTATATTCTGTGCCAGTACATTTGACAAATGGTCTGGAGTTCCGCTAAAGAAAAACAATCACATTTTAAGTTTTGAATAATTTTCGGCGCTTCGAAGTCTGTCTCACGGTTCTGTGTTGATGCTGTGTAGTGGACTCGACATGGGGACCCTCGACTGGTGGAACAAAGCGTAAGCAAAGCTACATGATCAGTACTGAGGTGGGTATCAAATGGACTATTACTGAAACATAATCAATGTTGTTATTGACTCAAAACTCGATGAGAGTATCTACATAATCTATTGCAGCTTTGGAATTTGCTACAACGGGTCGTTGTTATTTCAGCGTTTTTTAATTTACTTTGTTATCCACACGGTTAAGGTTGAAAGGTATCATTTATTTTCAGCTCCGTAAACGACAATTATAATATAGCTGCGAAAACAAAACAATATTTTAAACTAGTCACATTATCGGCATGAACTACTCAAACGAGAGCGTAATATTAAAATTGCGTAGCTCCCAAACCAGGTCAGACCTCGAACGCTCTGCGGGCCACCTCCATCTCGTGATCGTACTTCTCCTCTTCAAGCTTGGCGATACGCTGATGGTAACCGGTAATGATGCTCGTGAGAGCCGCTACAACATCAACCAAGAGTTACTCGCGTGTAATGTACGAACTCGTACCGAACGCCCGAACCTCGCGACACCGCGCGCCATCGACCATCAGTTAGCCAGGGTGAGTGGAAAGAAAGTATAAGGACGGAAACAGAAGATAGTAAGTATACGCAAATCAAATCAACGATATCAATGAAGTTTAGAAGAAGTAGAGAAACGCATTAGACAGAGAGGCCTGAGATTGTCGGCCGGACACACCATTAAAGTCTTGTTAGACCAGCTGACGAAGGAAGAACAACACGCCACTTGACATATCACAAGTTACGTTAATTTTGTTTAATATTTGAAAGTAAAGTCTTTGTAAGTTTTGTGAGTCGACACAAGAGAGCTGTTCGTTGTCAGCAGCTCATCTCTCTACCTCCATATCTTTTCTTTTAACGATGTATTCCAGATCGAACTTTTCATCTTCAAGTTGTCCGATGCGTTCGTGGTATTCTTTGCAAACTCTCTTAATCGTATCTATAATTCGACATAACACATGTACAATATATTATGTAGCTTATGGTGGAGCCCTATGTGAGAGAAACACGAACATGGGTTCTGTCGTGTTGTGAAGTGTATGATGGGGTATTGTATGGGGTCTTTACAAATGTCCACTTGTTGGCTATAAAATGTCATGTAAGGGATGTACAAGTTAAGAATTAGGGGTACATTGCTGTTTAGCGGGGGTTGAACAGATAATTACCTTCGTTTGCGTCTTCAATGTTCTTGGCTTTGCCGCACCTCTCTTCGATGATGCGCCTCCTCTCAGCCGCTTTGCGTTCCTGCTCCTTCTTCAGTTCCTCAGCGGCTTTCTTACGCAGCAACAACTGTTGGCGGACCGAGCAGAAGTCTAAGTATACCATTCCCTCAATCTACTAAATTGATCTATTCAGAATGTTATTTCTACTTACCCTGAGCTTCTTCTTCCTCTCAGGTGTCATGAAACCCTTCTTTGCCTTCTTTGCTTTGGAAGCCTCCTCCATGCGCTTGCGCACCTCAGCTTTCTTGCGGTCAATCTCGGCCTGTTTGGCCTTCTTCGCCTGGAGACAGTGTACATTGGTAAAGAGTGATTTTATTAGTAACCTAACTAGTAAATTAGTGTTTGTGCGTGTATCTGTTAGGTTGTTCGCGTATATAAATATTTTTTTTGAATATGTTGTGTAAGGGAATCAGCATTGTACGAGTGTATAAGTGCTTGACTTTTTGTATATTGTGTGTGTCTGTGAGGTGTGTTTCTGAATGTGTGTTTAGGTAAACTAATTGTATGTCAATATTTTTCTCAGTGTGTGTTGTATATGTATAAATATAAATGAATAAATTATATATATAAATATATATATTATATATATATAAATGAATAAATTATACGTATTAAAGTGTAAATCATCCATTAAAGGATTGTTGCTCGTTGTTACTTTACCTCCTCGAGACGTTTTTTCTGGAAAAGAAATAAATAAATCTCAGTATACAGCTATCAGCTGAATAAATTGTTAAGGTGTTTACTTTTAACACAATTACCAGCACAATCTAACGTACAGTTCAGGACAGGAATACCTATCTTCTATTTAATTTAGCAAACTTTTTTATTGTATTGTTCAAAATTACATCATCTGAGTTTGGCAGAAATATGTGAAAATGTGATATTTATTTATTTAAACTTAATGCACAAACGAGTTAGGTACATAGGCGGACTTAATGCCACAAGGCATTCTCTACCAGTCAACCTAAGGGACAAATAGGACAGCACTGTGGTGGTGTACGAAAATACATAAATTAAGAGAATACTATTTTGTAAACATAAATGAATACACCAACATAAATGGTACGTACATATATTATAATACAAACAGATAGTTCAAAAAACAAGAAACCAAACAATAATTACAAAGACTACCATACATAATGAGTAATTCAGTCCGATTTTAAAAAGTGCTTCCGCACATTTTTTTTTGAAAGCTGTCTTGCTATCCGCTTTTTAATGCCAAGGGGTATCACCAGTGACTGGACCAAAGTTATTTTAGTGCTAGATAGTAGAAAATGTTTGAATCTATAGAGAGACCGCAGTGAGTATGTGCCTTTCTGGCTAACCTGAGCTAAATGCTTGTTCCAACTAAGTGTGTCAATGTGCAGGTCAAAGTAAGTACTTAATCTTCTTTTCACATATTTCACATTTGGATGTTTGTGTACCTAATGTCCTTTTCAATGACTTGACAAGAATCTAAACCTAGCTAGCATTTTAGCTAGGTTTTAATTTATCTTTACTTGTGCTGATAATTTATCAATCATTCTATAACAATGCGCTGGGAGCAAAATATACATTCTGTATTTTTCTTTACTTTACATCTCAGGAATTTCTAAGAAAACATTCCCATAGTTTTGCTTTCCGGTGCATGGTAATAGAATGAAAGTTGGTCTGTTATTTCAGTGCGAATGCAATCACAGTGTGCAGTATGAGTTGTGGGGTAGTGCGGGCTCGTATGTAGGTAAGTTACTTGGACATTATTCAGGCTCATTAAGTTTTATATAAAAAAGGTATTATATTGCTTTGCCGTTATCACTTAAATTTTATTACAAGCTCTTAGGGAAAGTTGACATGTTTATTGCTCCTCTGCTACATTCTGAATATGTTTTGATTAGGTGTAATGTAATATCTCTTATTGCGTATTAAACACCAGTTCTAGCTGTTTTTTTTTGCCAACAAATATTTTCCAATTATGTTTCTTTTTGTGGAGGAGCAACAAAAGATAGGTCGATTAATTTAAATCAAAGGTTGGGTAAGGGTGTCTTTTGCATAGTATGAGTATAAAGTATATAAGCGTTGTTTATTTATTTTATTGTTTAGATTATATAAGCAGGTTATATATATTTTTCAGATGTGTTCAATTTTTGTTGATTTTTAAAATCTCCTAAGTGTAAATAAAAGCTAAGTGTGAAGATTATAACTAGAAAAATATAAAGTAGTGTTTTTGGTGCTGAAACTAACTCTGTGCGTTATTAATAAAATATGCCTATAAGCTTTTTGTTACGTTTATTTAAAATATTATATTTTTGCGTCATCAACATTAGTTACGGAAAGTCGACACTAATTCTTACTGATCTCTATCGACTTACAACTGTATATATAAAAATAAAGAAATAGCTGCAACAAATACTGTAAAATTAAATAGTAATAAAATCTGTCTTCTCATTCATAGTCTGTTAAAAATGTTTAAGTAATATGTTTGGAATAATTACTATTCTTTTGCATTTTTTTTTTATTTCAGTTTTGCCAATGTTTTTTTATCAACGTTTAAGAGCCAATTTTTTTTCAAATAATTATGTAAATTCTGTTTTGTAAATCATTATCATCATAATAATATCACTGATAGTCACAATGCAGTGATTTCTTGTGTATGTTGTGTGTCTGTGTGTCGAAATGCTTTGGTTAAACAAGCAGAAACAATTACCTGAGTCTCGAGGAGACATAGCAATCAGTACTATATGGTGAATCCAAGGTGAAGACAATTTTCATCACGGAAGAACAGCCCCAGGATACACGGAAAGTGAGAATGAAACAGAAGAAAGATACACGAAACATTTTAGATTTATAATCCTATGAAAAATACTATTTTTACTTTTTAAGATCACCCATCTTAAATCTTCAGATGCTCATCGTAATCGTTTAGATGACCTACATTTTGAAATACTTATTATACTTAGAAATAAAGAAAGAATGGATTTGAACCAAGTTTTTCATGTCCTTAATTGAACTGAATGTCATCATTGTCAGTGTATATAATCAGTTGCTTCAGTAAAGTTACATTGGTACCTACATTGTAAAGAATCCAACATGTCTGAGAGGTATTTCTCGAAGGCATTTAAAAAAATTAGAAACCTATGATAAAGAAGAAATATGTTATCAATGAAGAGAGAGTTCATTGACATCGTTTAATAAAATTAAAATGAAAGAAGTCGAAGATTTCGTCCTGTTTAGCGTCCATTGGCTTACCTTACGTCATCGGCATCCGCCATTGTGTTGTTTTTGTTGGTCTAGGAGTCCTGAAAATTTAAAATACAATTTTCAGTCTATAGTTTTGAAAAACTAACTAATTAATCTACTAATTCATCATCAACTCGCCTACTAGAGGCTGTATAATACATAGTAAAAATAAAATAATTAACTAATCGATGTTTATTATTGATTATCGTAATCAATCAATCAACAGCAATCAATGTCTTAACTCAGGATACTGAAAAATCTTGAAATAATTACTTCAGTGACCTTTGCAAATAACAATTGCACATCATCTTTGACATTTACAAGTAGCTCATCAGATGTCAAGGTAGTCAATTTAATGTAAATCTGTCATCGGCAGAACAAAATATTATTAACGACGATAAATAAAGCGTATTTGGCCATAGACATGAGAAACAAGATCGTTATTTGAAACTTTTTGGAAGAAAGCCAAAATGTCGACGTGTGAATACCGACATTTGATACTTGAAATCCGGTTACCTACCCAAGATTTTTCATATTTTAGTACATATTAAAATGAGTCTTATTGCTTTTTTCGAGTATTGCAGACGTATACCCTACATTCTTTTCAGTTATTAAATTGCTTGCAGAGTTCAGTTTACAAAATCATCCGAAAAAAAGCTATAATTAGATCATGAAAATAGTAACGATGAGGATCGTAAAAGAATCCGTGTAATAACGGTTGCCAACACGTAATGAAAATTCCACAATTAGGTTCGGGCGTGCTCGGGCACACTCGGCTAAGTTCGGGTAGTGCGCGGGCGACTGAAATAGGTTGGCTCGCATACACCGCATCCTAATTTGGTGGCGCGAACGCTCAGCTACGCTTACTCGGGTTTCGGCCGTTATACAAAGTAGACAGACGTTGGGGATGCTAACAAGTAAAACGATAATATTTTATTGACCGACAAACACGATGGGACTAATTCCAATTATTTTAAAATAACTCGTACAAACTCAAACCGGAAAACGTAAAGAAAAAAAAGATTCGCAAAGATTCGAAGAATACATAGAAGGTAAATTTTGTTTAATCACACACGAAACTTATTTTATTTTATCCACCCGGTAATGTAGTAATTTAATAACTTTCAGAAAAGATTAATACAAACGGGGTAAATCAAGTATGATATGCGAAACTACGCAACGGATTTCCAATTAGCACGTGACCCGGGAAATGGAAAATTGAACAGTCAGATAAGACTGCATTGTAGTCCGATCCAATGTCTATGTCAAATACGTCCAGGCCACAACTAGGAGACTTGAGATCTTTATCAATGACGACATAGATACAGCTTAGAAAATTAGTTTTAAAATTTACAGAAGGTCACTTATAGGAGCATCATTTTGATACACGGATAGCTCGTCAGTCCACACACTCGATCCCGAGACCAATGCATCACGGCGCAGTGTCCGATTTACCGCGACATTGATATATCACTTCACTGAACGTTAAATGCACTTCAATAATCTTTCGTCGGATTACCGTTTTGTTAGTAGAAATATTAAAACTTTCACTAAAACTCACCTAACGCAAAGAAAAAGAGGCTGGCCCTATAGATGGTTCAGCCAACACGAGTCACAGCTGCTGACTGGTGCGAGGCGGCAAGGTGCGGCGGGCAGTGCGTAGGCGCAGCCCCGCGCGCCCCACGCGCCCCCGCCGCCCCAGGCTCCTGCAGACTTGCCCCGCAGCGCCCGCGCTCACCATCGCACGCCTTCAGTCCAGACATTTTTAGAGCACTGTCGTTTTGACACCAACACCGAAATAACATCAGATGTAAGCTCCAGTTTGAACTACTCGGATGCCTCGTAAATTGCTGACCGACTGATGCCATGTGCGTTCCCATAAACATTTTTCATTATCAGTTTATTGCAGTACAGAGATTATGATTAAAATAAGCTTAACGATGTTTCTTCATATACTCGATTTGTTCAGTAAAAAAGAACAAAAGAGAATATCAAATAGAAAGGCTACGGCTAGATACTGTTTTCCGATAAAGCCATAAAGTAAAGAATTGAAAGCTCTGTTCTACGTTACATAAACCTACTTTAATTTTATTCTGCGACCCACATACGTTGGTGAAGTCTTGCGTTACATCTCGAGTGCTTTTTGCTCTTTATTTCATTGATCAATTGAAATACTTCGTGAACGAACATTATTTAGTTTGCACACTTTAAACAATGGACAATTAAATGAAACTAATTCAGATAATTTCTACATTTACATATTACAATATTTGTTGGAACTCACGTAGTTTCATGCACTAAACTGAAAGTAGCTGAATATGTAAAACGGCTGCTTCCAACTATGCAAATGAAATGTGTTTGCAGAATATGCGGAAGATCAAAGTCATTAGTCTCGTAATTATATTTGTTGTGATTGTAGTCTAATTATAGAGAGTTAATTGATTGTTAATCATCTCGATGAACGTTTGGCACCTGAAGAGTCCACGTGGCGCCAAGTTGACAAAGTGATAACCCAGACCCTAGCTATAGGTAGATAACCTTAATATTAGTTATCACATCCATCAACCCTTTCAAATGACTCCTTCCGTTCTGGGCAGAGTGGTAGGGGGTGTCAGACTTCTACTGACTAAAAACCACCCATGTTCCTTCTTAGCCCTTTGTGCCGAGGCCCCGGTATCTCTTTCGAACAACCCGCAGCCCCGACGGCGCATCCATCAACCCTCAACCGCCGCGGAGTCTTGAATTTCCTGGTAGGTAGTTGTTACCTTCAAGACTTCAGTTGAATAGATAGTCACTTGTAGACTAGCGTGCCATATATTCGCCCGCATCATTACCAACATGCTGTCAGAAGCCTGAGAATATGGACTTGTAAACAAAACCAAATTCTACTTTCTCAATCTCTGAAGCTCCAACTCAATGAAGTTACTATAAACAGACTGGTTAACCAGTTATTGGCGACTGTGTAAGTCTGAGACTTTAAAACCTATGTACTTATGATATGTTGTCACAGAAGCTGTTGGTGGACCTATAATAATAAATAAAAAATAAAACAGAACTAGGCAAGGGTAAGTAAAATGGTCCACTTTGATATTAAAAAAAAAACATGGTTATTTTCTTCCACAAAAACACTTTTAAAACTAAAACTTAAAAATGGAAAAAGGAATAATAAAGAATACAGTGTATTTGTGGGAGACTGGTGCCTAAACTAAGCCGCAAAATGGCGCAACTTGTATTTCAGGACACCAGGGCACTCTCTTATGAAACGAAGAATATTTTTCTTGTTCGAAAAATCTTTTAACCTTAAATCTTGTGCAATAAAAGCCTCAATAGTTGCCCAGCTAAGAAGTGCAAACGAACAACGCAGTACATAATTAAAATCGCTCTAGATTTTCGCACTAGATGTTGGTTGGCTGGGAAACTGCAAAGTTGACCGCCCTGAACAAATTGATCTCTACCGTTATTATTGGAAGTGCACAGTGAACTAATAAAATATTGGTATTCTGTGAATTTGACGACACGGTTGGCGCAGTGGTTAAGCGATTGGACTGCTGCGCTGCGTGTCGCGGGTTCGATCCACGCACGAAACAAATATTTGTATGACCTACAGATAGTTGTTTCGGGTCTGGGTATTTGTGTATGTGACCTTATGTTTGTGAACGCACCAACGATACAGGAGAAATTCCTAGTGTGGGGCAACGTTTTAAAAAAAAAAATTGATCTTCAATTAAGAAGTTTTATATGAAAAATTGAAATCAATCCTCCATGAATCCGGACCTTTAATCCCCATAGGTTTAGGCAGAGGTGTTCCTAAATAGTAGGTACACCCACATTTCGCCTGTTATGTTTAAGTCCCATGTAATGGAAGGCGAGCTTACCGTCATCAACCGGGCTCCACCACAAACTTCGCAGCTGCTACTGAGAATTTGCTTATGAACAACCCAACCACACGTTGCCCGAACTGGCAATCCTGTTGAAAGTCTTCGTATTAACATGAAAAGTTTTAAACGCCATGGCATGACTTGACTAGATCCTCTTCCATGCTTCTAGTTATTTATTTAATTATTTGGTACTAGCTTTTGCCAGCGGTTTCGCCCGCGTGAAAATGACAATTTTCCATACAAACTTTCATCCCCTATTTAACTCCCTTAGGGGTTGAATTTCGAAAAATCCTTCCTTATTCCTTGTCTACATTATAACCTCTGTGCAAAATTTCAGCTTTCTAGGTCCAAGGGTTTGGGCTGGGCGTTGATGAGTCAGTCAGTCAGGACTTCTCTTTTTATTTATATAGATTAGCGTAGGTAGTTTTTAATGATTACTGCTTGAATACCGAGCACTCATCATTAAAAACTACGGTATTTTAGCACACACCAATAAACACTACATTTGATTACAGATTTTAATTAAACTTTGTTCGAGGCTCGCAGAACTACCGTTACAAATGAGTTCCAACTATTGCTAATTGCAGCATCGTTACAGTTTCACCACCGGTAATGTTACAACTGTTGGTATTGTCACATAGTTTTATATAAAACTTTCACCGAAATTATGTACCTAAACCGAAATGGATATTTTCAACTTTAAATGCCGTACACAGAGATGTTTAATGATTACTTAAGTCGTCACTTAGTAAAGATTTGACATACAAAATTTTCACAAAAGTGTAAAAATCTTTTCAACACACTTGCTCATAAAGTGACTATAATTTCACCGCAATTAGGCACATAATGACACCTATAATCAAACTGTGACTTTTTGATTACTATTATTCACTAGTGAGTTATACTCACCTGGCGGCTCGGGTCTCAATGGCGCCTCAGCGGTAATCACCAACGTTCCACACTTGTACCATAATGTACCTACTATTACAGTGATGGCTTAAGTAGGTAATCATTAAACGTCTCTAAGTGCGGCAGTAAATGATATAATCCTAAAGTATCCTTTACGTTGATGGATGGAGAGCGAAAAGAAGGCCAAAGATAAGATGGGTGGATTGTGTGAGGAATGATATGAAAGAAAAAGAAGCCCGACCCCAAATAAAATGAGCAAAGGGCAGATAGAAGAAGGAAAATACTCCTAAAGTATCCTGAAGATATAATATGATTTTATCCTACAGTGCTATTCTGTAAAAACACTAAGTTTCAGTGAAATAAGGAGAAATACTACTATCCGGATTACCGGATGCAGCTGAATACCAGTATTTTATATGGAGCGACTGCCTATCTGACCTCCACAACCCAGTTAATACTAGGTAATACGATACTCTTTTTGGTAAGACTGGGTGTCAGAATTTCAAGTCACTGACTACCTGTAACGACTGCCAACATTGTGTGTTTCAACCTTTTTGGATTTTTCCCATCAGGATTTTTAGTAGCAGCCACATGAGAGTATGGATTTGGGACTGCTAATGGAAAAGTCCCGATGATTTGATCCCGCAGTGCTTTTCTGTAAAAACAACCTGTAAAAACTAAGTTGAAAGGTTCTGCAATCATTGTGTATTTTGAAAAGTTTTCAATCCCTACTAGTCAAGTAACGTGAGATTGTTGAGTTCCAATAAAATAAAGCGATGTTTATTTTAACTGTACAATATGTCATTACTTATAGCATTAGAAATCTAAAACATATTATGATGAAACAAAAGGATTTTAGGTAATGGAATATTTGTGTATGTTTGACTTGATTTTGGAAATTCTTTCTGATCTACATTTTTATGCCAGTTTATTCAAATTAAAAGGAGTGAGCGAAATATACAATACATAAACGAGTTCTCATATAGCGGGATCATTAATATTGACCTGGATTTATAAATAGCAACAACAAAACCAGGAATGGGGCCGTTAAGAATACTTTCGGCTCCAAACAAAACAAAACTTTTGAGTTCATTATTAGTGACTATAAGAGTCTTTTAGAGATGTACCAAAAATATATGTAAATAATTTAATGGTTAACTTAAAACTTTACAATTTTAAGTCTCAACTTGAATTTTCGGATTCATTTGCGTATTGTATGATTAACAGTTACTTCCCCCCACCCCACCTCCAACCTCAACCAAGCCTTTTTTTTTGGAGGGTGTTTAATCATCAAATGACTCCACCCGCTTTGGGCGGTGCGGAAGACAGTGTCAAACTTCTACTGACTAAAAAAATCCACCCATGTTCCTTCTTAGTCCTTTATGTCAGGGGCCGCGGTATCTCTCTAACTCTTTCGAACAACAGTGTTGAACTAATTTCTGTATTTTTTTCATTTTTCGGGGGGGGGGGGGGGGGGAATAGTCGGACAGACAGACAGACACACGAGTGATCCTATTAGGGTTCCGTTTTTTCCTTTTGAGTTACGAAAACCTTAAAAAAGAGCCTTGAAACGTCGTCACAGATGTAAACACGACCATCTATTAAAATAAAAAGTATATATCGACCAACAATGTACTGACCAAATATCCAATATTGGCTCGGGCCGCGGTTGACGTAAACAACTATTGTCATCAGTGTATTTAGTTCCTAATACATATAAACATCTCGACAAAGTTGTATTCAGTAGCGGTTGATGTCCCATCAAAAACAAATTATGTGGAAAACAACATTTTCCGTTTAAACATTCTTATAAGGTTTTTGTAATTGTAGTGTTGACCCACAAACGATGAGACACTTGATATCGTGTGTCCTGCTTGTCCTGTTATTTGCCATTTTTATCGACAAACTAAGAACATTTTTAATTGTTTTCTTTAATTTGGTAAAATGGGTTCAAGCGCTACCGTCAAGCGTGAAGTGCGTTCGATTCCCGTTCCAAGAATTTCTCAGTAATGGTTCGGATTTTGGATTTGTGCCTGGTTAATTTCGATAGGTTTGCATAACTGGGAAAATGTGGGTGTACTTGTAGATCAAAATATAATGAAGTAAGGCAGACCGCGTCGTTGGAGTTTGGCGGCGGGCTTTGTCCAGCAGTCTTCTGGCTGATGATGATGAAAGCAGACGTCTTACCTAATTATAATTTATGTTTTCAAATGAACATTTTTAATCACTCTCTCATCAAACAATTAAAACCAGAGTTCAACCGCAACAATCAATAAGAAAAAGAAGGTCACGAATTCCGCGCTTTAGTAATAATTTACAATTAAAAACACAATAGACAACTTACGAGAATAAAATTATTCTAATACAACGTCAAATTTCTAGGCAGTTTATTATTTTTTGGTCTGGAAACTTTACGTAATCCTCTTATGACGCAGGCATCCACTAAGGAAGAATTTTTTAAAATTCAACCCCCAAAGGGGTGAAATAGGGGATGAAAGTTTGTATGGAAAATTACTGTTTCACGCAGGCGAAGCCGCGGACAAAAGCTAGTTATAATAATTCAGTGCAATCAAGGCGATCAAACAACCTACGTTACATAACGTTAAACTTCGAATCCCGGATGCAATCTCTTGAAATCAGAAATCCTATGTTAGAAACGTCTAGCTTTGGAACAGATGGGAGAAATTTCAATACAGCCAAATACAGAAACCACATTGTTGCTCAGAATTCAAGTTTCTAACTTTTCACACACGTTACGTAAGAATAGAATATTTACAAAGTTTCAAGCCGTCAGGAAAAGTTGTGTATATTTATTTAGATCAACATTTTTTATATAACTTTTCGCATGAAGCATATTATTTTACATATAATATCATGCCTGGTATCTCAGAAGGGTCAGGCAGAGGTGTACCTATTAGTCGCCAACATGTCGCCAATTATGTTTAAGACCTATGTAAAAGGAGGCGAGCCTATTGTCATCAACTGTGCCCGGTATCTTTGATTTTATTTGTTAAAAACTACACAAGTAAAACTGACATTGCAAAGCAACAGCAACCAGCTTACCAAATAAATCTAAAGTTTAAAAGTTATATTATCAGAATCTGGGACCAAAGGGGTATTACTGTATTATGTTTTCTTTTATTTTATTCTGAGGTCAACGCAGAAAATTCAGCGAACATTAACATCCTTATCGAGACAACACACCCAAACCACTGACTTGAAAGAGATAATAATGTATCATTTTACGTAAATATTACGCGAAAAACGACCGCTGACCTAAATAGAAACTCTCTATCGCTATCCATCTCTTTCATTTACAAAACAAAAGAAAAGGAAAGGGTTATTGCCATTCAGTTCTCAGGATTCTTCCTTTCATGTTACGTATTTGAAGTTGGTTCAAGTTTCTAAATGACTTTGTTAATGTCTTGGGGCCGATGTTAACTGCCCATGTAGTAACTTTATCGGAATTCTCGTAAATGGAGACATCTTACTGAAGCTGACGCCATTTTTATATGTTTTTAAAGACGACATAACTTTTTCTTCGAGGTATTTTTTAAGCAAGATGGAACAGCTGTTTTCAGCATAAACTTTTTTTATTTTCTTTTAGACGTCATATTTAAAAGTTTATTTTTGAAAAGCTCTTTTTGGACTCGCGTGCAATTTATTGCATGGGGGACTCAAGCTAATATTTATACACTCAAACCGTTTACTTATTTACGTAACTGGCTAACAGCTGAAGCATTAAACTCAGACATAGACATGTGACATCAACGTCAACCGTCAATCATCATATTCCTGCCCTTGTTCGATTCTTCTTGGTGTCGGTACAACACGTTTTCTTCTTCCCTTCTCCCCTGTCAGACACCACGGCTTCATTTACTTCTTCCTCTTTCATACTGCTCCTCACACAATCCATCCATCTTTTCTTTGGCCTCCTTGTCTCTCTCCATCCATCAACATTCATTTTCAACATTTTTTTAGCCACATTCGTTTCATTCTCCTCATTACATGTCCATACCAAGAAATACGACTTCCTTCCAGTTATTTTGTAACAGGCGCCACTTTCGAACTTCCACTAGGTAATTTATACTCATTCCATACGTCACTATACCTACCGGTAGTACACTAACTTATAAAACATACACCTATATAATAGTGGTTAGATACCTCTAAACCTCAAAGTGTATTTCTGAATATTATACTTATTTAACAGAGTCTCTCTAGTTGTTACGGTTGGCAGTTTTTGTCCCTGAGAAATAAAATAAAAAAGTTCATTTTATTTTAAACACCCAAGTTTGTACTTAAACTCGTCCTTGTTCCGTGTTATTAGACCAAAGTAAAGCGATCAAAGAAGTCTACAATGTCATTACATGTTATTGCACTTTACCCGTCAAACTATTTTGAGTCGAATTTCTATTACATTAGATTACGATTACAACATTAGTTCCTAAACTAAAGCTAGTTACTGAGTTTCGTATCCGCCAATCCGCCAATTGGCGACTTAGGTTTCACGAGGCAGTAATTGAAGGCACGAACTTTGTTAATTTGTGTGTTTTAGACTAGCAACTAGTTGTGTTGTTAACTGTTTTATCTACCCAAATATCATAAACCCTCTATAATGCGTTCAAAAACCATAGGCAATGACCAGCATTACCAACCAGCAGAAATTAACAGAACTGTAATGAGCTCATAACCTACTGAAAACAGTAGGTTATGAGTTTTAAATTTGGAACAGGTGTCAAATTCAAGTGAGTGTGCTATTCTATAGTGCGCGCGGAACTAGTTGGCCGCGCCTTAGGTGGCGACAGGGGTGAGGGGGCGGGTTGCCTACAGCTCGCAATGCACAGGAGTCTATAATTAGACAGTGATGACCAATCTCGAGATATCGTGATCAATAATTTGTTCAATTTATTGAAAATAATACAAATAAAAAACAAAAACATGCCTAAGGCGCGGCCAACTAGTTCCGCGCGCACGTATCTACATTAAAACAGATACCTATCGATACGAAACCCCAATTCAGCATGATTTTAATTATAAATCGCACGACATTTTGATCTCGAGTGACACATAAATAGTGACTTTGTTCGTTTGCCTATGATTTAAAAAAAAAATGACAGATATCCGAAACGCCGCCATTTCGAGCTGTCATTTGTTCGTTAGCTTTTTATTCCCTTTCATTGAGTAGACAAATTTTCTGTTAATTCTTTATTTCTGTCGAAAATGAGTGATAGTGACTCAGAAATTAACATGAACACTCCGCCAGATATCGTAAATGCAGCGACGAATGCAACTAATAACCTGTTTATTTTTTATTGCATAACACTGGTAACAATGCTGGTCATTTCCCTATGGTTCCTGAACCCATCATAGAGCCCTTATGATATTCAGGTAGATAAATTAGTGTATGCAACTATACATAATTAGGCATTACAACACTCGTGTGATGCTATTAAGAAACTCGCCTTCGGCTCGTTTCTTAAACCCACACTTGTGTTGTAATGCCCTTCATTATGCACAGTCGCATAAACTACTATTAGGTGTTCAGTTTAGGACTTAGCTATGCTAATAGAAATTGGAGAAAGATTTAAGTATAACTACTGAACAACCGCATCAGAAGTGGTCAGCACTTGTGAAAGATGTTATGTTAAAATGCAGCTTTCAATTTGCTTTCAGAAAAAAAATACTGAAAGTAACAAAAAACTAATAGTGGAAAGAGATAAAGCAAATCAAATTAAAAAAAAAATGCGATGTTCCAATTCATCATCCTTTTCCCAACTATGTTGGGGTCAACTTCAGTCTGACCAGATGCAGCTGAATACCCATCTGATGTCCACAACCCAATTAATACTAGGTAATACGATACCCTTTGGTAAGATTGGATGTCAGACTTTCATTTCACTGACTACCTGTAACGATTGCCAAAAATACGTAAATGGCAGCCGGGACCCAACAGCTTAACGTGCTTTCCGTGGCACGGCGGAACTCGGCATGTAATGGGTGGTCACTTGAGGCATACACTACGATCACGTTAAGATAGCAAAAACTTACTGATAAATCCAAAACAATTTACAAACATCCCCTTACAAAGTAGCTACATAAGTCACCGACTGTTTATGCTATCAAACTTCCAAAGCTTCATCAAACATGAATCCCAAGCCACACCCTATTTATTCTTTAGTACCGAACTTGTGCAGTAAAACAGCCGATAATGCCTAAGCTCGTGTAACCCCTAGGTACATTAGTCAGGCTGCGGGCTAGAAACAATGGCGACCTACATATTTAACGCTATGAATCTTCTGCAGGATGACATTATAGCTACAAGAAACCTCTATTTTGAGCAAGAATTTTTCTTAAGCTATGAAATCGTTGGTTCATTTTTAAAAAAGAATGGATTTTAATATATTTATTAGAATTTCGCTGGCAGCTTCTCATTTTATGAAGATATTGGTTTCTATCAACTACAGGTTCTTTGTAAAGAGTTATGTGGCATAAATCCCAGTTGTTCCAACAGTCTAGGAGTTCGACCCTAGAGGCATTTGCAATTGTTCGGCATTGTTGAGCGTCGACTCTGCCATTCATGATTACTGAGTGACAGTCTCCTTTGCGTTACATATAATATGTATATCGCCGCACAGATACTGAAAGTATTTTTTTAAGATTACATTGGGAACCGTGTTTTATTAATAACCTTGTATGTCACTGTGCTGGACAAAGACCTTCCCCATATCCTTCCAGACTTCCAGATACTCTTCACCTGCGCTACCTTTTTTTTTATTTGTGGGAAATCATCAAAATACTCCTCCTGCTCTCGGAAGAGCTGTAGAAAGTGGTCCGTCTTAGCCCTTCGTTGTGCACAAAAGACTGCTTACCTATAATCTCGAAAGAACAGATAAAATTATACTCTTGCTTTCCCAATGTCCTTCTACTGTTAATAAGCTCTTTTAATTTTGTAAGTTCGTCCGCTACCGATATTGACGTCACCACCAACCGGCAACCGGCACGTCCGATGATAAAACGGCAACGCTTACGTATTGTAGTTACAGCGGCTACTATTTCTGTCACGCCTGATTAACTGCACGGCTATTCCTGGACGTGCTAGCTTAGTTCACACGATACGATTATGTTTGAGATTTGTGTTGTTATCTTAGATTAAGGTGATTCTTGCTTTAATTGATGCTTTCCGGCCCCATCTCATTTTTTTGTAAAAGTGTTTGTAAAAACCTGGGGGGTAGTCGGGTGCTTGAGTGGAGGCCTAGAGTAGGGCACAGAAATGTAGGCAGACAACCGATGCGTTGGACCGATGACCTTGTTCGAGTGGCCGGAAAGGACTGGATGCGAAAGGCGCAACACCGGGAAGAATGGCGTGCATTGGAAGAGACCTACACTCAGCATTGGGTGGCGAAAGGTTGAAGAAGAAGAAGAAGATTTGCAAAATAAACATCATTAATCATTTGTGCGTATTATGTAATTTTGACTTGCTTCGGTAAAGGTAAACATCGTGAGAAACCCAGCATGCTTGTTAGACATTTCTCGGTGGCTTCGAAAACTAAACCCATGGACGGTATAAACACTCCAGACTTGGTTTATCTCGCATGACGTCTCACTTCAATAATATTCAAAAGAGAGGGACAGCATGCGAGATAAATAAACCAAGTCTAAGTTAAACCAGGTTTATCTACCTTTTGTAATAAGGCGGTCTGACACCAGGTTAGGCACTAACCACGCGATAAAGAAGAAGATTAATGCCAACTAAGGAAACTGATGGTTCGTTCAAACCAGTATGAGCAAAGTGTGTATTCAGCTTCTGATACCGGACTCCAACAGATAATCGGAACTTCGATGTCTGCAGCTGGCCCGCACTGTCAGCGACCCCGGTGTCTTTGTTCCGATTTGACTACTTTTGTAGAGAAAGATATCATAAAGAACCAGAGACGAAAAAATCAATTGCGTCCTTTTCTAATAACGTAGTCTAATATTGATTCCGTACAGACGGCTTCGTGCAGAATAGCACGATTCCTACTATCTCTCAGTCTTAAAACCGTAACAAAGATACGGGTGCAGTTTCAAACTCTTCAGAATAGAAGGTATATTTGTGTATATGTCGCAGCAGTCGCAGGTTTTTCATAAAATTAGGCTTTTGATCAAAAACCTAGGTTTTTCATCAAAAACCGGAAGATGACACATTTTAAACTCAATTTCATCATAAACCTGTAACAATCCAGACTAGTTCAGATTTTTGATCAAAAACCTGAACTAGTTTGGGTTTATGATAAAGTTCTTGTCAAAACATATGTCGCAGGTTTTTCATAAAATTAGGTTTTTGATCAAAAACCTAGGTTTTTCATCAAAAACCGAAAGATGACACATTTTATATCCTTTATGGGCGGCATGGGCACCGGGCCGTAGGCCGACGAAGGAGGCCGGCGGAGGCCCGGCACTTTGGGGACAGAAGATATTAGTGTTATATAATATGCGAGCGAAGCGAGCGCGCGTCACGGAGTACTACTGGGATTTGTTCAATTCACTAGATTTGTTTAGGGAAATGATAAAACCGTGTTGTTATTTTATCTTCCTCCGTGGTTTGATCAAATCCCTTAGGTTTTTAATCAAAAATCTAATTTTATCATATCCCTGCGACATATAGATAGATTATAAAGTAACTTAATGTGCAGGCGTCTGTACATTGTTTTTTTTTTAATTCCAATCAGATCTTTGAATGTATGTGCACGTAAAACGCAGAATATACCGCCCAGTCCGCCAATTTAGCTCAGATTTCTGTAAAAAATTAGGAATACAAACACGCATTATATGTACCCAGTATCCATAGATAGATCATCAATTTGCAGCTCTATTCCACGAACTGTTTGTATACGTAGTCGTATCCGAATCCGGGCTTTGTGCAATAAATAACGGACACTAAATAAATACGATTGAGGAGCTGCATCCGTTCAGCTCACACGTAAGTTCGTATTAAATTCAAGAGATTCGGAAATAAAGCTTGAGGAATTCTGATACAAACCTTATTTTACAGATACATCGTGACAAAATAAATGGTGAACTAAAAAATCCAAAACTTGTGTGTGTGTGTGTTGGATTACTTCCCATTCCCGGCTTGTAAGACGAGGCCTATCTCCCAGCAGCCTTGACCACCTTGGACTACCTATGGCTTAAACAGTTATTGTATTTGTTTTGGACTCTTCTGATGGCAATCCATAAGGCAACAAGCATAAATTCATAGTAATACAAAATTACTTTGAGAGGGAGGCTAATAGAAGAATCCAGCTGGGCTGGGCAGCTTTTGGGAAGCTTCGTCGGGTCTTCTCGTCACGCATTCCACAGAACCTAAAGACTAAGGTCTTCAAAACCGGCGTCGTCATAACAGGCAAAACGCACTGGTCGTTTTGCCTGTTATGACATACGGGGCTGAAACGTGGACACTAACCATACGGTTGGTCCATAAATTTAAAGTCGCTCAGCGAGCTATGGAGCGAGCTATGCTAGTAGTCTCTCTCAGGGATCGCATCCGAAATGAGGTGATCTGACAAAGGACCAGAGTTGTCGACATACTCACAGAATAAGTAAGGTGAAGTGGCAATGGGCCGGCCATATTAGTCGCAGAATTGATGACCGTTGGAGTAGACGTGTTCTTGAGTGGAGACCGCGAATCGGCAAGCGTAAGGTGGGACGCCATCAGGCTCGGTGGAGCGATGATCTTCGCAGAGTGGCTGGTAACAACTGGATGAGAGTTGCCGAAATTCGAGTTAATCTTACGCCACTCAACTGAGTGGCGTAAGATTAAAGAGACTTATATCCTGTAGTGGATTGCAATAGGCTGATGATGATCATGATGAATACAAAATGAGATCTACACGTACACACATATCAGTAAAAATCTTACAAACATGTCAATCTTGTTTTCGTCCGGTGCCAAACTAATATGCCATGGCTAAACCAGTGATTGCACCACACGATAAGCCATATTACACAGTAGATTTTACATAACGAATCCATTTCTATAGCTGAAAACGACAGCGACTTCTTAAGAAAATCCTCTAATTATTCAAAGTGGACTTGCAAACGAGTGAACTTTAAAAAAGTGCCTGCGCCCGAACTATGGCTGTTTTTTTTTGCCAGTTTTTCAAGCCATTGCCAACAGATCATTTTGTTTAAAAAAACACTTGGAACTGTTTTCTGCCCTATTTTTTTTAGTAGTCCTTTACGTGAAATTCAGAAGAAAAAAATCAGTTCTTTGTGATTATATTATTACTACCACCTCAGGCATTTAATAACCATCTCCCTGCCCTTGTCCTTGTTACTTGGGGTCGCCACACAATGTTTTTCTTTCTTCCATACTCCTCACGCTATCATTTACCACCTTTTATTTCATTTCATTCCTCACACAATTCATCCATCTCTTCTTTGGTCTTCCTTTCCCTCTCAATCCGTCTACATTTATAATTATCACTCTTTTAGTCACATGCGATTCCTCTACCAGCTCAAGAAACTATCTGAGTACATTTAGCTCACTGTAATCCTTTATCAATCACCCAATGTTTGATATCGTTCAACAAATAGATCCCGCTTGAGACAATAATCCGTAACTCCGGCGTTTAATTAAACTAGTTTCAACAAGGATGTAATAGTCTGTATCTTGTAAACCACTTGGCTATACAGTCTATCTGCGGTACTCCAGAGGTATGTAATGATTAGTTAAGCCGTCACTTAGTTAAGATTTGACATACTTTTGTATGACAAAACTTTCATTCAAAACGTTTACTTAGTAATGCCCTAAGTAATCTTTAAAGCTCTCTGGGTGCGGCAGTAAGTATGGGTTACACTTTGAAGTACTGATAACGCGTATCATTTTTTGTTTCAGTATATTAACTACTACTTAGGTTTTCGTATGATTGTGTTGTCTAAGCCAGATAGTACGTCATGTGAAACACTGGTATGCAGGTGCATCCGGTTATACTGTAAACCAACCGAAACAACGTGACTACACTACTACATGTGTTTCCATCTTCCATCTTACGATCAGAACATTTTATCATTACCTGATTCGTTATTACCAACCGGGTTATATATAATTACTAGCTTTTGCCCGCGACTTCGTCCGCGTAGAAGTCGAAAATGGTTCTAATAGGATTTTTAAATTGTTCGTCACATGACACACAATTTCTTGACGAATATCCATTGAGCGTTCTTGTGTGCCGTACAACAAATAAGAAAGCGACCGGAAAAGGCATGCGCCATCCCCCACTATTGGTACAATAATAAGGTTTATTAATTTCCCATTGACGTTAACCAACTCTGCTCACATTTTTAAAAATAGACACAGACACTTCTAAGACAAACTAAAAGATAACTATAGGTATTAATATACACAACAAATCAAACAGATAGTTTTACAATTAAAAGTTTTTAAGTGAGTTCAACCTTTTTTGAATAAATTCGAATTTGAGTTTTAGACATGTGTCAAAATAAAAAGAAGTACTTTAAATCAAAATCAAGGAGTATTGATATCAACTTCGAAGCAAATCACCGCCAAAATAAGTTTCTACCCCTTTTTAACCCCGTTAGGGGATGAATTTCAATAAAATACGAAACACGTCTTCCATCAATTCTGTTAAAAAAGGTTTATGCAAAATTTGAAGTAAATTGGACCAAGGAATCACTTTGTCCCATACAAACTTTGCCCCCCGTTTTCACCCCCTTAGGGGTAGAATTTCGAAAAATCCTTTCTTATCGGATGCCTACGTCATACAAAGAACACACCCTCCAAGTTTCAGGTCTCTACGATCAGCGGTTTAGGCTGTGCGTTGATCCGTCAGTCATTCAGGACAAAGCCTTTTATATGTATAGATGTTTTCCAGATCTGGTTGATGTGATCTACAGAATTGTCAAATATTGTCTACAAGAACCGTGCCTCGGAAAAAGCACGTTAAGCCGTTGGTCCCGGCTGTCAAATATAAATCTTTGACAGTGTCAGTGACTCTAAAATCTGTCAACCAGTTTCGACTAGGGGTATCGCATTACCCAATACTAACTAGGTTGTGGAGCCACCGGTTAGAATGGAAACCAACCCCAACAAAGTTGATAAAGGTAAGGCAGATAATGTTTAAAAGAACCACATACATTTGGAAAAGCTTGCAAAGTTTGCCACCTAAATTTAAAAATAACTGCACGTAAATAATACTATTAAACTCAAGTAATAAATTATTAATAACTAGCGGACGTCCCGCGGTTTCACCCGCGTACATCCCGTTCCCGTGGGAATACAGGGATAAAAAGTAGCCTATGACACTCAGCAATAATGTGGCTTTCTATTAGTTAAAGAATTTTTAAAATCGGTTCAGTAGATCCCGAGATTACCCCTTACAATTTAACAAATATACAAACACACAAACTTTACTTCTTTATAATATTAGTATAGATAATATCCCAACAGAGAAATTCCGAATGTTTAGTCTTTACAAATATACGCGACTCCGTTCATTCGTACTACAGTATGAAAATAGTCACCGTCCCGAAATAGCTCGGATCTGTGTGAACACGAGAACTCTTTCTACGAACTGGGTTGGAATTGTTTTTTAGAGTTTATCAAAAACAAGAAATACTGCCGCTATGACATGCTCAGGTAATTTTTGTACCATACTAGAGCTGCTCTATTCAAATGTAAAAGGCAGAGCAGAGTTGTATAAAGACTGACGCAGATTTGAGCGTGCCGCTTTGCATTGCATTGTGAATCCGTCTACACATCACGCACATTTTAATAGAACCATCGCACACCATAAGCGAGAAGCAGACACAGTTTTTTAGATTGAAATGCAATGAGTTGCGTCCAAAGTGGAGATCCGAGAGCGGAAGATTACACCACAAAACCTCAGACTCCATGTTATCGATACATTTCCATTTGGAAAATTTCCGCAAATGAACAACAACAATAGAAAATAATACCTCATCAAAATACTTTCATCATCTATGCCTACTTCCTGAGGGTTCGCCAGTTTTATAAAATAAAACCTTGTAAATACATGGATACATAAACTCACACCTTATTCCTATGGGCCTCCCATAGGAATAAGGTGTGAGTTTATGGTTTCTGTTTATATATAATAAACAGAAACCATAGAACGCCTGCTATGATCTTTACGGAGCATTACGTTTGCCTAGTCCACGTTTATACAAGCTGGTTGCGAGTACTACTCAACTGTCCTTTCTGAAGAACGTGTTACCTCACCAATAAGGCCAGTGTATGTCTTTCTAGTTCGTCCGTCCCCTCCTAGCGTGGCCACATCTTCCATGTATACCTTTTGTTACTCGCCCTTCTTCATCACCTTGCAAAACAAACATTTCAAATCAATACTGTAATCAGTTCCCATAAAAACAGAAATACATTGCATTGTTCCTTGCTTCCATAGCGTCTACAACAGTGCAAACGACACTATTTCAATGTTGCAGTGAACAGTGACTGCACTGATAAAGCTGCAAGCAAGCTGGAACCCATTCTTCAAAGGACAAAAGCTAGCGGTGCAGGAGATTCATTGTTAAGTTCCATTAAAGATTGAATCTAAATTAAAACGGACTGGGTTTCTTTGGAAAATAGTTTATAAAGCTAGTAGCCATTGTAGCAAACGACTGCTAGTCTGAGAGGATACTAATGAAATGACTCTCTTTGCTTGGTAGGTTCTAATCTAAGTCTATCAAGTAATTTATTATTTTCGCAATTGTCATTACAATTGCGAAATTACTTGATAGACGGAACTCCTGAATTTTAGAGTTATCTAGAGCGGTGGCTTTTTACCCGACTGCGGCGAAGCCCAAAAGGAGGGTTATGTGTTTGACGTGTATGTATGTATGTATGTATGTCCGTTTCTTTGCTCCCAACAACAAAAAAAAAGTAACATAAAAAAGTAGTTAAAAAACTAAAAAACCCGACTGAAAAAACCGAAAAGCTAAAAACAAGCACATTTTAAATAACACAAAACTTGGAAGCAAGCGGGGTTCATTTAGATATTAAATTATGAAATGAAAATAGAATGGACCCCGCCTGCTTCCAAGTTTTGTGTGATTTAAAATGTGCTTGTTTTTTGCTTTTCGGTTTTTTCAGTCGGGTTTTTTAGTTTTTTAACTACTTTTTTTATGTTCCTAAAACTAGTTATCGGTAAAATCAAACCCAATGCATTAAGACGGTGGCCCTGATAGAATATTACAAATTCAACTTATCAGTGCAGGCGGAAAAACAGAGGACTAAAATAAATGTACCAAGTTTGACATATTGGTGTATTTTTTCTTGATGAGCAGCGCCACCTGTAAACTTAAAGTAGTCATACTATACTTTGTCTACACTGAGCGCCTTTAAAACAAACCAACCTACTCAGTATAACACAGTTTAAACCGACACAACAACAAATAGTTTTAAGACATAGGTAGTATGTCCGGACGGCATTCTGAGTCGTAAAACTGTCAGTCACATTTCGAGTGTCTGTAGTTTACAATGTTTTCATCCCACCTGACAAGGGAAACTCTTCACGCGGTCCCTAAAGACACAACAATGTACCTCGTAGTTCTCATCAAAATGTTCCGAGATGGCCCATCATTTTTTTAATCGTTACCCATTAGGAAGTAAACATTCAAACTCACAAACAGTCAGATTGAAACAATTACCTGCAGATCAAAAAAATATTTGTTAGGAGCTGGTAATGGCACCCGCGACAATTAGTAGCGCAGCAGCCAATCGCTCAGCCTCTCGCCCAGTTTTACTTTTGATACAAAAACGAAGTATAGAAACTCTTTGAATACTCATCGCGGATTTATTAATAAGGTACCATATTGCAGACATTTAGTCACAGAAGGCTTTCTCGAAGTACTAGGGCGATACTGTAGTAACACACGTGTGTGTGCGCATGTGTACGGTGAGGCTTTTGCACGTGTAACCACACACAGACACAAATCCAGACTTCGAGATTCTATATATTTTTTTATTCTATATCCTTATCTTCTTATATAAAACTAGCGACCCGCCCCGGCTTCGCACGGTTGCAATGCTGATTTATATTATACATAAAAACCTTCCTCTTGAACCACTCATCTATAAAAAAAACCGCATCAAAATCCGTTGCGTAGTTTTAAAGATTTAAGCATACAAAGGGACATAGGGACAGAGAAAGCGACTTTGTTTTATACTATGTAGTGATACCTTACCTAAATACAGAACAACGGTAAGTAATTACTGTCTTCTTTGTTTCTCATGAATGTTTAAGTACAAAGTAAGGTAGGTTTTATATTAAAAGGACTCGTAGGTACCGTTCAAGACGCATACATTTTAGCAGTTCATTATTAATTCTGAACTCGTTTCCGAACACACTTTTATATTCGATGGCAACATTTCTTTGATACGTTACTCTTATTCAAACGTTCGGGGTTATTTAAATCTCTCAAATAAAGTTCTTTTTGTAAAGGTTAGGAAAATATGTAAAGAAATAAAGGCTTATTTCTCTTTATAATTTCTTTGAATGTATTTTCCCTGTAAATAATAGTTTTGTTTATTGTGTTTATCTATGACAGAATCTGTACCTACATATACTTAATTCCAAGTTACAATAAACCAAAATAATGGTGCGATTCCACCAAAATTATGCGCGAACATTTTGAGCAGCACATTATACTGTGGGTGCAGATATGTTGTCGAAACCTTTGTTAGCGCACAGTGCAGCTGGTTTTACGGACAAACTCGTATAAAAGCGATAACCTTGCCAATTTGATTTTCACATAAAAATATTATTCTTGACTACTTGCATAATTTAGTTTCTATAGAGTACCTATACGGAAGTAATTTGTACAAAACATACTATTCAAATTGTTACGTGTAAACTTTACACAAAATGCGTATATAAATGACTTTTTTATTTTTTTATCCATTTCCAAACCTAAAACAAATCACCACTTAAAATTCAGCTAGCATTTTCACTAAAATTATTCAAATTACTTGCAAAGGTCAAAAAAAAACTAGAACAACCAAAAAGTTGGAAACACAAAGGTTGTGAGAAAGATAATACTCGTAAAGGGCAAAAACAGTACATTCCCTGAGGGTATGACCTCAATGAAATAGATATACCATGATCAAATGGAAACGTCGACAATGATTGGATAAACAAAAAACGACAAGTCACCGGAATAAATGAAAACTCTGATATTGGGTATAGACGCGAACGAAAGTGCTAATCTGCGTGCCAGAAGAAATTATCAGCAGCTCATCTGCATAAAATTATTTTTTATAAAATATTGTTTTCTTAGATCATGCTGACTCGATTTTAAATGATGCTAAAAGCTGAAATATTTAAGAGCGGACACGTGTAATTCTTATTACACGTGTCCGCTCTTAAATATTTCAGCTGAACTCTACAAAGACATAACTAAGTTCTATAAATATTGCTCTATCTCGGATAAGTAAGTAAATATACCTTAATTACTGAAAAGAGAAGGATAAAGTGGTTTTATTAAAATATTCATAAACGCTACCTTAATTTTCCTTAATAAGCTTTCAAATCGTGAAGATTTATTTTATAAATAGCTTATCACTTACAGCTTTAATATCCATCAAACTTGACACGTGTAAAGAGAAAACGATATATTTTTGTAACAGGAAAGGTTTCCTATGCATATAAAGTGAAGCCATCCAAAATCTAAAACCAATACACTCCTAATCTGATTTGCAATATCCCGTATTCGTGATATCGGAGCATTGGAAAAGATTTTACAAAATGTTTGATAAAGTAAAGAAAATGGAACAAGAAGTGACTTTTGGCTTCAAGAATAATTCAGGATTGTAAATTCTCTTTACATCTGTTTCGACTTCAATGTCCACTAAAGTATTGGTCTTATTTTTCCTTTCGCTAACAATGCTCAGCACAGTCTTAGATAACAAAGGATTTTAAATCATTCCCTAAAGTACAAAAATAGCATTTACATAATAGAGTATGATCCCAGAGCAATCAGACATAACTTATTTTCACACGGATGAAACCTGAAGTTTTCAGTAGCGTCTCGTGTGCCTTGAATACCTACGCGCTTTGTGGAACTTGCCGAGTGACACCTGGGCAGGTACCAGGTGAGAAAGGTGACTAAAAATAAGAACTATTTAACTTAAATTCACATGGATGATTTTTATTTAAATGTCATGTAGAATATTATTATAAAGTAATATCATAAGTGTCAGACACTTTTGATTGACCAGAGCTTTTGTCAGACGCTTTTAAGCTTGGATTGTGGAGCGCCTGACCATTAAAGCATGGCAATATCCCGATCAATTATCTTTAAGTATTAAATCATAAGGAGTTTAGTATTATTTAAAGTGTCTGTTAAGCAATACGGCCGACGAAAAGTGTCTGGGAGTAGAAAATATACGTAAAAAACAGCTTGGAGAAAAACGTGAAGTATTTTCTCCAAACTGTTTTTTACGTTTATTTTAGGCAATATCCTTAAAAATAAGTCGCAAATACTCCCAGACACTTTCCGTCGGCCGTATTGCTTAACAGACGCTTTAAATAATACTAAACTCCTTATGATTTAATACTTAAAGATAATTGATCGGGATATTGCCATGCTTTAATGGTCAGGCGCTCCACAATCGAAGCTTAAAAGCGTCTGACAAAAGCTCTGGTCAATCAAAAGTGTCTGACACTTATGATATTACTTTATAATAATATTCTACATGACATTTAAATAAAAATCATCCATGTGAATTTAAGTTAAATAGTTCTTATTTTTAGTCACCTTTCTCACCTGGTACCTGCCCAGGTGTCACTCGGCAAGTTCCACAAAGCGCGTAGGTATTCAAGGCACACGAGACGCTACTGAAAACCTCAGGTTTCATCCGTGTGAAAATAAGTTATGTCTGATCGCTCTAGGATCTTGGACTATAATCACATCGACCACACGACTTGTCAAACTGACTTATCAATCTGTCAAATTTTGAGGTTTATTTAAGGTTGATTGGGAAAATTTGACAGTTTGGGGAAGCTTATTGTGCTGGCGTCTGTACAGTCAAAACGAGACGGATGGACTTTTGTATCGACTATACCGGCTAACGCCAAACGCATAAACTTATCTAATTATGTACAAATAGGACACAAAGTAAAAATACATACAAACTTAAAAAAAAAATATTTGGGATCACAACGTCAATATTTTATTCTTAGTAGCGACTATCGGTAATGCCTTTTCTAAAGGAGTTATGAGATGCGTAACCATTGTGATTGTGTCAAAGACATCAAAGACGTAAGCAGAGTATTTGCTTTATTGGCAGGCTTTTATTGTTCGTCAGCAACTGACATACACTTTATTGAAGGTACAAATTATGTTTTAAATAATTATATTCTATATCTGGCATTTTTGTGTGGCAAGTGACAACACAAAAATAAATTTCCTTATCCTAAAATTCAGACACCCACATAGTTAGCATTTAAAGCTAAAACCGAACTTAATTTTTTTCCAACACTAGCTCGATGAGTCGAAGCAAACAACACTGGTTGCAGGTGTTGGCAACACCAACAAAGTATATTTTTTAATTTTTAAGTTTCCGTATCCTAATGTCAAAATGTCTTTACATTCATTCAGTTTTGCAATAAAATCCGACCACATTCACGTGCTACAAAAAGTCTGTTTTATTTAATATTGTTTTCTACACCTGCAAAGCCTCCAAGAACCAGCCCTGCTGCGATTCCTACATATTTGTGGTCCTTCGAAGGAAGAGGAATTGGTGCAGAAACACGATCGAGCTAAAATCGTCGTGTGCTTTCTACTCTACGACGTACGGGCTCGGGCCGCGTCGCCTGCTAGCGTGCGTGAGTGCAAATCATATTTCGGATTCAACTCATCAGTCGCCGACTGCAAGGAGGTATTTATTGGATACTTCGTCATCATATAACCTCGCTTCAGAACCCCCCGGGGCCGAGGGTCGCATGACGCGATAACAAGGGTTACATAAATTAACCCATTGTCCAACTATCAAGAGGAAGCCATTTTGTTGTTTCGCGGCGGGCCTATGTTTCCCGCGCGCTGGCGCAACTACATGACGCTATAGCTGCGAGCCAATCAGCACTCTCGTCGTGTCAACGTCAAGCAACATCCTACAACCCTATTGGACGAATCTTCACGGAAGCAATTCAAACGTCAAACTTCGTTCGTTCGTTTCGTTCGATTCTTCAATCACTAGCTGTCACGTCACTCGTCGAAGAAAAAGATTTCTACGACAAGACGCCATCTTTACATAACCATTTTTTCTGTGCGAATTCTAGCCAAGTATTTTAAGTTTAATGTTAAATTATTTTATGCATACATTCTAAAGACAGTTTACGGTGTGCACAAGTATTGTTATAACCTGTATTAGTTATAAGTGTAGTGATAACTCATAGAACATGGATGAGGCCGCGCTAAAAGTATTGAAAGCCTCACGGGGCTATACTAAGGCCTCAATTACCCGAATGTATCAATTCGCTTCAAACAGCGAAGATGTGAAGCTCAGTAGTGTTACTATATTACAAGCAAAGCGGACTAGAATTACCGAATTGTTTTCCGAATACGAATCATACAATAAAAAGATTCTCGCAATAGATGAGAAAGACAATGAAAATGTCGAGGAGTGTGAAGCAAAGTATTTTCATGTTCTAACTGTGCTCAATGAGGCGATACTCAGTAAATCCTCACCAAATATGGATAACTCTCAAACCTTTAGAGCAAATTTACCTGCAATCCAGGTGCAAATCTTTTCAGGAAAATACTGTGACTACACGCCATTCATTAACATGTTTCGTGCCATAATACACAAGGATAGGTCCATTGATAAGGTCCAAAAACTATATTACCTAAGGTCCTTTCTTCAAAAGGAACCCTTTGATATTATAAAAAACCTATCACTTTCCCCTGATAGTTATGATGAAGCCCTTAGGCTCTTAGATGAAAGATACAATCATAGATTTAAAATTATAATTGATCATAATAATGCACTGCTTGATTTGAATGCTCTGTCCAAATCTACTCCGGTAAACATTCGAGAATTTGTTTCTAGTATTAAACAGTGTTTAGCTGCTCTGAAAAACCTAAATGTTAATGTGGAGGGATGGGATCCTTTAATCTTATCTATTTTATACCGTAAACTAGATGCCTACACATCAAGGGCTTACCAGCTTGAGAGAAGCAATGAGTTTGATCCAACGGTGGTTGAATTCTTGTCGTTCCTGGAAAAAAGGGCCTTGGCATTGGAGAATGCAGAACCCAGCACGTCAACCAAGGCTTACAAGGTAGTGACCAACGTGGCAACAGCATCAGCGACCAGCTCTTGCGCTTATTGTAAGTCTGAACAACATAAACTATTTTCTTGTAATGAATTTAAATTATTGCCTAGTAGTACTAGAATAGAATTTGTCAAGAATAATATGTTGTGTGTCATATGTCTTAACAAACATAGTGGTAAATGCAAGTTTCATTTCCGCTGCAAGACTTGTAAAAAAGACCACAATACATTGCTTCACGAAGGAACAGCCCAAGAACAACCTGTTTCTTTAATTTCAAGTGTTAATACTCCCAAGGTTTTATTACCTACTGTGAAGGTAAAGCTATATTCCAAGAGTGGTAGGGAAGTGCACATAAAGGCAATATTAGATTCTGCATCACAGATTTCCTTGGTCACCAGCAAGGTGATAGATGTATTAGGTATCACTCCTATTCCAGATAGTACAGACATATTGGGTGTCAGCAACTCTAGTAATATTGCTAATTACTCTGTGCCCCTTGAAGTATTTTCTTTAGTTACACCATACAAGGTCAATATAAACTGTCATGTCTTAAAAGAAATTACATGCAAAATTCCACAGTTTAAGGTTGATTTATCAAGCATAAACATACCAACAGGAGTAACGTTAGCCGATGTAGACTTTAACATCCCATCAGAAATAAATATGCTGATAGGCGCTGACATATTCTTTCAGGTGTTGCTACCGGAGCCAGTAGAGGTATTACAGCCAGCTGCTTCGCAATTTACTGAACAAACAGTTCAGCAACAACACCTGCAACCCCGCTTTATCAGTACAAGGTTTGGGCATGTCATCGCTGGCGCTTTAACTGGCCATGCAGTCTCCAACAAAGGTAATGTGTCGCTTTTATGTACTCATGATAAAGGTGAGTTAGATGTTAACAAAACCTTGCAGCAGTTTTGGTCAACTGAATCTGTTCCACAGTATTTTAGTGAGAAAGGTTCAGAACATGATTTATGTGAAGATATTTTCAAAGAAACCACTATACTTAAAGATAAAAAGTTTCAAGTTAATTTACCATTAAAGATTTCCCTAGATGAGGTTAAAGATACCCTAGGAAATTCTTTTGATTTTGCACTATATAGGTTTCTAAGTTTAGAAAGAAAGTTGCATAAAAATCCAAAATTGTTTGCTGATTATAATAAATTTATAAGTGAATATGTGCAGTTAGGGCATGGGCATTTTGTCGAATTTAATTCACTAGATTTTAAAAATAAGCCCCTATACTTTATGCCACATCATGCTGTGTATAATGAGAATAGTAAAAGTACCAAAACTCGAGTGGTTTTCGATGCATCCATGCAAACTGACAAAAAAAGGTCACTCAATGACCTTTTGCTTAATGGTGCTCCGGTGCAAAAAGAACTTTTTGATATCATGCTTTTGTTTCGCTTGGGTGACTATACGTTTACTACGGATATTCGCCGAATGTTTCGTTGCGTTAACGTTAACCCAGAACATTCTGTATTGCAAAACATATTGTGGAGAAGTAATGTTAATGACAAAATAAACTGCATTCAATTAGACACTGTTACTTATGGTCAAAAGAGCTCTGGTTTTTTAGCTACACGTTGTTTGCATGAACTGGCTGAAACTCATAAACAAGAATATCCACTTGCTTCATATATTTTAAATAACTGTACTTATGTTGATGATGCTTGCTATTCCCATTCCGATTTAAATGTTATTAAAGAAGCAAAACAGCAATTGCGTGAATTATTGAGTAAGGGTAGTTTTGAAACCCATAAATGGGCATCTAATTGTCAACAAATTTTAGATGACATAATATCTCCTGATAATCAACATTTTGATGATTTTGATCTTCAAAAGGATAATTGTTTCATGAAAACTTTAGGATTAACGCTTAATGTTAGTAAGGATTGCTTTGTGTTTTCATGTCCGGAGCCTTTTAATATTGAAAATCCTACAAAAAGACAAATATTGAGTTTCATCTCCAAATTCTTTGACCCATTAGGTTTTATGTCTCCAGTTATAGTAAAAGCAAAGGCATTCATGCAAAAATTATGGGTCGAAAAGTTAGACTGGGATGATGTACCTCCAGAGGTGATAAGATTGGAGTGGCTTTCATTTGTTGAAAGTTTGATGAACATGCAACCTTTACACATTGATAGAAATATAAGGATCGATGAAAATGACAATGTAGTGCAATTAATAGGATTTGCTGATGCTTCTAGCTCTATAGGTTATGGCTGCTGTGTTTATCTTCGGGTGGTGAAGGATTCAGGTAAGGCTTCATCTTCCTTACTTTGCTCTAAATCCCGAATTAACCCCCAAAGCAACAATGCACTCACCATACCGCGATTAGAGTTAAATGCAATGCTTTTGCTTACCAAACTAGCCAAAAGAGTTTACGATACGTTAAGCCTTAAAATAAATATTAGTGGTGTTTATCTATATTCAGATTCACAAATTGCACTTGCATGGGTAGCTACAGAGCCTATTAAACTTCAAGCATATGTTGCTAATAGGGTTAAGTTAATTCAGGAGCAGACCTCTAGATGGCGCTGGCTGTATGTGGCGAGCAACGAGAATCCAGCTGACTATGTTAGCAGGGGAGCCGTTCCTGATGAGTTAAGTAACTGTAAATTATGGTGGCATGGTCCAGAGTTTATGCTAGACAGTAAGTATGATTTTAATAATAAACTTTCCATACCACTCCTGGAACCCTTACCTGAGATGAAGAAGGGTGCTGCATTCCCTGATTCCAAGGTAGCCTTGATAACACAAAATAAATCTAATATCTATCTGTTTATTGATAAATATTCTGATTTAAACAAAATGATCCGCGTCATGGCATATATACTTAGGTTTTGTTATAATCTAGATAAGAGGGGTACTCCACTATCTCCTCTCGAGTTAGAAAATGCCTTGCATAAAATTATACAGCGTGAACAGAGCATACATTTCAGTCATGAGTTAAATCATTTAAATTCAAAAGATGAAAATATAAAAGGCCCGTTAAAACCCTTACATCCCTTTACTGATAAAGAGAATATGTTAAGAGTAGGTGGTAGAATTGACAACTCTGAAGTCTCATTTTCACAGAAACACCCAATTATTTTACCTAAACAATCTCGTGTTACTGATTTGATTATTTACCAGGAACACATAAGATTATTGCATGCTGGACCAAAGTTATTGTTAGCTAGCCTTAATGAAAAATATTGGATTGTAAATGGTTACAGACATGTAAAAAAGATTATTCATAAATGTTTACTTTGTTTCAGAATGAAAGCCAAATGTGCTAAACAATTAATGGGTTCCTTGCCATCTCATAGAGTCAGAGCTTGTCGTCCTTTCCAAAAGACGGGTATAGATTTTGCGGGACCAATACAAGTAAAAAACTCACGTGTTAGACGTGCGATACAAACTAAAGGTTATATTTGTGTATTTGTTTGCTTCGTCACAAAGGCAATACACCTAGAGATAGCTTCAGATTTAAGTACTGATTGTTTCCTTGCTTGTTTTAAACGCTTTATAGCGCGACGTGGATTGCCTACTGACGTTTTCTGTGACAACGCAGGTTGTTTTAGGGGGGCAAGGAACGAATTAGTTGAACTATATAACTTGCAAACCTCACGGGAGCATCAAGCACTAGTGCAACACTATGTGGCCAAAGAAGGCATAACTTTTCATTTTGTACCTAGTTATTCGCCTGTGTTTGCTGGTCTTGCTGAGGCGGCAGTTAAAAGTATGAAGTTTCACTTGAAACGTATTATACAAAATTATGTCCTAACGTACGAACAGTTAAACACTGTCTTATGTCAAATAGAAGCAGTTTTAAATTCCCGCCCATTATTGCCTGTTACTGCTGAGAAAGTTGATGATTTTTCTTATTTAACGCCAGGACATTTCTTGATAGGTACTTCTTTAACCTCTTATCCTGAAAACAACACTATCGATATTCCTGTAAACAGATTAAAATTTTGGGAAATTTGTAATAAGGTTAGAACTCATTTTTGGAATGTATGGCACAAGTACTACCTTAATGTACTGCAGTCGAGGCCCAAATGGCGTGACAGTGTAAATAATATAAAAGTAGGAAATTTAGTTATTCTGAGGGAGCCTAACTCTCCCCCATTATCGTGGCCAATGGCTAGAATTGTAAAGGTCTACCCAGGCCAAGACGGAAAGGTCCGTGTGGTTGATGTTATGACACCTAACCGAAAGATTTATAAACGTTCTTTGTCTGCTATCTCTTTATTGCCTCTAGAAGAGTAAATGTTTTTTTTTTATGCTAAGTATATTGTATAAGTTTTGATATAAGTTTCTATGTTATTAGATAAGTGATAAGTGTAATAATATCTAAAATAATACTACTTACCTAGTATCTACAGTGTATGAGCTGAATGTTAGATAATAAGTTTTTGTTTACTTACAATTGGGTATTTAAATGTAGCATTATACTTTTTGAATACTTGTTCCCTTTGTTTAATGAAAAACAATTTATATGTATCAAATAGGGTTTTTAATTTACCTTTATTTTAAAGAGGGGGTTGATAATGAATAGTTTTATTTGGTTTAACTTAAATTCAGTAAGTAATTAAAACACTGGTTGTTTCTGTTTGTCCATTCGATTTTGTTAGTGTTCAGTAAGAAATGTATTGCTGTAATTGCTGAAAACCCCCCCCCAGCATGTTGGCAACACCAACAAAGTATATTTTTTAATTTTTAAGTTTCCGTATCCTAATGTCAAAATGTCTTTACATTCATTCAGTTTTGCAATAAAATCCGACCACATTCACGTGCTACAAAAAGTCTGTTTTATTTAATATTGTTTCTACACCTGCAAAGCCTCCAAGAACCAGCCCTGCTGCGATATTCCTACAGCAGGAACCACCAGAATGAGAGACGCGCAGAAATGAGGAGTTACGCCGAAGAAATGAGAGGCCTATATGTCCAGTAGCTGATATGATGATGACACTAGAATACTAGATCATATCCAAACGAGGCATAGAAAATACGTCTATCTAGGCTTCATAATTTACCTATACGAAACATTACCTAATACCCTGTCAATGCAATTGATGCCCTCATGACTGCTCTACTGGGCACACTTCGCCTCAACTAGGCGAAATGCTCGAGTGAATTTGGGGCTAAAAAAACTAAACTTTTTGCAATCGATTAAGCTTACAAAATTCCATAAAGCGATAAATAAAAAACACTTACAAAACAGAACGCATTCCTGTGACGCAATAACGACCCCTCATGAGGAAAGAGAAAGGATAATATAAACATGGATTTTCGAAGATTGATGGTGGCATTATCCGAGGGAGATGAACCGACAATCACATATGGAGAACTCTTACGTTTGTCTAATCAAGCGGTATTTTGTTTATGTTTTGTATTCAGGAAAACTCTTGTGCATTTCTTGATGGATTGCTGAGAAAAGTGGGTAGGCAAAGCTCGTATTGTAAATCGATTTACGGTGGTACCTGTTCAAGGATTAATCTTGATTCAGAACTGACAGATTTGTAACGTTTCTCAATTCTAGTTTAAGGTACAAGTTGGTCGCCGACTGCACGCAGCAGCAGCAAACGACATGTCGCAGCGACACAACTGGTTTCTACGTATTTCTAAGAAATTCCCTCCGTAGTTAGCGAAATGAAGCTAGCGACGCGTCGTCGAGCGGCAGACGGTAGTGTCGTCCGACCGCAGATCATTAGTGCCCATAGATAACAGAAACAACAGGAGATATGCCCTTTAGTGAAACGACATGACGCAACGACGTGTCGTGACGACATGAAGCGACGACATGTCGTCTACTGCTGCTGCGTGCAGTCGGCTACCAACTTGTACCTTTATGCTTCAGATTCTGCAATACCTGTGGACCTTAGCTTATAGTTGGTGACTCTAGGTGATTGCTAAAGGTTATATTATGTGTCCTTGTCTTGTCAAACCCATCCGTGTTCCTCCAATGCTTTTTGTTATGTAATAAATAACTTGAACTTGAATGCCCTTTGCGTTCAAGGGCCGTGGTGGCTCTTTCGGACTAATTCCACAACCCTGAAATATTATGTGCCCTACTGCTTGAAATACTATTTACGAAGATATCTCTAGATATACATACGTGGCTGAATGAGTTCGATTGTCGCAACAAAACCAATATTTGTCTAGAAATAGACGTCTCGTCTGGTTCATGCTAATAATATGTTATGCTTTATTCAGTCTACAATTATAACTCTTACGTAGCTTCCATTCTCTCTTCTACTTTACTTTACTCGGCAGATTACGAATCCTGTTGACAAAAAATAAAAACATCTGTTTAATGCGTCAGTCGAAAAATATTGGATACGTGTTTTTTTTTATAGAATTAATGAAAAATTACAAAGATTAAACGCGTCAAAGATCATGAGTGAGGGCTTTTTAACGTCACTTGCCGGTTAAAATGTACAGAACTGTTTTTGTACTCACACTAGTTTTTGAAGCACTGTATCCTCTTTTCGTTCGTCGTTTTTCCTTTTTTCACGTAAACAAAAAATGAAGACGATATAGTGCTTCGACAACTAGTGTGATGTCAGGAAACATCCCTATTCTAAAAGAATCTGAGATTTTTGAGTTGCCAAGCAAACGCGGAAGTTAAAAACAAATAATTAAAAAAATTAAAAAACACGCCTGCCATGTCAAAAACTAAACTAAAAAATTAAAAACAAGTCAAACGATTTCAGTGATGACAGAGAACAAGGTCCCATAAATGTATTCGAAAATGGAAAACTGAAAACTAAAACTTTTATTGCAGTCGGGGGATCTGTAAAGAATTGATCCAGCGAACTGTCCCCCGACTGCAATAAAAGTTTTAGTTTTCAGTTTTCCATTTTCGAATACATTTATGGGACCTTGTTCTCTGTCATCACTGAAATCGTTTGACTTGTTTTTAATTTTTTAGTTTAGTTTTTGACATGGCAGGCGTGTTTTTTAATTTTTTTAATTATTTGTTTTTATTTCACATTTTTTAGTGTTATAGAGGTATTTTGACCTATAACCAATATACCACGGTAAATTAATTTATTTTTCATTTGAGAATGCAATGTTGCGCTAGGGATTGTGCGATACTATGAATAACTACGTACTAGGTGAACTTTATATGAAAAACTACGTTCTCAACGTTATCAGAATACCATTCATGTTAATTCTCATAAAACCGCATTTTTCGGGAAAAGTGTGCTAGGAATGGCCCCAAAAATATACAACAATATACCAGCAGCTATTAGAAATAAAGAGAGTCTAGGTTCCTTTAAGAGGTCTTTATTTAAATTTCTATTAGATAGATGTTACTACTCCATCACTGAGTTTACTTCGGATAAACGGAGGTATGACGATTCCGACTTGCTGGTTAGTCATTTATGATTTTATTGACTGAGTAACGACTGTGTTAATTTTGTATTTATTTCAAATTGTGATGACCTATTTACTGACATATTTTTTATTTTATTTTTATTTCTTATTGTACCTACTTGACATAATTATATTATTTTGAATTATTTTTATTGTGATCTGTTGACATGCCACTTTAAATTATACGTAATTAATAATTATGTTAATGTAATTTTGTACGCCATCTAATGGCAAAACATAGTGCTCATTTTAACAAAGACTATCTGTAATACTTACCTATGTATTACAAAATAAATAAATGAAATGAAATAAATGAAATACTAAATCAATTATTTTTTCTTATAATTAGTGTTTATTATGTGGTTAGTTAACATGGATCTAAACGTAAATTAGGAAACCTCTTGTCTGTGTCTCGTGTCTTGATTATGTTTCTGTCAAATGTTACCGTTTGTAGCTTGTGCATTGTCACGGTTCAACATAATAGGAGTGGTAACCGGGGGCTATTTGAAAAACGTTGTTAATATCATACTGTTTTATGAATTGCTAACCAATGATATTTTTTTCCTGGGTGGTAAATTTCAAAATAGAAAAAGATTAGCGTCTCAAGTGAAACTGAACGGAGGAGGAACAGGACGGATGCGCGAGCGAAGCGAGCGCGGAAATTTTTGTATACTTCTTATAGACCGGGGGGGGGGGGGGCAAATATATTGTCATCAGGAGGTAAGAGAATAAAGAAATGTTTTACTTGGTTTCAAGAAGAGAACTGCTTACTCTTATTATACTTGACATTAATTCTCCACTTTCGGAACTAAACGTCTGAGAAGGAGGTTTGGAAGATGCGACTGATACCTTCTCGGTACTAACTTGTTGGGTTGTCTAGTGTACAAGTCAAAATGTAAATTAAATGAGAATAGAAATACCTAGATGAACGTTTTAAGCAAGACAGATCGGTGAAAGAACTGGATGGATGCGCGAGCGTAGCGAGCGCGAAAATTTTTGTATGCTTTTTATTGGTTTCGGGGTTGGGGGGCGGGGGAGGGGCCAAGATGTTGCCACAGGAGGGAAGAACTGTTTTACTTGGTTTTGAGAAAATAATCGCTTACTCTTGTCATGTTAGTGTCGTACTGGGTTTCATTTTCACAGAATGCACGTCAAACCGTAACATTTACACATCACAACCAGGGCGGCTGTGATCTTTGACAGTCGTCACACGTATTTAGTGGTCCGAAAGTCTGACAACAATCTCACCAAGGGGTATCATATTACCCGGTGCTAACCGGTTTGTCCAATGTGCAGGTCAAAAAGGCAGCGGTTCCATGTGAAATACCAATTTTGAGCTGCATCTAGTTAGACTGGAAGCTGACTCCAACATAGTTGGGGGACTTATCTAGGGGGATAAAGCGCTGGATAACCATGCCTGGATATAGCTCAAAAGTAGTAAAATTTCAACATTTGAGGTCCACGAAGCTCAATATTATGTTTGTTGACGAACTCAGTTTATTAATGCAATGCAGAAAAGTTATTAGAGTCAAAAGGGACTTAATTTTTTTGTTCAGGCCCTCAGAATTGAGAATAGAAGCATGTAGATAAGTCTGTGAAATGACTACGATTGGCGAAAGCACGAAATGGGTAGATGCGCGAGCGAAGCGAGCGCGAATTTTTTTTGTATTGTTTTACATAAAAGGGGGGGGGGGGGCTGAAACCTAGCCTGAAGAAAAAGATTATATTTGCTATGTACCAAGTTTGTTCACAGAGTTTAGGTAATAATAATATATTTAATAATATTTATTTATTGTTTTTACAAGGTATTCTTACAAACTAGTGATTGGAGTTTCCTTTTAGGCGTCTAACGCCTGTATTAGGAAACTCCACTCTTCCATATCGTATTAAATAACTTTAACAAACTTGTTTTTACAATATTATTACACAGAAATGAAAAACAAATTGCAAAAAAAAATTAAATATACAAATTTAAGACATAATAATAAAAAGTGAAAATGCTTGTCACTCAGATGGTATGTGTTTAAGTGTGAGTGAGTGTATTTGGAGAGGGGTGTGAGTGAGTGTATGTGGTGTGTGGGGGACGGGGTGTGTATGATGAGAGGGTGGATGAGTGAGTGAGTGAGTGAATAAGTGTTGAGAGTCGTGTGTAAAAGAGTGTGTGAGGCATGTGCTTATGGCAAAGTGAGTGTGAGGGATTGAAAAAGTTGTCGGTTTACGTTTGTTATTTTAGCAACGCCTCCGTGTCCTCGTAGGTAAGAGGTTTGATCCAATTAGTGAGTAATTTATTACATTCATGTTGTTTCTTGTTATGTACATAAATTTCTTTGTTGAATCTATTGTACAACTGAGCCGAACGTTTTTTATACTGAATGCTGGCGAACTTGGTTTTTGTTTGGGGAACTTCTGCTATTAGGTCTTTCCTTCTTCTTATAGTTAGGCCAGGGACATAAGGTATGGTCTTGTGAATCTTGACAATAGTTTTGATTATATATAATTTTCTCACCGAGAGCAAGTCACTGATCTGGAAAAGACTTTGGGTAGGGTATCGAATCTTCTTAAAATACATAACTTTTATCAGAGCACGTTGTGCCCGCTCAAGGTTGATAAATTTAGTCTTGGCTGCTCCTCCCCATATTGGGATGCAGTACACTAAGACAGATTGCACCAAAGCCAAGTATATTTCATTAAGGAGATTTCGTGAGGTTTTTGTGTTTGTAGGAACATTTTTTGGTACAATATGCCTCAGTGTCTTGAAAATCCAACTCAGTTTTCTGATTCTATTTGTAACTTGTTCCAGCTGGGGGTACCAGGATAGTCTATGGTCAACTACAACACCCAAATATTTAGTTTGCGATACTCTTTCTAATGTTGGACATAAACAATCATTTGGATCAACACACGTATGTACTTTTATTTTGAGATCTGTTCCTGGTTGTGCACGGTTTGATATGCTGAAGCATATGTAATTTGTTTTAGCTGTGTTTAAAGTGAGTAGGTTCGTTTCGAGCCAGCTAGCTATTTGGGTCATACCCGCTTCAGCACTTAAAGCAACCTCACGCCAGGTGTTCCCAGTAAAGACGACAGCAGTGTCGTCAGCATAAGAAAATACTTTTGCTTGATTGATTTTGAGGTTGCAGAGGTCATTGATATAGAGCAGGAACAGAGTAGGCCCTAGCACACTTCCCTGGGGAACGCCGAAAGTGACATCTGCATCGGAGCTTATGTGTTCACCCACTTTAACCCTCTGCTTCCTTTCCGATAGGTAGTCTATAAAAAGTTTGAGCGGTGTTCCTCGCACCCCTGCAATTTCCAATTTGTTTATTAGGATGGGAACAGAAACGGTGTCAAACGCCTTTTTTAAGTCCAGAAACAAAGTCAGACATTTACTGCCCCCATCCAGATTACCAGCCACTAGAGAGCTGAGGGCAGCAACCGCATCTTCGGTTGACATACCCTGTCTAAATCCAAATTGTGTGCTACTTAGAGTGTTAAATTTGTGTAGGTATTTTAAGAGTCTAATATTTATAAGTTTTTCTATTATTTTGGATATAGCTGGCAAAATGGATATGGGCCTGTAGTTGTTGACATCGTCTCTGTCCCCCCCCTTGTGAACCGGAATGATAATGGATTGCTTAAGAGGTGCAGGGAAGATACCCTTTGTGAAACAGAGGTTAGTTAAGTGAGCTATGATTGGAACGACTTCTTGGCTAATGTATTTCAAGTATCTAGTGGATATATTGTCCCAGCCCGGTGCACTGTCAGATTTTAAGCTCAACAAAACCCTGCCCACTTCGTCGGGATCAGTATCTAAGAGGGCAAACGAGTTCACCTGTGTAGGTAAATTGTCCTTGTGAAAAGTGTTTGAGTTTTGATGTGTCGAAGATTTAATTTTTTGGGCTAGAATTTTTCCAATGTTTGCAAAATAGTCATTTATGACATTAACAGATTCAGCAGGACTTGGTCTAATGTGTAGTAGTTCCGTGTTTAAAGTTTTAGAGTTATTTGTGTATGTTAATGTTTTAATATTTTTCCATAGTAGTTTACTGTTGGTCACTGATTTAGCAAGTAGTTCCCTCTCAAATTTTCTTTTTAATTTTTTAATGAGATTGTTACAATAGTTGCGGTATCGCCGATAAGTTAATTTTAAAACGTCATTAAAAGGATCATTCCGAGTTTGTTTTTGAAGTTTATTGCGATTCTTAATGCATCTTAATATACCAGTTGTTATCCATGGTTTAATGGTACGTTTGCTATTTGGTATAGATTTGATAACAGTGCCGTGCTTTATGGATTCAGTCAATTTATATAATAATAGATCAGTTAGTCGGTCCGGATCGTCACAGAACAGCAGCTCAGCAATGTTATTTTCTCTAAGATGTATTAGAGCCTGTTCGAAGTTAATAGATGAGGTAGTTTTGTTATTATTTTGTTTGCTTTTTAGCTTTGATAGTGTTAAAAATGTGGTGTAATGATCGGTGATGGTCGTGTGCAGAATAGCAATAGATGCAGCTACCTTTTTTTTATTTATTTTAATCATGAAGTGGTCTAAGCAGTTAAATGCGCGTGTAGGTAGTGTATGCCCTGATAGAATACCGTGAAGTGATAACATATTGAGGTAGTTTGTCCTATTTTTATATTCATGTGGCGGCTCAACGTCTTTAGTTGTTAGGTTAATATTAATATCACCTGCTATAATGATACTTTGCTGAGAGTTAAGACTATTGAGGTGTGTATTGAGAGAATCTACAAAACAGTCTGCGTTTGTGTTAGATGGGGAACGGTATATACAGAGAAAAATATTATTTAGTATATCCAGCTGAAGACAAGATGCCTGTGCTAGACTTATTTCTTTAACTTTAGGTTTTAGTGTTTTTTTTATGTAAACCACTACTCCGTCATTTTGATTTAAATGCCGCGTAGTAAAGAAGGAAAGGTAGTTACTAAGTTGAGGGATGGGTTTATTAGAGTGTAGCCTACATTCAGTTAAAATTATGACGTCAGTTTCAAATTTAAATGTGGATAATAAGATTTTAAAATCATCGAAGTTGCAGTAGATACTCCTTATATTTTGCGAAATAATTGTCAAATCGTTTTCACCAGTAGTAATATGTTTATGTAAATCCGTGCAGGCGCATTCATATGTTCGTGCAACTTCAATTTCATCTATCTCAGTTAATGTTCGTAGGGTGCTATCCATTTGATTTATTTATTAGAGTAGTAGTCAAAGCGTCATTTATTAGGTCAATGCTACATACAAGTGTATTGAAACAGATGCAGCACATAATAGGGTGATTGTCGTTCTGGTGTCGATACTCAGTTATTATTATTTTTGTGGAGGACGTGCAAATATTTAGATCATTGAGTGTGCAGAGTGTGTTTGTGTGTGTGTAGGAATTGGGTGTGTTGTGGGTGGCATGAATTATTTTATGTGTAAAAAAGTATGAGGACAAGCAGGAAATTAACAAAGTGGCCAAATTTGTGAATGCACATATTATCAACAAGCATCTTATATAACAAAAAGTAGGCAAAGCTGTAACATGCATGAGTAAACTTTTTACGTTACAAGGTATAATATTAAGTAAGCACAGTAGATGACTATGCACTAAGAGTCATTTATCAAGAATGAGCTTTTGTACCTGCTCTTCGCTTCTAATTGTTATGGTAGGTGAGAGTTCATTCTTCTTAACGTAGATCTTCCCGTACGCAGTCCAGCAAAATTTGTAAGCTCCTGATTTCGTCAAGTCCCGGGCCAGGAAGTGAAGGCGGGACCCCTTGGGGGTCAGGTGTTCCGATAGAAATATGGGTGTATCTTCTTGAGATTTAAATCCAAGGTGTTTACAACTCAGTTTCGACTTGTGTTTTATATTAAAAGCCTTACCCATTTTCATAATATCAGTCTTTAGAATGGTGGAGCCTGTCTCAACAATGATTGGTTGGTTAAGGCTTTCACCATTTTTTCCTCGTAGCCTATATATGTCCTTGATATCCGATTTGGCAATATTACACTCTAAGTTGTGCGAGAGACAGATAATCATGTCAATTAGGTCTTCCTTAGACTCGTTGCTTCGTTTGGGCACGTTCTTGATTACAAAGTTAGTTTTCCGACTTCCTATCTGAATTTCCTCCATTTTGCTTTCTAATATGGCAATATATTTCTTGTCCTCCCTGTTCTGATTCTCAAGCTGAATAATTTTTTTGTTAAGCTCTTCATTTTGAGCTGTGAGATAGCTAATCGAATTTTCAATATTGAGGTTTGATTGTTGAATTTCTTTTAAAGTTGAGGTCATTTGTTGTATCTCATTTCCCTGTTTTATAGAGAAAAGGGACATCATTTCCTTGATTTCCTTCTTGAACTCGTCCAGTTGCACACCGAGGGAGATATCCTCCCGGCTTCTCTTAGTGCGTTGAAATATATAGTTGGGTGGTGTCTTAAGAAGCTCCTTTCCCAGCTGATTAACCTCAGTTTCGGATACCGATTTGTTCATAGGTGAATCCATTACTACTAGGATAGCAGAAACAACAAGGAAGATTACGGAGCCACCCACAATATCAATCAATACGTGCACGCAACAGCATAGGCTTCGACTTTTATCCAATAGGGAGGAAACTTAGTGATGTTTGCCAACAATTGGGTAATTAGTGTCATGAGCTACTTAGGGGGCGGGGTCAAAGTTGTGTTCGTTCTCCAATCGATTAACTTTAGGGCGCGGCCTTGGTAGTCTCGGGGGTGGAGCGCACGCGCAGGTTTGTCTAATATTATGTGTAAGTATTCTTACGTATCCTTGGAGGCAGGGCTTACGCAGCGTATCGGGGCAAGCTACCAGGCGAGCAGGTATCTTGCGATTTCACACCGTTCGATTGAGAGTGTTTTGCCAACTCTTGTTATCTTATGCACTCCTATTATTTTAAGTGAATTTATTTTAACTAAAACTATTTAAATATTTTAAAAACAAGCGAATGCGGATCAGTGGACACGTTTACACCTTACGGCGGTCCGGGGGGAAGAGGATAGGTACTGTTTTTGATGTACATAATAAAAGTGGACTATTCTGTATAACTCTAAAGTTTAAGGGGTTATTTTCAAAAATCAGGAGACGTATTTCTTCACTTCTTAGGAATCAACAGAAATTCAAGTATAGTGCCAAACAGTTTCAAGTATAGTACCTACCAAGATGCTGGTACGGAACCATCGGTGACGGATCCAACTCGCACTTGCACACATCCTATTGTTTTATTACACAAGCAAATCTTTATTAATTTGCGTTAGTAAAGTTTAAAGGTTTTCAAATCTCTCACTAGGACTTTTCCATACATAATTCAACCCTGAATATCTTTTTCCACCCTTTCAATGAGTGTTTTTGAAAAACCTATGAATGCATACATTATTACTTCCATAAATGAATATTCTTGCCATGTTTTAAGTAAATTGATTCACGCATATTGACTTTTCATACAAACTTTAAAACCATTCAGCTGCGGTGGTGGACTGATTTGGGAGTTGTAACCTAGCCAGTTTTATTTCTGTCATTACAAGGAATCTATTGATATATATCTTAGTCATATCGAATCCCGGGTTTAAAATGTTATCATATCATTTGTTGAGTAGTATTACTAGTACACAATAGATATTGAATACTACTGTGGTATATTTTTGTAATCTACTTAACAAGTTCTAGACAATGATTAACTTTTTCATTAAAATTTCAATAAAAACAAATTAAAAGTTCGTTTTATTTCTAAACCATGGCCACCCTATTATGTTTTTTGAATTTTTCTATAGCCTATGTCACCCGGGATAACGCAAAAAATCGAATGATACCACATACATCAAAATCGGTTCAGGCGTTTAGAAGTTATGGTGGAATAAAGAAACTCACAAACATACATACATACATGAACGCTAAAAACATAACACTCTTTTTTTTGGGGCAGTCGTGTAATAAAATAACTAACTATTGTTCAACATCAAACGGAACCAACCAAAACCAAATTACCTACTTCGAAGCGTAACTTGAACCTCCTAACATAAATCTTGCATCAAAATAACCCAACTTCTTTGTAAAGAACAACATAACAAAAATTTAATTTAGTTCGCCACTCGCGGTTTGCAGCTTACTCCGAGGAATGTTGGTACACGCGGCACAGCTTTACAAATTCACTGCTTTGTGAGTGACTGTACATGGCAGAATGTTCGCAAATAAAGATGCAACTCGTCTTGTACGGTTTTACACAATATTTCTGTAGTACTTGAGATTTATGGCATGTCTGTCTAGAATGTGTTATTTGGAGCTGACATAGTCGAGCTGGGTTTAAAAGACGAAATTCCTGTTTGTTGCTTTTCTTCTTTATTTTTTGTAAATTAATTTAGGAATAGCACGTGAAAGAGAATAGGGTAACTTAAAACTTTGCATGTTACTAAGACTATTAAAGTAGGTTTTTAGTATCTACCAACCCGCACTGGGCACGCGTGGTGGATTATAGGCATCCCTCTCCTAGAGGGAGACTTGCGGTTTGAAGTCAAAGTAAAACCATTGATTGTCACCTGTGTAACATTGTTCCGTTTATGAATGTTACTTCTGTATGGTGTACGGTCAGCATCAGAAGTAGCTGAACATTTCGGAATTTTAATTCTTTTATGTACAGGACTCTAGCTATTATTTTTAATGTTTCAGAAGATTATTCGTTAAAATAGTCCTTACACTCCAATAACATGTAGTAACGAGTAATATCTAACAAGTTTTTATTAAAAAAACAGCTTCGAAACTTTGAGTAATGTTAATATACTTTTGATGCTGCCCGTACAATGTACTTACATACTAAAAATTATTCTATTATATTCCATTCTACATCAGTTCCTTCAATCTGTAAATTAATGGAATCTAACTTAAACTATTAATAGAGTCTATTTTGAGTGAACCCACAACCAATTTTACAACAAAGCGTAGGTAGCGGTTCAACGCAAAGATAAAGTAAACCAGGACGAGTCAAGATATCATATCACGTAATAACCAAAATTCGGCTCACTTAACAGAATTAATAAATTTAATTAATCCTATCGAAAACCACACTTCTCTTAATAATTCCGAAAGCTCGTTAACTTTCCGTAATTATTAATTTCAAATAAATTAGGAATGGCTGTCTACAAAGTATCATGATTTGAGAATTTAGCCAATTCAATTTTAGGCCGGTAATTTATTGATTATTAATAGCAGGACAATCGAAGCACCTCTTAGTTCATAATCAAACTAGGGTTTAAGAATTTAAGACCATATAAAATTTAGTCGTAGATGCCTACTAATTAGTTTTTTTTGCCTTTAAAATAAAAGCCTCATCCATCATCCGTCTTTTCCAAACTATATGGTGAGGTCGACTTCCAATTTAACGGGGTGCAGCTGAATACCAGTATTTTTATAGAGCTACTGCATGTCTATCCTCCATAGCCTAGTCACTACTGGGTAATACGATACCCCGATAATATAAATACGAATGCAACTTTATGGACCAAGTTAAATGATATTCTTCGTTTAACTGTATTTGCCGAATAAAGACGCAGATTATAAATAGCAGTAATTTAATATTGCATTAACAACACATAACAGACCCATTATAAACGATAATTTAATGCGCCTCAAAAGACCAAACAATACCAAAATTACCAGCCGTTGCCCACAGAGAATGTACGAACTGCAATAAACAACGCAACGATCCGTAAAATCAGTTTCATTCCCATATGCAAACGTGAAATTAATTCAGGGATGATAGTGGTAATACTCGTAAATTACCATACTCTTTGTTCCAATCGCGCTGATCCGTATAAAGGAAAATTTGAGAAAATATTTTCGCGCCCACGGCCGCCATTTTGGCAGGGCCATCTATGAAAATGAGCTTGCGAGTAATTATCGTGTTGCTATCTGTGTAAAGCAAGAGAATAAAGCGATGGAATCAGCCGTGTACGAAACGCAACTCTCGGGCGCTTTTCCGGACTAGACGTTTCGGGAAAAGCTCGATAGATGGCGTTGTTCGAAATGCTGATGAAAATTTTTTCACGCTTTGTATTCTTATTTTTCAAATTACAAACAATTTATAAGTTATTAGAGATTATTTTTCGTTATTATTTCATTTAAAATGGAAATCTATTATGAATAGCGCCACCTGTTACTTTCATTATGCAGTGTGTAGAGGATTGTTATGTGTGGCGTTTTCTTTCCGTGAGTGGGCGCTATTATTTCCAGGCGGTGTGGTATGGCCGTAGAAATGTGGTGTATATGACACGATTGCCGATAGATGGCAGCACTAGCAAAAAAAAACTTAAAAAAGAAAATACTACAAAATATTTAATTTTAGAAGTAGTTAAACTAAAGACTACCTACTACATTTTCTTTGTTTTAATAGGCTATTAGTCCGGATGCCACGGTAGGTACATTTTTTAATTTGATTACTATCAAGCTAGTTTTTTGTGAGTAGGTACCTAGGTTCATTTTGATGAGACGCCCAACAATTCCTGAACAAAAACTCTCGATTGTGGTAGCTACTTAGCAGAGGTAGCGAGGATAGAATATTATGTCGATTTGATGATCCTCAAAACTTTATTACTTACAGGTTTTTTTTTTTGTTAAATCTCAAGATAATTGTCTAAATTATTAGAAAAAATATTTGTCCTACAAAATGTATGGTTTGATCAAAGAGTCCTCCACTTCCAACATGTATCGATAACGAGGTCATAAAAAACGATTACTAACCAGCTGATTTTTTTTTATTACTTGATTTGTGTTTATATAATTAACAGTCATATTTTTCTACAAATTGTGTGGTACGTTATCCCGGTCCTACGCTCAGAAATATTTTATTCTTGCTACCTCTGCTAGCTACCAAAATCGAGAGTTTTTGTTCAGGAAATGTTGGGCGTCTCATCAAAATGAAGCTACTCACGAAAAACTAGCTTGATAGTAATCAAATTAAAAAATGTACCGTGGCACCCGGACTACATAGATTTGTTCTACAGAAAAAAATATCCTAATAGAAGTAAAGTGGAAGGGTTTCCACACTGACATTAACATGACAACTTTTTAGCTGAATGCTTTTGAAATATTTGTCACATGCAGGGTATCGAAACCGTGTCCCATAACGCGTATAGTCATTGCTCTTCCACTATGGTATGACTTTTATTCAATACTTTGTTTAAATTAAACTTGATTCTCATACTTGAAATCAAATTGCAAGTAGGTACTCGGAATCGGGTACTGAGCGAACAAAAGGTCAAGCACTATAATTTCATAAATATTCAACAAACATTAATTTATTGGTCCTTGAAACTCGATGATGTAGCGATATAATGTTAGAAGATATTATTTCCATTATTTCTTCGTATTTTTAATTGGCTCTGCACTACTTGTGGTTTATTATATATTAGGAAATACATTATTTCGCAAATTCTGTAACTGTGACTGCCTCGTTAGTGTAGTGGTTGCAAACGCAACTGCTGAGAATGAGGTCCGGGGTTCTATTCCCGGGTCGGGCAAAGTGTAATTAGTTTTTCCATAAAGAATTTCCCAGTAGCTGCCACGGAGCCTGAATTTGTGCCCGGTTGATGTCAATAGGCCCATCCCCTATTAACGACATGGGCCTTAAACATAACTAGCGAAATGTGGGTGTACTATTCGTCACACCTCTGCTACTCCTTCAGGAATTACAGGCGTGATGTTATGTATGTCTTACTATTTACATTTTACATACACATAATGAATTGGCATTTTGGTCGAAAGGCGTCTTCTCATTCAGAAAAAAGGTTCAAACATTGTGCTCGAAACAATCGTCCAAGTCTTGATTTCAGTTAGGTTTAGATTTCCCCAAGTGATTTATCCTTAACGTGGTATTTTAGACTTAGAAAGTTCACACTTTATTCGTATTTTCTTTGTCTGCCTCAATTAATTTTGGGCAGGGTAAATGCTCCGTACTCGTCCGCATCACATAATTATGAACTGAACACATCTATGACCTCTATTAGTATCCTTTGTTGCAGTCGGTTATTTTCGTATTTTTAATTGGATGGTATTTAAAAGTACTTCAGTTTATTCCCATTTCATTTACCTAATTTTGCCTGTGTTCCACCAAATATACTGAATGCGCACCAAAATATGTTCATTAAAATATGTCATAACGAGCATCTATTTTTAACAACTGTTGCAAATTTGTAAAAATAGTAATACACCTAATTTTAAAAACAAGCATTTTTTTTTTAGTTTTACTTCAGATAATGCACTGCAAAATGTATTTGAATCAAACACCTTTGGGGGGTCCCCACACACCAAATAATGTCCAATGTAGCTTTATTAATAAAAAATGAACACACTCATACAAGCAACGCATGTACTCCATGACGCGCGCTCGCTTCGCTCGCATATTAAATAACACTAACATCTTCTGTCCCCGAAGTGCCGGGCCTCCGCCGGCCTCCTTCGTCGGCCTACGGCCCGGTGCCCATGCCGCCCATAAAATTATTTCAGTAACATAAAAGTTGTTCAAAACCGTTTTAAATGGGTATACGGTACTAGGATGCATACTAAATATTTTGTGTAACATTCAGGAATATTTGGTGCACGATCAGTATTTTTCGAGGAAGAATAAAATAGTTATTGCTACAATAGAATATTTGCAGCGCACTACAATAAAAAAGTGTTATATCTTGGTGTTAATTTGGAATTTGTTTGATGTAACATATTTTGTTGGCCGAGTAGTTTAATTATATAGTAAAACAATTAAACGGGTTTATATTTTAGAAATGCATACATAGATGTACCTTTAGATTTTTGGTGAACACAAAAATATTATCCTTTTTAATTCTTAATGTCACAGTTGCACTTAGGTATAAAGAAGGTAGTTGTGAAGGGTTTCGCCGCTTCAGTTTTATAATAATTTTCATATAATATGCCTTCCTACATCCAATCTCCATCATTCTATCTTCGAGCTTCAACATTGTAGCTTGAAGCAGGCTTCCTAGAGGAGCTATGGTGTCGGCCAGAGGGGGGTAGGAGGTTTGCATGAACCGGTAGGGGGGGTTATGACGTCATGCTCCTATACTGCGTGCACAGAGGAACGCTACTCTCTATCCGGGTCACCTATTTTGGGATATTGCACTTTGACGTCACAGCCAGGATTCTATGAGCAATGTATCAAAGTTCAGGTGATTTTTTTGAATGATATGGATTGGTTAAAAGGTTTTTTAGACATAGCATTTTTTTATATGTATGAGTAATTGTCGGACAGTATTCCTCATCACCACCCTTAAAGAGTTTGCATAACTGCCGCACTTAATGCGGTTTAGTTTTTTTTTTTACCTAAGGCGTCACTTATTAAAGGTTCGCCAAACAAAATCTTTACTAAGTGACGCTTAAACATTTCTAAGTGCGTCAGTTCGAGTTATCTGCTTACAATTTATCTAGTATCGTAGTGGCAATAAAGTACACTTAGCTGTACTGGGAGAAGCTCCTTCTGTTCTTATGGACCTTACATTCATAAAGTATCGGGGTCTCGTGCACTGCTGAGAGCAATAGACTCGGCCCCCATGACAAACATAACTGGTGAAATGTGAGTATACTATTAGGTACACCTCTGCCTAACCCTTTGGGGATAACAGGTGTGATGGAAATGGATATTATTAATGCGGCGTCTTTCATATTGTCAAGAGTTCAAGTAAACATACATTTGGGGTACTCCAGCTGGTGCAGTGGCGTGCCCAGGGACGAATATGATACGGCAAGCCCATAAGACAAGAAAGCTGTTCAGAAACACGAACATCGTAATGAGAAGGTTAAAAGGGCAAGCCAAGCTTAGGCTTGTTCGGGGCTGCGGTTCGAAAGAGACACCGCGGGCTCGGGCACAAAGGGCTATGAAGGAACATGGGTGGTTTTTAATCAGTAGAAGTCTGACACTCCCTACTGCTCCGCCCAGAGCCAGGACTAATTTGATGATTTAAAAAAAAAAGCTTAGTGTTGTATGAAAGTACCGCCTCTAAGCAGGTGGAACATGGTATGTGGTCAGCCGCACGTGGACTAGCTCTCCTAGTATACAACAGTTGTGGATCAACTAAATAGCACTTTCATTTAATAAGTTTTCATATTATGCAGTCGATGGCATAGGAATATTTAAAACACCTGCAAGGGTTTTATATTTTGCTATATGACTACGAAGAAACACATACAACAAAAATACAACAAACAAACGGCTCATGTTATACACATGGATAGCCTTGTTGGTCTAGTGGCTGCAAACGCGACTGCTGAGCATGTCCCGGGTTCGATTCCCGGGTCGAGCAGAGTTTTATTGGGTTTATCAATCAGCTATTTCTCAGTAGCACACACGGAGTTTGAATCTGTCTCCAGTTGATAACAATAGACTCACCACATAATATAATATATATCTATCTATCTATCTATATAAATAAAAAGATAAGTCCTGACTGACTGACTGACTGACTCATCAACGCCCAGCCCAAACTCTTGGACCTAGAAAGCTGAAATTTTGCACAGAGGTTCCCTTTATAGTGTAGACAAGGAATAAGGAAGGATTTTTCGAAATTTAACCCCTAAGGGATTTAAATAGGGGATGAAAGTTTATATGGAAAATCGTCATTTTCACGCAGGCGAAGCCGCTGGCAAAAGCTAGTCTACTATATAATGCATATTTATGCCGTCAGTGTTGTTACACTATGTAAAGTGTACACCTATGTATGGGTATTAATTAAGGCAAAATAAACTATAAATTATAAGCTGTCAATTTTAATCAAGCAAAATTTCAACAACGAATGTAAGCTCTAATTAAATTTCACAATTACCAAGATATTATAATCGCATCATCAATGTCCATCGGATAGTTACGTTTTATAAAGGCTCGCATGTTGGAAATCCTATTATTGAAACATCCTCGTCAGGTCGACCATGACGCAAATTCGATTAGCGTGGGTCGAGCTGCAACTTGCAACCTCCGATAACGTGAATTAAATGTGTTATTTTGAGTAACCTAGGTGTACAGATAACCTATATTGGAGGTAAATGTCAGAGGGTAAATTGTATCGAAAATAGGTCAAAGTTATTATTTTTTTTTAAATGAATACTCGATGGAGAGACTTTTGGTTCAGGGATGGAGGGCAAGAGATCACGCGGCCGATTGCCAACTCGATGGGCTGACCTGATCTAGAAAACCACTGAGTCGACCATCGTTCAACCGGCAGAAATGCAATCCTCGTGGAAGTCAACAACCCATCAAACATCTCTCCGTGTACCTCATCTACGACTAAAAAGAGATATCTTGTTCATTCACCTGGTTTTATACTTACTGTTTCCCCTACATGCCATTTGTGTCTTTGACAGTCGTTACAGTAAGTCAGTGGCCTGAAGTCTGATAACCAGTTTTTGGTTCTAGAATATTATATCAGTTTTCTCACGACGTTTTCTTCCCTTTTTGAGAGCATTGGTGACAAAATAACCCAAGCAACATGATCACGTGATAAATGACGATAAACTGACGTCATCTTTCAAACAATGACGTCCTTCGTCATATATGACGTAATAAGATGACGTGATTCGGAGCTTTGTCTGCTGTTTGCTGTCGTCGTTTGCTTTTTAAGACGTCATCAAGTAACGTGATTCGGAGCTATATGTCGTCGTTTGCTTTTTAAGACGTCATCAAGTAACGTGATTCGGAGCCCACCCACTTGATATCTAGTAGCGCCACTGCTCGATAGATGGCGCTGTACGCTGACGTCACCTTTCTGAATCGCGGTGTTAAGATTCTCCGCGAGCGAATGACTACCCCTGATTTACTTAGATGTGTTATCGCTTCTCGGCCTTTTGGCTAAGATCAAAGTGTAGTATCTGTTCTTTTTAGCTTAATATCTGAAAGCTCCCTCACTGGATCATTCTCCTGCCCTTATCCCAATTTATTTGGGGTCGGCGCAACATGTCTTCTTCTTCCATACTTCCCTATTTCTCGCCATCTCATCAGTCACCTCCTTTCTAGGGACCAGTATTATTAATCTGATTTTTGTAAGCTGACGGGATGTTCGGGGCTCGCTCCACTCCCGTCGGGGGTCGGCCCGGCCTCGGTACCACTCTAATTTAGCCATATATGACGTGATTATCACGACGAATGTGACGACATGGTAGACGTTATAATTGACGTCGAAATCACGTAAACTGATCACGTCATTAATGACGCACCAATTTGTGACATCCTCACGTCAAAATTTACGTCTATAATGACGTGATGCGACGTCTTTCGATGCCTTAAAATTCACGTAATTATTCACGTGAGCATGTTGCTTGGGAAATTACTCAAGGTTACGTGAAACGTATGAATCAGCAGACTTCAGTGAGGGAGGGAACATTTTACTACATATCACATCTGCTTAGTCTTAAAATAACGATGCTCCGGTCGGTTTTCAGTGTAACCGTATGCAGCTATACCAGCATTTTACATAGAGTGCGGGCATGAAGCCCACCACAGCTGGGTAACACTATACGCCTTGGTCGTCAAACTTCCGGAATTCTGCCTAGCCACAACAATCTTGACTGTTAAAGTTATCTACCAGTAACATATGGCCATACATCAAAACGAAGATGATGGCTCACCGTTTTGTGCATCAGCATAGTGAAAACATCATCCCGCCGGGGCCGCGGATTTTTGTACTAGATGACGTGGCCTCGGCGCAAGGGCAAAGAAGGAACATGGGTTCGGTTTTTAGTCAGTAGAAGTCTGACACTCCCCTTCGCTCTGCCCAAGAGCGGGGGGGGGGGGGGGTCATTCGATGATTTTCCACCCACCAAAAAAAAAAAAAGGCAACCAGCATGCTTGAGAGTCATCTCTCGACGGCATGTGAAGTCAAGTGAAAACTTTGACACAAGGTTAAGCACTTAACACACGATAAAGAAGAAGTAGATAGCATAGGAGGCAGCCAATTCCTTTTTTAACAAAAATCAAACATGGTAAATATCCCGTTTATGATATTAATAGTAATTCCTTTTTTTTTTGTCAAATAAACTTGAGTTACACAGTACTAATCTAACTTAGCATCTCTTTAAGTTATTCGAAACCTTTGTTCGCTATTTCCCTGTACCAAGAACAAAGCCATATTACAAACTGACCTACAGTTAATAATGTTGTAAATGCCAATATTATTTCACATTAAATATAAATTCACAGTTCACACGTAAAATGTATATTGCATCGAAATATTATTTCATGGAACCTATAATGAATAAACGACAACGCTACCATTGAGGAAACTGAAGGCTATATTATTTTCGATTTTCATGAAACAAGTAAGCGCGAGAGCCTGGGGAACGTTACAATGTTACCCCCTTACGTAGATTCCCCACAGCCTTTTAAGTAATAAAAGGCGTTTTATGACCCTATGTATAAATAGTCGTGAAACTAATTTTAGCATGCCTACTTCCTCATCGTGGACTCCCATAATAATTAGTTTAGTGGCTTAATTCGCGATTGAACTGCCGCCGCACCCCTCGGCCTTGCCTCACCCCGTTGTCGCCGAACCTGTTTCAGAATGAAACTGACCTAATTCCACCGCTGCAGTCCCCCCCCCGAACCCACTGACGTCATAGCATACCTTCAAACCCATGTTGTACATATTCTCATTTATTCTACAAGCAATAACAATTACAAGGTGTGTGGAAATAGTGGTGAGAGTTGTATAGCAAGGAGGTTGGCGTTACAGCGTTGTGGCGCTACGGGTCCAAGACATGGAGTCAAAACTGGGTCATCCCGGGTTGCAAGCCTCTATTCATGAATCGAAGCACGCCGGATGACGCGCTCCCGTTCATTCTTGCTCGGACTTGTTAATCGAACAAGGTTCCACCTGCGTTCGGCTGACGCATGAATGATCTATATTGGGCTATAAATAGATTTCAGGAGAAAAACTACAATTATGGGGGATTAATTGGTTAGATGTCTTTTATGGTCTCTAAGTGAGATAAGAACAAAAATAACACCTTGGTATATTTACTTAGGAAAACGTTAACACGAGGGCTTCATTGTCATACCGGTCTTTGTAGTTAATATTATATGCAATTGAGATACATCAAAGGTCAATTAATGTTACTTATTTCATAAGGTCGGACGTTTCAAGGCTATAGCGCTAACATGACGCCCTTCACACATGCAGAATCTTTGATGCGCTTAGGTACACACACACGCTTAGGTGGAGCAGCAATTTAGATATCGAATAGCATAGATGATTCTTCATTCACAAACAATAATTACCAACAAGGTGCCACGGCCTTGGACCACCGACCCCATTCATTGTTCACCCAAAAAATCGATGACTCACATCAAACCTAACATGGGTATACCTCATGTTTCAACTTAGAGCGAAAATAGCCAACACTATCACCAAAGTAAAATACAGGGCGATCAAATAGTACGGCCCATGGTTGCAAGGCTGGGATATGTCCTTGCTGGCTGTGACGCACGCACTTGCCTTGGCGGTGAATGGGCTTACCCTGGACTATGATAAAAACACCCTGTGTTTAAATATTTTGTCTCGATTTTTGTTTGCCAATGGAAAGGGACGAGGTGTGATGTGGTATATGGATATTCAATGGATAGTAAGTTAACAACTCACTTTTTTTTTAAATTGTAATCTGAACGAATACATCTGTTATTATGTTTTTAATATAAGTTGTGATTGACTGGTGCTAACACTTATTATTTTATTCTGTTTTGTTGAAAGTTTTCCAAAGAAAATATTAAAATGGATTTTAAAAAAATCGCGAAATTTCGATTCGCCAATAAGCTCGCCGTTGCACATAAGCCTTATATTGTAATGTTGTGTGCAATAAAGTTTAAGACTATGCCTATGATCCACACCTGCTTCACTCTATGAGGAATAAATATGTGTTAATTGAAAATATATTCCGTAAATCGTATAGTATCTCGCTTGACTTATGGTAGAAAAATATGTAGGTACACGATAATATTTCAACGAGTAAGGTCCGAATGTATAGGACCTTTTCGATCCAAAGCCACTGCCGAAGCGCTATTGGCGTCTCGAAATTGTCGTCCACCATTTCTTGCACTTCTTCATCTTCTTAGCGTGTCGATGACAATTTAAATTGAGTCGGACCAAAATTTGGCGACCAGTTTGGCACTTTCATAGCCTCCATCAGCTCCTGTGATGTGCAAGTAACAGGACCGGCTGGACAAGATATCAAGTGCCCCATAGTTTGTGGGACAAGACCACTTAAGAATCTCTACCTGAACTGGTTTTCCTTGCTTCGGCATACTTGTGTCCGGAGACTATTTAGACTTTTAGAGGCTTCCAGGTAAGCCATGGCAACTCGTGTCCAGGTGGAAGATTTTCGGCAAGTGGCACAAATGGGTTGGGTAAGGAAACGTTATTCGAGCATTAACAAGATAGGAAAACCTAAAAATAAACAAAGCATTGATGACGACAACAGAGTACGTCATCAATGAGAACCTGAAATAATATTTCTAGGATTACGTCACGAATCATTCGATCATATTATTTTTCTGTAATCAAATTGAAAAACATCCCACACTTTGACGCAATCTGATAACTTACAAGTACGCGTTTGAATTTCTATAAATAATCTAGAAGATCATTCATAATATTGAAAATATTGTACAAAACATCTCCATTATAGGTTGCTTTCAATATTTGATTTGCCACCAACGCATTTAGGACCCACTTCCACTTACGCAAACGATGTGTGGACCTAGACAACTGATATTTGCTTTCAAAACGTTTCACTATTACAATAACTACTATTAGTAGTATAGTATTTTCGGTAGCTTAAGGACGCATTCCCGATTGATAAGTCAAATCATTACTTTTTTAAACAAAAGTATGTTTATTAAATACAATGCTTTGTATTTTTAAAATGTTTTTGCTGCTTATTGTAGATAGATGTGCAAGGTACAATTCTTAACTATAAATATAATTTTAGATATGTCCAGTTTCTCAATAAATGTACCGAAGTAAATTTTTTCACTTCGGTACATTTATTGAGAAACTGGACATATCTAAAATTATATTTATAGTTAAGAATTGTACCTTGCACATCTATCTACAATAAGCAGCAAAAACATTTTAAAAATACAAAGCATTGTATTTAATAAACATACTTTTGTTTAAAAAAGTAATGATTTGACTTATCAATCGGGAATGCGTCCTTAAATCAAAAAATGATGGTAGAAAAGTTTTTGAATTTTCTACCACTTTTGTCGCCGATTGAATATCACCATGTCAAAGTCCTCAGTCTAAGTTACTGTGTACGTAGAGGTACAGTCGAACAAGCTAATAAAAGCTAATAAGTATACAGGTAGAAATCCTTGTTTATTCTATTGCACTGAAAAAATGTATTGCAATTTTGTTTTATAAAGCGTTTCGCAAGATATCAAACGCAGTATCGTTTGACATCAGTCTCTAAATGTATCTGTATAATCATAGAAGTAAATGCAAGTTTGCTGACTGTATACTTATTAGCTTGTTCGACTGTCTGACTTTTATGTTTATTTATTTATGTTATCTGAGGTAATATTGCATTTCTATGAGGCAAATTCAGTTTATAATTAAAAAATACTTCCCCACACTCTCATCCGAAAATTCGCATTGCATTAAACCTTGACCAGTGCGTCATGCGAAATCGTACCCAACTTACGCCCACCACTATGATCAGTGAACACGTATGTTCACTGTTCTAATATTATTTATAGGTTGGAGTACACCTTCACAACCGCCTACATCAGTTTTATTTACGGACTCCACAGATACGTAACAGTTTTATTTTATCTTTACTAACCGGCCAAAATAAGGTGGCCATGAGGCTAGTCCAGTTTGTAATTAACTGGTAATTCTTTCCTCACAATCAACAGAAAATTAGCATTGCGTAGAACCTCAGGCCACATCCTACGTTCTACATGAACACGTGCATGAACATACGTGTTCACTGTTCATTTTACCATATTGCGCGTAGGTTATAGACTGTGCCTTCACAACCGCCTACACCAATTTTATTCTAGAGTACCACAGACAATATTTTATTTCAGAAATAGAATTTCTATGAAACGCAGTTTTAATCCAATTAGTTCCAGGTATACCATTCTTCTTTGTTAGCATTTCACAGAAAAATATATTTTATTATCAGAAGCGATATTAGATTATACATAATTTGCAGTAGAAAACCTTTGCCATAAAATGAAGCTTATATAGCTCTTGGAAGCAGTGATAGGAAAAACTTAATTCTATTTCTCGTTTTATGAACTACTAGCGGACGTCCCGCGGTTTCACCCGCGTAGATCCCGTTCCCGTGGGAATACAGGGATAAAAAGTAGCCTATGACACTCAGCAATAATGTGGCTTTCTATTGGTGAAAGATTTTTTAAAATCGGTTCAGTAGATCCCGAGATTACCCCTTACAATTTAACAAATACACAAACTTTACCTCTTTATAATATTAGTATAGATAGTATAGAAGTATAGATATCCGGCAAAAAATTGGAAGACTAATTTTACACTGAAAATACTTTATAAAACAAAAAAAAAATGGTTCACAAATCGAATTATGCGAAATATGTTCGATAATGGATATGAAGTAAATAAGTTGAAGGTGAATTAATTTTAAATACGAGTATACCAATTTCTCCGAGTATAAAATTTATCCGATTCTCATTACATCAAAACACAATTTTTTGTATCTTAATCTGCTATGACTTCCATCCCCATGTTTGAGCCATGCCATGCAGGAGACTGCGCAAAGCCCTGAACTAATTTAAAAAATAAGCAAAAAAAATCAGCTTTTTTTTAAATAGTCTATCTATCTCACTGTTGGGCAAACCCCCATTCCTTGCCAACTCTCGCGGTAACTAAATGCTATGAAATAAAACATGCACAGGTTAGCCCTCACAGTGATAATAGGGTAGTTGACAAAATAAATCTAATAAGTCCGTCAGATGGATTTTTTTTAAATATTGGACACGATTTTTTTTCTTTTTTCACGTAAACAAATAATGCTAATACAGTGCTTCGACAAGTCGCGCGACGTCATAGTTCGATACATTTTTTACTAGAAAGTGACGTCACTAGCCCCCCTCACGATCTTTGCCACGTTTTATTTTCGTAATTTTTGTTAATTTGATAACACAAAAAACACGTTTCCAATATTTTTCGAAAATCTAACAGATGGACTACACAGAATCATTTTTTTTTTGTTTTCGTTAGTCAACTACCCTAATATGCAACGATAGTTTTTTTATTAAGCCTTCGCTAATTGACTCCAAACCTTATTAAACCCAAAATATAATTCCAGCCAAGGCCCAATAATTTGTCGTTAATCACAGCTCCAATCTATTTCAGGTTGCCTAGCCGCTTCGGTTTCCTCCTAAATGTCAAACGAGTACAGTCGATACACCGCCAGCTCCACTTGTTGCACCGTGACCCGGTCACAGCGGGGCCGAGGAGTGAGGGCGGCGCGGGAGACCAGCCTCCAGCATCGGTCAACGACCCACCGGACGCACCCTGTCGCATCCAACCTATTTTAAGAACAGCCCGTATAGGCAAAGTTCGAAGGTCAAATTATGCTGCTGGTGGATTATGTTGTTCTTTTTTTGGTTTTGATTTTAAGGGCGAATAGTGGATAAAATAATGCGTTTTGTGGTATGAAAATAATATTCAAAAATATGATTTGGCAAAAAATATTATTGTATAGTAAAAAAAAATAAGCGAAAATCTGATGATAAAGATGCTCGTCCTATTTCTAATGCACTATAACATTACTATGTTTGTTTTGAGGTCATAATTAGAATTAGTTTTTACCGTTTATTTACTTAGTTCATCTTTATATTTATTCCTGTAAATGAGATTATTAAAACCTCAGGAAACTCTAAGAAAGTGTAGCACCCAACGACCTAGTATTTAAAAAGTAACTATGTAAAACCTTCCCGTATAAAAGATTTATAACACTCAGTCTTAACTCCTAACTATCATGTCCCACATGATAACTCCACAAAAACAAGCCCATACTCGAACAAAAACTAAAGCATAGGCGTTCCAAGTACGCGAATGCATTGAAAGTTATTAATAACATCTCGCTTCTATTTCAGATGCTGGGTTGCATAATGGAGGCTGGCATTTGGTGACGTCAGAGGGCTGGAGAGGCGCGCCGCGGGCGCGGCAGAAGGCGCCCATTCATGGGCCTCACTCACACACACATACACACACCCCCACCACACCTCCACGAGGCCATATCATTGTGATTTTCGTTATGACGTCACTCGCTCCCGACCAATCACGGCGCAGATCCATTCAAGCCTAACTCCTGAAGGGAATTTCGTGCGGGATGAAGGCAGCAGTCGACCGACGACCGCCGCGAAGGCGGTAGCCTTACCCTCTGGCTCCCACGCTCTCGGGACGGAACAAAAATTATGTTTGATGAAAAGTTTTTCAAAAGTTTCAATAGTTATTTTAAGTTTTAATGTTATCAAAACTTTTGAATTAATGATTATATTGGCATGATTTTCGATAAGGATCGCCTTGGATTTGGTAAGTAATTAAAATTAGAAAAAGTTGCAGTGGTAGGAGAGGAATAAGCGCTAAGTTATGGAACCGTAGCTTACAGCACGTGTAGGTCTACGAGAGTCTACGATACGGTGCTACGGTGCTACGCCGCCTACGCGCTGTCTGGCTCGTAGCTCCGTAGACTCGCCCACGCTTTGGAACTTCCCTTGCAGACGAAACGTGCCTAAATATTTATTTTGTTCAAGAAAGGAAGGACTAACCTGCTTAAATTTTTCTTTTTATTCGAGTTAAAATACAAAATGGGTTATTTTAAAGTGATAAAATAAGATTTTGAACGTATTTCGCTTCCTTAAGCTGTGCAATAAACACACAAAATGTTTTTAAAAAAACAGACCTAAAACCGTATTTTAACAGAGAATTTACATAACTTTGTATTCCTAAACAGTTCTTTAAAATTCAGTTCTTATAAAAATATTAATTCACACACGAAATTGTCATTGTTCATCAAATACTAAGTTCATCGAAAGCTTTATAAATCAAGGCATATTTCTAAGATTCACTAAAGTAATTCACGTACCTTCAAATTAAGATACATAAACTACTTTCTCCTACCTATATCTAACGCTAACACATATAGTACGAACCAATATTTATAAGAGCTGAAAACTGTTAATCATGAGTGTATAACGATCTCACTGTTGGGACCAAGGCCTCGTCTTTTTCAGAAGGGAAACTGTTACAAATACTCAAAAAAGCTGAAAATATGGTATAGAAATGTTAGTATATGGCTTAGAAAATATCACGAGTACCAAAATATCATTCATAGTAATTGGTTCGTAATGTCTAAAAAGTGCATTGTAATTTGGTTCTTATAATTAGTATTGTAAGAGCGGCAACCCCATAAACTTGTACAAACCTTTGTCTTACAATTTCCTCTAATACCCACCCAGCGCAGTCAGCTGCTTGCGTCGAGCAGAACTTTCTCGAAAGGTCAGCCAGCTAACTGTATCATTTCCATTGTCTATTCCAAATCAGCTAAAATCTATTTCATCTACGTTACTTCTCACCTTATGAACATAAAAAACACAAAATCGGAAATAAATAGACTAAATAATATGATTAAAATAAAATAAAAACGAATTACCTCAAATTAAAAATATAAATTACTAGCTTTTGCCAGCGGCTTCGCCCGCGTGAAAATAACGATTTTCCATACAAACTTTCATCCCCTATTTAAATCCCTTAGGGGTTGAATTTCGAAAAATCCTTCCATATTCCTTGTCTACATTATAAAGGGAACCTCTGTGCGAAATTTCAGCTTTCTAGGTCTAAGGGTTTGGGCTGGGCGTTGATGAGTCAGTCAGTCAGTCAGTCAGGACTGCTCTCTTTATTTATATATAGATTTGTTATATAAAAAGTATCTGAAAACGAACTGAAATTCAAATCCCTGAGTACCAGAAATCCGAATTTGTAAAATTAAATATTTTTTGCACATAAATTCATACGTAAGTAAGTATTAAATTATATCTTTCGAATTAGCACAAGAACTCAACCATGCAGATATTCCGATCAATTCATTAATACTTGTAACTGAGTACGAGAACTACGAGTATTACCAATATTTTCAATCCTGAAATTCATACGAAAGGAATGATGTTCAAAATATACATTTTTAATGTAAAAATTTTCAGACGTAATCCGATCATCAATTAATATTTGCAACTGAATACTTACTAGCTGGACAAATTTACAATATTTAAAATCCTGAAATAAATACGAAAGTAATAAAGTTCAAAATAATACACGTGTTTCAGCTTAATCAAGTAGTTAATCCGTGAATCAATTAATTGTAGTTTTCAATTTTTTTTGCAAATGGAAACGAAATTCGTTGGTCCTCGATTTTAATATCTCGGAAACATTTAATTCAATTATCAGATTCAATTCCTGAAAATCAATCAAATACTAATAATAAAATTAACAGTAGTTTCATGTATTATTGCTCTATCTGTCCGTTTATGTATATCTAAAATTAAACTGTTAAATGAATATGAAACTTCCCTGCAGGTTTTAAGTTTGGTATTCCGATACACCACGGGTTATCGTCGTCTTTAGGCACGTCTACGGGTCCTTTATGTGCGTATTAACCCCCCGTGAAATCATAGCAAATTACGACCTTTGTACAACATGAAATGTATGTTTCTTTGTAATAACATAGGTACATCATACATGGATATATCATACTTATAATCTCCATTTTACCCACATTTTGACAGCTAAGGCCTGTGTTTGCTATCAACCGGACACAAGTACAGACTCCTACTGAGAAATTCCTGAGGAGTAAATAGCAAGATCGAGCAGTTTGCCTCCCAGAACAATGGTTCTAGAAATCTAGATCTTGCCACCTGACGTTCTTCAAAGCCTTAACTTGCCACCTGCTTGGCGGTCTACGTTAGAGCTCATATCTTGTACTTATGCACCAGAAACACTTCTCAATTTCTCTTCAACATTTGATACTGGATATTGCAAATCTATTTGATTGGAATTATTTCGTTATATCCCACCGAACTTTTTGAAAAAGTCCTTGCAGCGATGGCTTTTCTCAATACACAGTAAGTATATAGTGCAGTATATAGGGTAATAATTAATTAAGTCTAGCGTAGTCAGAATACATGGGAAGAAATGCAATTGTAACAGTCTCAGAGAATCCTGTGATATTTTCAATATAATTACGATTATGCTGTTATTCAAGCATGGTGTACGAACAATTTTAGTATTATTTTATACATGGCCAGGACAGGTTTTTGCTGTCTTCTAATACATATCATGATTACTTGTTATTCATCCACAATTTAATTTAGCATACAAGAAATTTAATTGTAGTTGAAAAAGTAACTTTTCACGTTTTTTTTCTATGGGTTTTGCTCATGGTAGAACGTTGACACTTGAAATAAATTACTATCAGCTGTCCTCCATTGCTTACACGTCACGGTAACTTTCCTGTGAGTTTTTGCAAATAAATGTGGTGAAATTAATGATTTTACAAGTTAGCTTTGCTATAACGACAACCAAATCACAATATTCTTTAGTAGTCAGTATAGTAAGAATAATTAAATGATAGATCATTAACGTGCACGCAAATGTAGGTATAAGCTCATCTAAAATAATCCTAGGAGAAGCAATGCGATCATTTGTTCTGTGTCTGGGTGTAATTTATCTATAATATGTATGCATTTAGAAATATATAAGTATGTTTATCAGTTGTCTAGTACCCATAACACAAGCTCTGCTTAGCTTGGGACTAGATGGCGTTGTGTGATAGTTGTGGAATATTATTATTATTATTATTCCCTATAAAAAAAAAATAAAAAAATAAAAAAATGCAGTTCAAATTACATTAGAATAGTGATTTCCCTTCCAAGGACCAAATAAAAGTTAGTTTTTATGATTTCAGTGTCCATTCGCAGCTTCCTAGCATTCTGACACCATGTGTAACTAAAGCCAGAAAATGAAAAGTTGCACCTTGTATGTTCAATTCCATTGTTATACTAATAAACAGAAAATGAAAAGTTGCATTTTGTATGTTCAATTCCATTGTTATACTAAAAACCTCTAGCAGGCAGCGGTGGCGAAATGTCGTGAAGTGCATCATATCTGCCCCTTTCAATACTGCTACTTAACGATCACGACCGCTCTGTCAAGAGCGTACCGGATAAGAAGAAGGACTATTAAACACACCCACAACCACATACACGATGATTCACAACTAAGTGTTACATACTGTAATCTGCGAAGAGTTACACATATGTATACCCAATAGTACACCCATATCTTGCCATTTATGTTTTAGTCCCATGATAATGGACGAGCTTATCGCCATCAACTCTCAACTGGTCTCTTAACTGCATTATCGTTCGGCATAAGATAGTAAGAGAGTTTTTCGATAGAGAAGTGTTATTTTAACTTTTCAATGTGTTGCGAATTCAGTTTTTAAACCAATGGCTTACTGTTATTAGCTACCATAGTAACAGTGTATTTGATCGTATATTGAAGAAGTAGTGTATGTTGGGGACTTATGTATGTTACTAGATTGTAAAATGAGTTATTGTCCTACTAATATACCTGATGGTCTTTTTTTAGTTGAAACAGATTTAGGAGTTTCTTCTAGAGTTGTTGCTCTATTTACAGTAACTGCTGTTTAGAATAATTTAAAATTGCACCTTATCGAAAATCAGGTGGGCTAGCTTTTTTTTTAAGTAGGCGGTACGACCGTGGTGGTGACAAAACCAGTAACAGCTGGCCTCGCGGTTTAATGAAACTCCGTACTACGCTAGGCCAGCTTTAGGTCAAACTGTTAGGACTGTCGAGACTCGAGAGGATAGGTAGAAAAGCTTCCAACTTTACATATACATATGTAAAGTTGGAAGCTTTTACATATACATATGTAAAGTTGGAAGCTTTTCTTAGACATTTTACATTTGTTTCTTTTACGATATTTTCATGCCTCGTGACTCTTGAAGAAAATATGGGTTACAATTTGTGTTCCAAGGTCGAAGCTCTTATCAACACGAATCTAAGCGCGATATAGAGGCCATTGTTTCGAGTAGTATTTTGGTTCCCATAAGAAAGTATTTTGGTTTCTAAGTCTTGTTGTACAAAACAGTTATTTTGTTGAATAACTTGTCTAGGGTAATGAAGGGACATTTAAAAGTATTGCTGGGTTTTTATAAAATAGTGGCTAGGATTGGGAGACCAATATGTGGGCATCACAAACAGCTGATTAGTACCTAACGCTTCAGACGTTATCTTATTTAGAAAATATTCAATTGGTGTGTTGTTACTTATGATACAAAGGATATTTTCAGTTTTCTTGATAGTTCGCTCCCCAATTTTTTCTTTATTGAATCGTGTTTTTTTCAGAGTATGATTTTAATTAAAATAATTATATTTCCGGGTTCAAACTGCAGATGAACTGCAGAGGCCACATGGAAACAATGTCCATAAAGCTATACAAGCAATTCGTGTGCGGGGGGCCCGGCCTGTGTCAGAGGGGCGGAGGGGGCGAGAGGGGCTCGGTTTGACGTCAGAGCCTCTCGTGACGTCATGGGTCTCTGCCACACCCGCGTTTGACGTCACTACTGCTTCTAGAGCTAAACATACAACATTTTTTTATTAAATAAGACTCTAGATGCGATTTTACAATATTTGGTATTAGATATGAAAATTGAATAATTTATAGTAATTTTGGAAACAACGTTATATTGATAAAAGTAGCTACAAAAACAACATACTCTAACGGCATTTATTAATATTAAAACACCATTTCCAGTATCAAATAACAATTAACCCCCATTAATCCGCGAAAAATTAAGAATAACTAAAGGCGATGCACCAAGGCTGTACGTCTCAGCGTGTAAAATTCAATGAACGGGCTTTGCGACGTCACTGGCGCTGCAGATCCTATCTTTGTCCTTGTTACTCGTACCGCCTGGGAACTGTGCGAGAGGGACAGTTGCTCCAGTGACCCAATTTCCCGACCTCGGTCGGGAGGGATCGGCGTCTATTTTTAAGCTGAAGGTCGATTTATTTATAGCGGGGTGTGCGGCAGGTGGCTAAACGTGCTCCGACCACCTACCAATGTAATGGTGCTTTTGGAATTTTGTCACTGTGACAATGTTATAGGTTTTAGTTTTGGTTGATCGTAACAGTGATTAAGTAGATACGGGAAATCTAAAATGGAGCAAAATCTTTAATTACTAGCTTTTGCCAGCGGCTTCGCCCGCGTGAAAATGTCGATTTTCCATACAAACTTTCATCCCCTATTTAAATCCCTTTGGGGTTGAATTTAGAAAAATCCTTCCTTATTCCTTGTCTACATTATAAAGGAAACCTCTGTGCAAAATTTCAGCTTTCTAGGTCCAAGGGTTTGGGCTGGGCGTTGATGAGTCAGTCAGTCAGTCAGTCAGGACTTCTCTCTTTATTTATATATACTAGCTTTTGCCAGCGGCTTCGCCCGCGTGAAAATTACGATTTTCCATACAAACTTTCATCCCCTATTTAACTACCTTAGGGGTTGAATTTCGAAAAATCCTTCCTTATTCCTTGTCAACATTATAAGGGGAACCTCTGTGCAAAATTTCAGCTTTCTAGCTCCAAGGGTTTGGGCTGGGCGTTGATGAGTCAGTCAGTCAGTCAGTCAGTCAGGACTTCTCTCTTTATTTATTAGAAGAAGATATATAGTAGATTATAAGATAAGATATAAGATTAAAGTTATTTTATTTAATAAAGTGTCTACTATCAATAAGAACGTTCATATTTACAGATATTTATCTTCAAAAGATTTTAAACTTTATCTCGAAAGTGTAGAGATCAAGGTTATTTGGGAAAATTGAACAGTTTCGGGTAGTTTGTCGTGCTGCCATCTGTACCTACCTTCTTGTAATAGATTTATAGCACAGTATTGTGACATGTAACATTTGCCAAGCGAGCTTAATACCTATAACCAATTTGGTATTTAAAACAAAGCATATTTAAGATTGCTAGTCTACAGGTAATTTACGTTGATCCAAATAAGATTTCAACAAAATCATCATGTAGTGAGGTGTTCATGACATTCGAAGTGTTTCGGATTTTTACAAGAAATTATACCTACCAAGATTGCTAAAAACTTCGTGAGTCTAGTGGTCAGGTGGTGGAGTGGAGTCCTGATTTGTGCCCGGTTAATGGCAATAGAGCAATTACATAACCTTGCGTGATGTTATGTTGTTTTATGGAAATCCCAGATTCGTAGTGAGAGTTACATGTTCATCGGTTATCGTGTTCGATAGGCAGTTCCTCCATGTGAAATACCGATATACAGCTGCATCCGGTTAGATTTTGAGTAGAAGTGGACTATAACATAACTGGGGTAAGGCTTCGCAGATGATCGCAGTTTTTTTTCTAATAATTCTTTCTTTCAAGGTATTATTAGGTTTCTCCGGGTAAGAATTTCTCAGAAGGGATTTGTGCCAGGTTGAAGGCAATAGGCTCACTCTTTATAACATGGGGCTGGCGAGATGTGGGTATACTATTAGGTAGAATGTCCATGAAGTTTCTTGCCATTCTTCTCATGAGACCAACGCTTTGGAAAGGGCAACTACAGTACACTCGAGTTATTATGCCTTGTGACTGGGACTGTAGCTTAGTTTATTTAGCTTCATTAGTTTAGTAGTTTACTGCCGCACTCGGAGAGCTTCAGTGGTTGCTTGGGCCGTCGCTTGGTAAAGATTTTTGGCAGAACTTTTGTCATACAAAAGTATGTTTGCTGGGTGGCGGCTTGAGTGATCGTTGGATATCTCTGAGTGCCGCAGTTAGTTTAATTTGACTATTCAAAAGTGCCTTTAACTGGCCTACTTGAAATAAATGCTTTGATTTTGATTTTTGATTTATTAGGTACCATCGCCTACAATAATGCATGGGAAGTTCAGAAAAAATACCGTGTGAAGCAAGAAATGACGCCACCTGGCGTAAATAAGTACTCGATTAGCAACATTGATTATATTGTTGATGCTACACTAACTAGAGGGCGCTCACGCTGTATAAAATGTTCATGTAGTTTCTTTTTTCTGTTTAAACATTCAAATAATTTATAATCAATTATTTCTATTATATAAATTTATTCCTAACTACCAGTATGTTTGTTTAAATTGAATATTATTATCATTTTATAACTATCTGATTTTAATTAACTATGTTTTAGTTTTCAAACTTGAGGGTAGGTCGAATATGAATTCATAAATAAATTTGTAGGTAGTAGAAATAATTAGATTGAAGATTTAGATGAGTTAAGACTAAGCTCAATTGATTGTTCGTTATGTTTGTTTCGATTACCTCATTCGAGTGTGTTTAGCTCAGTTTTATTTTAATTTAGGTGAATTAACTTATTTCATCAAAATGAGTACGCGTTGTAATATTGTTTTCTTTACAAGAGCTCAAATAACTGATTTGCAAAATCAAGGCAAAAACTTATCGACACTCGAAAGTTGTCGACTTATCTTATTGTTAACGTAAGTAGTTTAGATTTCAAAATTTTTATAAGAAAAAAAAATGTTTTAGTTACGTATACTTATACTACTTAATAAATAATCATTATTGCGTGTTATTATATTTCTGTTATAATTATTGTTGCAGAGAAAAACAGTTGTTCTATTGGTACGACGATTTGAAGACGAGGGATCTTTGCAACACCATCAAAGAACTAGTAGACCACGGCTCATAAACACATTACAGCGTCAAATCGTGTTATGAGAGTATGAAGAAAATGGATTCCTGCCGATGACCGACTATGCTGCTTTATATGACTCAAGTGTTGACAATGCCCGTCGTGCTCTTATAAATGAAGAGCTGCATTATAGGAGGCATGTTGTGAAACCCTGGCCCACAGAAAACCATTAAAGGACAAGATTACAGTTCGATTTGGATCATGTTAACTTTGATTTGAGTAACTTTTAAGTCCAGTGAACACGGACGCTTATGTTTGTGGTGTAGAAATATTACGTGATAAACAAGTGGTTATGTGTGTCCAATATGCTGGTCATATTGCAGTGAACGTGTGGGGATAGATAAGTGTTGCCGATCCAGGATTTATATTTCATAATACTTAAAAATAATATTACTTAACTTTAGTACTTATTTTTTATATTAACTGGAGACCGGGTTATTATAACCTATTACGACTGACTGTTATTATAACCTATGACTTACGTATTTTTAATAACTAAAAAAAGTCAAACAATTTTTTTTTTTACATTACATAAGAACCTTTTCGTATGTTTTTGTGCAATTGTATAGCTGTTATCCTACCTATTTAATTCATTTAATTTAACTTTTCACTTTTGTGATAAAATAATCCGGTCTCCTGTTGTCTTTGTTGAGGTTACAAAAGCTTCAATCCTCTTTCCGATTTTGGAAACGAATACTTAAGCTATGGCCTCAATAAGAAGTTTTATATAATATAATAATGTTGAACGATAATAAATGTCTGTTTTTGAATAATAAACTGTAAGAAATAAACCTCTAAAATTTGTGTGTTTTTTTGTTTGTCTCCGTTCATCCCTGTTGCTAACTACTACTAACTCGAATATTATATTTTTGAATGCTATGCGCACTTATTAGCTTAATGAAAACATTCCTTATGGTTTCTTTCGTATTTTTTTTTTATCATTTAACTTCTCACATCCAACCTAATACGTGTTTCCTAACTTCTTACTTACCTAACCTATTCCCAAGTCAAAGTTCATTTTTAGGGTTCCGTACCTCAAAAGGAAAAAACGGAACCCTTATAGGATCACTTTGTTGTCCGTCTGTCTGTCTGTCAAGACCTTTTTTCTCAGGAACGCGTGGAGGTATCAAGCTGAAATTCATATCAAATACTCAAGTCTATGGTCTCTTGGAGCTGTGAAAAAATCAAACTTCTAAGTCAACGCGATCAAAAGATACTCCCGTTTATGCCGCAAATTTTCGACACTCGCAAGGGAATCAAAACCTACAGGGTACTTCCCGTGAACTCAGAATCTTGAAATTTGGTACGAAGCAACGTCTTATAGCATAGATAAAGGAATAATTACGAAAACCATAAATTTTTAGTTACATCAAGATACTCCCGTTTATGCCGCAAATTTTCGACACTCGCAAGGGAATCAAAACCTACAGGGTACTTCCCGTGAACTCAGAATCTTGAAATTTGGTACGAAGCAACGTCTTATAGCATAGATAAAGGAATAATTACGAAAACCATAAATTTTTAGTTACATCACATAATATATTTTTTTTACGGAACCCTCGGTGCGCGAGTCCGACTCGCACTTGGCCGGTTTTTTTTTCTATATCTCAACAGAATAGTTTACATTTAGTTAAGACTAAGTTATAAAAATCTACCTCCATTTTATTTCACCTACAGGTGACACCGGGTAATCCGGATATTGTCATTGCGGAAAGTAAAAACTTTAAAGGTTTAATTTCTTATTATTATTTAAGTAGGAATTACAAATAAAATTTCTGTGAGGTAGAAACAGAAATAAAACTTATGCCACCTACAAGTGACACTGGGGATTGAAGAGTTTAATATCACAGTTGTGCAGAAACCAAACGCCATCTATTAATTATTTTCGAAAATTTGATTTCTACCTTCACAGAAAAATAGGCCCTAAGGTATCCATGCACTTTTGTGGGCGACTGTACAGCTCTGCCTAACTCTTCAGGGAGTACTGGCGTGATGTTATGTTTTTTTTATACAATATATCAGTACCGTAATGTAGGTATCGTGTTACCCAGTTTCTCGGTTATGAGCGTCCGGATATAGCTACAGCTGCATCCGGTTAAACTTCGAGTAGAAGTGAACCCAGACATACTTGGGAAAAAGCTACGCTGATGATGATTGAAATCGCAATTTCTTTTTTAAATGACTGTTTCTTTCCAAGTGTTATTATGGTGTTATTGAGTTTTTTCCATCAGGAATTTCTCTGTAGCACTCATGGAGTCTGGTTTTGTGCCCAATTGATGGTGATAGGCTCGCCCCTTGTCTCATGGGACTTTATCATAACTGGCGAACCGTGTTCTATTAGTTACTCTTCTGCCTAATCCTTCGGGGATTACATGCATGATGTTATGTTAATTGTTTTTTTAATAAATAAAAATACTTTCTCAAATAGAAGTAACTGACAACTAAAAAAACTCGCTAGCATTACAGATTATTGATTTATTTATCAAAAGAGCAGTAAAGATTATAAATAGAGAGTCAATATTTATTTATTTTTAGATTGTCTGTGTAAAGTCAATTATTATGTCATTAGTATACACGTGTCTGCTCTATTCATAGACAAGAGAATATGAGCACATCAAATGAGTCTTTGTTCGGAATACTTTTAATTCATCAACCGTAAGTGAGGTGTGTTACTTATTTAATGGGGACGGGAAAAATGGCGATAATATGAAATTGTTTTATCAAAATATATTCTTTTAAGGTCAAGTTATAATTATAATAGTTAATTGGCACGTGTCTTAACTAACACGTTCCTGCCATAGATATTAACTAGCTTCTGCCCACGGCTTCGCCTACGTGGATGTCGAATAATATAGCAACAAACTTTCATCACCTATTTAACTCTTTTAGGGGTTGAATTTAGAAAATACTAAAACCTTCTTCGAGAACCACCATTATTGGTGAAAATAGCATGAAAATAGGTGCAGTAGTTTTTTGAGTTTATCGCGAACAGACATACAGACAGACGAGGCGGAGGAATTTGTTATATAGGTTAGTGATAGTGATAAGTTCCTGTTGCTATGTTGAAGATCTTGTACCTACTTGTATTTTGACAGAATAGAATAAAGTCAGTCAAGAGGGCAAGAGGTTTGGCAAGAAAGGTCAGGTAATGCTAGGCAGCATTACCTGACCTTTCTTGCCAAACCTCTAGCCCTCTTTTTTTTGTAAGAGGAGTCCTTTTACGCTGGACACAGAGTTTACTAGGTGTATACGGACCTTGGATGAAACCGTCAACCAAACATTCTTTACATCATACTTAGTAACTCTACACAAAATTATTGCTCGGAAACGATTTTATTTTTGGATGAAAAATTTTAGTTTATGGTAGGAGTCATTGTAACGCACTTAAAATACTGTGGTGATAGATGCATTCCATACAACGTAGTTACTTACGTGGAAATTTTGAATAAAATATAGCAATGACAAGGAGAAGAAGCGCCTTTCGGTTTAATTAAAGATAAACTTAGACCAAAATATAATATAATATGAGCGTAGTGTGATGTAAAAATAAATCTTCTATCCTTAAGGTTGGCTTCTTATCAGATGCAAATAAATACCACTTTCACCCAGTAACAATAAGTTTTAGTCGACTAAGAAAAAAACCAAAATACAAAATAATTAAATTAAAAAACACAACATACCCTGCAACCCGACACTAGCAACTAGAACACACCACATCGCACCGCCTGCCGCTCTGCCGAACCCCCAACTACACTCGTATCATTACGCCTCACGCCTGGTTGCCGGGTGTCCGGTGACAGGAAGGTACTTCCTGAGCGGGGCTTCGGCTCAAGTGTCTAATGTGCCGCCTGTCCTTATTTGTCACTATTTGACCGGCTGATTTGGTATCGCTTCATTAATTGTTATTTAGTATTATACAAATAAAAACAAATTATGTGTCTGTAGTGGTGGCCTGTTGCGGCCCTGACTTACGATCATTGCAGTAAGTCGTGAATTCGAACCCAGGCAGGCGCATTACTTTGTGTAGGTAATTTATTTCATCTGTATTTACTTGAGGAAAACAAAACAATATTATAGAAAATATAAGAATCTCCTAATAAAAACGTTATTTTTCAGTACATTACAAAGCATTATTTTTTTATATAATTTTCACCAGTGCAGCGGTCCTACCGATCCCATACATTTTCTTAGTCTCTGTTGTCAAATGACGCTCTTAGCGCCATCTACCAGCTTTGGCCGACACTGACAGCTTAGCAAGCTGCCGAACAAAGGAAACAGAACCTCTCCTACTTAATGCAGTATGGCTTCTAAAAATACCACAATACTATGAGTAACAATTTTAAATACGAAACGAAATAAGGAAAATAAATCATTCCTGGTCCTATCATATGTTGTTTAACAACTTGTTCCTTAGGTTTTCAGAGGTATTTCGGCAACTGAAAAACTTCATGACCTTCAGCTGCTTTATCAACATACCAACCACAGCCTGTATTTTAGTGCACGTTTTGCAAAATAATAATTACTACTGTTACCATTGCCTCATCGATATTATCTTCTATACCTATCTATATATATAAAAGGAGAACTGACTGGGTGACATATCAACGTACAGCCGAAACTACTGGGGCTAGGAATGTGAAATTTTGCACACGGCTTCCTATTATAATGTAGGGAAGCACTAAGAAGGGGTTTTTGGAAATTTAACCTTTAAGGGGGTGAAAAGGGGGATGAAAGTTTGTATGGAAAATCGTCACTTTTGTAGTTGAACCGACATCCACGCGGGCGAAGCCGTGGGCAAAGTGCTAGTATATATATATATATATAAATAAAAAGAGAAGTCCTGACTGACTGACTGACTGATTGACTGACTGACTCATCAACGCCCAGCCCAAACCCTTGGACCTAGAAAGCTGAAATTTCGCACAGAGGTTCCCTTTACAATGTAGACAAGGAATAAGGAAGGATTTTTCAAAATTCAACCCCTAAGGGTGTTAAATAGGGGATGAAAGTTTGTATGGAAAATCGACATTTTCACGCGGGCGAAGCCGCTGGCAAAGCTAGTGTTCTCATAAACTTCATCGTCAGCCTATGATGTTCCTACTGCCAGGAATCAGACCCCTCCTTTATGGAGAGTTGGAGAGGGACGGGCTAAAATCCACGACGCGGGCTCAGTGCGGGTTGGTAGATGTTACATGTCTCCGAATTTTTTGGTTCTAAGACGTGCCGGTTTCCTCACGATGTTTAACTTTACCGTTGTGAGGGCAGCGGTATAATAAAAATTACATGCGCCTGCTTGGGTTCGAACCCACGACTTACTGTTCGTAAGTCGGGGCCGCAACCACTGGGCCGCTACTCACTCATAAACTTCATCATCATCATCATTTCAGCCGAAAGACGTCCACTGCTGGACATAGGCCTCCCCTAAGTGTCGCCACATTGACCGGTCCCGTGCGTCTCGCATCCAGCGGATCCCCGCAACCTTCACCAGGTCATCGGTCCACCTAGTGGGAGGCCTTCCAACGCAACGTCTTCCGGTTCGCGGTCGCCACTCCAGAACCTTCCGGCCCCATCGGCCATCCGTCCTGCGAGCAATGTGCCCTGCCCACTGCCACTTAAGCTTGGCAATTCTTCGGGCTATGTCGGCAACCTTGGTTCTCATGCGGATGTCCTCATTTCTGATTCGATCACGCAAGGAAACTCCGAGCATAGCCCTCTCCATTGCTCTTTGGGTGACCTTAAGCCTTCTGATGAGGCCCATTGTGAGCGACCACGTTTCAGTCCCATATGTAATCACTGGCAACACACACTGGTCATAGACTTTCGTCTTGAGACACTGGGGTAGGTTGGACGAGAAGATACTTCTCAACTTCCCAAACGCTGCCCAGCCGAGTCGGATTCGACGATTGACCTCTTTTTCAAAGTTGGACCTACCTAACTGGACTGTTTGTCCCAGGTAGACATACTCGTCTACAACTTCGAGTGTAGAGTCTCCGATCTTTATAGGAGTGGGTGTAACATGGGCATTCAACATGACCTTGGTTTTGTCCATGTTCATTTTAAGACCCACTCTTTCGGAAGCTCTCATAAACTTATTATGACATAATTAAGATTAATTTCACCTATATTTGTGGTAGGTAAGTCAGGCAGCCCCCTTTATTTCTACACGAGTATTAAGACACGTGGTCTTCCAATCTTTCAAGATAAATTTTCTTCAAATCATTGAACAACATATTTTCATTATCATGCAAATTAATGTTTTACCTATTATATAATACGGTGACGGAAAACAACTCTATGAAACCGGCATGATAAGTCCTTACAGGAAGTGGCCATGTCCTATCAAATGCTGTCCGTCTGTCTATCCATTTGGGATCGTATAGAAAAGGTTAGAAGAACTTCCAGCAATGGCGTACCTAGGGACCAACATTACGGGTAACCCATAAGGTTAGCATACTGTTCAGAAACTGTAACATGGCAAACAGTATCAGACTATAGTTTGGCCCCTATAAACATCTTATATGTCCATGCCAAGCTTGTGGCCATTTTTGTATGAAAGTATGAAGTTGTCTTGAAAAGATTCGTTTAGTTGGCGTTAAGACTGATCATTGTGTCACGCTTTGCCAAATATTTTCCTATACACGTGTATATTTGAATGGTGTATCTAAAAAAAGAATATGCTATCTATCTACCTAGTTAGTTATAACATTGATAAAGTTGTTCGAAAAATAATACACATGCACATTATTTTAAGGAGTATCTAATAAGTACGAGATCGTTGTTATACCGACATTAAGTTAATGTGATTTCAATAAATGTAAAATCTTCACTGCAAAAGTGCAACATTTATTTATTAAAACAGAAAATCGCGGCCAATTATATTACAACAGTCGCCGGCGGAAATCAACCTGGCTTTCCATTTTTGGAAAACTGAATTTTCTCAGTGAAAATGTGGTGAACACTTTTATTTCAAAGTTAAGCAAAAACGAAGATGTAGTTTTATTGTTACATACTTTCCTATTTGCAACAAATTTCCTTTTAAAAGATTTTTAAATCAATTTACTCGTATACCTAAGTACTAATATTATTTATAGGAATGATTTGTATTTTTGTATGTAACGAATAAACTTAAAAAATGCTGGATCGATTTGAAAAATTCTTTCATTGTTGAGAAGCTACACTATTCCCGGATGACATAGGCTTTTACTTTTTATCCCTGTATTCTTACGAGAACGAGAACTACGCGGGACGTCCGCTAGTCTTTTATAAAGGAGTTGGTACCATTTTTCTGATGAATCTTTGTCATGAATTCCACATAGGTATCTACGAGAAGGCGACCCTCTCACCGAATCATTTTCTTATTTAAAACTTTAAGGTGCCTCCACACCACAATGATTTAGTGCTGAAAAACACTTTCCATGTAACTTATGCGGCTACAGCTATTAATTTGTTGTTGCTACACAAAAAGTAACTTCGTTATGGAAGCACCTTTAAGCAACATAGTTCATGGCTTACCTACCAGTCTGGAATAGGCCTCCAGGTTTAAATCTTTGTGGCGGTTACTTCATAATCCTGTAATGAGGGAGGCGCCGACCTCCTTTGCAGGGCTTCCGACCGGCCTCGCCGTCGACCTGTCACTACTTACCAGATAATGTCACATTACAATTTTTTCTTTTAAGTAAGTATTAGACCTGGATGGATTTGTTGGGAACTAATATGACTGTTTATATTATGTAGTAATGTGGTGACCATGGTCCATGGAAAGCACTTCACAAATGATAAAAGCGCAACGACAAGAACCACAACCAACAAAAACCTTTTTTTTTACCTTCATGGACAGTTTATCAAAGTCGTAGTTTTAAAGCCGAATCAAAAACATCTAAGCAGATTAATTGCGAAAATATATATCATACATAACATTAATCTTATTGCATACTGCCTCAAAATTTCAAAAGAAAAATGTTAAGATGTAGATTTAAAATCAAATTGAGTCAATTAATTTACAGGTGAACCGGTAAAAAAAATGCAATCTTTCGTAGCGCAAAAGCCTTAAGACAGCGCGCCCGCCTAATCTTGTGGTCTAAATTAAAAGAGCGACCGACATGCACTGTCTAATTCCCCGGCGCTCGTAAGAACTAAAACAGAATCGCGTTCAAACGACCGTTTTAAAATGTCCAACAAAGAATAAGAGTCAAACCCACCCAGCAGATATTACACGAGTCTTCACATCAATCAGCTCATCATCCAATTAATGAAATTTGAAAAAAAAAGGACCCTAAAACCCTCCGCTTAGGTCTAAATTAAGAAAACACTTTTCTAGCTTCATCAGTTTTCGTAAGTTGATTATTACTTAAATTAACACTTGAACGAACAGCGGACTGAGGACGACTCCCTGTAAAACTCTTAACAGAAATTGCAGCTATTTTATTATGCAAATAAGTACATTTCATGAATTTAAAATGAGATACAGAAATAAATAAATTATAACTATTATAACTATGTCCCTAATTAATTAGTGCCACTATAAAGTTATGTCCCTAATTAATTAGTGCCACTAGATATTTTTTATAAAAAAAATATTATCCTACTCAATAGAATAAAATACTTACCTAATTCCAAAACAGCCTATACGTTATGGCTACTTCTATTTCACATACATTTCTAATGAAGTTTACCTAGGTCTTCCTACCTACGCATTAACTACTTACGTTCAACCTCTTTTGACATGCGCCAAGCCAACTAGGGGTGGAGGTAGCACATAATAAAGGCCCGTACTCCAACTTATAATGTAGTCTACTGCCATGTTCATTCGCACCCTTACCTGCCCGGTCGACAGACGTCTCTCCAATGAAATAGTTTTTATTTTACAAAAAAGTTTTCGTAAAATTGAATAGTGAGAAATCATGTTTCTTTCTTTTTGTTTTATTCTAAAATCATTTTAGTGAATTTAAATGGCCAGTGAGTATTTTTATTTGTTTTGTTTTATGTGTTTTTTTTTTATTATTTGTTAGTTTGAATTGTTTATTCTGTTAATGTATTCAAAAATAAGATAACTCTCGCAAATAGTAACAAATAAGATAAGAGAGAAACAAGTTTGTTAATTTCTAAAAGTATATGCACTGTGCATAATTATTTCTTTTCAAATGTTTTTATGTTTAATGGATTTTACTAAAGAATTGTTAATATTTTTATTTTGTAGTATCCGAATGTCTTTTCATCATTAAATAGTATTTAGTATTGTTTTGGAACTATCAAATGGACAGGTATTTTAAATCAATCGACAAGTAAATTGTAATTAACTTACTGTAATTAATATACAATTCAAAAAAACATCAACCGCCTCAGAATGTTCTTACTATATTGGGACTGGTTTCCGGTCTCATCAAATGCAATTGAACAAATACCTATTTAATAACTATAGATAAACCAAAATTTAATAAACTTCGAATTTCTAAACAAATTCAGAATTAACTTACTAACAAACTTCCTAAACTGAACAGGTAATCCCTTTCGTTTTCAAAGTATCATTTTCACGTGATCGTATCCTTAGTGGTGCATAGAATTTAAATCGCAGCGACAGGGGTTCAAACCCTGAGTTTTTTTTACAAAATTGATTCCAATTTACCGTTGTGGCTGGTAATACGGTATTAGTATCGAATGTTCCGACATGCGTGCATTAAGTTAAGCCGGTACTCCGGTAGTATGGTTTCCTACGCGTGGGGCTTCGTTCGGCCATCCGATATCTTAGTCACCTTAGTTTTTTGCGACCAGTCCTGCCGTACTGTCGCACAAAGTTTATTGTAGTAGGTAAAGTTTTTTTTTACCGTGGAATATCCTACAAATTAATCTGCTTTGTTGATTTTGTGTTGTCGAATTGTTTTTTTTGTTTATGATTTATTTTAAATTAGGCATTTTTATTTTACTTTCAGACTTTTTGTTTCAAATATTTGTTTGTTGTTTATTTGTTTTTTAACGTGCATTTTTAGCTTTTTACTTTGCATTACGTATCGCCGTGGTTCTGTCGTCCATCTTAGAAGATCCACAGATGAGCCTTCGATCTTCGCTTTTGTTGGTAAAATGAAGCCCAAAGCAGCTGCTGGCCACTGCACAAGATTAGTTAAATCTATACTCTTGTGCGTGTGACAGCGGCTATTGCGGGCTATTCATTGTCTACGAATTACAAGAAACTGCAACAGGAATTACGAAGAATATTATTTTTTAAGAATTTTAGGACTTACAATATTTTAGGAAATATCTAATAGTTGTTGTTTTGAAAGAGCTCTAAATGGATTGGGCTTTTCAAACACTTTGGAACTTTTTTATTATAATTTATTTTATCTAAGGACTCGATATGGTAATCGACGGGATTATTCATATTCGCTGGTTGAAATGACGATGTTTAAGGGACTGTTTCACAACCTACGATTAAGTTCCCGTTACTTACTTGGCTGATAATTTCATACAAATTCTGTTCCATTTTTTAATTCTGATTTTTTAAATATATTTTTAGGGTTATATAAATCGTGAATAAGGCCCTAAACGTCAAAAATGTATGGTTAAGTAGTCACAATTAGCAGCTTTTATGAATAAACCCCTAAGTATTCATAATAATTTTAAGAATTAACTCTGAGATTCTAATTTAAAGCGAGAAAAAAGTGTGAAAATGCTCGAACAAACGAATATTTTTCTGAATTTTATTTGTGTTAATTTTATATTTTTTGTGTTGTTAACAAGTATACTACGTTAATGTTTATGCTTTAGATTTTTCGTAGTTACTTGCATGAAATATGTTTTGGTGTTTTTTTTTGTCCGAGCCCAGTGAATGATTTTTATCAGGACTTAAATTGTTTCAACAATAGTGTTTGAAGGAATCGCCAGAACTTCATAAAACTTCACACTCACTTTAGTTCAGTAAATTGTCGTTTATTTTAATTGCAAAAATTACCCATAGCATGATTGTTTTCTGTTTTTTGTCTCTAGGTGTACCTTCTGAGGAAAATATATAATGTTATTTTTAGTCAACTTATAAAACGCTTCTCTGCGGTCTAGACCAGAGAAGCGTTTTATAGGTTGATCGATTGTTGGTCGATTCCTGATTCGACCAACGTGTTATAAGGTTTTTTCATCAGGAATGTCTCAGTAGCAGCCACAGAGCTTGGACCCGGTTGTGGCCGGTTGATGGCAATAGTCTCGGCCTCTGTTACACGGGACTTAAAAATATCTGACGTATTATAGGCGTACTATTTATTAGGTAGGTACACCGCTACCTTACCGGGGGATTATAGGCGTGAAGTTATGATGTTATAAAAAATAACGTTTTATAAGTTGACCTGATATTTGAGGACCATCTTTATACAGTTATAATCTTATGTACTTATTTTAATTTAGTTTGTATAGTTACCGAACTTACTGAATTTTAGGTACGTAGCTGTATAGCTGTTTTTTTTTTATAACTAACGCCTATTTTATAGTTATCATGAGATTTTACAGCAGCTAAAATTTAATAAAAGAGCTGGTTATATTCACATAGGTAATCATATTTATTCGAATTTAGTTTTAGCTTATTAATTGTATACGAAAGTTAAAAAAAGACGGGTTGCACTCCGGGAGTGCCGGCAGAAGTGAAAACTTGATTATTAACGTTGAGCATGTTTGATATTTTGGAATGGTTAGGGAATAATTTTGCACCAATTGCTTTAACAGTATAAAAGTACTATCATTTATGTGGTAGAATACAATATTGATTTATTGCGCTATCGTACACAAACATGACAATTTATATTACATTAAAAATTTAACACTTTAAAACTATTACAATTATTTTACATTAAAAAGTTTATCTCTCCGAAAAATCAATTTTCATCCATAATTTCAACGACTTTTTCACCATCATCATTACCAGAACTATCATCGCCAATCTCTAAAACTGATACGATAGGTTTATGGTAGCTGAAGTAAGAAACGAACAGTTTTGATTCGAACCTATTTAAATGTCTAATAAAGACCGCATCAATAGTAGTTTTGTATTTCGTTGTGCTAAGATTGCGATCATTCGACATAGTTAAACCAAATTCATTATTTAAAAATTCAATTATTCCGCCATAACTATGCTAACCCATTTATTTTGTCTTTCCCTGTCCTCCGATCGGAACTCCGATTGGTAGGAGGAGCGGAAATATTTTTTCCCATGCCTCCGATTAAGCATCATAAAAACATTGTACAGTCTAGTTCAAAATAAATTATTTTTGTATTTTATTGACTGTACAGTCGACATCGTTAACGTTCAGGGTCAAAATGTCCAACTCCCACACGACTAGTCTAAGATCGATAGTTTCCGAGATATAGCCGTTTCAATTTTGACAGCTGTCATCCGAAATGTAGATCTCATTGAGATCTATCACTTGTCCCTACACACAACTAGTCTAAGGTCGATAGTTTCCGAGATATAGCTGTTTCAATTTTGACAGCTGTCATCCGAAATGTAGATCTCATTGAGACCTATCACTTGTCCCTACACACAACTAGTCTAAGGTCGATAGTTTCCGAGATATAGCCGTTTCAATTTTGACAGCTGTCATCTGAAATGTAGATCTCATTGAGACCTATCACTTGTCCCTACACACAACTAGTCTAAGGTCGATAGTTTCCGAGATATAGCCGTTTCAATTTTGACAGCTGTCATCCGAAATGTAGATCTCATTGAGACCTATCACTTGTCCCTACACACAACTAGTCTTAGGTCGATAGTTTCCGAGATATAGCCGTTTCAATTTTGACAGCTGTCATCCGAAATGTAGATCTCATTGAGACCTATCACTTGTCCCTACACACAACTAGTCTAAGGTCGATAGTTTCCGAGATATAGCTGTTTCAATTTTGACAGCTGTCATCCGAAATGTAGATCTCATTGAGACCTATCACTTGTCCCTACACACAACTAGTCTAAGGTCGATAGTTTCCGAGATATAGCCGTTTCAATTTTGACAGCTGTCATCTGAAATGTAGATCTCATTGAGACCTATCACTTGTCCCTACACACAACTAGTCTAAGGTCGATAGTTTCCGAGATATAGCCGTTTCAATTTTGACAGCTGTCATCCGAAATGTAGATCTCATTGAGACCTATCACTTGTCCCTACACACAACTAGTCTTAGGTCGATAGTTTCCGAGATATAGCCGTTTCAATTTTGACAGCTGTCATCCGAAATGTAGATCTCATTGAGACCTATCACTTGTCCCTACACACAACTAGTCTAAGGTCGATAGTTTCCGAGATATAGCTGTTTCAATTTTGACAGCTGTCATCCGAAATGTAGATCTCATTGAGACCTATCACTTGTCCCTACACACAACTAGTCTAAGGTCGATAGTTTCCGAGATATAGCCGTTTCAATTTTGACAGCTGTCATCTGAAATGTAGATCTCATTGAGACCTATCACTTGTCCCTACACACAACTAGTCTAAGGTCGATAGTTTCCGAGATATAGCCGTTTCAATTTTGACAGCTGTCATCCGAAATGTAGATCTCATTGAGACCTATCAATTGTCCCTACACACAACTAGTCTAAGGTCGATAGTTTCCGAGATATAGCTGTTTCAATTTTGACAGCTGTCATCATTATTATTATTATTAATTATTATTATTATTAATTATTATTATTATTATTAATTATATTATTATTATTAATAATTTTATTATTATTATTATTAATTATATTATTATTATTATTATTAAGCGCCCTGCGCTGCCTAAACGAAACAGTAGGCCCAGGCATACATTTTCGCCGCGCCGTAGAGAGGGGATAGCTGTCTACTCTCCATCCGTCTTACGCTTTTTCGATCAGGGTCACGTGGTCACGTGTCCTGACGAATTTTCGATCAGGGTCACGTGGTCACTTGTCCTGACGCGAGTTTAAGATTTTATACCCATCACAGAACAATTTCCCAAAGTGCTCAACGCCGCTAAAGAAGTTTTCACTTCAAAAAGGTTGGATTTTATAATTTTATATTTTCTACCCAAATACTTTTGTTTTTTGGTTCAACTGCATTCGCATGTCACTTTTCAGTTTCACCTTCTTTACTTTTCATTGACCGGTAAGTGCTTGTTAGCCAAAATTGCATGTCTCGCTTCAGCACACTACATGCTTCAATACCAGCTGTCTTCAGGTAAGTGATATTTCTTATTACGTTTCTGTATAATAAGTTAAATATCACGATAATTTATGAGTGAATCTACTCACACCCACTATCGTCTAACCTACCCATTGGTATTATTTGTTAGGGTCTCTTAAGTGATTCAAATTAGCAGTGCGTCTACACTAGGGTTGATCTAAAAACTAGCCTAGCACTTAGATTTAACATCGAATATATTTTTAACTTTTGCTTTGGAGACTACCCACACAAACCAATGTTGGTAAATTGGAATGAAAGGTCATTTTCCCAATTAATTTCCCCCTTTAGAAAAACAACCCTTTATGCCCCACAACATAGGTCATTGATTTCAAGAATAATCCTCGACTTGAATAGGGGATCGGACATAAAAAAAACGAATAGTCCGTCAGATAGATTTCCAAAAATTATTGGACACGTATTTTTTCTTTTTTCACGTAAACTTAAAATGAAGACGATACAGTGCTTCGAAAACTCGTGTGACGTCTTATGATAGTACATTTTGACGACACAAGTGACGTTTCAAGCCCCACTCCAAGATCTTTGACGAATTTTATTTTCGTATTTTTTTTTGATTTGATAAAACAAAAACCACGTATTCAATATTTGTCGATAATCTAACTTACGGACTAAACAGAATCATATTATTTTGACCCAGTCCGATCCCCTATTATATTAGGTATCCTGAAAGCTAGTTGAAAATACTATCACTTCTCTGTTTCATTATATTCTAGTATACAGTCATATTCAAAACATCAATGAATGTTGGCTAGACAGACATTGTACTGGGTAGTACAAAATACTCAATTTAGTTACTTTTGGTCACTGGATATGGACGGCCTTGGTTTGTTAGTGATTCTAGCATAGATATATAATTCCGTAGATTGGTAATGTCAACAATCAAACGAGACCAAAAACCATTGATATATGTCTGTGTAAAATGTGAGTGTGTGCACAGACAGTGTTGTGACTAGTCTATTCCTTTGTTGGTCTCTATCGATAATTTATGTGACGTAAATCGTCATGCACGAGTAATTCTGTTAAATGTCATATGGCGAACATTACACGATAGGTTTTGCTGTCAGTTTTGCAACGGTAAATTTTTTGATTGACGAAAAACCTACCGTCTAATGCGATGATTGAAGTTATTTTGTACTGACTGACGAAAACCATCACTCATGATTGATGGAATTGATTGACGCTTGCATGACCGTGTGCTAGACGCCTATGGGTCTGACGCAATAAATGCTGTCGGCATGCGACTATATAACCTCATTTAGCGGTAGAATAATTCGAACCATCAGACAAAACATGATCATCAACAAACAAACTCATCAGCTTTAAAATATTAGTATACATACGATTGTAATCTATCTATATTTTATTTTGTTTGTTACAATAAGTTAAGTACCTACATATAATCTATTTTTCTAAGACTATGCATTTGTAAGACGCTATCTTAGCTGTCGATATCAACAAAAATTAGGCCATCGCATCACTAAAAAGTGAGGTTATAACTCCTTCGTATTTCTCTATTTGTTATTTCTCAAATACGTCGGTTTTAGGCATGCTAATTCATCTAGATCGTAAATAAAATAATGTTCTCATAATATTTTGCTTAAAGCCGGCTTATTAGGTGCATTGTTATTGCAGAAATAACGATGTAAACAACTTGTAAACTTACTGGTGAAACGAGTAATCCTGGGGATTTTTCTTTTTGGAAAATTCACATCCTGGTACTGCACAAGAAACCATCGTAATAAGGTAATTATCACTGTAGTTCACTTAAATAATTGCCGAAACGCTCGCGTAAACAGTTACCGGGGCCGGTATGGGCCGGTAGCAAATACGTGTTTTGGCCCTGTTTCTCTCTCTGTTTCTCTCTCTTTCTAACACAGCAAAGTTCCGCTAAAGCGGGAGCTCTCATTCACTCTCAAGCCCAATCTACGGAATTATATATCTATGGATTCTAGGAACGCAACGGGATGAAAACCTTTCTAAAATGCATTTAGGCGCAGGCCGACATAAGTCGGGCACATAAATGCACGGAATATCGTGGCTCGGGCGTGGATAACACGCGCCATTTCGGCGCCCGCGTATCCTAAATTGCACTTTATTTATATGCACTTGGTATAAAATTTGAATGGCCGCCCGCGCAATGTCCGCGCCCGACCCCATTTATGTGTGGCCTGCGCCTTAGGTTTAAAGTAGTTTAAACCTCGACGGGATTGAAAGGCCTCTATTTTTCAAAATCACAGCACACGTGTACGGACCTATTGCATGAAGTTTTTTTTTTGTATTTTATTTGGATTCCCAAAATATGTTTGTTCTAATTTGTAGGTAGTTTGATTATTTTATGGAATGAAAATGAAAATCTAACAAATTAATGAATGGCAAGTTTTTATAACATAACAATCAGAGGCGGATTATCCCTAAGGCAAACTAGGCACGTGCCTTTGTGTTCCGCGCGAGGTTACAAAAGGGCATGCGCTTGGAAGTTTTTAAAGGTATTTTGTAAGAAAAAAAAAACCTTTTTTGTGGATGAGAAACAAATCAACAAATGACCCCTCCCGCTCTAGGCGGAGCGGGAGTGTCAGACTTCTACTGACTAAAACTCACCCATGTTCCTTCTTAATAGCCCTTTGTGTTTCGGGTCCGCGGTATCTCTTTCGAACAGACTCGCAGCCTCGGCAGTCGTCGGCCCTTGCGGACCTCTTCCAACATGCTGACATAGTGGTGTGACAAACGAGAACAAAATTCCTGTTTGTCATACTGGTGTGATAATCTGGTGTGACTACGAGTCGGCAATGATCTCTTTGAGGCGCGCGTGGAACATAAACGTGCCGTCGACACGGTCTGTCGTCTTAAGGCGGACGAACTGCAGCGATCTAGCCCATTACCTACTCAAAGTCCACATGCCCGTCCCTACGGCGGACGGAAGCCATCACGTGGCCCGGACGCCCGGGGCGTATCCCACGAAGGATGTGATGAGAGATTCTCTTCCTCCCACGTTCCGCTACCCTTTTTGCTGGCATGACTGCTTTAAAGAACGAGGTGACGGTGCCTGAATCCCCTTTCGCTCCCGACCATGGAATGAACCAGGACCGGATGCGAGAGGTCACCGCTACGAGGAGACGGTGGTGCTCCGCACAGCCTGCTCCCATCCGGCCAATCCTCGCAATGGACGTTTCCATGACTTGTGTTAGGCGGAAGGGGAGGGCGCCGTGGCGCCTCTTCAGGCACTTCTCAAGGAGGAGACTTATTGCCGATATCGTTGCGTGCCCTACACGGGGTTGCGGCAGTCGCTCTCTCCATGTCGCCATGAGATCGCCCCAGAGCTCCGTCCTTTGTACAGCGATTTGCCGCGGCAGCGGAGTTTCCCTCCGGTATAGTGACTTCAGATGCCATGGCGGCAATCAGGCAAGGAGGCTCACCGCCTCTCCAGAGATCGTGCGGTACCCCCGGACTAGCTTTACGGCTACCACCTTTAGGGGCGCGTTCAAGTTGTGGGTGGCTCGCCGCTTCAAAGAACGCGCCCACACCGGGGCCCCGTAAGAGGTCATGGACCGCACTACCCCCGCGTAGAGCCTCCTGCGTGAGGCGTTTGGACCCCCCAGCGTCTATTTATATTTTTGTTTTTTTTTTTGCATTTACGGTCCTTGTAAACTTAGAAAACCCTTACATCCATAACACAAATTCAATCTTATAATGAAATAAAATTATAATAATGGACAACCAACCTGCATTCTTCATAATTCGATAAATAGTATTTGCGGGAAAGAGAAACAAAAATGCATCCCTTCACCCTTGTTAACTTTTGCGCTTATAATACGCGTAAGATGGCAACTCGAGAAGTGCTGCTGAGGTGCTAGCCTATGGTGCTGTAGACACTTAATCTGCCTCTGTTAACAATAAAGCATGAATTTTTTTAATCGTTTGGAGACGCGCCTTCACACAAATGTTACCTATTAAAATTTATTTGTGAAAGAACTCTGGTGAGTAGACTATAAATTGAAATAAACAATGTGTGTATTTTAGCTATGTTTAATTTATTTTAGTTAGCACTTCATTTTCAAGTTTGGAAAAATAACAGTTTAATAGTTTTTAATGCTTTTGAACCTATGGACTATTTATTAGAGAATATTCAGCATAATAACCCTGAACGTTGCATACATGCTTTTGCCATGCAATTTGTTGTTGAATGCAATCGCGCCTCTCTATGCTACGGCGTAGCACGCAGTGCTACGAGGGGTCTACGCTATTGGTAAACAAATGTGATTTATCCTGAAAATCTTTCATTAAAAGCGTTCAGTATATTTAAAATTCAATATTATTTGTTTTATTAGGACTGGATTACAAATTTAACCCAAGTAGGTAATAAAATTTTGATTGAGTCGATTTAAAAAACTCTTCTCCCTCGTCACTTTCTAGGACTTAAATTTGAATCGCAATATTAAGCGGTTAAATTAAATACCTACATATAAGACACATGTGGAAAGACTTCTTTAAGATTGTTAAACAACATAGTTAAGTTATTTATTCTTATGGTGGTTTGCTAACAACACTAGGTATTTTTCCGCATGATGATACCGACCGACCTACAGCTGTGCTATTGCTACGTACAAGGCATGGCGAACTCCTCTTGAGAATTTTAAACTAGCCTACATTTTTGTGGTTCCCTAAATATTTTCTTTTAACATATCATTTAGATGAGTACCTACTTATGTATTTTTTTTTATTTTATGAATAAAAGTTTTTTCCAGTTTACCCCACTACATCATCACATCGAAAGTCTGAAGCCCAAAACAACTATTGGGCATAGCACAGGACTAGTAACCGAACATACTCTTGTGCGTGTTCTAATAGTTGTTGTCGGAGCTTTACATTCATCAGTCTGCGCCGGCGCCGGGTCAAGGATTTTTTGTGACTGTAACTTTGAATTTGTGTGACTGTAACTTTGAATTTGTGTGACTGTAAATTTGAATTTGTGTGTGTGTAATGCATCCACATGGAAGTAATTTTTTCTGAAGCTCCAAAGTAGTGGGTAACAGCGGATAAAAGCAGAAAAGTAACTCAATATGAACCGTAATGCCTTAGGATATGAAAAATCCCTTGTGGCATTAAATCCGCCGGTACCACAATTGTACATGAAGTCTAAATAAATAAATGTAAACATGTTACAAAATGTTGCTCAACAAGACGTAACTTCGTTGTGGATGCACCTTATCCCATTGTATTTTTGACACCATCTAGTAAACTATATTATGCCAATAGAACCAGAAAAACACGTGAGAATAATTTCAATTTTGGTGTGCATGAGCTACGTGAGGTGTACATAAACCAGTGTTAACAAACGTTTAATTTTTCGCTCAGTCTGGGGCTAGCGAAGGGTTATGTCGGACGCTAACCGACTAACTACTTAATATTATGTTTCGGGGAGTCGAGAGATACAAGTAGGTACATTCGAGCACCCCCGACTGGTATCAGCCCGCCATTCCTGGCGAGCCCCATCACCAAATGCGTCCAGCGACCACTCGTTCCACATGAAGTCTCTTTGGTCCTGGTTAGTGGAGTGAAGGCTCAGTCCTAAAACGCTAAGCTACACCTAAAGCGTACTACGCTCATGCCCGTGTCAGTATTCGGCACAACCGGTCAGCAAAATCGAATATATATTTTAGAATCTGGTCGACCCGAGCGCTAGATACAATCTTGAGCCCCCCAATGGAAGACCTAAATAGATATTATTGCGGTGAATTTTCAACTCATGACGCTGAGACGTGCTGGATCCGACAGCATTCCTTCATTTAGTCATAAGTTGATCATACTGAACACAAGTGTTATGAAAATTTGCGATTGGCGTTGATGGCGCAGGTAGTCACGGACAAAATGGTTTACTAGATGATGGCGTTTTGTGGCTAGCAATCCTGATGTTTTTGTGCTGTTTTTGAATTGTGCTAGTGTTTAATTCTTAAAAATGTTTGCCATTACAGAGAGAATCAAACTCTCGTTTTGCTTTATTCAATTATTTTTTTTCCTTTTTGTATCTAACGACTTGTAGGATGGGAAGTCCTACTAGACGACTGGACTGGCAAAACGTGTGCATTCGATACTAATATTTCAGTTTTGTAATCACAATTTGTGCTAATACCAACACAGTCAAGCTAGTCTCACTTAATAGTCAAGGTAGTCTTAGTTCCATAGTCTAACTAGGCTTACTTACTTCATAGTCAAGGTAGTCTTAGTTCATAGTCAAACTAGGCTTACTTCATAGACAGACGAGTCTTACTTTATAGTCAAGCTAATCTTACTTCATAGCCAAGTTAATGTTATTTTACAGTCAATCTTAGTCAATTACACTTTTATCATTGGTAAATTGATAATTATGTATCATCTGGTACTTACATAAAGGAAATAAAATACGTATGATTGATTGATTGATTAGGGCATATGAATAAATAAATAAATTTTGATTTTACAGGACACTTAGGAGTACCTATTTCTGTCAATTATCGTAGAATATAGGTACCTAATGATCACCAATACCTTACCTACTTACGTTTGGTAAACATTTGAGTCTAAGCTCCAAAAAAGTTGCCCCTCTTATCTAGCTTCAAAATGAAGAAAATATTTAAAAAAAAAAACTTTTTAACAAAAAATAAATTTTTGTAAAGTCGGTTTTATTTTTTGTTAAAAAGTTTTTATTTTTCACTTTTTAGTGATTCACATGTTCATGGGTCATAATGTGGACAATGTAGTATTTTTTTTTTAGTTTTGTTGATTTTTCAAAAACCGCTTGTCCGATTTCGAAAAAAAAATTATGGGACCATTTGGGAAGTATACCCTTTCCAACAAAAAAATAATTTTTCAAATCGGGTAGCAAGTGACGGAGTTATGCCCGAACAAACATAAAAAAAACAAACATCCGAATTGAGAACCTCCTTTTTTTAGAAGTCGGTTAATAAAACACATAAATGCAATTTAGAAAGTTTATTGGAATTGAAAACACGTCAGTCTTAGGTGTCTAAACAAAGGTAACAGCAAAAAAAATGGAAAATACACGGTAACATGTAATTAACAAAACTCGTTATAATTAACTGTACTTCTGAACTTAGGTACAAACGGTCCCTTACTTATACTCATTAAGCAAAATGGAAATTACGACTAGTAGGTACTTAATAACCAAAAGCGGTTTAAACTAAAAACTACAGCGTGGAACATTTGTAAAAAACATGAGCACGGCAACAAAGGAATGATACAACATTTTGATCTTATAGGCGGTAATTATTTAACTTAATATCAAAAACACAGTTTTCGACTAACGATGCATTCTTGGATTATTATATGGGGCAGTAAGCTAATGATTATTATGGTTTTTGAAGCATGATAGAATCTATAATATTATTAAAAACTTTATTTAAAAATGCAGTCTCTATTTGGCGACTTTAAACAAAATATAAATTAAATACCAATACTATTTGTACGCAATATGAAACAATATTCCTGCTGATGCACTAGTATCCGTTAACAAACATATATAAAAGATCAAAGAAATCACAAAACGCTAGTGGAAATATTAAGTAACGTAAGGGATATAGAGAGCGTGTTCGATTTGCAACTTTTGGTGGTGAGCCGAAAATTGCCAATCTAACAGCGGCGTCCTCATGTCTCTTACGGTATTCGAATTTCCACAATCGAAATTCACACATACTCCCGTTGCCCTCGCGGCCTTAGCCACATAATGTTCGCCTCATTGGCGTATGTATTGCTGTTGTAAAGACAACGGCAATGCAACCAAAGCATGATAAAACTATCCAATGAAAAATGCAAGAAAACATTGAAAAAATATTGAATATAATTTCACGATCACTGCTTCTAACTTATTACTATTGTTACGACACTTTCAAATCTAAAGTTGTACAAGGATCTTTTAGCGTGTGGCCATATTTGGAACTAACGCAACCATTTTGTTTTTTCAATACATTTCACAAAATGGTCACCAACAGCGCCACTCTGTGAACGTCATTTGAGCGCCAACTCATCCTTATACCACTGCATGTGGGTAAACTGTTTCTCTTACAGAATTTATATGATAATCATACGCTTATATAATGTATTAATATATTTATTGTTCAATCAGATCGCGTCTACAAAGTGAAGAGACATAAATAAGGTATACAATGCTTCAGAATAAATATTGGGCTTCGGCAAACATCGGTAACAATCGTACTTTACATCAACGATTGACATAACTAATTTGGTCCTAGGAAGCCCTTGCAATTTCAACTTTATCACAAGCAAATAAATGCCATTGAAATTTCCAATTTGTGTGTGTATTTCAAGTGAAGCCCAACATTTATCCCGTAATACTGTACTCATGAAGTGAACTATGGAACATCAATCGGGATTACTTGCTTATATTATTAAGTTAAAATTGTTGTCATACTACAATAATAAGTTATGTAGGTCTACTAGACTAGCGGTTTCATCTTGAGTTTTTTGTTTTCCTAGGAATCAAATCAGGAAATAATCTCTTACAGTAACATATAGTTAGGCAATCCAGTTATAGAGGAAGCCTAACCGGGTATGGTTAGAAGTAATGTCAAGCAGACATCATCGAGATCACAGAAAATCACATTTTTGCCCAGGAGTTACAAAATCACGAAAGTTTAAAAAAAGGGTTTCTACTTTTTCTTCCTCAACCCATATTGTTCATTCGAATCTCAACCTAAAACCGCTAGTACAGTGTTCAAAGACCATTGATCGTTTGGCAAAGCTTCAGTCGTTACACAAATATCGGTAAGCTCGGTTTAATATATTATCATCGTTTTCGTGTTTAATTCAGTTTTTCTTGGAAATGAAAGCCTTGGTCGGGTCACCAAAGAGCATCAGACACATGGTAGCGTGGAGGCAAGCCTTGGCTGGGAGGAACTTCTCGTCGAAGGTTAGCGAGTATCGGTACATCCACACTGCTGGTTCGTATTCAGACTGTAAATAAACATCGTATCTAAGACCACTTCAGTCTACAGAATTCGGTAGTTGAATAAATATATGCCCTCGCAAAAAAAGGACTTATCATTCGACCCAAGTTAGCCGACCAACTACTTACTTCTATTTTAAATGAATGTATTCATTTAATTATTTACAAGTTAGAATTAGATCTAATATACAATAATATAAATATGTACAAGTATATTAAGGGAAAAGAATTATAAGGTTTCAAAAATTCGTCCACATTGCTGTCAAGGAAAAGTGGTTATGGCAGAATTGTCACGTTGGATCGCAATGCTGATTCTTTGGTTAAACAATAGGGATGTTAACAAAAAAAATCTAAGTAGTCCGTCAGATAGATTTCCAAAAAATATTGGACACATATTTTTTCTTTTTTCACGTAAACCAACAATGAAGACGATACAGTGCTTTGAAAACTCGTGTGACGTCATATTCTAAGACATTAGTATGACATTTCTTAGCGAGCAGTGACGTCACAACCTCCCACTCAAATCTTTGACGCGTTTTAATTTCGTCCATTTTTATTGATTTGATAAAACAAAAAATACGTATCTTATATTTTTCGATAATCTAACGGAGTAATTAGAATCATATTTTTTTTTGTCAGTAAACATCCCTATTAATAAATGAAATCCAAAATATTGATTGTCTTCGATGAGGGTAATAATGCAGTAAAACTGAAATAAGATACGTTTTTTACACTGATTCCAGGTAGCTGTATCAGGCGATAGACAGAGCGGCTTGCAATGAGCGGAGAGAGATAACTTGAGTAAATGTTACCAAAGGACAATGCTGTGGACCTCACTGCGCTTTTGGAAAATCAGTCCTCATAAATAAATAGTATGTAAGTATTAATTTACGATGACTTCTTATCACAAATTATAGTATTTTACTTACCAAGTATGTATGAGACACCGCTACTAGGAACGATTCTATTCGGCTTTTCGGTTTTGTGTAGAACGAAAGGTAGGCGATTTCTTTAGCATCTTTGATCTTGTTTTGTCTGTAAAGACAGGATGATGATAATTTAAAAAATATATATTTTTGGTCAGTTTTGGAGCCCAAAGTCAAATAAATGATGATAAGTAAAAGCATAAGAAATTAATTCTGTTATTCACGATCATTAAACAGCGGGTAATTTAGAATAATTTGTATCATTTCAGAAATGCTACATACATGTGAAGAAGTGCAGTGAGCGCGCGCGACGCGTGCGGTGCACGTGCGGGCGGCGTGCGCGCGTGCGCGGCGGCCAGGCAGCGCGCCGCGCACCCGCCCCGGCCCCCCGCGCCGCACCACCACCCCGCCAGCGCCGCGCCTGCCCAGCACGATGGGTGCTGGGGGGACAATAACGAACATCAAACCTACATACTTTGCCAATAACATGTTGTGTAGAATTAACATTAAGGTGAAACCTTCACCCGTCGGGGCTGTGGAGTATCGAAAGGATAACGCGGCTCCGACACAAGGGCGAAGAAGGAACATGGGTTTGGTTTTTAGTCAGTAGAAGTCTGACACACCCCGTCGCTCTGCCCAAGAGCGGGGGGGGGTTATTCGATGATTTACCACCCACCAAAAAAAAAAGGTGAAACCTTCAAGGTAGCCCGCAACATTCGATTTTTTAACATACAACCTGACGCTGACCGGCAAATTGCAAAAAACGTAAGAAAATTCGAATTTCGTGGACGTGACGTGAAAGCGAGATCTAGGGCAGACCAACAATTAGTTGAACATCCTTCAGCTTTAACTCAACGCAACGTAACTTACGAGTACGCTTTCCTTTTTTTTTACATGTCTTCTGTATACCTATATTACTAGGACGTCCCGCGGTTTCACCCGCGTAGATCCCGTTCCCGTGGGAATACAGGGATAAAAAGTAGCCTATGACACTCAGCAATAATGTGGCTTTCTATTGGTGAAAGAATTTTTAAAATCAGTTCAGTAGATCCCGAGATTACCCCTTACAATTTAACAAATATACAAACACACAAACTTTACCTCTTTATAATATTAGTATACTAGCTGACCCACGCAACTTTGTCTGCGTCTCTATATATAACTTATAACTTTCCTCGATAAATCAACTATCCAACCAAAATTATTAAGTTAAATCGTAACAAACAAATTTTTTTATCTTTCCTCTTTATAATATTAGTTAAGATTATACTAAAATATCTCTTACTGTTAAATATACGATGTCGATAACACCCTGTACTTGTAAACATTATTTTGTTTGAATTTGAATTTCCCGGAAGCCAGCCAGAATCCCCCGTACCTACATTGCGACGCAACCCGAGTAATTATTTTTCCGCGCGGGCATTTTTACATTGCGATATCTTCTAAGATATTTGTTTAAACTGTATAGAGTAAAGAGCACAATTATTCTATATTAAATTTCCGTTCTAACGAACACATTTATTTAGATATAGATTAATACCATATGGGTTAAATAAGCTTCGCCAAAAATAATTCTTTTTAACCTAACATTTTAATAGTAAAAAATGGTTACAGTAAAAGATAGACAGATGCTGTCGCAGACTTTTTTTTAGAACTTTTAAAGACGAATAATTACTTCATACATGATATTCTCGTAACTTAAACCGTTTTCGCAGCGCACGCAACGGAAGCTCTCAGAAAGGAATTTTCTTTTCCCGTTTTTGCAACATTTCTCATTTATGCTCCGCTCCTATTGGTAGTAGCGTGATGTTTTAAAGCCTATAACCTTCCTCGATAAATGAACTATCCAACACAAAAAGAATTTTTCAAATCCAACCAGTAGTTCCAGAGTTTATCGCGTTCAAACAAACAAACAAACTCTTCAGCTTTATAATATTAGTATAGATTAGTATAAGACTAACAATTGGATTGTATGATGATCTAATAAATAATGTATTCATCATCATCAGCCTATATTGTTCCCACTGCAGGGACTCAGGCCTCCTCTCTAGGAGAGGGAATAGGGAAGGGAATAATGTATTATTATGTACTAATCCAACCGAACGTGATCAGCACAAACGGTAGGTATTCAAGAACTGTGAATGTCAGTGACAACCACTGGCAGTTCTTGAACGCGGTTAATCGTTGTTTACAAAACACCTACTCCTCTCTCTTTGTAGAAAACAGGCCCAGAATGATATTGTACTCGTTATATTGAAAATGTAATTATTACTCATCCAAGAGAAAACATACGTCGTACAAAACAAAAATATTTAAAAAGCTCAAGTTTATCGATCAATCAATGTTTATCGATCATTTTACACAATAGGGGATCGGACAAAAAAAAACTAATTAGTCCGTCAGCTAGATTTCCAAAAATACGTAAACTCAAAATGAAGAGGATACAGTGCTTCGAAAACTCGTGTGACGTCATATGATAGTACATTTTGACGACACAAGTGACGTTTCAAGCCCCACTCCAAGATGTTTGACGCGTTTTATCTTCGTCATTTTTTATTGATTTGATAAAACAAAAAACACGTATTCAATATCTTTCGATAATCTAACTTACGGACTAAACAGAATCATATTATTTTGACCCAGTCCGATCCCCTATTAGACTAAAACATCAACAACAAATGTAAAAAAAATACTAATAAAATATCCCATGTGTAAACAAATTGTTTTATTTAAAACCCGCAACTCACCAGCTCCACATATCTAGCTATCTTAGCTCCCAGGCCAACATAGTCATAGTAGTCGAAGACCTCTGCGAACTGCTGCATCATACTGAGGACAGGCTGCCAACCTTCGGTGTCTACCTTCATGAACCGCTCCATAAAGAAATCTTTGGAAGGTTCGCTAGGCAAACGACACTCTGGAATCCTCTTATTTGATGGTGTCAGTGAGATAATTTCTGATGGTAACCTGGGAAAATAAATGTGTATGTTAATTCTTAGTTTATATTCTGGCACAAATTATATAAAGTAGAAGGGACACTGATGCTAAAATGGTTACCACGTCAAATTTTTCATCGGTACTTAATTTTTTTTTAAGGAGGTAAGTAGTAATCGACGACAAATTTCTATGTTCCTTCCATGCTGTATGTTTGTAGTAATAAAGTGAAAAGGGAAAAAAATAGGTAACAGGTACACTTAAGTAAGAAGAACATCAAAGAAAAAAGAGGTATATGTGTCGGCTCGTTGCAACAATTTATTATACATACAGGCAACAAGTTTACTATCGGTATTTAGGTAGGTGTCTGGTGAGATGGCGAGTAATAGAGAAGTATGGAAGAAGACATGCTGCACCCCCCCCCCCCCCCCCCAAATGCATTGGGATATGGGCAAGAGAAAAATGATGTTAGGTCACTTACTTTGAATCAGCATCAGCAAGTAGCTCCCTGAAACTGATTATGTGCAGCCAGTACCCTAGTTCTAAATGCTGATAAGTGCAGTCCTCTTCTGTTAACGATAAATCTTCCGGTTGAATACCTTGACAACAGACAAATTTATTAGAAACACTCGAGGTAGAAAATCATCATCGTCAGCCTATAATGTTCCCACTGCAGGGACTCAGGCCTGCTCTCTAGGAGCGGGATGGGCTATAATCCACCACGCCGGCCTAGTGCGGGTTGTTAGATGTCACATGCCTTTGAAATTTTTGGTTCAAAGCAAGCCAGTTTCCTCACGATGTTTACCTTCACCGTTTTGTGGTAGAACATTTCCAACAAGTTAGATCTCGTTAAGGAGTCGTATGGCTTGTCTTTGAAGAGGGGAAAAGGATTGGCATCAGAATATACAAAAAGTCTATTTTAAAGTTTTTGGGCCTCAAACAAACTGAGACAAAGCTAGTCACAAAAAAAGTATTTCAGAAAGAAATTGTTGCCATTTGTCGGTAATTTGATGTTCACAGCTCACATTATACCTAAAGCTCTGAACAGAATATCATTTATCTAAATTGGTAATTAAAGTGAAAATCAAAGTAAAAATAAACGATGTATTCCCCGAAGGGATAAGCAAAGGAGCGAAAATATGTATACACTTGACAAAATAAATACAAACGCGAATGTCTCATGGAAGACCGATTGCAACTTTGAGATACGACAGACTTTATTATAATATGGGTTCCAAAATATTACTTTCACCACGTAACGTAAAACTAAATCAATAGAGTAGGTGATTTTTTCAAAACTTTGCTAAGTATATACATATTGGTGCGGCTATAACTGTATAAAACAATTATCACAAACTGTATAATTTACTGTCGCAGCCCCTTTCTCCGCATCCTTTCAACTCCTTCCCAACGGTTTTCATCATAGCTTCAAAGTTTTTCGAATGGGCTGCTTTATCGGATCGGTTTTTCGGCATTTCCCTAGTAAACTGGTCAAAAACTCCGTCGTCCATATCTTCCACCGGGGCGCCCTGGATATTATCGTCTTTTAGTTCAAGCATTCGGACTAAAGTGCTGCTTTCTGCGACAATTAGGAAGGAAAATGTTATGTACGGTAGGAGGCGAGTGTTAGTTTTAAAAGCAACTGGTTACTGAAAAAACTTTACTGGCGAAATATTAGTAAAAACGTGTTGAAATCTTTATTTTTCTCTCTTCTCTCGCCTAATAATCCCCTTTTTTTTTGTGGGTGGAAAATCATCGAATAACCCCCCCCCCCCCCCTCCCCCCGCTCTTGGGCAGAGCGAAGGGGAGTGTCAGACTTCTACTGACTAAAAACCAAACCCATGTTCCTTCTTCGCCCTTGTGTCGGAGCCGCGTTATCCTTTCGATAATCCACAGCCTCGACGGGGCCTAATAATCCCCTTAGGGTTAGGCATAGGTGTACCTAATAGTAGGTATAAGTCCCCATTTCGCCCGTTTAGGTTAAAGCTCATGTTATAGGGGGGCGAGCCAACAGCCATCAACCGGCCACAAATCCAGTCGTGGCTCCCACTGATTAATTACCTACTGATAGAAAATTATATTATGATTTCCACTAGTCGCACCCCCACATTTTCAATGAATGCTATTATTTTATGTTATTTGACAATATTATTTAAAATGCACCTTAGGTTGGATGATGATGATCTAGATCATAGATGTTAATATCAGAGAACAATGGGACAAAACGTCCCCACCCTAAACAGTACAGTGCAACAACAACTGACTGCCTTGTCTTTCTTTATTCTTTACATAGTATAAAACACATACACACACACACATACATACGCACACGTACACACACATACACACACACGCACATTGTGCATTAATAAATAAAAAAAATAGGTAAAAAAACTTTTTAAGTTAAACGGTTTTATGTTAAACATACATTGCAATGTTTAAGATAAATGTACTAAAAACCAAAAAATAATAAAATAGATACAGTCGTGGGAAAAAACCGTGGGGCACGTCAATTGTAATTTCCGCAGCACGACAGTTCCGAATTGACGTGCCCCACGGTTTTTTCCCACGACTGTATCTATTTTATTATTTTTTGGTTTTTAGTACATTTATCTTAAACATTGCAATGTATGTTTAACATAAAACCGTTTAACTTAAAAAGTTTTTTTACCTATTTTTATTTTCTAGTTTTTAGCCGCCATCTTGGATTTTAATTTTATATAGTATATTGTATTCTGCTTGTTGAGCCCTTTCATTTGATACCCATATTGATGGGATTAATAAAACATAAATTATCCGCCATTTTGTAGCGGCGGCCATCTTGAATTTATAATGATAATGAATAAACATAATTGTATTGTCACCAAAATCCAAAGTGTATACAAAATTTCAGATTAATCGGTTGACAGGAAGAGGGTGAAATTTGAATTACTAAATTTGATCCAAGAATAAAACAAACGGGGTGAGCTAAATAAAACCGTTTAATAATAAAACAAAGGCGTTCCCGCTGTTTGTACGCTTAGATCGTTTTAACTACGCAACGGATTTTAATGCAGTTTTCAGCAAAAGATAGAGTAACTCAAGAGGCACGTTTATGTGTAGAAATTTTCACCCGACGTGCGAGGCCGGTTTGGACCGCTAGTAAAAAATAAAAGAATATATTTATTTAAATCGGTGAATAAATGATTTCCCCAATTATGGAAACATTTACTGTAATTCAATAAAATGGTGTATTTTTTACGCTCTTTTATTTGATACTAGCGGACGTCCCGCGGTTTCACGAGCGTAGATCCCGTTCCCGTGGGAATACAGGGATAAAAAGCCTATGACACTCAGCAATAATGTGGCTTTCTATTGGTGAAAGAATTTTTAAAATCGGTTCAGTAGATCCCGAGATTACCCCTTACAATTTAACAAATATACAAACACACAAACTTTACCTCTTTATAATATTAGTATAGAAGTATAGAAGAAGTATAGATATAGAAGAAAGTGGTACATACAAGGGTCCACACCAATTTTCCCATTGTTCTTTTGGCTGGTCATTGAAAACTAACGCGTTATATGTACAGTTGAAAACAAAAGTAAGAAAAACATAGTTAGACTGGTGTTAGTATTAGTTAGTGAAAAACTTTATTAAAATCAACAGTTATAACTTACTTACCACGTTCGTGACCACCGCACTGTATATTAGTGAGATGGCAATTCGTGCCGTCCTTCTCACACACCATACTCATTCCTGGCTCCACTTGCGTGCATATTTCGCCATCACTAAAGTCTGAAATATTCAAGTATGTTGACAAATTGACCTTTTCCCAAATATTTTAGGGTCGAATTCCCGTATAACCGAACCTAACCCTAAATATATCTAACTAAAAGTATGTTTATAGATAGGGCGATTGCCTATCTGACCTCTGGTTTCCAGACTTTCAGGTCACTATTTACAAAAATCTAAAAAACATGAACGCTAAAAACATAACACTCTTTTTTTTGGGGCATTCGTGTAATAAGAGCGGTGACCAACGGCTTATCATGCTTTTAAGGACGCATTTACGATGGATAGTCAAATCATTACTTTTTCAAACAAAAGTATGTTTATTAAAATGTACCGAAGTAAAATATTTCACTTCGGTACATTTATTGAGAAACTGGACATATCTAAAATTATATTTATAGTTAAGAATTGTACCTTGCACATCTACCTACAATTCTATCCTTATACATTTTAAAAATACAAAGCATTGTATTTAATAAACATACTTTTGTTTAAAAAAGTAATGATTTGACTTATCAATCGTAAATGCGTCCTTAAGTCAAAGTGGGGTCTCAATTTCATGAATATTTTGTTTCTTATTTTATTTGGCAATGTCATTGATATTGTATTACTATTTGCCCCTTTCGGATAGGACAGGGTTTTTTGAAACTTATTGATCACATGATGACAATTAATTTTATTAAATGATTAAATAAACTAAACTAACAACAAAATATAAAAGGCATATAGTTAGGTTATTAACTAAAAGATTAATATTTATTCTTTCTTTTTTTTATTTTTTTTTAATGTTGCCCCACACTAGGTTTTTTTTTTGGTATTAATATTAATCTATTTCGCAATATTAACAACAAAATAAAACACACACTGTATACCTAGATCCTGCATCACGTTAACCTGCCTGAAGAGACAGGCCCATCCATACAGCATGGCCCGGGCCAGTCCACCCATGAACCCGGGCTCCACTCTCACCACTTGTTTCAGGTGGAACATGTGTGTGTTCCGGTGCTTCTTTATCATATTTAACTCGGCTAGGATGAAGTTTGTTGGTGGCTGGTGACAAAAAATAATAGTGTTGAAAAATAATAGTACTACTTTAATGGATTTTGATGAGTTTCTGAATTATGTAATGGTCGTCAAAACGTCATATCGTAGTATATTATATTAAAACCCTTATGTTATAATTATAAAATTCAGGAAATCAAATGAAATCAAATGACCTTTGTGCTCTTCTATTTGTTATGTTTTTATCCTTTTTTTTTTGTATTTTGTGTGTGCATAAATAAATAAATATAAAAAAAAAAATGATATCCCAGTAGATTAACTGATCCAACGTCCAATAATCATATCTGTGCTTGAAGACATTTTCAGAAACATAAACTGGGGGAATAAAGGCATATGGATACAAAATAATAAATTAACACACCTAAGGTTTGCTGATGACATTGCTCTTTTCAGCGAATCCGCGACAGATTTAGAGGAAATGTTACAAAGACTAAACTATGAGAGCAAAAAAGTCGGCCTTCACATGAACGCGTCCAAAACTAAGATATTGACAAACAGCAAAACAAATCAATAAAAGTGGAGGAAAAACCCATAGAATACACTAGTGAATATGTGTACCTTGGCAAATTGGTGTCCTTTGATTCAAATAGCAACGCCAACGAGATAGACAGACGTATAAGTACAGCTTGGAAGAAATATTGGGCCCAAAAATAAATTCTCAAAGGGACCTATAGCCTTAATATAAAAAGGATTATAATGGATTCTTGCATTCTCCCAAGCTTAACCTACGCTAGTCAGACATGGGTCTTCACTGAAAAAACGAAAAGCAAAATTTCATCGTGCCAACATGCAATGGAACGAAGTGTGCTGGGACTGAGAAAAATACAAAAAACAAGAAACACAGACATCCGCATGAAAACTAAAATATCAGATGCTCTTCAGTTTAGTTTGAAACAGAAATGGAATTGGGCAGGGCACTTGTCTAGATATAAAGATAAGCGATGGACTTACCAAACCACTAAATGGCAGGGCCCACAAGGCAAAAGGAATGTAGGAAGGCAGAAGAAAAGATGGTCTGATGACATAATAAACACAGCAGGAATTAATTGGATGCAAATGGCTAAGGACAGGAAAAGGTGGAAAGGAATGGAGGAGGCTTTTACCCATAGAGGGGCCACTTAGCAAAAATGAAATGAAAACAAAATAATTATAATTTAATCTGATATTTGATTTATTTTAATTTGAAATGTAATTTAATGTATAATAAATATTTATGTAATTTGTTAAATGGAAAATAAAGCTGTAATAATAATAAATAATAATTTGTTATGTTTTTATCCTTTTTTTTTGTATTTTGTGTGTGCATAAATAAATAAATATAAAAAAAAAAAAATGATATCCCAGTAGATTAACTGATCCAACGTCCAATAATGTATTTTTTGTTGCAAACGGTCCTAATTAAAGGTACTGATAGTAAGTAAGAAAGAGCTAGTTCGTATCAATAAATCTGCTGTCTCACCATTTGGTTAGTGACTTACTGAATGTTATGTATGACAAAACTATAGTTTCAAATATGATGATATTAGATATGACAACAGAAATAAAATCAAAATCAAAGCATATCAGAGCTTGACTAGAATAAAGAAAGCAGCTGAAAACGTTAGGAGATGAACTCATAGATTAAATATTTCGTTTCTTCTTACTCGCAATGAAATAAAGCCCCAATAACAGCAAGAAATACACACATACCTCATAAAGACTCATTTTGAAAGCCTCCTCAGCCGCCACGAGAGCCTCATCAAAGTAGCCCATCTCCAAATATATGGAAGCCAATGAAATCAACACGATGTCCTTGAACCGTCCTTCTACCGTGCGACTGGCCGTCAGGATACAATGTAGGGCGTTCACATTGTTGCCACGAACGCGCCAGTAGAGGGATGATAGTGTATATAGGAGCCATTTTGGTGCTAGTTTCTGAAATTGATGGAAAAATTGGTACTTATTACATATTTTATATGAATTTGAGCGGCATCAGCAATACTACATATTATGATCATATTATTATAATATCTGGCTACAAGGAAAATTATATAGTTACTAGCTGACCCGCGCAACTTCGTCTGCGTCACATAAATATAGCTATAACCTTTCTCGATATATCGAATATCCGACACTAATTAAGCTAAATCGTAACAAACAAAAAATCTTATCTTTCCTCTTTATTACAATAGTTAAGATCATTAGATGGTTTAGATTAGCTTAGATTATATTAAAGTGTGAATTACTATAAAATCTATCTCTTACTGTTAAATATACTATAACACTCTGTACTTGTAAACATTATGATGCAGTAAATAGGTATTTTGAATTTTAATTTCCCGGAGGCCAGCCAGAATCCCCCGTACCTACATTGCGACGCAACCCGCGTAATTATTTTTCCGCGCGGGTATTTTTACATTGCGATATCTTCTAAGATATTTGTTTAAACTGTATATAGTAAAGAGCACAAATATTCTATATTAAATTTCCGTTCTAACGAACACATTTATTTAGATATAGATTAATACCATATGGGTTAAATAAGCTTCGCAAAAAATAATTCTTTTTAACCTAACATTTTAATAATAAAAAATGGTTACAGTGAGTCAATCTTAAAAGATAGACAGATGCTGTCGCGGACTTTTTTTTTGAACTTTTATAGACGAATAATTACTTCATACATGATATTCTCGTAACTTAAACCGTTTTCGCAGCGCACGCAACGGAAGCTCTCAGAAAGGAATTTTCTTTTCCCGTTTTTGCAACATTTCTCATTTATGCTCCGCTCCTATTGGTAGTAGCGTGATGTTATATAGCCTATAACCTTCCTCGATAAATGAACTATCCAACACAAAAAGAATTTTTCAAATCCAACCAGTAGTTCCAGAGTTTATCGCGTTCAAACAAACAAACAAACAAACAAACAAACAAACTCTTCAGCTTTATAATATTAGTATAGATCTGTGCGATTAATATTTCGAGGCGAGCCTATTGCCATTGACTGGGCACAAATTCAGACTCCGTAGGTTCTACAGAGAAATTCCTGATAGAAACACCCAACAATACCTACTTTGTCCGACCTGGGAATCGAATCCTAGATCTCTACTCAGCAGTCGAGCTAACGAGTACTAAACAACCGAGGCAGTCTACAAAAACTGCTAAGATTTAAAGGCACTAATGTCAATTTTAAATATCAATCTATACTAATATTATAAAGCTGAAGAGTTTGTTTGTTTGTTTGTTTGAACGCGGTAAACTCAGGAACTGCTGGTTGGAATTGAAAAATTCTTTTTGTGTTGGATAGTCCATTTATCGAGGAAGGCTTTAGGCTATATAACATCACGCTACGGCTAATAGGAGCGGAGCATAAATGAAAAATGTTACAAAAACGGGAAAAGGTATTTCCTTTGTGAGAGCTTCCGCTGCGTGCGCTGCGAAAACGGTTTAAGTTACGCAAATATCATGTATGAAGGAATTGTTCCTATTTAAAAGTTCAAAAAAAAAGTCCGCGACAGCATAATTATATCTATCTTTTAAGATTGACTCACTGTAACCTTTTTTTACTGTTAAACTGTTAGGTTAAAAATAATTAGTTTTTACGAAGCTTATTTAATCCTTATGGTATTAATCTATATCTAAATAAATGTGTTTGTTAGAACGGAAATTTAATATAGAATATTTGTGCCCTTTACTCTATACAGTTTAAAGAAATATCTTAGAAGATATCGCAATGTAAAAATATCCGCGCGGCAAAATAATTCGCGCGTCGCAATGTAGGTACGGGGGGGGGGATTCTGGCTGGCCTCAGGGAAATTCAAATTCAAAATATTTACTGCATCATAATGTTTACAAGTACAGAGTGTTATAGTATATTTAGCTGTAAGAGATAGATTTTATAGTAATTCACACTTTAATATAATCTAAGCTAACCTAAACCATATTTAAACTATTTTATTAAAGAGGAAAGATAAGATTTTTTGTTTGTTACGATTTAGCTTAATTTATGTCGGATAGTCGATATAGGTATCGAGAAAGATTTTAAGCTATATTTATGTGCCGTAGACGAAGTTGCGCGGGTCAGCTAGTTCTAAATATCTTGCAATTTTCACAAAGTTCGAGGCTGAGGCCGTATTAGAGTAAGATCCCAGGGCCGCCAGACGTCACGTATTTTCTGACGAAGGAAATGTAGACGATTGGGTAGCGTTATGTATATACTAAGAACGCACGAATACCAGCTAGCTTGCTAAGACGGCCAATTTTCAGGTATCAGGTCATCAAGGTACACAAAAAAATTACTTACTTCACGTATTTTCTACTAGCTGATTTTTACGTATATTGTAGGCAATATCCTTAAAAATAAGTTGCCAATACTCGCAGACACTTCATAGCGGCCGTTTTGCTTAACAGACGCTTTAAAGTTCCCAAAAAGTTTAAGACTTAAACGTATTGTAGCTGTTTACCTGAGATCGCATGGCATCGCTCGTGTGGCTGACATACAGACCTCCACTGGACTCATTCGGTGGGCATTCAACAGGATCTGTCCATTGCCTGTGTCTTCAGAATTTTATTGAAAACGTTGCTTTCAACGCTCGGATGAGTTTTGGTCGTTCTGGCGGCCCTGGGATCTTGGACAAACAACCAAGATATGAAACAAATGCATTACCTTCTGCATAGCAGTGTATATCCGCTGACCGACCTCTGCGTCCTGCATGTTACGCACCAACTCCTTGTCGCCGTTAGCCACGTACTCCAACATTTTCTGACGAAGATGCTCTGTGACCATCACCTCACTGAAGATCTGAGGCCTAGAAATTAATAGAACTCATGTTCAAGATAGATTGCACCCAGAAACTGATATCACCGAGCGTTAAAAGTTTAGGAGGAAACAAAACAGGTGAGAAGTTCTGAGTAACAAAATTAATAATAATGTTGTTACTAATAAGTAAAGTAAGGTGTTATCAGAGAACTGGTTGGTGGAACTGTGAGCCTCCGTAATCCCACAGTTGGGCAAAGGTCTCTCTCATAACTTTCGATCCTTCCATTCAAGCTGTCAGAGAAATTAAATGTTCATCAAATTGACACGTCAATTTACAGCCGATTGAAACAGTTGTCTAAAAATTACAGTCATAATATAAATATATGGACAATTTCAGCTGGTGAACAATATATATACAAACAATTTTTTTATCAAGACGTCACTAAGATTAGTGCCTTTTCCGTCGCCTGTTGATGGTTTTAAAAATGTAGGTTAGAGGAAGGCCACATTCCTTTCCATTCCATTCTTTATTATGCGCACAGCCAAGGAGTGCAATTCCCTGCCTGCGTCGGTTTTTCCGAGTTCATATAACCCTAATCAGTTTAAGTCGCGAGTAAACAGGCTTCTACTGGGTAAGCTCGTTCCATCGTCGACATCATCTCTGCCCTTAGGGCAAGATTGAAGTCAAGAGCAAGCCCAATTATAATAAAAATAATCCTAAATCTAATACTTCTACAAACTTACTTTTGCGATTTCTTCTGTGTAAAAGTAAGTGCCTCCTTATCATTGGGGCAGGTTGGCGGGTGCCACGGTAGCTCGTGTTCAACATTAGCTGGCACCCCTATTTTCTCAGTCAACAATGTTCCCAGTCTGTAAAAAAGTGGTGTGAATTAGAGCGACGGTAGACAGAGGTCAATGGAAGACAAAACAATTGCGACAACCCCCAGTAACTTGGGACAACGGCATGAAGATGGTACAGTCGAACAAGCTAATAAGTATACAGTAAGCCAACTTGTATTTACTTCTAAGATTATACAGATACATTTAGAGACTGATGTCAAACGATACAGCGATTGACATCAGTCGCTTGATGCGAAACACTTCATAAAACAAAATTACAATCAATATTTTCAGTGATAGAGAATTTTAAAGATCTCTACCCTGTATACTTATTAGCTTGTTCGACTGTACATACATACTAAGGATAAATAAATAATACTGATTCGCATTGCCGTTGGTCCAACGAAACGTTTGTTATTACAGGCAATCAGTCTATACGTAATGTTGTTACTCCCTGTATACAGGTCTCGTCCCTGTGAGTGAATAAGCCAACACACCGCACGGCCTGAGTCAGGAGTTTTTCTTTGCTGTTATGAGAGCAGTGGTAGTGAATCAACTTCAACAATATTTTAGTTTATCATATTTAAACTAGATCGACTTTAAACTCATATTTACACGACAATCCTTTGTAACAAAATAAGTAAAAAATTAAATACCTTATTCCTTTATTCTCAAAGGGTAAAAATATTTGATAAACAACTTCTAAATTCTCTGGAAATATTCCTGAGTTATCTTTGCATTGTCTATTTGTGGGCCATTCTGGCTCCTTATCAAAATCTTCTGTAGTCCTGATTATTTTTAATGTTGGCGGATATCTGAAAAAGTCAAAAGTTTCTTATATTAATGTGATGATATTATCATCTTACAACAGAAATGTAACTTGAAATAAAAAAAAACTGTCAACACCAGCAACTACTTTATGAAGCAACTAAAAGTAAAAACATACTTGAGTTTTTACTTTAATATAGTATCTTTTTATCAAAAGAAGTAAATAAAGACTCTAGTACAGTTGAACAAGCTAATAAGTATACAGCCAGCTAACTTGCATTTACTTTTAAGATTAAACAGATACATTTAGAGACTGATTCTAAACAATACATCGTTTGACATCAGTTGCTTAATGCGTAACGCTTTATAAAACAAAACTGAAACCAATATTTCAGTGTACAACAATTATCAAAAACTCTACCTGTATACTTATTAGCTTGTTCGACTGTACATTGCGAATAAATAAGATCATTTTAAAAGATAGAAATAGAAAAACAGAAAAAATTATGGACTGAGTGATAGATTATGTGGCTAGAAAGCAATGGGGCAGCCACAGAAGTGACGACTACGACAGAAGTACGGAAGAAGAAGACATGATGTGGCGGACCCAACGATGTATCGCCTTGGCTACCCTAAAATCATTATATCTACCTATACAAAAAAAAAACAATTTTATTCCTTACTTAATCACCCCTGTATCATATTCGCGTATACTTGGTTCTTTTTCAACTTCTTTCTTTTTATCAGGTGGTGTTGGAGCCGGTGTTGTAGACGGTGTTGCAGGCTCTATCTTTTTGTCTTTTGTTGTCTCTTTGCGCGTCTCATTTTCTTTATCTGACTTCTGTCCATTTCTCTCCTTATCTCTCTTATCAGATCTGTCTAACTCTTCTTTATAGTCTTCATAGAAAGTTTTTGATGCAAATTCTATGAAACAGAAAAAAATTTAGTATCGAATATGATCGTTTTCACTAACACCACTTGAAATCTATATAAATGCTTAAATATTATTGTTTTGTTCGGATTTCAACTCTAGGCGCTTAGCCGAGGGTTGTAAATCCAACTGGTGACACTAGGTGTTACTAAAAACTCGAATCTTATGATAATAAGATTCGAGTTTCTAGTAACACCTAGATCGCCAGATCGATCCTCCGATCGATCGATCGATCACCTAGATAGATCGTCAGATTCGAAGACGCCAATCATGCTATCGCATGATTGGCGTCTTCGAATCTGACGTAGATCTAAGTAGTACGCAATCGTTAAACGTAACCGCGGTGAAGACGCTGCGCAATCGCGGCGCGTTACAGCGATGTAGTTCTAATTCATCTACGTAGGTATCGATCTAGCGTCATCATCAACATTTCAGCCGAAAGCCATCCATTGCTGGACATAGGCCTCCCCCAAGTGTCACCACATTGACCGCCGGTCCCGTGCCCTGCGTCTCGCATTCAACGGATTCCTTCAACCATCCAAGTCACCGGTCCACAACCCGTCTCCCGGTTTGCGGTGTCCACTATAGATCTTTTTGCTCTGGATATGCTTTGCCCACTACTGCCACTTGTTGCCAATGTTTGGCAATTCTTCGAGCATCTATCATACACAATATGAATTACCTCTACCTATAAGTTGAATACACGCTCCTTGGAAGACACTTTTTAAAGTATGTATATACAAAACATACCTTTGGCTAAATCCGGAAACAAATCCGGGAAAGTAGGTGTCGGTCCAATTTCCTTCAGCATTTGCCCATCAGTCCGCTGGGAATCCCCTGACGGCGGTACCGTAGTGAACCCAATATCATTTCCAAGATTGGCATGTCTACTTATATGCTTTATTAATCTTTGTAAGTTATATGCCGATTCTAAAGCATGGACACCCTTTTCATTTAACCAATTCTCGTTGTACGAAGGTCCATCTAAGAAGTATTGTACTAGCGAATATTTCTCTCCTTCTTTTTTTATTTCCTTTATGTTTAAACCTGTTAGTTCTGATATCTTGTCGAAATTTTTGACTAGGTCCCTGTAATCTACAAATTGGTAGTGTTATTTATATGATCTACTACTAAATAATAAGACAACAGCTTATCATCAAGCATGTACTTAATCCCGGAAGGGTTAGGCTGAGGTGTACCTAATAATACACCCACATTTCGTCAGTTATGTAAAGGGGCGAGCCTATTGCCATCAAGCGGGTACAAATTCAGACTCCATGACTGCTATTAAGAAATTCCATATAGAAAAACCCAAAAATACTTTTTTTTTTTCTTTTTCCTAGGAGAATCGAATCCAGGACCTCATGCTTAATAAACTCATCATAAGCCTATAATGTTCCCACTGCAGGGACTAAATATTAATAAACTAATCAGCATAAATTATATGATAACCAATGTAAATTGAATACATCTTACCAAATTCGTCTAAATGTTTCATCGTCCTCAAGAAAGCAGCCTGTGATTTAAGCCAGTGTGCCTCTCTGTCGGTGTACTGTGTCAGTTCATCACGGAGTCTGTTTAGAGTGCTGGAATATTTAAATATAAGTAAAGTTTACAGTTACAAAGCAGTGTCATCTATCTATCTAAACTAATATTAAAAAGAGGTAAGATTTGTATTTTTGAATGTAATGAATAAACTTAAAAACTCCTGGACCAATTTGAAAAGTTCTGTCACTCTTGGGAAACTACACTATTCTTTGGTGACATAGGTTACTTTTGATCCCTGTATTCCCACGGGAACGGGAACTACGCGGATAATATCGTGTGACGTCTGCTAGTCATCACCTGCCTAGCCTTTTCCCAACTATGTTGGGGTCGGCTTCCAGTCTAACCGAATGCAGCTAAATACCAGTATTTTGCATGGAGCGACTGCCTATCTGACCTCCACAACCCAGTTCATACTGGGTAATACAATACCCTAATGGTAAGACTGGATGTCAGAATTTCAGGTCACTGACTACCTGTAAGCCTGTAACGACTGCCAAAGATCTATATATGGCAGCCGGGACCAACAGGTTTTTTTTTTTGGTGGGTGGAAAATCATCGAATAACCCCCCCCCGCTCTTGGGCAGAGCGAAGGGGAGTGTCAGACTTCTACTGACTAAAAACTAAACCCATGTTCCTTCTTCGCCCTTGTGTCGGAGCCGCGTTATCCTTTCGACAAGCCACAGCCCCGACGGGGGGACCAACAGCATAACGTGCTTTCCGAGGCACGGAGGAAACTCGGTATGAAATGGGAGGTCACCCATCCACAGACCAACCTCTGTGTGTGTGTGTGACGTCTGCTAGTATAATTTTTAATTTAATTAGAGACTGACCCAACTAGACTGACCAACAACTTTAAGAATAGTAAGGAATCAGTAAGGTTACCATAAAAAAGAAAAACCACATCAAAAAGGCTTGAAAATGATAAGAGATAACTTTAAAACAATCACTTTCATAATTAATACTCACTCTTTAACAACTAGCATCTTTCCTGAAATAAACTTATGACACAACATGCCGTATCTATGTTTCACTGCCAGTTCAAATGTAGGTTTCAACTTCAGGGATGTATCAAAATGTTTTAACGAACTGTTGTAGTCACCGACAACTGCTAATGCATTGGCAAGTATAAAATGATTGATAGGACAAAGATGATTATGGTCTACCGCTGCTCCGAGTATTACAACGGCATCTTCTGTGACCTTACTGCGGTGGAGTACCAGCCCCAAGCTTAAAAGAGCTGTGTCCTTATTAAACCTGAAATAGAAACAAAAGGTAAGTCAAATTTACTTTCAACAAAAGAAAAAAATTATAGCATTATTACCAACTACAGGAAAACTTTTAAATACTTAGTAAGGTCATGTAGCCAATTATGTCTTCTAGCTAAACATTTATGCTCGATATTAATTAATCGATCAATAATAATGGTTACTTCTACCAGACTACATAATTATGATAGGTTTTACCTCATTGCATAGTGCACTGCCCTTCGGCTGCATTCCACAGCTTTAGGAGCATTTCCTCTGACCCTCCAGTATAGGGAAGCCATATTGTAATGCAGCCAAGACGAACTGTTCTCCCTAAGAGTTCCAGTCAACCAGTGACCGAATTGATCAATATTCATTTCCGTAACACCAGAGCTTTTTGGCAACATATCCTCTAGATGAGTGAGTTCTGGATTTGTAACCAGGTTTTCTCTCTGCCTCATACTCTGGAATTTATATAATTTACATTATTAATATACTTAAATACATTGTGTCTCAGCACAGCAATCATGATAGAGGAAATTAATTAGTTATTAATTTCATTGAGGAAATATAATATTTCCTTGTAATTGTTGTTGTTTGTTGTTTTTTTTATTTATTAAAAAAAAACCTACCTCTAAATGTTCAAAAGCACACATACTAAATGTCAAGGAAGAAATCTTTTTACAATCAGGAATATCTATATTATTTCCATGACTGAGTGATAACTGGTCAGTGCCAATCTTTGTTTTCCCCTGTTCAATAGAGTAGGTATACCAGTCTATGGTGTTTAGTTGGCCTGCTCTCAGACAATTTTTATCTTCGGTTAATAGCATGTGAATGTTTGTGTCTCGTTCCAACTCTGCCCAAAGGCCTCTTATTATCTGTTGTCTTAGAAACAAGTTATGGTGTAAATTGAGGATGTTCTCCCACCGGGTATCTTGATTTAGGAATGCCAATAAGTCATAAGGTCTTGCCATTTCAAAAGGAGATTCCAGCTGAAAATAGTTAGTAAACATGAGGTAGTAAACAAGAGAATGAACATGATGATATTTTAGTTGTTTGAAAAAAAAAACAAATCAAAACCTGACTTAAGAAACAGGAGTAATATAATTTTACATTGGACATACAATCCATTTTTAATACCGAAGTTTTGGACTATTTTATTATTTTCTTTAAATATGTAGGTACACACAAGCTACCAATTTTAGGAATTGGTCAGTTTAATATTAAATGTTAATAAACAAGAAAACTACCTTCAATTCAAGGAGAACTGAATTAGCAAGGCATCAGTCGCAAATAGCTAAATAAACATTAGTTAGATAGCTAGATATCCGTGACCTTCGAGCGTGTGAAATTATTATAAAAGTAGCTGTGAGTGACCCGTGACATTTACTTACAAAAAATATGACTTCCCTATTGGATATATATAGTGGATGGAGAAGGAGAGGAAGACCAAAGAAAAGATGGATGGATAGTGTGAGAAATGATATGGAGGAGAATGAAGTAAATGATGCTGTGTGTGACTGCAGACAGAGGAGAATTGAAGAAAAAATTGTTCCCCGACCCCAAGTCAACGGCAGGAAGATGATGTTAGGTATTTGTATTGGATTTTGTTAACAATGAAAAAGGTTTTATTTTTTTGGACATCACATAGCCTATGTTAGACTTGCTAAAATCAGCTATTAGCCAGTAACAGTTCTGTTAAAATAGTTTTTTTTTTATCATTTATTTAACGACCTTAAAGTACATAGGTTTTACTTAGATCTAAACTCGCCAAACTTTTACGTTTGATGGCGAGAAAAAAAAGGTCCAGCCATTTCAAGGCTTAAACATAGTAAACAGACAGACGGACAAAAAATGTGTCTTTGTCATAAATATTGTATATCTATATAAATAAGCATTCAGTAAAAAGCTGATATTCCGATATTAAAAACAGACATTTCATTTTATTTATTTGTACATGTTGGCCAAATAATGTTTGCTCAGCTTATCATTCATAATCACATAGGTTATTAAGGAGATGCCGTGACGAGCTGAAGCCTCATCAAAGGGATTTGGCCCAAACAGTCAGAGTCAGACTGACTTAGATGGAAAGAGGAAAGGAAGGCATTTGCACTGCAGTGGGGCAATTTAGGATCATAATGATATGACGGAGACATTTCATACCCGCGGCTGTATCAGACCACCTTCAGTGACCATCCAATGTGTCGATCCTTGCGTCTGAATAGTACAAAAACTAAACAACCACCAAAGTCTCATGAACTCCATTTTTATTCTTTTCAAAACAATCCTGTCACTAAAAACACATATTATTAATAACAAAACTGTAACTTTTCATTGACAAAATCGATCAACACTGGGTTCAGGAAATATTATCATCGTAAAACAGCGAACGATTGATTCCTCGAGCGGCGAGAAATGACATTAATTTGACATATTGATTGCAATGACAAAATGTCATTTTTGAGATTGACATTATTTTATCTTATCTGTTGCTAGTGTCACGCAGAAGAATAATTAGTAAATTATATTATTATTAGTAAATACTCTTTGTAATTCATAGCATTAATGCCACTAATTAAAAAGAAGATGTAATGAATTCTGTCAGTACTCAAAATTTGCTGTGTCTACCGTCGAAAGTTATTGTATAATTTATTAAAAATATTTATATACGACCATTTCCTAAACTCTAAAAAAATTACTAATGAAACTAGTCGCTTAAAAGTTTTTAGATATCTTGGAAAAAATTAAAAAGGGTTAATATACTGCTTCTAACCACTTTTAAATCAATGTGTCAATTCAAGGAAACAAATCATCAACCATCTCTCGTAAGTACTTTCCCATTCAAGGATACTCCGTGCAAAGAATAATTAATAATAGGGCAGACTCCGTGCCAAGGGGTTAGTGTAGCTGTAGTCCATGAACCACAGAACATATTATATACTCTAGCGAGCGATGAACCAATATTTATTACTATACTTTATGCCATGAACACAGTGCGATGTAAGTTAGCAAAAGTTCCAGGGTAACCCGCGAAACTCAAAATGCAATTTGAAGGCCAGTTTCAAGTTGGATGCTGATCTAAATACTACTAGGTTGTTACGTAACACTAGTGAGCTGCCCTGACATAGGCAATAAAATGCATTATGATACGTAATACAGTCATTATATTTCGGAAAGATTGATACATTAATAGACTAGATCTTCTCGTACCTACACATCAGATCACTAAACTTGAAGTAAAATGTTACGTCCAAAAACCAATTTTTTTGATTAATTTAATTTCAGCGAAATAAGAATAGTAATCTCTTCCAAAAAATGAAAAAAACTTAGTAGGTACAATGAGAAAGCTATTACATTGATCTGAATTGTTATTGTAAATAGGTACAGGGCAGGGATTGCTATACTTACAAAATATTCATAACATTATCATAACGTTTCATAATAAAAATTAATAATATTGCGCTTTTCAGTTTAAAAAAATCTCTTTTAAACACAGCTGGTTTTTGTTTTCTTTGGGTTTTTAAAACCATAGCAAACGTACTGCATCTTTAGATAGTTGGCAAAGCTTAATCAAAATTCAATAGGTTCAAGTCTAGAAATAGATAGCCAGTAGACACTATTCATTTGATCAAAACATTTATTACAAAGGACTGTTACACAAAACAACAAACTAGACAAAAAGATACGTATCGAAAGTTACTTAGCATTAAAGGAAAAAGGCATTTTAAAAGGGTGTACGTCTACCTATTGTACGTACAAACCCTCGCTTCGCTCCCCAGGTCCTAATGCGCATGTCCAAATAACCTCATATAATCCACGCCTTAATTCATCCACATAAATTGTAACATCGTGCTTTTTACAGTTACAATTGCATTTGTGAATAAACACAAGAAAGCGTTACATCGCCAATATTTTCAATAGCGACTTTCAGACATCGATCTGACTGAAGTGATATTTAATACATGAAACGTCGATGTTTCACGAATGTGTCAGAATGGGGGGTTGTTACAGCGCTGCTTGAGGTGCACAGCTTGGCTCATGGGAATTATTAAAAACTATGTGATCGCAGTGTGTTAAAGTATTGAGTGAGTGAAAGATAAAATGGTAAATGACGCACAAGTAGAGTCGCCGCCAAATTTGGATGTGCGTGGCGACGAACGCACAAACGAAAAGTGTGATTTAAGTAGGAGTGTTAAAAAATTGGAATATAAGGTCTTTATCTCTGCTGAAATTACAATTTTATTTGTTAACGGCGAATTAATTTTCAATTTCCTTTTGAAGGGCCTGCTCTGGACATGTGCTTTGAGGGAAATGTGTTTAGCTGCACTCTGGCTTCCAATAGCTGCTCTAGTATTTTGTTATGTGACAGCGTCTATGTTTCAAGCAGATGACATACATGAAACACATTGTAGGGTAAGTATTTTACCCCACTCCTTGTTAGCTTACCTAACTACGTAATGCTGTGCTAGTGTAGTAAAACCGATAATTAACTAAACTTAATAATTCACGATGAAGCACGTGTAGCTACCTGCATATTACCTAGGTAGTTATATTATTATAACTGTTTACATTAATCAATTAAATTACGTAAACAAATACGTAGTTGCATAACAGTAGCAATAGTTGAATTAATGCAGAAAATGGAGGTAAATGTTGTCGTTAAGTTTTTAACCGACTTCTAAAAAAAGAAGGTTTTCAATTCGGATGTTTTTTTTATGTTAACCCATAATAACTTTAGAAGAAAAATCCGTTTGTGAGGTCGGTGGCAAAAAAATGAAATCAAACAAACAACAGTCACCGACTTCACAAACTGATTTTTCTTCTAAAGTTTATTTTTTACTTTTTTGTTGTTTTTTTTTTGAAGTCGGTTTTATTTTAAGTATGTGGATGAGTATAAAAGTGAGAAAAGATCGCAGAATCGATAGATGACCATGTGGAAGATCACATGGCTAGAAAGGCGATGACTTCAGAGGCTAATTACGATAATAAAAATATTGCGTGCTGCGCAAATAAATTGGGACAAGGGTAGGCGCCTGATGATGAACAGTAGCAATGGTCAACGCTGTGCCGTCGTACAATATTCATATTTTAGGTATTACGCAAGGCTTTGCAACATGCCCGTCGGGGCTGCGGATTACCTATCGAAAGGCATAACGCGGCCTCGGCACAAGGGCGAAGAAGGAACATGGGTTGGTTTTTAGTCAGTAGAAGTTTGACACTCCAAAAAACAAAAACACATAACCCTCTTTTTGGGCTTCGCCGCAGTCGGGTAAAAAGGCTTTGCGACATGACATGGGTATACCTGTATCTACCTAGGACTTATGTACTTAGGTAGCTTTAAGCTAAGGAATACTTCGATCGAATAGGTATCTCTACATGCTAGCTAGCTACCTAGGTACTTCATTCTCTTGCACTTTAGTGCATAAATTCACCAGTGCCCTTCAGTACCTAGTACAGAAAGGAACTTCCCCACGTACTTACTTAGTATGTGAGTTGTCTTCGTCTGATTTATATCATAGGTCGCTTTCACAAATAGTCGTAATATGTAAATGAAAAGGGTTACGTAGCCGTCGATCGATTTGTTTTGATTGCAGCGGAAGGGTTGTTAACAAACTCAAACTCAAATATTTTATTTCAATTAAGCCATTACAGGCACTTTTGAATGTCAGAAGGACGGAAGAAGTACGAAACTATGAGTGCAATATTGACGGTACTCATTTAGCCAACAGCCTTGTCGGTCTAATGGTCACAAACACAACTGCTGTGCATACGGTCCTGGGTTGGATTCCCATGTCGGGCAAAGTGTTTGGACTTTCCATCGGGAATTTCTCAGTAGCATCCACGCAGTCTGGTCCGGTTTTATGCCCGATTGATGGCAATAGGCTCGCACGCTATTAAATAAGACTTAAACATAACGGTGGCCCAGTGGTGGCGGCCCCGACTTACGAACTGTAAGTCATGGGCTCGAACCCAGGCAGGTGCATTACTTTGTGTAGGTAATTTATTTCATCAACACTGCTCTCAAAACGGTGGAAGAAACCGACATGTCTAGAACCAAAAAAATCGAAGACATGTGACATCTACCAATCTCACTTATTTTTTGGAGCCTGGGTTCAAGCATCAAATGACTCCTCCCGCTCGGCAGGGGGAGTGTCAGACTTCTACTGACTAAAACCACCCATGTTCCTTCTTAGCCCTTAGTGTCGAGGCCGCGGTTTCTCTTTCGAACAACCCGCAGCCCCGACGGGTGTCGGCCCTTGCGAGCCCCTTCAATGTTGCTGACATCTCTTTGAGGCGCGCGTGGAACACGAACGCGCCGTCGACACGGCCTGTCGTCGTCATAAGACGTCATTACTCACCGTCCAGAGGCCCGCACCTACGGAAGCCATCACGTGGCCCCTGACGTCCATATTTATATTGTGCCCGGAGCGTCTCCCGCGGCGGCTGGGACGAGAGGTTCTCTCTTTTTCACGTGCCGCCACGTCCTTCGCTAGCATCACTGCTTCGCCGAAGATGGCGACGGTGTCCCATTCCCTCTCGCCCCAGACCATATATAGCTTGCACCAGGGCCGGAAACGAGAGGTCGCCGCCGCCAATCGCCGTTACGAGAACACGGCGGGGCTCTGCCCAAGCGGGGCAGACCTCCACGGTGTCCGAGCCCTGAGCCGATCCACGCAATTAATGGTGGCATCCGGGTGTTTCCTCCCACCTGATTCGATGCAGGCACCACCCGAAACAACTGTGTCCGGTGAGGACCTGCGTCAGACGGAACGTGATGGCGCCGTGGCGCCTCTTCAGCCACTCCTCAAATAGAGGACTTACCGCTACTATCGTGGTATGCCCTGCACGGGGTTGCGACAGTCAATCTCTCCATGTCGCCATGAGATCGTACCGAAGGTCTGTCCCGGTGTAGCGCCTCCGCGCGCCATTCGTGCAGGCGCGCGAGGACTATCACCTCCAGATCCCATGGCAGGCCTGAGTCCCTGCATTGGGAACATTATAGGCTGATGATGATGATGAAGAAACATAACTGGCGAAATGTGGGTGTACTAAGGGGTTGGGTACACCTCTGCCCAACCTCTGCCTTAACATTCGGGGATTAAAGGCGTGATGTTATGTAACTTAGCCAAACAGTAGGTACGTACTTTTAAAATTGAGTACCGAGTAGGTTACTAGAAGAGGATTGGCCTGAGTGGGAATCTCTCAAACCCCCGATCACTTACTGTAGTGATAGAAATCGCGTTAACTTGTTAGGAGTCCTTAAGCCTTCCGTCCTACCAGATATGGTGAGAGCAGAGTGTAATAGAGGCAACAGCTATCACTGCTATCAGGGTACCTATCCATGAGGAATTCCCCGCTGGAATAAAGGGCCTCAAAACGCAACGTAGCATGTTTTGGTTAGGTTGTCTATTTATTTTTTCCTTTGGTAGAAAACCCACGGCAGACGTTTGAATGAATGTGCACGAGGCAAAAGGAGTATGTAACGATGAAGTTGAAGCAAGTGGTTTCTGCCTACCCCCATGGGAAAAGGGCGTGAGTTTATGTATATGTAAAACCCACGGCACGTCGAAAATACAAAGGAAACAATAGTCAGCTTCTCTCATGTGGTTAGCCATTACTTTTTGTGGATTCAAAAGACTCTTGACAGGCAGCCAAACCTTTCATGTTCCCTTAGCAAAAATTGGTGGATAATAACTCCTCATTTCTTTTAATTTCCAGGTCTACAATGTAGTGCCGTCAATAAGTGCGATTACCGGGGTAAGCCCACAGAGGTACGTTTGGAGGATATGCATCGCTTTCCACTTAGGACCAAGGCTGTTAATAGGTTGTTTATACTACCGTTATCATCAGGAGCGCACCTCACATATTACAGAGGAAAAGGTAAATTGATTTGAATTGTATATTTTTTAGCCTGTCTACCAAAGTAGCCACTATGTGGAACCCTGACAAACCCAGAAGGTGTTGATGTAGACCTCGTAGAAAATGGCAGGGCGAGCTAGATAAAACAAACAGCCAATAGTCCACACATGAAGTTATAGATAAATATGGAGACCACACTTCGAATACCTACTTGAAGCAAAACTTATGCATCGCTATCTCGCTCTCTGTGGGCAGACCCTCTCTTTCTAAGTAGGGTAACCTTTATTTTATTTTACCTAGGACATTACGTAGTTCCTTTTCATAACTTGTGTTTGATTAAATTAATATATCCACATATCTGTTCACTTCTAGATTGATGAAAGATGCCAATGATACATTACGAAAGAAGCTGTTTGCTTACAGTGTGAAAGTTCCTGATTTTTTTTGGCAGTTTGTCATTTTCAATCACGCAAAAAAGTCTTACGTAATTTCGCACAGAAATAGAATATAGACCATGGCCAGTATAAAACTTTAGTTCCTGTAGCAATACGAAATTAATGATCTTCTATCTATCTATCTATATAAATAAAAAGAGAAGTCCTGACAGACTGACTCATCAACGCCCAGCCCAAACCCTTGGACCTAGAAAGCTGAAATTTTGCACAGACGTTCCCTTTATAATCTAGACAAGGAATAAGGAAGGATTTTTTGAAATTCAACCCCTAAGGGAGTTAAATAGGGGAAGAAAGTTTGTATGGAAAATCGCCATTTTCACGTGGGCGAAGCCGCTGGCAAAAGCTAGTAAATCATAATGACAGAAGAGGTGGTGACACGACCACGGTGGTTGCCTACCGCAAGGGCTGGTGGGGTGGCTCAAGATAATGAATCTGGAAGGATTTGCGAGTGATTTTTGCCCAGTACAACTCTTACTATAAAATCATGAAATCACAAAAAAGAAATTAGATGTTTCTTTTATTTTGTAGACTAATGAAAATGATACATATAAGATGATTTTTTTTTAAAGATTTCTGGATAAGTCAGTGTTAAGGTTTTTTACCACTGTGGAATTTTTAATATTATGTATTTTCATCTAAATACGGGGCTATAATAGGAACGGTAATACATATATGTATAAAACCTCAAAAAGAAACAAAAACACTTTCTAAATTAAAATCATTTTATTATATTACGAAGACATGTCCTGATTTTTTTAGTCTGTCGTAAAACTCTTTGCTTAAGAATCTTAGATTTCTTCTGCAGTATTTTTTCTACAGTTGATTTTATTTACACCTGTACGCCCCTATCAATCTTCGTAGAGACCTGGGCTTCGCTGTTGACCTAAAACCAGAAGAGTGTGAAATCAAAACATATTTTTTTATTATTCATTACATTTACTCTATTATTTAAATAGTAATTGGCTATTTGACTACTGTTAAAAATTCACAAAAATGTTATGTTATTTCAAAGAACTAACAGAAATAACACGGTGTGTGAAAAAAGTAATAAAATGTAATAAAGCGAGTATGATAATGACTAATTATAATTAATGAAGGTCCCACGGAAAGTCCCAGATATATCCCCAATATGGTCACACTACTTCAGTATGACTCCTTAAAAACAAAAACAAATAAAATTGCAGAAAGTCCATGAAATTCAATGTAAAACTGTTTGGTCTTTACATAGTTATCTAAGTTATCATTGACTAAATCATAGGTCAAGCTTATAAGAAGTAATTAATTGAAAATACAAAGAAATATGCAGAAATATGTTTACAATTATTCAGTGTCAAAAATCCCGATTTAAACACTTACGCGTGAAATCTTATATCACCTCCTGGACACCACGTACTACCACAACCACGCACTACACAAATTTGCACCATTTTCTCAATTATAACTTTGATTACAGGCAAATATCTCAAACGAAACTGTGAACCGCAAAGTAAACAACCGCCATATTGGTACGATTTATGTTGACATGTGGGGCCAATGTTGCCACATTACCACATCCTTAGGAAATGGGAAAATAATTCACTGATTCGCCAACCTTGTCAAGCATTCGTGACATACTATTTTGGAATTTTAATTTCAGTAATCTTAGTTTAGCTTTTTATTTATTAGCACATTATTTGACAGTATTTAACTTCTAATTACATTTGTGTGGTGACTCTTTTTAAAAATGAATAAGGAGATTATAATAACGAGATAGCAATACTATCGTCCACCTTAGAAAGAGAGGTAAGCCCACAGAGAGTGAGATAGAGAATCGTAGGTATTTGACTCAAACTTTTGTTCTAAGTGTGGCCTCCATATTTATCTATTTCTTCATGAGTCCACATTAACCTGGATCACGAATGCACTATTAGCTTATTCGAGCAACACTAGCTTACAAAGACGAATGTAGATTTCGATGATGATGTGTCGTTTCTGATACACCACAGCAACATACTGCGGCAACACTAACGAATAGAAGCAAATCGAATCAGCATAGATACTTAGGTTTTACTAATTAGAATATTATTATGCATCATTCATTTACATACACAGTATCGAAGAAGCTGGCCTATGAAACCTAGAAAAGGAAGCTACGAACCTTTTCTAATTTAAGTGATTTACGTTTTCACCTTTGAACTTCAAATAAGTTATCTAGGTCGAATGGAAGTTTAAAAATATCCGGTCTTTCTACGATGCACTTCGACTTGTACAATCAAATCTGAATACTAATATGTTTACGATGTTGTTTTCAGGCTCGGACTGCAGCGACCAAATTAGGGACAGCATGCTATTGGCTTAATTACGTTGAACTGTTTGCGCTAACAGGCGTAACTTATATCTCCAATAGGGAAAACTATTGTAAGTGCCAAGTTTTACGTAACTTTTTAATCACTTATGAACTTTAATTTATTTAAAGTGTTTTCTCACATTTCTTTTGGAGATTTATATTGCTGCTTCTTCGATGGTAAGACCTTAGTGAATTCTACAAATTAAGTCATGTTTCTACTATCAGTCGTTGTAGATATGTATAACATTTTCTTCATCGCATATTGGTTCACAACAGTCAAACTAGGACTTTCCGCTGACGTCATCTCCCGACCTCATCACTGCCATTCTTCCATATTAAACGCACGACATTAATTCCCAATTCTACATGTTCCAGTCGTTCACGAGAAGATATTCATAGTGTTCATGGTAGCGGCTTTGCTGCACATGCTATGTCGCGCACGCGTCGGCTGCATCGCAAGTCACATCGTGGAACCTGTGAGGACCAACAAACTGGTGTGGACGCTGTTCTATATCGCCATCGCTGCTTCCGTGGGAGTGATTATATTCTTCTTGCGACATAGACTGCTATGCCGACCCTTAGGTAATTGTTTGCAGTTTATTGTTTAGAATAGTTCTTACTGTAGACACTCTAGTGGTTCTTGCTCCCAGATTGCATAAACTCGTAATAACCTGAAATCTTAATTGGTAGATTTAGCTGGCAGTTTAGTATCAGAGGTAGGCAAAATTGCAAACCTATCAATCGATGTGATAATCATGTTGTGACCTTTTATTGCTTGTTTCTCTTTTATTTCGGCTGTGAGTGACCTTTCCATAAACCAAAATAAATGTCATACCTTTCAACTTCGCAGAATATTATTAAGTAGGTAGTTCAAATTATTGATGAAGTAGGTAGTATTTTCCAATTTCCCAGTATGGGGGAAGAAGAGATTTTGGTTGTTTCTTTCCAGCAATTTGCAACACCACCCTCTGTTATGTAGGATGCTATCCCAGTTTTGCATGATTGACAGATAACAGATTTTCGCGATAATGTTTTCTGATCTACAATCATCACCACTGTTTTTAAACTCGAAGCAGGGTTATTATAAAGTAAATATGGACCTTTGAACCCTAGGTTGGGCAAAATTTTATTGGGTATGAGAAAATCCTTTACGAGGATCCCAGTTTTCGATTCGTACAATATCCTCTGCCAAGCCCTCAACCTCAGATAAAACAGTGCTATGGAAAAACTCTGTACCTAAACGTCTTTTAGCAAAGATATACTGCTCATACAATTTGTCACTTTTTGTTCTTAAAAATAACTTTTCGTTTTAGACGACTTCTAAGAAAGGAGAAACTCCAACAGCAGTTTTAGCATCCTGTAAACTGGAACAACATGTCTAGGTACACAACCAACCTTTACTTTAAATAAAAAAATTACATTTTCAGCATTCACATGGTTCTCAGTGTGCGAATACATCTTGGCGATGGCAAACATGGCATTCCACGCCATTGTGATCCGCGACCTCCCTCTACACGAAGTCCAAGTGGTGTGTCCTACTCACAGTAAGGCGAACTGAACGTGTACATACATAATTTGATTGTGAATGGATTCGGTCAGCGACACGTAACGGAATATGGATATTTGAATAGAAGACTAAAGAAGTTATACTCGAAAAAGGGCGGGATTACATACTGGAAAACCATTGGTAAAACCATCCTATATGTTTGAAAAAAATATCACTTATTTGCTCTCAAATTCAACTTTAAGTTCATGAACGTCGAAGTGACACCAACGCGTGATGCATCTCGCGTGAGCCTTCACCAGTTTTTATGGATTTCGCGTGTTTCTATACAAATTTAATGATAAAGTACAGTTACTGTCTTCGATCTTCGTTAAAAGTTTTTGTGAGCAAATAAAACATATTTTTTATTAGCTATCGGATTATGATTGTTAAATGAACGAATTCCGCTGTATAAGATCTCCTAAGTAGCCTTATGCTTTATTTAGAACACCAAAAAAGGGATTGGTAAGAAGACATTGATTACTGTTTGTAAAATATGTACTTATGTATAGCTGTTTAGACATGTATTTCCAATGATATACATATATGTATGTACAGTGTTATACATAATGTATAATATAGGTACGATATACAATAAGCAAAAAAATAAAGATTGTCAGAATTCTAAATTTTATATTGGCAATTCCGGTAATTTTATCCAGTTTAGGAACGTGTTTCCACTGTGTTTTAAAAGCAATTTTTATTTGTCGTTTTAATTACTACCGCCAATGCATAACCAACACGTTTTACGGTATTTTATATTCGTTAATCATTTCTTATCTTGAAAGGTAAGACAAAAAGCTTGTTTAGTGAATCCAAACAAAAACGATTAAAATTAGAAAACTACTTTTTGACCGAAATAGTGGTCGTTCTTCCTCGTCAATTTTTAGGTCAAGTTTGATCAAGCTTTACCAAGTAGCTATAGATGGCTAGTTAATTTTGGGATTTTACCTATTAATTCCGGAAGATAATAAAAATGTATTTAGATAGATACTTACTTAATAGAAACATAAAATTAATATAGATAATAATTGCCTTATGTATTTTATAATAAGTGGGTACTTAGTGTATCTGTCGACGAAATTCCTGAAAGTTGTTTTAAACCATTGATCCATAGCCTGACAACTGTACCTACTGAATGTATTGTAGACCGCTCGTAATACCCTCTTGGCGAACACCATCTCAAACGTGTTCAGAAGAAAATTCCAGGTGACATTTCCAGTAAAGGATCAAACAAACTTGAAAATGGTAACGCAACTGAAATTTATTGATAAAATGTTCAAGACCATAGAGATGATCCTGCAGAAATCGATGTACAAAATCTAGTTTAAAAGCTGCATTAGAAATCTACCAACAGTAATCAGGTTTAAAACATCAGTCTTCTAAAGTTTCAGTCTTAGCAAACATTACAGTAGATACAGTAATTATTGGCGCTTACGAAATGTAGGTACCACATATTGCATAATGGTTTTTTGACTAGGAGCTAGGCTGTAGCCAATTTAAGCGCCATTAGACTCTCCATCACTAAAATGACTGTGTAGTATTTTAAGTTTTGTAGTCTTCCAAATATCTGCTCTTCCTGGCTTCGGGCCTGTAGTTTTAAGTTCGGTGGTGTCTAAAATTTTTTGTTTGTACCTGAACCCAACGCTTAAAGACGTGGTGTAAATTAGTGGTGCCTTGAAAATCCAAAATCAGAAACCGACAGAATGTAGCTAAAGCCACAGAACCAAAGTTTGATAAGATAATTCAACAGATTATTCAAAAACCGTTGTAAAATTAAATCATGGGCGGTAGCATCGATCGAAATGTGTTTGATTCTAGCGATTGTCCCTGATTTGAGAGTGTAAACCATTAGGTACCTACCAGTTATTATTCAATTAATTGTCAGGATATTATAATGTTACAAAGTTAAATAAATAATACATCATAGATAAAGCACATTATGAGCTAAGACAATTTGGTTAGTCCGCCTTTTCTGTAAACGTACCTACTAATTAGGTACCTACCTACCTAAAATACTGCCTTGTACAATATTGTTTTAAAAACTGAAAAGGACCAAAATTATTATTATTATTAAAATGTATTCAAACCAAACATATCTTAACTAAAAATAATGAACTACTTACTCGAGTAATTATTTTTATTTAAGAATTCGTATCATTATAATTATTTATTATCAGAAACCCATAATTTATAATTATGTACTACCTACGTACCCAACGTTTAAAAATAAAAGATGAGAAGATGGAAAGCCATAAACACAAGATCAGGTGTTGCAGTATTGAATTCTGAATGATTAAGACCAGGTTCCTTCAATTTAATAATGCACTTAATAAATAATAAAACCGTAGTTTTAGTTGTAAAAATAGATTTGTTTGGCGTTTATCCACTTGCAAGTATAGTCATTGTAAACTTAAGGGTTGTTGGTTGAATAAGTGAGGGGTGTCCAATTATAGCATCTGTGTGAACCTATTATAAACCTTATTCCTAGATTTATAACTTTATTTATAGATTTTTTGAAACACGGTTGTTACCTAGTTTAGCCCCTAATCCGCTGCAAGCAACACTGGTAACACAATACTAGGTGCCTAGTGCCTGCCCCAATTAAGTTAGTGCTAATCTTAAATTATAATTATGTACCTACCTACCTATAATACCAAATAATTTAAGTTAAAATTTTTACGTAGAGCAGCTACATTTGCAATAAAAGTATATACTTTTAATTCCAAATAAAAAACTTTATTAAGTAATTAAAATCATACTAAGCAAAATTAAAATCTTGTGACAATTTGGTTTACCTACCAAAGTTTAAAAAATGGAACTACTCAACTAAATTAAAGAGTGAATTGTGTAATAAATGACGAACAATGAATTGATTATTGAGATAGGTGCAATTACCTATATTATTATATCGTTGTTAAATTTTTATCTTTTTGTTGGTTGTAGAAGTTGACGACCTACGTTTTATATTTTATTGAAATTTATTATACATTTTAAATGCTTTAATATTATATTTAGGACTGTGTATTATTCTAGTGTTAATCCTAGTTGACAACGTACCTATATAAAATTATGTCTAATAATATAAAGCACATAAATCAATTACTTAGTTACATAGATGGAGAAAATATTGACTTTCGCTAAAATTTGATAGGTACATTTACATTGAGTTATCCAGTAATTTTTATTTGTTTAGAAATTAAGGTAATTAAGAATTGAATAGGAAGGTATTATTAAGTTAAAAGTATCATGACTGAGTATGTTTTTGCTGTTATTCAATGAACGTTAACATTACTTACATTTATAAATAATAGTTACCGTATCTACTTTTAAATTAAAATCTGCTAAAAGAATAATACAATTGTCAGATTCGGAGAGGAGACATTTGTTTTAAACAATAAAATATCTCATAAAATTTGTAGTTTTATTGTACCTAGAGACAACAATGAATTTAATTACACAACAACTACAATACTTTAACTAGGAAATTGCTGTAACAACGCTATCAGAGATCAAGACAACGTACCTGAAGGATAAGAATAATCTCATCAACCATTACTACAAAGCATACGAGTACAAACGACAACAGTCAACAACTAAAGTGCAACAGTTTACTACTGTCTATTAGTAATTTCTAGAAAGAAAACAGAAACACCGCTAATATCCAACAACACAACTTTTAATAATATCAACATTGAAGTTAAAGTGATATAAATTAAAGAAACAATTTCTGTAAATATCTTTGACAACTACTTTATTATTTCTTTACAAAGATACCACTTGTCAAGTATCACTTATTTTAAACAACTAAAAAACTATTAAAAGTAAACAAGGTGACTAGTATCGTATACTGCTAACAGGGCCATCTATTAATATTTTTCATTACAATAAATTCCTCGCTAGATGGCGCTACGAGTTATGAAAACAAGAGATAGAAACAAGCGTCATCTCTTTCATATCTAAGATGGCGGCATTCGGGAGCTAGGGCAGGTACTAAATGTGTATGTGTTGGTGTATACGTGTATAAAATTTCACGTTTGACCACTCTGGACACACACACATACAAAGAAAACCGGGTGAATGCGGGGCAAGGGGAGTAACGTCCGTGAAGTTGTGTCAGCATATGCGCAAACGAGGTGCGCATTCGTCGCGTGCGTTGTCGGGATTCTTTGTGCCATTCTTCGCATACCAATAAGAGTATATTCTTTAAATTTACTCCTAAATTGACATTTAATCAAAATTCGTCCGTTCACCTCATCTTCGGCCTCCATAATAGGTGAGTAAAAATTATTTTTGATACAATTTTCATACAATCAAGTCGAGATATAAGTGATTTTTATTAGGGAATGTCAACAATGCGATCGCGATCCTGCAATATTTTACATAGTTGTCGTGTTTGCTTCGCTGCGACTTCCGGTCGTTCGGGTGTCGGCATTTCGCGATGTAAACATTATCTAGTTTTAGGATTCAGCTGCATTTAAGCAAGCTGTCAGAATGAAGTGTGCTCAAGGTGCTTTTGTGTTGTTAAATTCGCTTGAGTGTGCTTACTGGGATGGCGCAATTTTCGAAAGACGCGGTATGGTATCGTTCGCCTGCGATACACTTCAGTCGCGTTGGTGGCTGCATGCGATTTGACGTATTCTTCGCGCAGTGATGTCACTTGTCAGCTTATTTTATGAAATGTCAAACGTTTTTCATTTAACGCGCGAGTGAATAGTAAACAAATTGACAGTGAAATTGATATCGATGCTGTGAAATTAAATACGAGTGACATGGACTGTTATTATTCGAAATTTTACCCAAGGCGTGAGTATTTATTGGAAATAAATAGTAAATAAACAATAAAATTCCTAACATACTTTCGTCCATACTTAACATAGTTGAGTAAAGTTCTTGCATATTTTAGGGTTAATTAAACAAAACAAATTACTTGGGACTCATAATTAAAAGTTTTTATTGTGTTCTGTTAGTCTAAATGTTCATTTGAAAGGATTTTAACATTGGATTACCCGATATAAGTATAAGTATAAGTACGACGGGCTGGTGTCCGCAACTCCACGTTCGATGCGCGTATTTTGCGTGCAGGTGGGAATATCACTCGATCCACCCTAGCTCCCCGAGAAAAGCCAGCAGTCCCTTGGTGTTACTGGCAATCTCGCGGAGAGTACCTGGGTCACCGAAGTACTTGGTCCTATACCGGGCAACGCCCGGACAGTGCAGAAGCACGTGGGCGGCTGTTTCTTCTTCCTCCATGCAGGCTCGACACAGAGGACTATCTGTGACACCTATAACAAAGAGGTGCTTATTAAAAGTACCGTGTCCAGTGATGGCAGCCGTCACTGTGCGTAGTTGCAGCTTAGTCAGCCGGAGCGCTTGTTTGGTGAGGCGGGTGTCGATGGCGGGTAGCGCCTCCTTGGCCTGCCTGCACTCGCCGTGGTCTAGCCACAGCTTGGCGTGAAGTTCTTTGGTACGTTTCCTTACCAGCGTGCGAAGATAGCCGAACGGGAGTGGCACGATGGGTTCTGGTCCCACCACCTCCATGCTCGAGCCCCTACGAGCGAGCTCGTCCGCTGCATCATTGCCTCGGGAGCCGCTGTGTCCTTTAATCCATTGAATGGTTACATTATTGAGGTTACCAACCTGGTTCAGGCGTTGATGGCACTCGTGTATTAGCCCGGAATTGACCGTTGGGCTCCTTAATGCCAGCAGCACTGCCATGCTGTCTGAGAGTATACGGATGGAGTGATCCTTTACCTCCCGAGCCAAGATGGCAGATGCCGCCAGGGAGATACCCAAGCATTCTGCCTGAAAGACAGTGTTGTGGGCCCCCAGAGGTACGGCGATGTGGATATTGAGATCCTCCGAGAAGACCCCTGCTCCAGTACCAGTACCTGTTTTGGATCCGTCCGTGAAGATCCGTACTTCTGCAGGGTTAAGTCCCTCGCAGCGGTGGTCTTCATGGAGTTGGATTTTGTATTTTTTATCGAATACGTACTGTTTGGGTACTCGATCGTTAACAGCTTTCACCAGGGGGAGCTCACTTTGGATTCCCTCTAGTGCCGCAGTATGTTGCGTGCATTTCTTACCCCAGAGTTGTAGCGTATTGAGGCGCAACGCCGTCATTGTTGCTTCCTGCTGAATGAACAGGTGGAGCGGCGGAATTCCCAGTATGGCTTCGAGAGCTGCGGTCGGGGTTGTCCTCATGCAGCCTGTGATTGCCATGCAGGCGAGCCTTTGCATACGTTGCAGCTTGCTTATTGCTGTGATTAATTTGGTACGGGGCCACCAGACCACTGCCCCGTAGGTGATCATGGGTCTGATTACCGCGCAGTAAAGCCAGAGTATAATTTTAGGGGATAGGCCCCACTTCTTACCTATCATTCTCCTGCACTGCCAAAAGGTAAGGCAGGCCCTGCTTAGCTTATTGTCAAGATGACTGCTCCAATTTAGCTTGCTGTCCAGGATGACCCCCAGGTATTTGACCTCGTTGGTTAACTGGAGCTCAGTATCAAATAGCTTAGGTAGGCAATGAGGGCCTAGCATTCGTTTTTGGGTAAACATGACTAGTTCAGTTTTTGAGGGGTTCACTGAGAGATCGAACTCAGCACACCATCGCTCAACTATACGTAACGCCTGCTGAGTGAGGTTACAGATTGTCCCTGTCACCTTCCCTGAGATGAGGATGGCGAGATCGTCTGCGTACCCAATAGTGTAAAAGTGGTTAGCATTGAGCTTCGTGATGAGGTCATTAATCACCATATTCCAGAGAAGGGGCGACAGCACTCCTCCTTGGGGACAGCCCCTGACTATCACTGCTGACTGCTGCTCTTCACCGAGGCGGACGACTCGTTTGCTAAGCATATTGGTAATCCAGTCTATCAGTACCTGTTCCACCCCGTGTCGGGAGAGAGCGGCGCTGATGCTGGAGAAGTTTGTTTTGTCGAAGGCTCCTTCGATATCTATAAAAGTACCCAGGCAGGTGCCCTTCTGATGTATCGCTTCCTCTATCCGGCCAACCACTAGATGAAGAGCGGATTCAGTGGACTTACCCGCACTGTATGCATGTTGATTTGCGTGAAGAGGTAATGCTTTTAAGACGCCATCCCTCAGCTCTCTCTCACATATCTTCTCCATGGTTTTCAAGAAAAAGGAGGTCAGGCTGATCGGTCGGTAGGATTTGGCGTTAGTATAGTCACCCTTACCTGGCTTAGGGATGAATATGACTTTCACTTCCCTCCATCCTTTCGGGATGTATCGAAAGGCCAGGCACGCCCGCAATATGGGCACCAGTCTTTCAGCAACGGAGAGCCCACCCCATTGCAGTAATGCAGGGAACACCCCGTCCGGACCGGACGCCTTGAAAGGATGGAAGCACCCGATCGCCCACTGGACTTTCTCCAGCGTGATCATCATGTGAGCATAGTTCCAGTCGTTTCCTGTTGGAGTTTGGTTTACCTCAGTCCAGTCAATTGTGGGTGTGAAAACGCAACCTGGGAAGTGAGTTTCAGTAAGGACGCGCATCGCCTCTTCTGGAGTAGTGGTAAGCGTATTGTCAGGTTTTCGGAGCACTGCAGGTCCATCAGAGTTCTGCTGTGCTAGTATTTTCCTTACCCTGTTTGCTTGCTGGCAGGATTCTATTTTCCCGCAGTATTTCCTCCAGCCAGTAGAGCTTCTGTGCCGGATGCATTTCTTGTAGCTGGATTTGGCCGCCCTATAGACGTCCCAATCCTCGTCAGCATAGGTGTTCATGGCTCTGTTAAGGGCTGACCTTACCTTCCTGCGCTTGCGTTCCAGCTCGGCTCCCCACCATGGTTGCCTGCCTGGTGTTGTGGGCGGAGTGGTTTCTGGACAGGACGCATGATAACTGTCTAATAGTGATTTCGACAGGTAGCTTACTCTTTCTTCAATCTGGCCTGTGTTCTCAATGGTCGACCAGTGCTTTGTTGGCGCAAGCTTAGTTTCAAGGATGCGAGTGAAGGCAGCTCGATCCGTGTTGCGTGGGTTGCGACGTGGCAGTATAGGTGTCACACAGACCGGGATGTCGAAGCGGATCCACCTGTGGTCCGAGCAGGAGGCCTCTTTCGAGACCTGCCACCCGGTTGTAATGGCCGCTGCGCCCTCCGATGCCAGAGTTAGATCTATGATCGTTCGGCTGCGTCTGGTGACGAAGGTTGGTTCGGAACCTGTATTTAGTAGGGTTAGGTTAGTCGTAAACAGATAGTCAACTAAGGCCTTACCTCTTTCGTTCTGCGTGTTCATGCCCCACAGAGGGTGATGAGCGTTTGCGTCGGCCCCTATGACCACCTCGAGCCGTGTGCACTCACAGTGCTTTACGAGGCGGGCGAGGTCATGCGGGGGTGGCTCCTCTGCCTCTGGCATATAAGCCGAGACGAAGGCCACCTCTACTTCCGTGTCCCCGCGCTGTAATAGCAGCCTAGCTGCAGAGATATCCCTGCAACAGAATTCCGTAAGTGGCTGTGCTTTTAAGTTACGCGTTATATAGATACACGATCTCGGATTATCATGTTCTGAGCTAAATAGAAGCTTACCCCCAAGATTGGAGAGTCCTTGTATTCTTCCCGCCCTGATCCACGGCTCCTGGATCAGGACTATGGCCGTATGTTGAACCTCCAGCCACTTCCGAAGCTGAGCCGTTGCGGTCTGACTATGGTGGAGGTTTGCCTGCAGGACTTTACAGGTCGCCGAAGGGGACGCCATCACTGGTCGATCCTTCCTCGTCTCCCTCAAGCCGCAGCCCGGCAAACAGAGAGCCGGCGTCGAAACCCCCCTCCTCCAGGTCAGAAGCCGATGACAATAAATTGTCATCAAGCTCCCCACCCGACGAAAGGACGGTCTCCACATCGGCGACTGCTGGGGCCACTGGCGCTGCTCCCGCAGGCTCAACCATGGGTGGCACCGTTGTGCTCGTGGAGGGAGTTGCCGCTTCCACCCTTGTTACCCCTGATGAGGTAGCTTCTTCGGCCGGACATCCTTGAGGGACGTTAACAAACTTGCCGTTTGGAGTTTGGAACATCACGTAGACCCTCCCGGCACAGAAAGAGAGTCTACGTCCGGCGTCCATCAATGTTGGGATCTGGTCTTCTGGGATCCCAACTACCATGAAGCAAGCCTTCTCCTGCCTCTTCGCTTGCAGCATGGTCCATTTTTTAATATCTAGCCACCGATTCTGGTGGCATAGAAGGCGCCCGATGTTCTGCGGGTCCGTAAACACACCCTGGTCGTCCGGGATGAGTATGCCGCAACGAATACGGCGCCTAATGTCCGCCTGCCTCCTGATCACCAGTGAAGCACCAGTGGGACCCGGCATCTCGGCGATGAGCGCTTTGAGCCAATTTAGGGTGACCTCACTGTCACACCACAGCCTGAGGGCCCCTTCGGCAAACGCTGGCCTCGCGTTGAAGACGGGCACCGGTAACTCCTCCGCGTCAGGAGAACAGGCTTCGGCGAGCATCTTCCTCTGAAGAGCTTCGAGGATCTGGTCCGCCACCTCCTTGTTGATCTGGCCTGTCTTGCCGCATGTGACTGCGACGTCGAGGTCAGAACCCGTAGCTTGGGCGTAGCTCCGGTTAGCTACCCGCTTGGACTCACCAAGCCGAGGCCGCTTGCGCTCCCCACGAGGTGATGAAGTCTCGTTGAGAGCCCGCTTGGCCGCGGCCTGATCACTCCGAACAGGTCGCTCCGTAGCCGCCTTAGCTGATCCTTCAGCCGTGCCAGCCGGTGGTTGACTGGGTCCAGGTCGGCTGTTGCCGTCCTCGGCCTGCAACCGCTTGCCTGCGGAGAAGTTGACATTACCTACAGTCGGTTGTACCTGATCTGCGGCATTCGCCAGCGTTGGTTGAAGGGACTCACCCTTCGCTTGAGCTGCTGCTAGCCGTTGTCTCTTGCTCGGCCTGTTCTTCTTCCGGTTACCACTAGCTGGGGGGACCGGAGCAGCTTGCACTGCGGGGTCCGCACCTTGGCGACGTGGAGCCGGAGCGTTACCTCCCTTCCTGCCCTGGTTCCTGCCCTTCTGCACCTTCCAGTTACGCGTAAACACGTCGTCGGGGGTGCAGAGCTCCGCCGACTGACCAGTGACGGCCACCGGGGGAGGGGCGACTAGAGGAGCTGTAGGCGGGGGAGGAGTTGGTAGCAGACCCCGTCCGCCGGCGTTAACCTTTGCGGGGGGCTGTGCTGAAGGATCGGCACTGGTCCCAAGCAGCTCCGATTTCCTTCCCTTATTGTGGGACTTGTTGGTCTTAGCCGCGGTATTCGCCGTTGCCAGACCGGTGCCCGCACAGGAGCTCGCCGCGTTGGCAGTCGAACTCCCGGGGGCCGAAGAGGTGCTTGGAGCACCCCTCTTCGGAGTTTTGGCTTTCGCCTTGGCTCCGATGTGTGTGTGTGTCGTGTGAGTGTTAGTGGTTGTTGTATGTGTGTGAGTGGTTGTTGTGACAGTGTGTGTGTTGGGTGTGTGTGTGTTAGTGGCGTCAGATTGTTCGTTGTCCATAGTGTAATGTGATTGAATTCGTCTCTTTGGCTTCCCACCCTCCTTGGAGCCCGCACCAGGGAACGTCTCGCTACAAGCTAGCTCGAACGTTAGAAATACCATCGAGATATAGGTGTGAGGGGCTAGTTTACAGTGCGACATCGGGTGCTTGATCGGGTTGGCATAGGGGACTGACTGATCCCTTCTGAACTGATCAACCCTCACTTACACCGTCAGCATGACCTTCACCACCGCTTTGGCCATCCTAAGACAACCTCCGCGGACCTCCCACACCTCGCCGTGTCCCTCTGACGGGACACTATGGCCATTTCCCTACCCCCGGCTATTGGGTAGGGCCACCGTTTTGCTTGAAATCCGGACCAAAGAGGGCGTGTTGCCTTGCGGACACATTACCGCCAGCGCCGTTCGGCTCAACCCCCCAGGATTCCTTCATCCCCGCTTACGGCGCTCAACTGCGCAGGTCCTAGCGCAGGTGACTGGTTGTACCTGCCTGCTGCCAGTTAAGATTTGAGTGGCAACCAAGCCCACCACCATCCAGTCACAGATGGTCGCGGTGAGGTAGGGTGGAAAGCGCCTGGTGGTTTTTGTTACGTCTATTTCTTATGGAATTAGACCAAGAACAGGGTGGCAACCACGTGAAGGTGAACACACCAGACTTGCCTTGAGGATCTACACGACTGTGGCGCTCTCCCTCAAGACCTCGCCACCTTACCGCCTCTGAAGGAGGCAGTAAGGTAGGTGGATTACCCGATAATTTACCTTTGATGGGGCGTATGGGAGTTTTATTTGAAATTAATCATTTTTTACTAACATATAAAATAACTAACATATAAAACTACTAACATATAACTAACTAACATATATTATAATATAACTAACATATAAAAACACTATTTAGTTTTTATGAATAAGATTTGATTTAGAAAAAGTAATTTTCCGCGGCAAATTAGAAATATTCTAAATAATTACCGTAAATTAATATTAACTTATTTAGGTATCTCCATGAAATTGATACTTAAATAACTTGATAATTAAATAATGGTTAAAAATTGTTTAAGTATTTTCTGAAGAAATTAAATAATTTAGTTGAATAGCAAGTCCTAACAAAAAAATTGCACCTCTGGAAATAATATATAGGTACCTAAATATTAATAATTATATATTTTCTAATTACCTACGGGCCGTCGGCTTTTTCAAATGTTGCACAGCCACAATCTCCCTACTGTAGTTTCATTCAAGAAACTTAATTATTATCATTATAAGTACTTACTATTCAGATTTATATTTAAGAAGCATTTATTGCTGAAAACGGTTTTTTTTCAGTGATGGAAGAATTTAATACACTTAATGCGGCGAAACCATTTTAACGACTTTCAAAGTTTAAAAACACATTCATTGATTAATTTTCATTTTAAATACTATACCTACTTAAATACTTAGGTACTAATAAAAATAAATTCCTTTGTCCTTTCGTTGATAAGCCAGGTAAGTCATTAATATTAAGTAACTCGTAAATGTTTCCTCTTTTTAATAGTTAATTAAAAATTACCTACCTGTAAAATTATCGACATATTGTTGCCCACTTTCTGATTCTAATAAGTAATTAACTTAAAACAATAGCTATTATAAAAATAAAATAATAGCTAATAAGTATATAATTATAGGTCCGTCATTCAACAGAACTTATTCGGCAGAAACAGAACTTTACATAAAATACTTCTAAAATATTTTCTTTCTTTATAAGTAAATTCTGACTTACTTATAAGTTTTCCCGGTAAAATGAAATAATACACTTTTTGCCAATGTCATTACGACAAATAGGTGTCTAGTTGTCTACTAGTACTAGTTAAGTTCTAAAATAGCTAATCAATCTAATTACTCGACTTAGGTTTCACCGATATGATTATTATGCCTGAAAGCGGCCTCAAACCTTTCTTTACTTTGGTAAAGAAAGGTTTGAGGCCGCTTTCTACTAAATTACGGGTGTAACTTTAACTCGCATAAACTGTAGGTAGGTACACCTAATGATGAAATAAGTTTCAAAACCTTTTCACCGAATTAATTACTGCATCCCAAAGTTTCTGATACTGCGAAGTACTGCGTAAGTATATAGTTTCTAAAGATCGCTTCACTTACAGTATCTGTCGGACTCTCGAATGGGTGCCAAGAGTTATTTTGGTCAATACAGTTGATGTTTTTATTGCGCGTCGCGACGCGGGCGAAGCCGACAACTTGCGAGCTGCACGACAACCAATAAGACGTGTAAACTGCTGACGCTCCAGGCCCTCACGCCGCGTCGCATCTAATGGCCGATTCAGAACGATTTATCACGTATTTCGTCTTAGGGAAATTGAATTTGGAATCGTTTGCCCCTTTCGCAGACGGTTATTAAGTATGTTCCTTGATTAAACTTTTTTCTTTTTAATTCTTTCACACATGGCCAGCAATAAAATAAAACACGTTCAAATGTAATAACACCTCTTTATTCAGAAGGGTTAGTACAATAACCTGCGGCATAGTGATGTTACATTAATGTAAAGCTAATTGGTGTTGTGTTGATGCGCTCTCCGGATGCTGTAATCGTATAAGTAGCCCTGCCCATTCACTTACACAAACTCGTATCGTATAACAATGTTCAGAGAAGAAAGAACTAAATATTAATCACGATGAAACCCAAGCATGTCATGTCTAAATGTGATTTGTAAAAACGCAAATAGAAGTACTGCGTTCCTTTGTCATGCACGTTAAACCCTGATGAGATACTCCAGTACCATAATATCGAGTTCCGACGGCAATCAAACTTAAAAGTAACTGAAAGCAAATAAATAGCTATACAGCACAATATTTTGTTTAAGAATGGTCTCAATATTACTACTTAAATCATTGTTCAGGTAATGAATTGACCAAAAAATACCTAAGTTGTGAAATTATAAAAAAACACAATAAAAATATTAATGAATGGAGCACTATGAAATTTTATTGTGCAAACGATATGCTTACGTACCTACTTAATTTTATGATAAATTACTATTACATGGAGTCATTTAAATTAGATAACTAAACCAATAAAATTATGCAGGCTTATCAGATCAACAACAAACATCAATTCTTAAATCAATTACCTAATTAGACTTTTGCAACAACTTAACCTTTAATTCCAAGAAAATCCAGAAAACTGACTTGGTTAATTGTACTGCAAAGTGCAAACGTATGAGTTGAAAGCAAATAGTAAAAATGTTTGAAATTATATTAATTAATCATCTAATATTTATAATTATAACTTACGGAGTGATCCTAAAATTGTTATTCAAAAATTACTTAACGCGGGAGTTTTTTTAGAAATTTTTATTCATTTTTATTTCATTTTTAGAAATGTGTGCAAGCTAATCAAAATCAACCCCAAATTATTTGATGAGCATTTTTTTCTGACACACACTTAAATCTTGTTATTTAGAAAAATTGGAAGAGAGTCGTGAAAATCCTATGTTATTACAAAATATATTTTATTTTCCATCAATCATTTAATAAACACACCAACCAAAATATTAATAATTAATATTATTAAAAAAAATCCAAATCCGCCATAGTTGGATAACATGCTTGCCTCAGTTGCCTCTTGAGAGCACATGAAAAAGCAGCACACCAAAGCTAGCGAAAACCATCATCATAGAAAGCCATTGAACGCAGTCGCTGCGGCCGACATCGGCTAGATGGCATCATCACTATCATTATTTATTTATAAACAAATATTACAATAATTTATCGTCAAATTCGATCCTCTTGTTCGATCCCTACTGAATGGCGCGAAGCTCCCACGAACGGTAACAGCTACCTGCCTATATTGACCTGCGGAAGGTTCACTCCTTTAATCCCTTAACAATCTTGCCGACCACGAAACATTTCATTCAATATCGTGTGACACGCCAAGGGCGTACAGGTGCGCCTTTTTATCATCATAAATTGATTCTTTATGTGAGGAAGTTGTAACTTTCGAAGGGAGTGAATTCAGGTTGTTTTAGCAATGCTAAAAATAACTCGTTCGACTTTCCGTCGGATACCATATCCTTAAATTTTCAGTTGAATCTCGTCGGCTTCGAAGCTATGATCTGAATTTCTCTGAATCTGAAAATCTGCATCTCCGGAAAATTGGCTTCAGCAGTAGTTAAGCACGTGTCCTGCAACATTCAACAACAAAATAATGACGATGCGTATTCTAAACTTTTAGAAAAAAGCAATGCGTGCAAGTGGCTCCCAAGATTTAACAAACTTAGATCTTTTCTGGGGGTAGCACTCCGGATCTCCGAACTTTTTTTGTGAAAAAGAATTTTTTTCTATCCTAACTTCTGCCTTTTAAATGACACATTCGATTGAGTCATGGAGAGATGTAAACGTTAAAAATTTTCACAGCAACCGCCTGGAGATATGATTGCGACGAGTGTCCAGTAGCCTCGCTCTATTCTCGGACTCCTATTTGTGGATTACTCTCGCGTGAAACTACCAACTCAGTCCTGACGGAACAAACTGTATCATCGAAGTAATAGAGTCCAAATTCAGTTTCATTGACACGCTCCATCCGACATTCTCAAACGACAAGAGGATTGAAGCGAAAGGACCCACTCCTTGCCTCTTATTTATCTTAATTTCGCTCTCCAAAGAAGTGACAAATGAGGAGTATGGCTGTGTGAAATCGGTGTCACTTGTACTTTTGTATAACACTTTCCAGAAATGTTTACGTGCGTAATTAATATAACAATATTAACGAGGTACGACGCACATGTTGGTACTTTTCCCGCGTTGTCACGTTGTTAGAAAATGTAAGATGAAAACATAGGTTATTAATGTAATAAATGTCACGTATAACGGAGGTGCTGTAATAAAATATATTTTAGCGTGGCTGTTGGTTTGCAAATGAGAAAGATTTTTAGCATAAATGATCACTTGCGGTACACATTTATTAGAGCCAACGAGACGGATCGATTGTTTTTAATGCGCAACCAGATAAACCAGTTTCAAATGGATTTAATTCCCTTGAGAAAGATCTCAAATGGTGTGTAGTGCGCTTTACGGCATAGCGAAAATTAAAACAAAAAAACTCGATAGTTAGATTCAGTTACAAAGTTTAGTATGATCGTGCAATCGAAGCGGGACCTTTTGAAACAGTTTTATTTATTTCATGCCTATTTATATCCTCATCATTAAGGAGTATTTTATGTGTTTCTTTTACGCTTTTTATTAAGCTATAAGGTGTAATTATTAACTCCATAAATACCTTGTCGAAATAACGAGTAACTTTCGTGCGAGCCCATAAAACACTAAACTACAGAGGTGCAATCTTTGGTTTTAATGTGGCTTTTTCTACAATTTTGCAGCAAAGACCGCAAATTGATAAATAAGAATTAGTTACCGATATTATAAAACCAATATATCAAAAGTTCAAGTCCCTCGAAATGATAATACCTAATAACGATTTAATTTCTTCCACAAAGTCCAATTACCTATATCAGTCAGAAATCCAAACTAGAGTAGGTAGTGCCCGGTATCTAAAATACCCTGAATCTAAAAGTCAATATACAACACAGTTTCAGTCGCAGTTCCATTTTCTAAAGCATTCAAATAGCCAATAGGGACTGGCCAGTTCAATAGATGTCTACCAACATAATATGACACACACACCACATCATAATACAGCCGATACTGCCTCCGGGCAAACAGCTTCCGGTCCTCTACCGTTTCTTTATCGATGAGAACCGAGATTGCTCTTGTCTTGATTTCATTGATAGATACACAGCCTTGTGTGGTATCAGTGAATGTTTTACAGTTGTTGTTTTAAATGGATTTGATAAGGATAGTTTCGTCATCACTTATCTAAAGCCTTGCTTTTTGATTAAAGTACCTTTTCCCAGGAGTGAAAGCGTTGTGAACCCTAAAATCGTCGGCATGTATGACTATTAAATAATATTTGGCACAGAACGAATGAAAAATCCGTAAAATTTACTGTACCCGTGTAACTAAATTATTTTTATTTAACCTGATGAAAGTTTCAACAATAAAATTGAATTTTTATTTCATTCGGCTAGGTACCTAAATGAAAATTCCTATGCTTTCGCTCACGTGAAAACATTATTCAACTTTAGATTGTTCCGAAACGAAATCACAGCACAGTGAACAAATAATTCTCTCGATAGAGTGCACTACATATTGCAGGTAGAATTCGATATGAAGCTCACTTTGAGTTCACTTGTTAAACTATCGTTATAGTTGGAATTGTTCCCGGAGCGCTCCCGGGTCGGTCTTGGCGATTTAATTAAACTTGTTATTTGTACGTTTTATTTCGCAATTGGGCCCGTGTTCGCTTTGATTGTCTGTCGGCTTGTGAAAGAACCGACCTTTTGTCTTGTACAAATTTGTAGTTTTAACGTAGTTGCCGATTGAATTTGCTGCAAAGTCTATTACAACAAAGTGTGCAGAATAGCCGACGACTATTTATTTTGTAGCGATGGACGCTTCGGCTACAACACTTACTGAAGATTCATCTTTCACTGTTCGAGCTCATTATTATGTATTGTGTTTCCTCGTTATATTCTCAGAAGTTGACTACGAATTTATTATTAGAACATCGATTAAACTGGCAGACACAACAGATATTTTATGAAATATTTTCGCTATTCAATGTTTTTCTGTATTTCGTAGAATTTGAAGTTGAATCTTTCCTTTTCGATATTTAAAATCGTGCCTTGTTTGTCAGGAACTAGGTAGAGCCATATTCGCTAGTGCTTGTAGCATAAAAATAGGCGACCGAGCTAAATTTTAGCGTTCGTTACTCCTCTCCACTGTAACATACTATCCAAAAAACTTTTTTTGCGAAAAATGTTCGTTTGCAAATTGCGCCGGTCTAATGGAAATATCGGATCGGGGCAGATGTCGAACCGAACAATTAGAAGTTTTTGTGTTGCTTCATTAGCGTTTGCGACGGACTACTGAGAGTCCCCGACGCAACATCGGCTACCGATCTGAAGGAAACATTCTCATTTATCAATCTAATTAGAGAAACTTGTTTGTTTTAGTGTCTTAATTGTATGTATCTTAGCTGTAATTAACTTTTGATTGGGTCTCCTTTGAACCAATAACCAATAAATGTTCCAATGCTTTCTTCCTGAAAATCGAATATCACAGTGGTGATGGCATACATAATGAGCTCCCAGTGGGTAAACTGGGTAAAGTAACAGAAAGGTTTAAATAAACTATCAACCTTGGATATATTAATAATTTAATAACCCCCTTTTACTTAAATACCACATACATTTTTACTTACTATACACAGTTCACTGGCTTAAATTCAATTGATTTGTAGAAATTAATCATGTAGTACGTGAATTCATAGAATATTTTTATTTAGTTCACTCAAATACTAGGGTTGGCTCGCGCCGCTTTGTGAACACAGCCGCCCGGATGTTTTCACTCTGTGGTTCACCGTTCACCCCTACGCACTGTAGCGTGTCAATTTTATTCATCGCTTTTTTACGGGTGATCTTGAAACAGCTTTAAAAAATACGAATCTACATCGAAATGGGTTCATTAGTTATTACGGTAATCAAATGTTATGTATGATCAAAGCTTAAAAGTTTGGAGTTTTTTTTACTGTTTGTTTCTTTTGGTTGCTCTGCTATATAAATACAATTATCTATATTTATTAGTCTTTTTTTTAGTTATTATTACAGTAAAGGAACCCGTTCTTACAGTTCCTCAATGTCTTCCCGTATATTCACAAGTGACATAGGGGGACCTATGTCAATTGAAATTTAAATATCATCTAAGTATCATACCTAGGCTTGATATTTTAAAGCAATAAACGTAAATGATGCAGTGGACAGGTGTGGTACATAGGGACTTGATTGTATATTGATTTTCCGCGTGCCACAGGCTTCCACGAGTATGTATCCAGCGTGTGGTCCGAAACACCACATTTTGTAATTCAAACTACATTTATCTTCCGTTTATTTTACACTCTACCGCACTTTACCTTTATAAAGTTGAATTATACAACGAAACAATTTGATTTTAACCAACCAAATATATCACTAATTAATATGCCAATTTATCACTGTAGGTAATTAAAGTCGGGCCCGCAAATATTTGAATGTATCTATTCAAAATATTTCATCAGCCATTAGTATATGTCCATTTACAATTGGGAATTCAGTAAATCAGTGATTTTATTAGTGGAGTGTACTGTCTTATGATTTGTATTCAACGTAGAGTTGAGTGTTTAGGCCACCGCTCTCCACTGAGAAGATTGATGAAGCGCCGCTCCTGCCGGCTCCGCGACCAGCGCGGCTGTCGCACGATAAATTAAAACCAACTCACATTAGAGGCCGTATATTAAAACTCACTATCATCCTGCTCATTCCTAAATGGAAGTCCTGCGCGAGAACAGGATGGAAACATCGGCGATACTACAGGACCGCTTTTTTGTTATTCCACGACGAGACTAACCGTTAACAGTAACTTTGTTCCTATAATGATGGACTAAGTAAAGATGTTCCGTCCACAATGGACGGAGAAACTTTGTTTTGTAGCTGACTCATAGAAAACTTTGAATTTTCGAAGTCTCATTACTTGGACTTGCACTATTTTCTTACACGGCCTTTATACAGCAAATTGGTTTTATAAGAGCAGTTTTTGTCAGCCACTATATAGGAAATTGTAAATTGTCATGAAACTAGCAGTTTCTCTCAACCTCATTAAATACACCATGCAGACAAGTATTTCTTACTTATTTAGGTTAAAAATTATGTGTAGCAACAAGTATGCGAGTGAAGCGATCTGACCAGATTACTCGGTCGGCCATCGCGTATCTGCAATCGGTAAATGGTTACTTTAAGTCTCGATATGCCGAGTATTCCCCATGGAATGTCACCGCCGCCATGCTGCACTTATATGTGCTCGACGGACTGAATTTTTTCTTATCGCAAATGCATTTTCTGCAAGTTTTCAATGCGAGCGACGTGGCCGCGGCCCCCAGCCCCGCACCACTCGTACCTCGCTCTCCTGCACTCGTACTTAGCCGTGTCGCCAGCTTCTTGTGATTTAACTTTATACACTCATCGGCTAATTAATTTCGTGGTATTTACGGAGAATTTCAATTATTCTTATTTATTATAAAGGTTATAAAATAAATTTTCCACTCTGTTGATATAAAACCTGTTGTTTTGATTTAAATACTAGGTATACGGCGCGTGTATGCTAAAATACATGGTGCATGACCGGACTTCACCTCTGATACGTGAAGATTATTTTTTTATAATTTGAATATCTCGTGGTTCCCGCCGAGTGTGGATATTAAGCGGCGGGCGGTAATAACCCGGTCGGCTCCCGTAATCCATCACGGGCGCTGCAATCGTCCCGCTGTCAGTCTATTCCGGGATGCTCCGTTTTCGCTAATGATTCCTCGCCGCCGTGAGATCACGCGACATTTACAAAGGCCGATTGCGCCGACGATTTGTATCACAAAACGCTACTTCATCTCGTTCTTGCGGCAATGTTTTTATTTTCCCGCACATAGTTGCAGTTTTAACAAAGCACGCTTTATGCGTTTCGCATAAAGCTACCCACATATGCGACATCGCGTTCCACACGAGAGAGTTTATAATTTATTTGCGTCGCAGTTTTCTGGCGACGATTTTCCCACAGGGGCGGCGTCTCAAACGAGCCGCGCCCGCCCTTTATGTGGTTTTTTGTAGCGGCACAAAATGCCCGGTGGAAAACATTCAGTGATAACTGGTAACAATCGCAGCCGCCCGGATGCTCCCTCCATTCCGCGCATACCGCGCTGGACCTCGACTGATGCTTTTTCATCTAGCACCGCGCGCTGACCGAACGCTCTTGAGACTCGCGGCTCGCGACAACACGAAACAATCAACTTATTTATTGCACGTTCAAACTTTATTGTCTGTAACTAAGCCGGATTGAAAATGACACTACTTCTTGTTAAGTATGGTGTTTTCAATCAAAAACCCCATAAAGACATGGTCGTTGTGCAGTGTGACCATACAAGGAGAGTTGAAATATTGTCTTATTCAATTACTCAAGCATGAAGCATTCTTAAACGCCGTCAATCAGATATTTTTCACTTAAAGAAAGAGGTGGTGTCCAAATAGTTTTAAATAACTCTACCTCAATTTAATACCTTTTAGCCGAATTTTTGCTTTTCACAATGCAACAAAAATATAATGAGAGTAAATTAATGAGTGATTTCAACATAAACTAATGTTGGTCTAATACCAAGAGCGTTTGAGCCGGCGCGGGCGGCGCGGCAGTTCATTAGCAGAGGCGCGCTTCAGTCGCGCGTATTTCATTGTTCCATTGTTTTATTTGCCTCTGTCCGGTGCTTACTGAGAGATATACAGCCTCAGCAACTCCACAGCTCTGACACCTGTAACCAACACTATTTCACTTCTTTTAAGCTAAGCAAACAACACTTAGCTAACATTTAATTGCCTTTACGTCATCCACGATGACTCTCTATAAAATGTTGATAACCGAAAAGGTATTCCACGAAATTCATGGAATCGTAACGTTTCATGCCTCGCTCTAGTACAAGTTTTTATTAATGTCCTATTGTTTCTTAATCGCCGCTCCAGATTTGATATCGCGATAAGTTTCTGTTAAAAGCATACTGCATAAGTTAAGTAAGTAAAGCGGTAAGGTCGCTGCCGGTAGTTTTTCTCGACCAAAAAGCGTAGCCGTCAGATCTGAAGCCCGATTGGTGTTATCTTTCCGTTCGATCGCACTTCGACAGACATTACTGCGTTGTTGAGAGCCCAACATGTCGATTTTTCAAATCGTAAACGAAGTTTATTGAAATGCGACGATGATTAAGAATATATCTCGTCCGCCTACTTGCTTCATTAATATTTCAAGATCGGTTTAGTAATCACTAAACGTTAAGTGAGTAAATGTCGTGTTTTGGAAAGTTAATCTCTTGAAAGGATATGACATGTTCCGTGTTGCGGCTAGACGATCATAATTAGTCTTAATTTTTCAATGTTTTAGTGTATTGAGCGAAGGCGTGACGCTGTACCGCGCAGATCTCACGCTAGATGTATTGCCGTTCCAGTTAGCTGACAATAAATCGTATGTTTAGCGACGCGGTGACTTGTATAATTAACAATAGCGGCATTATACGCGATTTCCAAACTAAGCGACGCAACGCAGATCGTTTGTCACGACGCAAATTGCTATTTATGAGGATTATCTATACTTAAACAGCGTAAATCGTTTCGTTGGGAATAGACAAATCATAATACTTCTTATCTCATTGTACTACATTCGGTCGAAAGCACAAGACGTCAAATTACTATGTGAAAACCAATGTGCGGGATCGCCGTCAGATATCTCTACATTCTCCACTCATACAATATCTACTCGGATACATTTTAATTTAATACTCCTTTGTGTTTGTTATTTCACTCACTGGTTTATCACTTGATAAATTCACTGAATCCTGAAAATCCCTTCCACTCCCAGTAACACGTAGTTGTAGCGTGGACCGCAAACAGTACAGCTCATAAATAAGCCATTGCTATTTAGCTAACAATCGAGCTCCGATGGGCATTTGGTCAGATTCCGAGGCAGGCAGCCGTGGCAGCCACGTGTGCTCGCCTCCGCATGCCTCGGCCCGAATATGCAGCCCTTGCAACATGAATTTTGGCCCCTATGCCGAATATTCCATGCACATTGGGCACAAATAATGTTGGAGAATAATGTCATACAGGTGGAATCGAGCGTCGATTACCATTTCATGTCGCACTTGTGTTGTGTGTAGCTGTGATGTAGATAGGTAATGTGCGGTTATTGATTATTGTTAATAACTGAGAATTGTACACTCGCAGCCAAACTGTCTACGGCAAAAACCAATACGGTTACTCTGTAACGGATGCGAGTTTTATTCGGTGCTGTTTCAAAGTGAAATTTCGAGTTCAAAGCTGAAAAATGAAACTGAAAACCGAACGTGGTGTAATGAAGATACACGTGGAAGCGAATTTTATTCGCACGATCGAATTCGCTGTTCATATAATCCATTTCATTTCATGCAGTCCACTGTCTCCATTCCTGTTTTAATACACTTTAAGCGTTAAATGGATTATAATATAATTGTTATGATGGCTATCTGTTAGAGACATTGGTTCGTGACTGTACCTATTTACTGCACGCATGTTCTGTTGTTATTAGGTAAATTCTGCGGTCTATATAATTCGTATATGTAAATTAATCAGTGTAATTATTAAATCATTTCGCTTTACGTGATGATACAATGGAGTGTGTATTGGATGGTTAAGCTTTGTAAAGCATTATTTTGGTTGCGGTTTTATTATTTCCTAAAATATATGCTTATTTTGAAGGCAGACAACTATTCTCCTGCTTGGAAGCAACTGATACTTACTGTTAGCTGAAGACATCTCCCCACTGGGTAAAGAGATCTCCCCACACCTTCCAATTTTTTTCTAAGGCTAATGTGGACCAACGGTTTTTGGTTTAAAATTGTGAAAATGCAGAAGTGACGTTGGATGACGTTCATTAAGTTAATTTTTCATGACATGACTTAATAAAAATACATGAATTGTAACTGGGTTCTTTATATTTCTAACGCTCTTTGAGCACACAACATATTACACGTATTACATTTCGCTGGAGTAATTAACAAAAGAAATAAAACAGTAGTTAAATACACATACTATTTACATATTTCTACGGTAACTCAAAGTTACAACACTACTTCGGGTTATTAGCGTAGCAGTCTTTCGTAGCGGACTGCGTAGCGTTTTGCGTAGCGGATTACGTAGCGTGTTGCGTAGCAAGCTACGTACAGTGTTGCGTAGCAAGCTACGTACAGTGTTGCGTAGCAAGCTACGTACAGTGTTGCGTAGCAAGCTACGTACAGTGTTGCGTAGCAAGCTACGTACAGTTTTGCGTAGCAAGCTACGTACAGTTTTGCGTAGCAAGCAAGCTACGTACAGTGTTGCGTAGCAAGCTACGTACAGTTTTGCGTAGCAGGCTACGTACCGTGTTGCGTAGCAGTGCTACACACTTGTGTTTAAGATTTTGTATAAGTACCTAAATTGATTATTATTTTGTGTTGAACTTTACGTTATGTTGTATTCGTTTTAGGTAAGTGACAAATGGAAAGTTTGCGGTGATCAATAGACGCGATGCATCCAGCAGGGTACTACGCAAATCTTGGTAAGATAGTTCAAAATTACGACACTATAATACTTTAAATGAATCATTTCATTCAAATAGAAAAAAAAATTTACTTTCTAAAGGGATTTGGAGAAGCAGAACAATGAAACTATCTTTTTGTACTAACGCGAAGATTTTAAAGTTACAAGTTTACAAGATATTTTGAAAACAATGCAACAATTGAGCAATGTAGGGACGGTTCATATCTAGTAAGTATTTCGTGAATATAGATAGGTTTTGCGCTCCAAACCGATAATAAATGAATTAAAGATAACTCCAACTCGTAATTTCGCGAGAACCACCTCTGATGCGAGGAAACTCGGTAACATTGTACAAACGCACGCTTATCAGCTTATGATTTTCGTAGAATCGTCGCTGATAATAGCAACGTTAATAGCGATGATCAAAGGACTAAGGAGATAACGAATTGTTAATTTGTTAAAATTATTTTGATGTGGATGGTTTAATACAAAACGGTATCGGCTGTCAGTTGTTTCAACAGTTTTTCGATTGAACACAACGAAATCCAAATTGAAATTGACAACGAAATAAAATAGGGAATGATTATTCAAGATTGCTTCTCGGTATTGACGTTTTAACAGGAATAATGATAGGTTAGCCATTTCATTACTTTATGAATTTAAGATTCACTTTAAAAGTTGTGCACCAACATTTTGTTAACGCGATCTTATCCTGTACTTATAAAAACTCATATTAAACGACTTTAAGTGACCACACTGAGAATAATGGTGATATTATGGAAATCATATTAGGTGCTAGACACTCAAATTAGCCGCTCTTTGATTTAATTAACACAAGTAGACATTTATTACGTAGGCTCATCTGTAAACACGTGCCATTTAGGAGATATAACTAGATTAATTACTAAGATCTTTCAAAAACACAAGTGCGAAACACTTCACGGTGAAGGAACTAATTTTTAATTCTATTCTAATGATAATTAAATTATTGTATTTGCATCGTCTTTCAATGACTTTTCTGACATTTGTCCATCCTTTTACCGATCTTCCTCTTTTTCAATACCAATTATAGTTGTTTTCCGTTCCTTTATGAATATTTCCTTAGCTATACGAAGATAGCGTGTTATACTTACCTATACATATAGTGCTTAATCTTAAAATGATGTATTTGATAATAACAGTCATATTTCATTTCCAATCTTCCTTTAGGCATATAAATACATCTCATAGATCTCTATTCTATACTGACGCAGACGATATGGTGTTGCTGAGCCCATCAATTGGTGCCTTACGGAGGCTCCTGAAAATGTGTGAGTCCTACGCGGTGGCCCATGGGCTCAAATACAACGCGAAAAAAAGTGAAATCATGATTTTCAGGCCGGACAACAAGAGATACACATTCGTGCCGAATTTCACTCTTAGTGGTACTGCGTTAAATAAAGTCGAGCAATTTAAGTATTTGGGCCACTGGGTCACCGAGGACCTTAAGGACTGTGTGGATATCGAAAGGGAGCGCAGAGCGCTGTCTGTCCGATGCAACATGTTGGCCCGCAGGTTTGCACGGTGCACGAGGACTGTCAAGGTTGCGCTTTTTAAAGCGTACTGTCAGTCCTTTTACGCCTGCAGCCTGTGGGTTAACTATACACAGCGGACATACAGCGATCTGCGCGTTCAATACAATAACGCGTTTCGGGTGCTGATGGGACTGCCGCGCTACTGCAGCGCCTCCGCGATGTTCGCGGCGGCTGACACAGACGGCTTCACGGCCATCATGCGCAAACGGTGCGCATCTATCATGCGCCGCACGCGTGACAGTCCCAACACCATTCTACGCGCGCTGGCGGACCGGTGGGACTCTCCGATGCTGGCTCGTTGGATACGGCTGCACGCAGTCGTATAGTGATTCGCCACCATCATCGGGTAGTCCACCCGGACCTGTCATTTAGGATGTATTTATTATTATTATTGATATTTTATGTATAAACAATCTGTTATTATTTATTAATTAATTAATTATTACTAACACTAGTTTGTAAGCTTGCAATTCTACTAACAAATATGGATGTAATCTCATGATGAATCTGAAATAAATGATTATTATTATTATTATTATTATTATACTAATAAAATACTATAGTTTAAATTTTTGAGCCAGATTATTACCTTACTTCCATATAACACATAGATAAGTACCTACTTCTGTTGATTCAATAATTAATTCAGCAGTAAGTACTGATCCACTGTTTACCGGAAACCCCCCGAAGTGGCGGCACACTAAAATATTCGGTTCCCTGCCTTCCGCAACCACTATCCGGGCGAGGTATACCCCTTTCCGGTCCATGAGATACATCTCCATTACATCACTCAAAACTGATGTTTCCTTCATGAACTCACTATGACTAGCTTTGCCTGCAGTTTTGTCTGTTTGAAAATTGCAAAATAGTGAAACCTACTAAGGCATTCATTGTATTTTTGTGCGTAACTTTTCAAACTTCAGAGTCTCAGTGTTTTTCTAATTTCCCACAAAAGAACTAAACGCCTTTAGCTCATTTCAGCCGTTTGTCGATAACAGCTCTTGAACGCAGTTTACGTGAACGGATCGCGTTCAGTTTTATTTGTGGAAAAAAAGTGCAAGACTTAAGTTACAAAAGCCATAATTATAATTATTATCAACAGTGGAAAGTACCTTCTTTTCATAGGTATATCAAAAATTCATTCGGTGTCTTTCCTCAAACCTTGATTGGGAAATCAGAACATTCCTTACTCTCAGATTTATTGTATTTGAAAAGATGAAAAATGAAAGGAAGTCCTTTGTCCGGCAGTAGGGCAACACAGGCTATAGAAATATTCATTTCGGATTCAATAATGTACGTACTTATTCCGGTCAGAGAATCTACAATTCTTCAGAATGATCGTTTCGCGCCAAAGTGCGAATTTCACAGTTGACTTTTAAGAAACAAGAATTTATGTAATAGACCTTTTCATCATCCGATATTACAGTTGATCTGTGTATATTTTAATATCATTGACTTTTAATGACTTTCAAAGTAATTTAAATGAGCCGGTTGGCAAAACGTCAGTTTAGTATTTCAAAATGTATGAAACTTGGGTGTATGTAGACACGCGCTAGACAAATAAATATACAGGGTGTAATATAATAAACTCACGACCTCTCCTGTGGTGTGAGTGGTGTCGCAGACATGAAACTAAACAATATGACTTTATTCAATTCATAAATTTATTTTCAGTTTTATCATACACTAGTGACCCGCCCCGGCTTCGCACGGGTGCAAAAAAGGTATTTAAACCTTCCTCTTGAATCACTCTATCTATTAAAAAAAACCGCATCAAGATCCGTTGCGTAGTTTTAAAGATTTAAGCATACAAAGGGACATAGGGACAGAGAAAGCTTTTTTACTATGTTTTATACTATGTAGTGATGTTGATCAGTTGATCGCGTAAGGTCCATATTGTTGCGTATTTCTATAACTCTAAGAATAAAAGTTGTTCAGTTACATAGGCAAGAAGAAAACACGGGGAGGTCTTGCGTTTACTCGTATTATATTTAACACCTTGTTTATAATTTGTATTTATTTTTAATTCGTTTCAAAACGTGAGTTTTTATCTTGCATCGCTTTCATTCAAAAGTTTTCCTATATTGCTTCATCATTGTCATCTTTCTGCTTCCCTTATCCCAATTTATTTGGGGTCTATTCAGCTTATTTTCTTTTCCATACTTTTATATTAGTCTTCACCAAACCACTTCTGATCCGTACGTAAATAGCATGTAAATAGTTACGAGTAGTTAGCTGTTATTTTATATTACGACAAAAATAATAAGTCCTTCGTAGACGAAGACGTGGTGGCCCAGTGGTGGCGGTCCCGACTTACGAACAGTGAGTCGTGGGTTCGAACCCCGCCAGGCGCATTACTTTGTGTAATTTATTTCATCACCACTGCTCTCAAAACGGTGAAGGAAAACATCGTGAGGAAACCGGCATGTCTTAGAACCAAAAAAATCGAAGACATGTGACATCTACCAATCCGCACTGGGCCCGCGTGGTAGATTATAGCCCATCCCTCTCCTAGAGAGGAGGCCTGAGTCCCTGCAGTGGGAACATTATAGGCTGATGATGATGATGATGATGAGACGAAGTACAAGATATAATTACACTAGTCATAGGCGGGAATTGCAGGCAAACAGACAAAGGTTCCAATTTCCAGCTCAAGTCCTACCAATTCAACTGAAGCAATTAACAAATGAAAACTCTTTGAAGTTTTTTTTTTACGTGAAGTGATTTAAAAAATCAGTAAGACAACCTTAATTTTTAGAGTTACTACAAAACAACCTAACAGTGAAAAAAATTCTGAGTCTACTTCAAGAAATGTGAAATACATTTCGACACAAAATAAAACATTAATTAATGTAAATAAAATATAAAATTCAACGCGGTTAAAGCACACAATTCGATATGATATTTTAATTGAATGCTTGATTAACAAAACAAATGAAACGCTGAAAGCCTTTGAGGTGAAATGGATGCTCTCCAATAGCAATACCGTGTAAATATTGTCGATTTTCCCTTTGTAGTCCGTGTACACTGGATGGAAATACAAATAGGCCCCTCTAATTGCTATAGTCAGGTTGTTTGTAGCAAGTCGGGATTCGGGAACCGATTGATTGGCCAATTTATCCACCACTAATACTCTCCACTGCCGAACTGTTTAGGGGCAACACGCTTATTTAGCTAATTTAAAATTAATGGCCCTTGATTCCGATTTGCGCTTTAGTTTCTACTTGAAAGTATGGCTTTTTGGATAATAACGTTGTTTTTGCTGGTTACGGATTAAAAGCCGTTTTTGGTTAATCGACCTACATTTTTGAAGTTTGTAGGAAATATGTAGACTTTTGTCCGTGTCGTTACAATATTTAAGCTTTCAAAATTTAAAATATTCTAGTCTTAAATTAATAGCTCTCCTTGTATAGTAACATTTGTAGTATTTAAAGTTTTAAAAATCGAACCATCACTAACTTTTAAAAAAAAACGTTCGTTTTATTCGGTTACAGATTAAAAGCCGTATTTGGTCAATGGAGCGATAAAGACAAAAAAATGTGTCCACTTTTGTTTGTATCGTTAAAATATTCTAGATCAATACTTTCCAAAAGATAAAACAATTCTTTAGCTCGTTTAAATTGATAGCACTTCCTTCAGAGAAACATTAGAATTTAAATATCGAACTATCACTAACTTTTTTGGTTAAAAAACGTCTTTTTTTCGGTTACGCATTGAAACCTTTTTGGTCGACCGATGATAAACAGACCGAGTTTACATAAAAAAGAAAAGAACTTTTGTTTATTGATTGATTTTCTTCTCAATAGATCATAGCTTCTAATATCTAATTGACCGACTACTTACTCATTCAAAAGTGTCTATTAAAATGTTTTAATTAAACAAACGTTTTCTGTTTGTTTTAGCTTCCAAGCTTAAAAACTACCTCTTAGGTTCAAGAAACTGTTACTACCCAACCACATCATTTTAGACACGAAAGATCATTTTTTAAACAGCATGCTGTCTTCTTGTCGTGATGTGATAAATTAACTGATAAGAGATGAAGTACCGGTTCCCATAACAGTAGTATAAGGATAAAAAACATTAGTTTGTTCTTACAGTACACAGTTTTGCGGGAAGTCCTGTGTTTCTGACATGCGTAACTATACAGGAAGTTATTGTAGTTATGTTGTGGTAAATAACAACACGTCAATCAGTAGACGGTAACGTCAATAGAAGTATCTAGTGAAACTTTCAAGATATGTAAGGTATTGACATCTTATGACAACAATAAAATATAATTGTTAAAAATAAAAAAAACTAAATGTGGCACTCGGAGACTGCCGCGCAAAAAAAAGCAAAAAAAAAAAGCTAAAGCTATTGCATAGCATTTTTTATCAACTTATGCAAATAATTAATTATTTAATTTGACAACCTCAGTTGACAACCTTGTTATTTTCCGTAACCATAGCAACCTGGTTGAAAATTTTCGTTACGGAATTTCTGGATTCGCTCTCCACGCTCAAGGCCCGCGATAGAAGCTATGCAATAGCTTAACTTAGCTTAGAGCCTCACTTTAAAGCGTGTTTCATATGTTTTTCTTATTTCTCGTATTCTTCTCAGCGACTTTTTCATTTTAACCAGTTACCTAACCAAACATTGTCATCTAAACTTCACTGTATGCAACATTTCAGTTCAATCGGAAACCGGAAAGTGTACAAAGTTAATTAGTTACAGGTGAAGCTAATAAGCTTATGCTAAGCTCTCAAAAACGGTGAAGGAAAACATCGTGAGGAAACCGGCATGTCCTAGAACCAAACATTTGAAAACTTGTGACATCTGCCAATCCACACTGCATATGCTGTAAGGGGTGATGTACGTTAAGATATCATTTGGATAATGATACACACGTCAGAAGTTTCACTAGTTAATTTAGTTTGACCCTGTATATTCTTTCTTATTTTGCTTGTTAATTGGCAGTGTAATCTCATCACTTAGCCCCTTAGATTAGCCTCTAATCTTTATAACCCAGTAAACATCGATATTTTGCGGTGTACAGAAGAAAGTCCCGTCCAACCTACTTTCATTCTACTCTCTGCATTGCAATTGACGTTTATTAAAGGTGAGGAGATCTAATTATTTCAATTATTGGCGTAAATTAATTAGTAATTATGCTAATTGATAGTTAATTTTATTGTTTGTAATAATTAATCGAGTTATGACTAGCTGTTTAGCCACAACAGAGAGACATGATTTATTTTTCCGGGTTAGTTTTATCAATGCAGCAGTATTTTGCCATTTTTCCTGGCAGCTTAGGGAAAGACTGGGGCCATCGCGCCATTTGCATGGCATATGACGCGCGCGCATAGGAACACCGGCTGCCTCAGCGTTCGAAATGTTCGCATCAACGCTAGAAACGTCGAGTTTATCGCTAAGAATAACCATAAAAGTATGATTTATAAACGTCGCCTCACCATTGGCTCGTGTAATAAAACCGTCGCATTGTGCCATATGCAGCTGAATCGTGCCGTTTCTATCGAACGCGCCTTATTTATGCATAAAAATGTTTTCATTTGTGCACACCGGTAATTTTCTCATAAAACTATTTATTCATCCCCGAACCGCCAAGTAGTAATCAAACTATGAATCACGTGTTTTTTATTTGTATGGGAATACCGCTGTTTGGTAATGCTTTTATTTATGCTACACATAATGGGTCAATAAATGACATGGAAACTAATTCAATAACAATCCATTCATGCAAATCCTTTGAGCTATTGAGAATGTAAATTACATACAACATGCTTGTTTACGTCAGACATATCATCTTATTTTCTCTTGTAATAAGGTACTCGTGGTAATCGATATTAATTATGGTAATATAAACAACTGGCTGGCACACATAACACATGTATAATTCAAAAACAGTTTCTGTATCTACTTAAAATCTGGTTCTTTTTGGTTCTCTTAACTAATCTTTTCCGATATCAGTAGCCGCCCGAATGTTATCAGGTGAACATTGTGTACATGTACGACACAATCAGTTCCTCGTACTAAGTGCACAATAGATTGCATACAATTATCACATTAATCACCGAACATTATGTGAATGGTAGTGATGACGGGACACCTGACTTAATATTTATCTGCCGCTGACCTCCGCTCTTAACAAGCGTTAATAATGAAAAGTCGGGAAGTGTAGCGGATGCAGAGAGTGCAGCATGCAGCGTGCACAGCACTCCCGACGCCTTCACCGCCCGCGACGTGACATAACACGCCGGCCCCGCCCACGCTCTCTCGCTCACTCCCCAACCGTGCGAGCGAGACGCCAACACACCCTCCGTCGAAGCCTCCACGCCACACTGTTTCTTAGAAAAGCCAACTGTTATTATCGCCCGCGGATTGTTCTCGACCTCTCGCCGCTTTAGTTTGCTCCTCTCATGAATGAATCTCGGCGCCCGCAGGTGCGCACCCTCGAGCGCTAAATTTCGACAGCAATTACTCATTTCTAAAATGGTACGTATAGTTGCACGCCAATTTCCAGCACGCCACAAGATAATTTCCAGTGGCTGATGCTGCTACGCTTTCGGCTAATTTGAGGGGCTCCACAGGATGTTGAGATTTGGAAGCGTTTTCGAGTTATGTTGATTAGCCTTTTCTTGATTTTTGCTGTCAATCCGCCTACTCAGTTTTACGAATGGATAAATGCCCGCCGGATCAGCCATCAATCAGGCAGCTATTGGCACCGATGCACGCGATAATTTCGGCATCTGCGAGGAGATTTAGTGATTGCTGCCAATGATTGTATAATCGTATAACAATTGTACTAATAAACACTTTACATGGCATGTGTAAGAAAACAATGCTTCTTGAGAAGGAATTCAAAATACACATACAATACAGACCAAGAAAATAAAACAAAGCGATATTGTTCAAAGGTTTTCTAGATTAAACTTCCTAGGAATAAAAAATATGGAAGCCATGTTTGACTGGAAGCTATAAATATAGTCGACCAAGAAATTGGTTTACCACTCTAAGGTTGAATATCATTTGCACGTACAAAACTTCAAGTGCTATTTTCACGTCAGAATCTGTCAATCTGTCATCCTTAGCGAATAATTATGTTACTGGGAGATGTCATCAAAAGTGGTAAACCAATTTCTTGGTCGACTATACAAATAAGTAGAACAAATGAATATGAATTATGAACGCTAAAAGACACTTGGCGCTATTTCCAAGTAATACCTAACTAAAAATTGTAGAGATGATGTTGGCAATCAAAAATATCTGAAACTACTTAATACTTCATCTCCTTTCTCAACACAAATACGTAATCCAATTTAATTGCATTCATCCGAAGCTGAAAAAAACAAACAAAGAAATAGAAACTAAACGGCAGAATAAATTACAATATTGAGAGAAACCTATAACAACTGCACTATTGTCATTGGATCAATTTAAATCCGTTCTGATAAAAGCTGTCATTTTAACTGTGTCAATAGACCAACGAGTACACTGAAAACTTGCGTCAGAGTTACACCGTCGACATTTACTACCGACTTGCTCATTTTTCACCTCTTCTAGCTCTTGCCTTTTAATTATTGCCCTATGTTCTATCTAACTCAATTTGTTAGGGTGCGTCTAGATTAAGAAACATTTCTCAAAACTTTGACTGTAGTTCTATTGAATTTTGTAACATTTTATGTTATTAGTGTGAACGCAACCTTAAACGTAACTGAAACTAGGTTTATCTATGAGCCGATAAAGAAAAGTGAGGAAGCAATATTTAATAGTTCAGAGATGTTGTCTGTTAGTATAATAATAAAAGGCTCTGCGGCTCTGGTGTTAAGGCTATGATTGGCGTCGTTTCGGCACTGGAAGTGGACAAACCGGTTGCCGCACAGGCCGGTAACAGTAGCCTTAACGATTGTTGGACCACGATCAAATTATACCTTGTTCCGATTTGTATGCAACTAAAACCTAGCCGCCGCGTCTCACAGATCTTAAAGATCCGAAACACACGCTGCATCTGTTGCATTCACTTCTTCTATTGCAACATTAGGAAACGCTGTGTTTTCACAATATTTCCGAAGTGTACAAATTAGAACACATTTATCATGACGGTATTAGTACTCAGTTTTTACGTAAATATTTGAAGATGTTAAGATAAGTAATGCCATCTTTGTGTGCGTTATTAGTCACACAGAAATGTGACTTAGATAAATTTGCTTTATGGAAATTCTGAGCCTATAAGTAAACATCATTAACATGCTGTTAATTTGCAAATCATCGATTTGTTTTCCGTGTTTGCTTCTACTATATATAAATAATATGGTTGATGTTTGAAGAGTTTAAAAATAATAAATACAAATCACACATGCTCAAATTGTATGGAACCACCGAGCCAACACAATTGAGATAATAAATCTGTAACATCGCAACCTAATAACAATAGTAACACAGACAAGTTGGAAGATAGTGGAAGGAATCAGCCAACAAATTTGCATGTTTTCCTATAGACCGCTTGCGTTGCCAACTAGCCGTGACGTCAATACTACCACACAATTATCGGCAACCTATTATCATTAAAAATAGACCCATTAACGTTAAAGGCACCGTTGTACTTTTTTGACGGACAAATGTACTGATGTAAGTGATCAAGATTTACTATTGGATGTTTTTAAACGCCAGCTTGTACTCAATAAATTACTGACAGTCGAGTGGACAACATTGGCTATGACTGTCCCATTTTTGGCACTACTTACTGTACTGTGATTTGTTCTAACGATTCACAAGGAACGCCGGCAAAATTGAAAATATCAATTTAAACGTCAACTTTGATGGTTGATTTTATGAACGTGTAAGAAGAGCGCGTTTTCTCTGTGGGCAACGTAGAAGCAAAAACATGTAATGATTCACAGAGACGCGATCATTTCCACCGAGTCGGAAAATTCCTGTAATCGGGTAGCTCTAGACTTTCTTCAGCGATCATTGCACCGATTGATAATCACACGCGAAACACGTGTTGATACGCCGCCGACGACTTAACATACAATATCGCTACAACATCTATACGTGTCTATACTATCTTTTGTGTAGTTTTATTTCTGTTTTGCAGTTTCGCGGAACTGTGTTCATAATACAAGCTTCGTATAACCTTTTCATTAGATGAGATAACTGTGGTGATGACGGGATGCCTATAATAGTCGGTACGCGGTTTATTAGCTAACTTACGTCTGTAGAACATTCCTAACTAACGTTTTATCGTCGTTAAGATAAGAGCACCGAAGTAGTGGTGACATCACCACGACACAGACCATGTCTTGATAAAGAAAGTGTTCAGTAGGTAACCTTTACGTGATAAGATAAAGAACAAAATCTGCTAATTCACAATAAAAGCCGTTTTAAAGCAGGCCGGGAAAGTTACGACCGGTCTGTGACTAATTACGATAACAACCATTAATCGAGAAGTAGACGAAGGCCAGTTAAAGTAAATCCTAATTGTTAAACAGTATCAAGCCGAATAAAAATAAAAAGCTGTAATGTACGACTTCCCCGAGTTTCGTGAACGGCAGCTTTACTCAAGCGGAGTCTACTTGGCACAGACAAGAGAATATCGGATCGAAACTCGAAATCACAAACCTGTTTTCTGAAATCTGTTGTCCTTATCTGGTACACAGTAATGCATATTTCTGTTCTCTGTCTGTGAGTCACCGTTTCTACGTATCACACCGGCCAGTCGCTCTACGCACTTCATGGCCACTTCGACTTCGTCACGCTTTGGCTGCTATGACTGGTCAGTTAATGCGACAATAAATTAATGTCCAATGTAATAAGTAAATAGATTTCTTAAAAAAAAACTTCTGATCGTAGAGTTCCGCTCTTACATTTCGAAATCAGTCTCGGTATTACCGACGCACATTCATTGGTTAAATTGACACTGTGTACGAGTTTTAATATGTAGTTGCAATTCAATAGCAATATCTGTATTCAGGCCAATGGTAATTAATTACACAAATGTAAATTTTACATTTTCAACAGAGGGATTAAATTGTGCGCCATGTGTAATGTGATCAGGAAATTCGTTGATGGTTTAAACAAGAGTAGCAAACTGCTGAAATAATTGATACGATTTCCGAAGTGCATTTAATATTTCAAAATTGTAAGTATCTTTCTTTACATCGCATCCAAAAGCGTATCCCAGGTGAAAGGACGTTTTATTTGTCATCATGCGATCGAGATTAAGCGAATAATTTACAGCACTTTAAACGTTTATGTGCCATTTGGCGTGTTCTCTTATAAACATTCTCGTCTCCGGTATGGACTTTATTTTAAAACTTTCTTTAGCGGATACTGACTCTATATTGATCTGAAATGTTATTGTATCAACTGTTACATCTATTTTGTCTAAACCTGACTCCCCAACGATTGCTTGTAGACTAACTGCTTCAGCGATTCTGTATCATAGAAAATCATCTAAGTATGGGATCTTAATTATGATGTATTTCTATTTATGTACATGTGTTCCAAACATTTCCATTTCATAAGCCTTAGCTGCCATAAGGTAAAACAACAAATATTATGTAATGCTAACGCTTGTTTGGTGGTTAGCATTGACTCAAACCATGGTCAAAGTCAGTCTATTAGATATGTATTGATTATGATTCATTTGTTTATTGATACAACGAGTGGCGCCGAACGCGGTGCACGCTCGGAGGTGTAGAAAGAGAAAGGAAACTTATTCAAAAGTAGGTAATGTTTTTGCTGTTCTTGCTGTGTGTTGCGGCAATGGCGCGGGCGCATAAGCGGCATAAGCATGATTCATCGGCGCGTGGGCAGAGCTTATTGTGCTCACCAAGTATCTATTCACACTAGATAACTTTGACTTTTTCTTTCGCCTTGATCCTCGAACAAACTTCTACTATCGTTTTTTGTTGACTAACATTTCTAAATTACATTGAAGATGTTTATTTATTTTTATAACGATTTCATTTTCGTTTAATTGTTTCGGAGCTGAATAGCTGAACTATTTGGAAATAGACACAATAGCGGAAAAGTGTGCTGAATAGAATTTGAAACAGTGCTTCATTAAAACTTCATTGTTATGTTATATCTCGAGTGTTATTTACCTTTCACCGCGTGGGTCCTCCTCGTGAGGCAGTCTTTTATATTAAAACAGTTCCTTTGGCTCTACCTGCTTTGTTTACAGAGGTGTTCTTAACTATTTATTCAATTTGACTAGCGGTTTGTGCCTCATTTATCTCTTAAACTCTTTCTTATCTTTAGCCGTCATCCACAGTGAACATAACCAGACGTCTGGCGTTATTTTTGTTTGAATCTTTTATTTGGTCCTTTAATGATGACTGGTTAGGGATTATGTCTCGTAAAACAGTTGTATACTTTTATTTTGTAGATATAGGGAACCATTTAACTGCTATTGATAGCAACGTTAACATTGTCGGCAAATACAAGTCCATTTTAATTATAGCAGAAATAATTACAGTAAAAAAATGTATGGAATGAAAACGGCAAGTGAATTGTTCGTTGCTATTAACCTGACCTTTTATAGTTCGATACACATAGCGCTGACGATACTGATTGCGATGTCGCAAACGTGCGCATTGTGCTGCGCCGGCGCCGCACACGACACGACCGAGCTTTCTCACCGTGGCATTGTAATAGATCCGTTCACTTGAGAAGTTGAGACCTCTACGCAAATATTGTACTTTATTATTTTATATACCCAATGAATGTTGCTCAAATGGACACTTTTACGACAGTTACTGAATGTAATATGTCTTGACTCTTGTACGATATATTTTGTGAAAATTAAAACTTCGTTAACCTTCAAGAAGGCGCGCGGTGTCGAAAAGACCGCACTAAACACATTTTCGTTGATAATATTATCATTACTCGTCATATGCATTTCAAATCCTTAGTACCTTCTTATATTGTAACTGTGTGCGAAATAAATACTGGCCTGTTGGTCTAGTGGTTAGTGACCCTAACTGCTATGCCGGAGGTCGTGGGTTCGATTCCCACCCAGGACAAATGTTTGTGTGATGAGCACGATCATTTGTTCTGTGTCTGGGTGTAATTTATCTATAATATGTATGTATTTAGAAATATATAAGTATGTTTATCAGTTGTCTAGTACCCATAACACAAGCTCTGCTTAGCTTGGGACTAGATGGCGTTGTGTGATAGTTGTGGAATATTATTATTATTATTATTATATTAAATAACTTTCCAACAATAAATCACACGTTAGGATAGAAATTAAAAAACAAAATCACTTCCCTCTTTACTAGGGGGGCTACCCTAATAAAACATAAAAAAAAAAACAAAAAAAAATAGTTTACCTACACCCCCCGCACTCTCTCCACCCCATAGATAGCTTTTGTTTTTGTGGCGGCGCAGGCGTCGAAAGCACGCCACGCGCCTGTCGTCGAAAAGGTTACGCGCGACTTTCAACGCGGTCTATTACATCTTCGGCTGTCAACCAATTTTATTGAATTTTGTCATGTAACAGTGTTTTTTTTTTACAAATTGAGTCGTCGACCTCTAGCATAAAGTGCAATAATTGAGGTTATACAAAGAGCACATAAAGAAACCGAATCAGAGCGGTTCAGAAACATCCGACTATATCGTTCCAGAGGAAACTCAATCCTTCGAGGAATCAGGCAGCTCGGTTTCAGATGAGGAGAATTTGTCACTTTCAGAAGTAATCAGGTGTTATACGGGGTTGTAATCAGGTGTTATATGGATGTTACATAAGGTAAAAAATCCAATAACAACCGGGTGAGGGGTCCGGGGGGGGGGACTTGATGAGGAAGCTGATCCTGAAAAAATTATAGTTTTGATATACATATATGTATATCAAAACTATAATTTAGTTGTTTTTAGTAGTCTTTAGTACTTACACTAATTGATTTTGAGCTCCTAAATAGCTGTTTAATCCAAAGAATGTCTGAGTTAGGTTATTTGATTTTAAAATTGATTTTCTCTATTGTTGAGTAATTATTTTTGTATAATTTGAGTTAAAACATAAGGATAATGCTTCCGAGTACAAAAAATAACGTAATTATTAATTAATTATTGTTTTATTCCTCTAATATATCCCATATAGGTCTTTTCGATTACGCGCGACCGCTCCCGTTACAAACAACCGCGCGCCTGCTTGAAGGTTAAGTTAATAAGATGCGTTCAGGTTATAATTGGATGCATGAATTGATTTTACTAATATTCTGTTGTTAACAAAACCGCAGTCATACTGTCAACCGGTTTAGCTTTTGTCAGTGTTAAAGTTAATTAGTATTAGAACCACTTTTTTCTTATAACAATATGAATACGATTCACATTTGAATAAGATTACTGAAAGTTTAATGTTTTCTACAAAAGAGTTAGAGAGACCTGTAGATAGGTTCTCATCATAATATTTGCTTTGGCAGTTTGTGAATTGTGACTAACAATTTCGTTAGAATTTAACCACAATGTTGATACGAATGATATGACAAAAAATAGGTTCTTCACCAGAATCTTGTCTATTATTTATAACGTTCAGCTCCGTCACATGTTTGCTTCTCGTTCTTATATCTGAAGGTAATCCACTTGAATTTTACGAAGTTTTTACGACTCTTTTATTTTTGCGCATAAATTTTAGCTTTTACGAAGCTTTCAGCTCCAATTAATAACGTAGTGGAGCTTTTGTCAGGCAAAATTCATAATTTTTGAATAAATTATGAAGCGTCTTTATGTTTATCGTGGTATTAAGCTTGTCATCGAAGTGATTTAAAAGACATAGTTAGACCTCTGAAACACTAAAATGCTTTGAGGTTCAAAGCATTTTAGTGGTCAGTGGTCGAAGTCACATCAAAAGTCATTTATTCAAATTTTACTGGCACTTTTTGAACGTCCTAGCAGCAGTCCTAGGAACTTTCCTGCATAACACCCGCCATTCGTCACTTTCTAGTGTTTTACCTGAGAAGAAGTATTAGGTTACAGTTTTGCCATATGACCAAAAAGCACGCTTAACAAATGATCCGCAGGCAATATAAGTAGGGGTACAGTATTAACTGGGTTGTAGAGGTCAGACAAGCAGTCGCTCCATGTACAATAATAGTAGTCAGCTGCATCTGCTAAGACAGGAAACCGACTCCAATAAAGCTGGAAAAAGGCTAGGCAGATGATGATGGCAATATCAGTGGACAAAGACATAATGATGTTTAATTGAGACCTGGTGAAGGACGCGGGGATCCGTTGAATGCGAGACGCACGGGACCGGTCAATGTGGTGACTGGGGGGAGACCTATATCTAGCAGTGGATGTCTTTCGGCGGAAATGATGATGAATGATAATAATCGAATTGCCAGAATCTCAGCAGAAGCTCAGCTACCATCTAAATCGCACCCAGAAAGATGGTAGAAAAATATGGGTTTGCACCTACTGTTGGCGCCGAGGTACGCCACTTCGCGCCTAAAGGCTATTTTTGGCGGGATCTTCAAAACCAAAATCTAACCAAGACCGTAAACTTGTCTAACTGCACTTAAAACCGAGAAACATTCTAAAAATATTTTCAGAATAGACAAAAAAGGAAAACTCCTTTCAATATGGTCGCCCGTTTATTTATACGCGTCGCTTCATTTTGATTTTATTGAAGTAGTCGCGTTGTAGTCTGAAAACGGAAACCAGATACATTTCGTCATGGAGTAGAGAAATAAGATTTAAATAATATAATTGTCAGGCATTGTTTATGAAGTGCAGGCGAAAGTTAATGTGGTGAGCAGAAACTATTGTAACAATATGTAACTGAAAGAAATTGAGTTGAGTGGAGTATTAAACGATCTATTTATTGATTTCACGTCTACTTATATCAATATATTGACTAAGGGGATCGGACTGGGTCAAAATAAAATGATTCTGTTTAGTCCCTATGTTAGATTATCGAAAAATATTGAATACATGTTTTTTGTTTTATCCAATAATTTTTGGCAATCTATCTGACGGACTAATTAGTTTTTTTATGTCCGATCCCCTATTACATTATGTCTACGTCTTTCGGCTCAAATGATGATGATGATGATGCCTATGTAGTGCGTACTATGTTGTGGACTGTGGAGGTCAGACAGGCAGTCAAAGACTATATTACTCTATGCAGGCAGTCGATCCATGTTAAATAGTATTCAGCTAAAGCAGCTGGTAAAACTGGAAGCCGACCTCAACATGGTTGGATAAAGGCATGATGATGAAACCTATGTAATACCTATGCTCGCTCCGTTCTAAAAGTATAATAGGGGATCGGACAAAAAAAAAATTAATTGTCTGTCAGATAGATTTCCAAAAATTATTGGACACATATTTTTACTTTTTTCACGTAAACTTAAAATGAAGACGATACAGGGCTTCGAAAACTCGTGTGACGTCATATGATAGTACATTTTGACGACAGAAGTGACGTTTCAAGCCCCACTCCAAGATCTTTGACGCGTTTTATCTTCGTCATTTTTTATTGATTTGATAAAACAAAAAACACGTATTCAATATTTTTCGATAATCTAACTTACCTACGGACTAAACAGAATCATATTATTTTGACCCAGTCCGATCCCCTATTGATGAAAATGTAAACAAATCCTGCTGAAAAGGCTGATGAACATGAGGTGCTGGATGCGATTCCCGAGTCGAACAAAGTGTTATTTGGTTATTCCGTTAGGAATTTGTCAGTAACAGCTACGGAGTATGGATTTATGCACGGTTAATGGCAACAACAGTTTTGTATTTAATTTATATGTGTTAGTTTATAAGATCAGGTCAGGCCATTGTAGCCTGAAATAAAATTATTATTATTATAAGCTAGGGATTTAAACATTACTGGAGACATGTGGGAATACTAATGAATACACTCTGCCTTACCCTTCCGGGGTAAAAGGCGTGATGCTATGTAATTATATTAATCAGAAAACCCACCAGCTAATGCCAATTCGTGTGTCACTTACTATTTGGGTGCTTTGATTTGATTATTAGAATACATACTTAATTAAATCCGAACTGTAATTTAATGACCATTTGAATAATTGGGTTACTTCAATCATTATTAATGTTTGCGTTAAAACAAAAATTAATGGTTAAAGTGTCAATATAAAGTTAAATACCTTATAAGATGTGTTAATATGAGTGAGTGCACTATCAGGAAACGTAGAAAGTTAAAAATATAATTCTTAGTACTAACATAACAATATCATAAGTATGTATACTTAAACGTATTAGAAATATACATAGTCATTCAATAATTAGGTGTAAATTAATGAGGCGCCTACGCTGCTTTTACCGACTGAAACTTTCTATGTCCGTGCAGATAAACATCTTGAATCCGATATTTCCGATACCGTTGCGGATGTACTTATCATTTTGCATTAGGTAGGTACCTACCTAGTTTTAATGTTACTTCTTTATAAATTGTTCAATAGGCTGTTATAATGTGAATTTACACTGTTTTAATTCTTTAATGGCTTTCTAATATCCGACTTCGTCCGCAAAAATTGTGATAGTTCCGTTAATATGCATGATATAATTTAAAGTATAAAGCACCTGTAAATAATATATCTTTCTAACAAAAACTTTTTAGGATTGGATCATTAGTTCTGGAGATTACTCCTTACAAACAAACTAACAAACAAAACTTACCTCTATAATATCATTATCTTGACAATTCTGCAGATTCATCTCAGAATTTTCACCACAGTTCGTGCAATGTGCATCTTTTATGTAAATTCGCAGTAAATCAAAGAGCCAGTTAGTTTCTAGTTAAGAATGGAGGTAACTGCGCAAAAATGTGTCCTGAGCTGCGAGCTACGACTTATAACATAGCCATCTTGGTGAAGCAAACCTGAACCTCAGTACGGCCACAAATGGCTCGCTTCATTCCCGCTTTAAACGCAGCTAGTTAATGTACCGTTCCTTCTATGTACCAAGTTTCCGACATACGCCCGTTTAATTTTCAGCAACTAAACTTAAAGCATTAACAATGAGTAATATTTTGCTTTGCGGAAACGTACGGTGACAGTAGCCGTAAGTGCCGTAACAACACTCAATAGTTTACTATTAGTCTGCCTATGTAACAACACTGGTACAGAATTTCTTTCTTTTATTGCATAAAAAAGATTTCTATCTGATGCCGCATCAATGGGTTTAAGGCACAGGAAGTGAAACCAACCTCGGGGCGCTCGGCTAAGTAATAAGTATCTGTGTTTCACAAGCTCACTTACAAACCTACGCTTGAACACTAAGCTGTGTACTAAGTACCAACTAATGGAGTTTTTTGATTAGCTATAAACAATTTCTTCCGCGGTTCTATTTGCTGCTTAACAGTTGAGTTTCGAAGGATTATTACGCGCTCAAGTTGACGAAACATTGTTTTATGTAATGGACTTGTGAGTCATAGAACCAAACTACATCACACTGTATAGTGCAACGTAGGTCATGCTTATTAATACCCTTTTATCAAGTTGTTAGAATCCAGCAGTAATGTTCACACAGTCGGTTTAGAGTCTTATAACAACGCTGCTAATATCACATAATGCGGTGTCAGCGAGTCGGTAGCAGTTGGAAACTTGGAACACATGGAGGCGTACATCGTACAATCGCTCGCTATAAACGTAAACACCTGTGTATGAGCGTGATCGCGTTGTTGCAACGTCGGTTGCAACAAATCAGTTTGGAGAGGTGCGGGACGCGGCCGCACCACACATGCATTATTCAAGGCTCATTTCTATTCAACGCCGACAGGCCGCCCGATAAAAACTTCTCGTTTGACAACTTGGACGCCTGCACCCTTTGTACTTACGTCATGTCTCCTGCGCTGATACGAGCTGCTTAAGTGTCTTAAACATTATTTGTCACTGCTATATTTATGAGCCAGTAATAACCTTATCGACACGAATTTGTTTTGTACTGCTACTGTTTCATTGTTGTAGCGAGCACATGTTTGTATTAAATAACCGTTTCAGATACTTTAGTATTGTTGTTCTTAATAATTTGTTTGTGTTCTTATCGTTTAATAAATGCGAAGGCATCACACAATAATCAACCCAACAAACCGTAGACAAATTATGAGATTACGCGCCGTAATTGTGTGTTAAATATGTAAATTTTTGATTATGGGCTTTTAAGCTCTTCAAAGTCCGCCATTAACAATTTACATATTGTGGGTAATTATCGAACGTAACAAACGAAGCCATGTTCTGTATTTACATGTATTGTACGACAGAGGTTAAAGATCAAACAAGTATAGTTTTAACGATGCTTTATGTCGGAGCAAAAGCTCAACACTCCAATCGAAGCGTGATCGATTCGCCCTACTTACAATGTCTAGTGCACCAGAACACTGTATCAACTCTCCGACAACTTATTTAAATAGCGCAATGAAAATCACTATTACAATCGATATAAAAACGGACACAAAAACTGTTATTAATCAATTCTGACTTACTCAACAGCTTATTCCTAATTCGATTCTGTGTCTGGCTCCTAATCGATTGCATAACGCGATTCTATTCGATTTTTAATGATCATTAGGTAAACAGCCCAATTATCGGCGGCCGTTGAATGACAAGTGGTCGAGCGACACTCATTCGGAAGCGGCGAGAAACACCGTTGTGGCTGGCACAGTGCCCATGACCGGCGCGACGCCTTTACAGTTACACCGTAAGGGTGTGGATTGACGCTTCGTGTTTGCACGACTATAAAAATGGAAATGCGTAAAATAAAAATCTTCTGAATGCTATTTAGAAACTACGAGAACGTTTTATTTAGAGAACTAGGTTTTTTAACCTCGCCTAAGAGTCATTATCAAATATTATAGACGAAATAAAGAGCCTAATTAAAATAGTTTCCTCCGAATGTGGACACATAAATCTGTAAGAATTTGGAATTAAATCCTACTTGTATGATAAAATAAGAAATAAGTAAGAACGATAAATGGGCACATAAAGTCCTCGGGCAGGAGTGTGATCAATGCTGAGATTAATAAGTTCCGTCGGATACTTGGGCTTGTAGAATTCTTAATCGATTGAAGAACATTCGAGCACATTGGAATTCTCAAAATATTTGTTTAGTCATACTTCTTGGAACTGCAATAGACGCCAACTAACAGCTATGACAGAGAATTAAGATTTGTGAGTTCAGTGGCTTTGTTTTAAAATTAATCCTTTTCAAATTATTCAATTTTATCAGTAGACTTCTAGGTAACTGACCGATGCCTAATGATGCATGAAAGTCTCGGTAAAGTATTGATATAATATGACGTGATAGTCAACAATTACTACTATTACAAATACGGTTAATTATATATTAGGTTAACAGCGATTGATGACTCTGAATCTGATTATGAAAAGAGAGATGGTTGTCTAATTCATTCATGGTTTTTTTATTTTCTAATAACACGGTTTAATTTAAGTACGGTGCCGCCGTTTCATAAATTATGTGTTTAAATAAATAACGATTTCAAAATGGGCATTTAACCTGCAACTTACAATATAGGTAATCACACCAAAGTAGATGAGAGTAATAGAGAAGTTTGGAAGATAGAGACACGCTGCGTCGAACTCAAATAAAGGGATTGAGATAAGGGCAGGAGAATGGAGAATGCATGATGGTGAGCTTAGGCAGTCCTCGCATAAATTTTAATAGAGTCACAGTCATATAGTAATTTTCAGTTGACGCAAGTAGAACCTATTGTAATCAATATGTTATTCCTACAATTAGATGCGCAGTTCATTGAATATGAAAGTATTATGTAAGAATAATGTGATACAGTGTTAATAACGTTTATGACGTCTATAGAATATGGCTCCATGCCCACCAAACTTGCGAAGTTGTGACGACATCTTGATTGTGCTCTACCGACGTCGACCACAAAACCTAAACTTTGTTACACGACCTTTATAACTGAACTAGCATTCAATCATGTAACCCATTTGTTAAATTAACTGTGGTTATCGTTATATCGCTCACACCACTTGTTTACAAGAACAAGGAAAGTTGTAGCCGTTCGTTTTCACGCAGTCATGCTAATTATTCTTTCAAGGGCTTCAAACAATTTATTTTTAAAAGCGTCTGGCCGCTTGATGTTGATACTAACGAATAAATCAATGAGCCGTGATTTAAAAATAAATAAGTGAAACTTTGCCGTCGCTAAAACACGCGGGTGTTAAAGATAAAATTAGCCATCGTCAATGCGCCACGAGTGCTGAATGCAACAATTGCACTTTATAATAACCCGCATAGTAAACGCGCCAGCGATTGTCTGTGTCGAAACTCCATGGATCGTGCCGCAGGCTGTCGCAGCCGCTCATTCTCTAATTACTGCTATCAATTCCATTAGCGAACTTATTGTGTAACATGGCAACGGCAAATCATTAAATCAACTAACAACAGACTCAGCCTATTATTTCTAATACTTCGCTGTAGTTAATTATGATTCTTACTCAATCATCTATACCGGTAAATAAAACTGACAGAGTGACAGAACATTATCTCGGTAGGTGGTTGATGCATCACACAAGGGAATGACGAACTTATATGGTAAATCAACAAAACGACTAACCTATCCAGTCATTAAGTACATATGTGTGTCGCAAGGGCCTTGTTTTTTAGCATTTATATGTTCTATTGCAAGGCAGGAATTCTGCTAATCGTCGCTGGCAACATTTTGCACATGCCACGGACGTTGTTGCTGCGGTAAATGAGTGTAATTTAACCACAAGCAGGCTTCTCGGCGCGCCATACAGGCGAGCTGAGCCTACAAGACAGCAGCACTTATGATTATGAGTTACCATTGTTTTTCTTAATATACGCAACTAGTTTTTGTGTCCCGTATAGAGGGACTAATTTGTGTTGTTGTTTTCTTAACACATGCTTGTTTAAAATGTCTAAAGGGAAAAGAAAATGGCTAGAGCGTGCAGCAACGTTCCAATCTACGGAAACGAAAATTAATAAAGCTGCAGCTTAGCTCAGGATCTTAGCTTTACTTTTATTTATTCCTTAGGGAGTTTATAAAAGAAATTCTGTACGTTTACGCTTTAGACTAGTTTAGACTGTCTTCTTCTTCAAGCCGTGGGAGGGTCGTCTTCGATTTCCTGAAATATTTGTTTCCTACCAATTAAATTCAATTTGGACGATAAAATTAAAGTAATCAATCAATCCAAAGCAGGCGATATAATTTTATGGGTGTATTAATAATAAGGCTGCAGACTTGACAGTGTTAGCGATATCTAGCATACCTATCAATCCACATTAACAATGCTATGAGGAAACACCAAACAAGCTGCAAAATACTTCAATGCAGGCAAAACTAAGTTAATCCTCGTAGTTTTTCAAACATTCGTGCTAGCACAGTTCTTCAGTTGGCCGAGGTGTCATCATAATAGCAGGGCAGGTGTTATCTTTGCGTCGCCCACACAACACAAGTAAATCACCAAACACGCGCCCGCGCCGCCGCCGCCGCGCCACAATCTATGCAAATCGCGGGCTCAAACTTATTGCTCTCGCCTCAACTCCTTTCCAAATGCATACTAAATAGTGAGCCGACCACGCCAGCCTTTGTTCCAAGTTTTTCACTTAACCTCACGTGCTCCGTCGATTTTAATGGAAATATTTTCGGTGTGCTTACCTTTGGAAGGTTTATTTTGACAGGCTTTTGTTTTTGTTCAGGGAGGGACTACGTTTCCTCGTGATAATCTTTTTCTCCCGATCCAACTTGATAAACTAGGTGTTAATTAAAAAATCTAATTGCTTAGTCCAGTTACTTATTCATATTATAAGAATCGTCTCTACCTCCATGTAGGTATGTGAAAAGACTTGAGCAAATATTTTTATTTCTATTTTCTTAATTCTCAGACCATAATTAGGAAAATTTGTGCGGACATTAATTTGAAAGATAGTTTATATGAAAGCTTTGAACAATGAGTTTCATGTGCAGGTTGCTATTTATGTTGTTTCAAGTACGCCAATGTATTCCCATGGTGTTCTCAGAATAAGACACAGAATGTAACGAGAGATGTTGCTCCCGTTCTTCCGCATAGATGCTACTCGCATTGCGATCCAATTATACCTGATACCGTCGAGAAATATTATTGCGCTGATTTACTATGGCAACTATAATTACTGTGAGAATCGTAAACGGACACAATGCTGGCCTGCCCGACTATGGTTATAACATATAGGCATGTGATTTACACTATAAATCAATTTCCTGTTATTGAAGTTTTATACTTAAGTAAGTACTAAGTTTTATTTCTTCAACTCCGCAATGAATCGTTGAAACAGTGCTTGGACATGTGAATCACTTACTGATGAACAAAGAGCGTCATGTCGCGTTGGAACTACTTGCCTATTCTCATCGCCACAGGAAAAAAACTAAAGTTAAATGTAATTTTCCGCTTATCAATAAAGTGCCTAGAGGAATCTGCTAAAACATAGATGTTCCACGTCGACAACGCTAGACTTTCTAGAAGAAAATCGTCGTGTTTGAGCGCGTCTTGCTTGCATCGTCCGAGTGGTCATTGAACCCTCGCGAATTGTCGGCAGCAATTGTCTCCCGCCATCACAACGCAGCTGGGCTGGCCACCACAACCGTTAGTACTAATTGCACCGGCTATAATCACTTTACGACCCTATACAGCATGAATTAGAGAAACACAGTATCTCTTGCCGCTTGACTTCACATGAAGAGCGCCAAACCAGCCAAACTATCGAACACAACGGTTCTATATGGCTTAACCGATTTCAAAGCACTCAAGATGTTCCTAACAAACTTGTTGCGCTAAGAGCGTACCTAGCATACTCATAAACTTAGTTAACCCCTCTGTCGGCAACATAGCTGGCTTCAGTGCAGTTCAAATTAATTCGATTATCAGCGCACCTTGATCTCGCTAAAGCTCTCAGATTCCCTTCATTAGGTACCCACACATACGCGAGACTGCGGGATAATGAAACAAACACGATCAAACATTGATGTCTGACTAATATTTGTAGATGTAGATACATTTCTAGTTGGGTTTGTACGTCGTGAACTAGACGCAGTTGGAAGCTTTAATATGTACATTAAAGTATTACTCAATATTCAGATGGCGGGCGTTCCAAACTCACGCACTCTGCTGGAAGTTGGTCATGAATTCATTGTTTTTGACGTCGACGTTGATATTGAACCACAATAGGAAAGAGTTCAGGTCACGTTTGAACACTGCACGGACAGGGAATATTAAAGATCAAAATATATTGAATGGGTTGAGTTTTTAGAATTTTTCCCTTATGTAGAGACATGCATATCATTGAGGAGTAGTGCATTGCTGGGGCTTTCTTGGCGATTTAGTGAGCAAATTTATTAATTATGGGTTTTTGTGTTAAAACTTTGCAGGCTTGATTTGCTAAACATCGTCTCATATCACAGGTTAACCCAGGAGGTTGTCGGGTGCTCTACGGGGCTATTCTGCGGATGCTTTATTATAACTTCGACTTTGAGACTTCGAACCAAAGCCAGAACTTTGAAGGTTCAATCATTTGCAAATACGCCTCTATTTATAATGTATTGTATGCGTTGTTTCTGCAACAGTTTACAACTCAATATCAGCTATTTGTATAGCTCGCTAGTACGCGCGCAGCAGACCTACATACCCGTTCTAGTGTGGCTCAGCTATCATGTCGATTACTTCAGATCGCCGTGTACTGACCATTGACTAGGAAAACAAATGAACAATATAATCACTCAGTAGGAAATATGTGTCTATACCTTTCTTTTATAAGTTAATTTTCATTAAATGCGTGGCGTTTGTGATATAGATCAATAGTTATAAGAAATTGCTCGAACTAACGAAGAATGACTTTGGTGGACTGTAACTGTTGTGTTGTTCCACAAATGATTATGATAGGAGACTACCCTGTAGTCTACGTTACAGGAACTGCTGATAGACGCCATTGAAGGTGAATAACTCGTAGCCCATTTGAAGGTTGAATCTATTTAGATTCCTATCGACACGCTAAGGAAAGCAAGAAAACGTCTTCACTCGTGTTAAGTCAACAATAATCAATCATACCACAAAACAAATACTACACAAAGTGAAAATCTTTACAAAATAACAATCAGCATAATGACCCCATCATTACAATTTACCTCCTGGTAAAACTAATGCTCCGGAGAACGTACAACAACAAATAGAGAAGCAGTCTAAACGACCTAATGGCTATTTCATACTCCAACCATACATTTATCGCTTAACGCTTCTGTGGTTGCTTGCAGACTACAGTGAGTTGTTATCTCTGCCAGTTGCAGCCACGTTACGCGCTGACGCCTCTCATTTACGCCATACGAAAAGTAATTTGAACGTCCGTTTTGCAAAACCAATCGTCTCAGTACCATTCACCTTTTACAACCAAACACTTGGTCAGCTTGAAAGTGTACAACTTTCTTTTGATGAATAAGTATAGTGTTCAATCTTGGGACTTGTAAGTCGTAGAGTTACAGCCTATCAATTATAAACATGTCGTGGAAGTCCCTAAGACTATTAGCACTCGATCACTTGGCATGTAATGTCCTGTGACATATTACTTTATATTCAGGCGAGCGGCCGTCGGGCGTCGGCATACGACATTATTTACATATAAGTCGTTGTTCCTGTGCTCATTCATGGCCCGCCTCGCTCAGACCACGCTGATTTATCGCCTTAATTTCATAAGTATCTCTTTGTTACCAGGCCATCTATATCATATTTGAGTAATATCCCGCTCGCTTTATTGGATATGTTCAAGAAGGGTCAAATTCAGAGGACCCAAAACCAATTAGATTGTATGCTTCATGGTAGTCATTTGCCTACATTTTTTCGCTGGAACTGGCGCTTCCAACTTTTGGGAAGGATCCTATTTTTCGTGCGTAGATTAAATCGTTTTGTTACAACATGGTATGTCGCGTGTCGTTCAAAATGATGTGTTCATACAGTGAGTAAAAGAAGCTTTTTAGCTCCTCTTGTTTCGATAATTACCCGATTATCTTATTAACTTATCAAACTTTCCTCTCGCAGGTCTGCTGGAAGAAATTTCTTTTTGAAATAAGCAGTACCTTTGTGCTCTTCTATTTGTTATGTTTTTATCCTTTTTTTTGTATTTTGTGTGTGCATAAATAAATAAATAAATAATAATAACTTCTATCTTTCCTTAGGCGAAGACGTCCCTGTTAATCTTTGCACAAGCTTTTATTTAACTTTTTTTTACACTGTTTGTATGTACCTATGTAAGTTGTCCGTTTCAAAATTTGCAAACCATTTCTCGACCACTTCACTTGTAGATCCATCCTATTATTATGTTTTTACAACAGCAATACAATCTGTTTACTATTAAGTAATCTGTGATAATACCAATTACCTCGCGGATAATGTTAATTCAGCAGACTGTGAACTTTGCCCATAATTTATGCATATTTTATTGCTGCACATGTGCATTATGTAAACAAACCCGTTTTGTTAATTATATTTACTCATTAGAATAAATAAAGTGCATAACAAAGGCTAAAGAACCTCGTGGATATTTTAAAAGGGTAAATACTAAAACAGTTACTTCTTTCCTTTTCTCACGATGAAATTACATACACTATAATATTATTGATAAAAGGAAAATGGATGTTAACGTGTGCGATTCATGATAAACACTTGTATGGAGGCCCTTTGCGTGATTCTCTAGCATTTTACGTGACATTTGAGCATAAATAGCTATTTCTGTTTTAGGATTTTATCGGATATGCGATATCCGAAAGTGTATCGTTTTATAAGCAGAAGCTGTGGAAGACTGTGATTGAATTTCGGCCTTCCGGCCATTTTGCTTTGGGTCATATTATCTTATCTTTCTTGATCCTCCTATTATAACCGAAAATAGAACCCTCGTTCATCAAAAGTCATGTAATGTCATGTAACTCGCCAATACTGCCGAGTCTTTTCATTCGAATAGATTTGCGACTTCCAATAGTTCGTGCTGTAGATCTTACGATAGAGTCACTTTACGACAGAGTGTGCTCAGGAAACGATGGTGTATCAAGTGGCATATTTATCTTCATTGACAAACTAGCAAACAACGAATTCGTAGCTCACATATCAATAGAGGACGTAGTAAGTAGACAAACTGTTTCTAAAGAACATAATAGAGTAGAAACGCGAGTTGACATGAAAAACGATTTCGTGAGGGTAACAAAAATTTCGCCTCGCGTGAAAAGATTCTGTGACGACTTATGCTGATTTTTCGACAACACGAGGCCTTAGCCGCACGTACACATAAAATGTGATAATGTTTAGTGTTTACGGCTAATGTTGCAAGACGACTAAAGACATTCGCTGAGAACTTGCAATCCGAGTCTTAATTCGCAGCTGGCGGAGCGAGTATGATTCACCTCTACTACGCTCACTTGCGATCTGTTGTCGTATTGTATCAAAGTCTAAATTGGCGTAGCAATCTACATAAATACCTATGCTTTGTATTAGTATTATTCGATGTTGGCAGGCGAGCAGCGGCTACGTGACTCAGGGGTGAGATCTCTTGATCATCTTCGCGGATTTGGTTACTTTGAAACCTAAAAAAAATTGGCGTCGATCACTTCAAATTTGAACGGCTTAAAGATTTAATTTTCATGTGTATCTTGATTCTCTTTGACAGTCGGAAGCTCAGAAGTTTTTTTTAATAAATATTTGCGGAGATATTGTTGCTTCGGCTTCCCAATTCCATGACTTGGATGTTGAATCACTATTAGTGAATCATTACTTTTTTTGTCATCAACCAAGCGCTATCCCGATCTGTTGCCAGGGTCAGATTGCCAAAAAGTATATTGGGCATTTGATTGGCCGCTTCATCCTCTTTACCTTGTGACAAAGTGCATTGCATCAATTGCATCGTCCATTAAGTCCAAATATTAATGGGTATATTCGTCATTATGTGTGACATACATAACTTCGATTTGTAAATGTAAAGGTAAATTGAAAACATTGCATATAATACCTACGTAAATCGCAATTGCATGCAAAAGGAGAAGCAAAACATTTTTATTAGGTTGCATAACATTTGACGTTTCCGTATGAGTCGATGTGCGATATTGCTGATCGTCTGACGCGGTGGCTGCGGAGTGCCGACGGCAGACACGGTTCGGCAGCGAGGGGGTTACAGCATTGTGTGGCATTCTGCGGCCTATTGCACGGTGTAATGACGAGTTGAGGTGACGAGCATAGACAGTGCATAGTGCAAGACACGTGGACCACACCACGCACAACGCTTTTGTGCTTTGTGTCATACACTACACCTCGCGTTTGTAAACATTCACGCGAACCAGTAAACATCTTTGTGATGCCACTTGATTGTACATTTGTACCACCGCACGCGCACATTTTAATAAACATAATAATCTTGCTTGAATCATTAATCATCCCATCCCACTTTAATATTCCGAAGAGGAATTAATAAAAACCCATTGCCCCATTTCCTAGCGGTTTGAGTTTTGAATAATTAATTGGAGTCAGACGACGGTAAAATCGAATATTATGTATGAACTAAGTACACGCGTGTTTTGTCAACGAGTTGTTAACGGCGATAATGTACCGTGAACGTGATTATGCGTAACTGGATATATCGCATATTATGATCACAAAATTAATTAATTAACTAAATAAACATACATAATCCTTTAATTGACAAGTTCTTAATTTATTACCAAAATATAACATAGGTTGTACGGCTCGTAACTCCATTGACCGTATTAACAATATTGTTGGATTACATGACTGACCTTTCCTGAAACAAAATATACGAAAACCGCACGGTGGGCCGATTTGAGCAAACCCGTAGAGCACTGGACGGTCAACCGAAAATTAATTAACATACTTTGGCGCGCAACCCTCGGCCGTTGCGCGGACGGTTCGCTCACAGGTGGCCGGGGTCCACCGGCCCACCCCCACATCACACACCCCAACAACTAGGGCTACCACCTTTGTAAACGTTTTTGTTCCCATAACGATTCATGATTTTGTTTTTTATTATTTTCCGCGCGCTCGAATACAGAACAGAGATAAAACGATGTTAACTACGGATTTATGGAACTGCAAATATGTGGTACTTCCGGAACGAGGTTGAAAGCTTTTGATTCGATAATGATAGTGATAGATATCTAGATGTAACATTTAGATTTCATTAACGTTATTACACATGGAGTTATTACAGGATAGATCTCCGCTCTTAACTACCTAATTATTATTAAAAAGCGACGTGATTTACTAGCTTCAGGAAATTCACCTATAATTACTTATTGACTGGCCTGTTGGTCTAGTGGTTAGTGACCCTAACTGCTATGCCAGAGGTCGTGGGTTCGATTCCCACCCAGGACAAATGTTTGTGTGATGAGCACGATCATTTGTTCTGTGTCTGGGTGTAATTTATCTATAATATGTATGTATTTAGAAATATATAAGTATGTTTATCAGTTGTCTAGTACCCATAACACAAGCTCTGCTTAGCTTGGGACTAAAATGGCGTTGTGTGATAGTTGTTGTGGAATTGGCAGCCCTGGGGAATCTGAAAACATATCTCTACATTTCAAATCTACGTACCTATATGAAGTTAATTTGATGTGTCTGATTGCTAGCAGAGTAGTCAAACGAAATACCGTTAACAGGATTCAACCACAAATTCGACATTTGTTTTGTTGAACGCACAATTAAATTGATTAAGTACTATTTTGTACTGTGTCGTCACAATAAGTGATTTCTCATAATAGATATAAAGCTACCCAGTGAAGCCGAAAGATACTTGTTCTCCTCGTCATTGCGAGCATTTTTTTGTTTAGACCTAGTCCTAGGCGACCTTTTAGGAACGGAGATATTGGATCTGAAAGTCCCAACTTTTTAAAAGTTTTTTTTTATGCAAGTATTCAATGCTATACTTTACATTAATTACCTTCCCGACTTCTGCACTATTCAATACCTCACCAGCACAGTGTTTTGAGTGCGTTATATTGTAGAGTCCTAGCCATAAACGGGGTTTTTCACGCCGAAAGAAAACCATTTCCCAGCAATACTTTTTGCGTAGAATTACTTTGTTTATTGTAGAGAATGCTTGGTTGCCAGCTTCATGAAGGGTTCGTTTAAAACTTGTATATTCAAAGCCAATGCGGAAATAGTATAAATAGTATTTTGATGAAAATGTACCAGCGATTGAAAAGCACGCAACAGGCCTACTAAAACTTAATTAGACAATATAATTTACTTATGACCCATTAAGTTAACTGTATTTTTGTTTTATTGACGTCGTAAATTTTTTAATTGCACAATCATACTATAATTTTAATTTTTCATGTAGGTCACTTACTCAGGTAGGTACTTTCCTGTTTTATTTGTCATTTTTTTTATATTTTTTGTAAATAAATAATCTTCTTCAATTAGCGAAACAAGGTCTAGAATGGTTGCAAATGTTGCGATTGCATAAGTGGATAATAGGAAAATGTTTGGAAAAAACGTGCTACCACGAAACTGCTTTTATAGATTTTAAAAGGCACACGCGATATGGAAGGGCCAAACAGCATTAAATTGCCGGAATTATTCCATTGTTGATGTTAAATGCATTCCTGTTTCAGGAATCGCGTGCAACACATATGTACAAACGTATATAGACCCGTTTTGACGTACATAAATAACGGTACAGAATCACCCTGCTCATAGTTTCGGGCATAACTATGCTAACTGAAATATTACCCCGAGATATAATAAATCTGAAAGTTTCATTTACAGTCGAGACTGAATTATGAAAGTAAATCCAATTGAAAACTGAATTGAAAAAGTCACTAAATGACATTCAAATTCAATCAATGCCTGTCTCCGTCCAATGCAGCCTTTCAGCGGAAATTTGAAAGTCTGGTAAATATTTGATCTTAAAAACCGTTTTATTATTCACTTTAGTAGCTAGAACTGTTGATACAACCATGTATAAACATTTGCTACACAAAGGTTTCTGTATGCGTAACTATTATGTCGGCTAGTGTCCCAACAGTTCTCTTTTACCTCCAAGTGACTAATATTGCGTACGTAAGTACTACATACCTACTTTGTGGGCATTGTCTATAAATACAGCGTGTGCCTTTTGTGCCGCCCACTCCGATATGTTATAAATGTTCCTGGAGAGTTTACCCTAGTTCTGTTCTTGATTCAGTGTTATTATGAATTTATCGAAGTTATGTTACTTGCCAGTTTCGTCATAATGCCTATTTCGATAAAGTATTAAATAATAGGGTCCGCTGCATTACTTCCCTATTTTATTATTAGTTGTTGGTAGTCCTATTCATGCTATAACAATAGGCTTAACCCGACAGAGTTCATATAAATAAAATCGCAAACATTACTGCTAATATTGCACAACAGTATAAATCGCACGCATGAAATAGATAGGTCCCATCAGTGTCTCCATATACACGGTAATTACCGTAGATGCACCGTAATCAAGTCGCTATCTACGGTCAAGGTAATAATGTATTACCGTGTCATAAATCACCGTATTACCATTAAGAACTAATTTATTTATTTATTTCACCGTGTACTGCCTAAAAGTCCTGCAGCGAATATCACGTCAGTCAAATTAACAATTTTGTAAAGGCAACACTGCCGGGGGTCGAAAGAAACAAACTTCTCACCAAAACAATATTATCCCTTTCCTTGCAGTCGGGTAAAAAGGAATAGAAATGGGAAAAACTGTGTTGATTTCAGGCAAAATAACGATGTGAAAAATGCAAAATTCAACATTAATCTAATATTAATGTTGAATTTTGCATGTTTCACATGTATTTTTTTTTTTTAAGTACTTATTTAAAGAGCAAAATATAGTGTTTTGATTCATTTCATATTAATGTTGTTATATTTTCCTTTGAAAAATTACACGGTAATTTACACGGTATACTTTTAGTAAATACACCGTAATTTGGTCGAGAAACACCGTATTTTTACCCTAGCAACACGGTAACTCTCGATTTACATATGGAGACACTGGGTCCCATACTCCCGTTTAAATATGATCAAGAGTCGACCCCACCGCGGCGTAGCGAGGGTCCCACTTATTGCGGGCACTTGTCATATCAGCACAATGAACAGCCATGCTTTATTATTTTAATTATTGCACGTCCACGATGCGCCCTTTGTCAGCCAACCGCGAGCGCTCTGCTCGAATTAGTCACTGCTGAATAATAATTGTCCTAATTGAAGATCCTTGATACAACTTGTGGAGTTGTCTCTATACCACTAAGGTGAGTAGACGGAATAGATAATAAATACGTACTATTATGGAAATGTACGCATGATAGCGTAAAGATAAAGAAGAAATACTTAGTACACGCTTATTTTTGATTGATAAAACTGTTCGCAGAAACCGTTCTGGATTATAAAGAGGTCAATTTCTCATTTATAAAGACGATTTCTCAATATGTATGAGACGGAGACAATGCGAATTCGTTGCGTCAATGTAATGTAAGGCGTATTGACACTTTGACAGTACAATATACTAAGTTGCAAGTTTTTGTACAGTACCGCTGTCATTCACATTAGGAAATGATATTTCGCGAGAATAATTTAATTGGATCAGCGACCTAATTGTTTCTTATCTAGAAAACTGGTATATAGGATAAGGAGATTGAAATGTAGTGTAAAGGAAAATCTTCGATATATATATTGCCGGAATGTAGGTAGATAAAGATAGGATTTATAAAGTAACGAGGAGGACAGCTCGTCGCGAAGAAGGCAGGCGGGCGCATACTTTACTCTCGACTCTCGATCCGATCTTCATAAAGAAATTCTCCGTTTTGATATTATATTTATATTGTAAATGTTTCGTACCTGCATATTTGTAACAGTAAATATGAAAATTTCCGGAATGCCTACGAGCTCGCCTCCGATCTTGAGGGAACAAAGATTTTATTTGGTATTATGAAAATTTGAACTCGGGAGGTATTCCTTGGCTTCATTTGCCAGTTTAATTTCTTAACGAAATATGAAGAAATCTTTAGAAACTTTATAATCGTTTAGTTTAGCAAAAAACAATGTCGCCTTTAAGTTATGTTAATTTAAATGGTTCTATTAATAAAAGTGGTGAAATCAATTCAAATGTAAACTCGCTTGAAACAACCAGTCTTCAAAACTGGCCGTCAATTCGCAAAAGCTTTTGGTAATGCCTTAAAAATAGTATCGGAGACTAACCACAGTTTTGCCGATGTATTATGGTATCGGCCACAATACGATTGGAAGTTTACAAGACGAGCATCCGACACGGTAAACAAACAAGCGTACTGACGTCAGAGGCACTCGAGCTGAGACTGAGAGACTCGTATCAACTCCTACGTGTGTGCTACCAGACATCCATTCATTATTACTTTAGTAATTATAATTTTCATATTGTTAAAAGGAGAATACTGCAATTAAACTTGATTCGAAATTTTATACAATCTTCGACAGCTGCTGTTCATAAATTCTCATGAACTCTTTTCTTCTTTTTATTTTATTTAATATGGGCTTACTCTTGACCTCAATCTTGCCCTAAGGGCAGAGATGAGGTCGACGATGGAAGGAGCTTACCCAGAAGAAGCCTATTTACTCGCGACTTAAATAGATTGGGGTTATATGAACTTGGGAAAACCGATTCAGGCAGGGTGTTCCACTCCTTGGCTGTACGAATAATGAAAGTCTTAGCAAAACGCTTCGTACGAATGTGTGGAACATCGACAAGGTATGGGTGATAACCTGCAGTACGCCTAGTCTCTCGATGGAAGAAGGGAGATGGTGGAATAAGCTCGTGGAGCTCTTGCGCACACTCTCCGAAGTACAGTCTGTAGAAGACCGACAGACATGCAACTTTGCGGCGGTGGGCCAAGCTATGTAGCTTGCGGCAACCAGCTTGGCGTCACCAATCAGCCTCCTCTAATCTGACGTCTCTTGAAATCAGCCGCACGAGCTGACCTTCCAGCTTCAGCCGTGCTTGCCGAGGTTGGTCCGTGGATGGGTGGCTATCATTATATACCGAGTTTCCTCCGTGCCGTCTCAGCTGTCATTCGTAGATCTCTGACAGTCGTTGCGAGTAGTCAGAAGTCCCAACTCTGCAGTCTTACTAAAGGATATCGTATTTCCCAGTTACTGGGTTGTGAAGGTCGGATAGGCAGTCGATTCATGTAAAATACTGTTACTCAGCTGCATCCGTTAAGAGTGAAAGCCAATCAAAACATAAATGGGAAAAGGCTAGGCAGATGTAGTGAGGAGGATAACACTTATCTTATAACATTCAATCGGTCGAATTGTAAATTTTCTTTCATTACGTGTATGGGTGAGTCATACATTTCACGGTCACACACGTTATCTAGAATTACATGTTACGATGATACTGATTGTTATGTAATCGGTTATCGCTTGTCGGAAAAATTCGGATTGTTGCGACCAAATGCTTTTCAAGAATCTATTTTTAGGAACACTGAAGCCGTTGCAAAGTTTTGAAACTCTTTTCAGTTAGGCGTGTAAAGTTAATGTTGTATAGGTACTTTGTTTAAAAGTCGAAGTAAGTTTTTAACCGACTTTTAAAAAAAGAAGCAGGTTCTCAATTCGGATGTTTATATACTTATATATATATTTTTTTATGTTTGTTCGGGCATAACTCCGTCACTTGCTAACCGATTTGAAAAAATATTTTTTTGTTGGTATACTTCCCAAATGGATTTTTATCGAAATCGAACAAGTGGTTTTTGAAAAATCAACTAAACTCAAAAAAAAACTTCAACCACTAAAAATTGAAAAATAAAAACTTTTTAACAAAAAATAAAACCGACTTCAAAAAAAAAAACAAAATAGTCAAAACTAAATTAGTTTCTGAAGTCGGTGGCAAAAAAAATTAAAACAAACAAACAAAAGTCACCGACTTCAGAAACTAATTTATTTTTGACTTTTTTGTGTTTTTTTTTTAAGTCGGTTTTATTTTTTGTTAAAAAGTTTTTATTTAGCTCCTAGCTTAGGCATACGGTTTGATACTATCTTACCAAGTTATCGTGATAAAAATTAGGCCTAATCTACGTCAACCTTAGGCCTTAGGATGCAATTAGTATTTCTACTGTTGGTAGTTACAGATAGTGTGAATTGAGCAAAGATAGGCGTAGTGTACTTCCCAGCAGGGCACTTATGATTATAGCCTAATCATCTGTTTTGCCATAACAATTCAATTTTCACGGACTTGTGTCTACTCATCTACTGCTGCTTCTATAAAGACGCCCTGGGACGATATAAAATAAATGTTCCCTACTTATTTTTGGGTGATCAATGAAAATCAGCTGTGCTGTAAGTCCCCGTAGTACAGTACCATGCTGAATGTAAGCTTTCTTGACACAGTCACGGCTGCAGCTATTGACTTTTACTGTTTTTTAATTGTTCCACTAATGTCTAGAATCTTTTTCTATCTTTCTTTCTAACCATGTATTTTTCTTGTGTTACAGCGAGCGGCGCGCTCGCAGCCGGCACCATTGCGTCCCCGTGGAGCACGGCGGCCGGCGCGCCCGACACCAATGGCTCGGGCGGCGCCGACGCTAAGCACCTGGACGTCGGCGATGCCAGTGACGATGAGAAGGTAAATACATAACATAATTAGCTTAAAACTTCCCCACTGCTGAGACACAGGTCTGTTCAGGAGGCACAGTGCGGGATCATCTTCATCATTTCAGCCGAAAGCCGTTCACTCCTGAACGTAGGGCTCCCCCAAGTGTCAAAACATTGACCAGGCCCATTGCGGGTTAGTAGATGGTAAATATTCCAGGACTGTCTGCTTCTCAAAGTTTTTGTGGGATATCTCTTGTGTGCTCCGCGGTCACACTTCGTTTCGTTTCCTCAGAGTACCTCCATCGGACTAAGTCATAATGATGTACCACCTCCTGTTCTACTCTTTGTACGTCCAACTCTGAGTTAAAACGGCCCGTCGTCGGTAGACACTGATAGCTCTATCGGTGGAAATAAAAGAATCATCGACACAAGTAATAGAAGAAGGTCTTCGTTAAGGATACAACTTGATTTTAGCCGATCGATGACATGATGAGGTGACTCATTTCAGGCGATAAATATTGACTGATCGACAAAGTGAGGGAGCATTCGAAAGTATTGCTTTTAAATGTACGAAGTGTAAAGCGCCTTCCCCAAGCGTTATCTATCAAGCATGTGGCTTAAGTATCTCTTAGTCAGCTGCCCGATAAGACTCAGATAAGAAGCAAGACTTTGGAACAACCATAACAATGTCCAGGTCCAAACCCAAATGACTAACACGTAAGTTTTAGCAGACTTGACCGGCCTACCATCAATTCTCTTGCAGTAGCTTAATGAATTCTTCCAATTTTGGAATAACCCTCTAACCAGTGTGAAGCATAAACCGTTCCAGACCATGCAGACGTTACTATCCCATTAATTTAATGATCATTGCTGGTCACTCGCCAACCGAGGCGCTGAACACGTGCCGATTTTAACTGCTCGTAAATATTAGTGCATATTTACGCTGTTCTTCACCTTAGTATGGGTGTTTCCCGCGTCTTTCAACTATTTACGGTTAGACTGGAAGCCGACACTGGCTTCTGTATGAAAAGATTTAGTTTTTCAATTTCGCGGAAGAAGGATTTCCTCAGAATCTATTCTGATGTTAGTTTTTCTCTCCATTCCAGTGTCGGTAACGTAATGTTTATTTCCTTGTCTCATGGCTAATCTTTCTTTATTTCCGTCGATCGTTGTTAGAATTGCAACTCAAGGATTGAAGGTTGCTGGTTATTTCATGTATCGTTACCAGTCTTTCAATAAACGAAACAATGAACTCACATTTGTACGGGTATTAGTAAATCTTAGTTCCCTTTTGTAAGTCATTAACCGCGGGAGCGTTGTTTGTAGAAGTAATAGTAAAGTCCGGATTAGAAGAGGGTACTTAAGCGTGTATGCTCGTGTAAACATAAACACACACATCTGTAATTTGCATAGGACAGAAAGTACAAGTATAGTTCACAGTCACACGCATTTGCGATTGCAGGTCGCACAAGGGTAACTTTAGAAGCCATTATCATATCGTGTAAAGCTTCGTGTAAAGTGATACATAAAATGTATCTCGTGTTTAGATATTTGCACGGAGTCTTTCGGCTGAATCACCCATGCGTGACTAAGAAATGCTAGATCTAAAAAAAATATTTCCAGTCATTCCTACTACTTTCGTCTGCTTTTCATTATCAATAGTATTTACTCCACAATCAATCACATGAAACAGATCATTAATAGATTTTTAAAGATCACAACGGCTGATTGATAACGAAATAAATCGTAAACTGTAACAAACTAAAACAAAACAATATTAGTAAGCGCGGTTGTGAGAAATTGCAAGTAAATATTGACTCTCAGTAGTTAACAAATACAGAAACAGCTACGTTTCAAGTAGTTTCAAGGAACAGTGATTCACGATGTTTTCGATCCCGGCCTGTTGGACCAAGTCGAGGGCAGCGCGTTATTTTTATTTTCTTTTGAGAATAGAAGCGAGTCTATTAATTACAATGACGCACTCCTCGAGTTGTAACAGTCTGTAAGCAAACTCTCTTTACAAATGTTCATAATAAGTAGGTACATCTGTTCAGTGTTCCTACTTAGTTTCTTGTAATAAGGCTTCTTGAATTTGTTTCGTTTTCTCTGGAAGTGGACTAGGCTAACATAGAAACAGTTTATCTTCGAAACGTATTTAGTTTGTAAGATTAATGATCGTATCGTAAGATTCGATTCATTGGGGCGTAACAAGCTTTCGATACAGTTAAAGCTACTAAGACAGTGCGTTCGGGAACAAGTTCTCGGCCGCGCCGAGACCGAGCGACCGCAGGGAAATGTTTCCTGTAGGTCATACTATAAATAAGAAGTAATCAAATCACCAACTGTTGTTTATGATGTAAACTATTAAAACTAAAACATTCGTACTAATTAGGGACACACACATAGTGTAGAAACTTTTGGTTCAAAACATTCATATTTGACCGCACTAACACAAAAGTTGCACTAGCAGCCAACTATTACAATAAGCGAATTCGCTATTACTGCAAGCATCTCTATTAGATTTAGAACATCGGGGTTGTACGGAACGCGATTGTTCCATAACTTAGTGGATATCTAGCTCATTACGTTATTGCCGTAATTATGGAACTTCCTGACTTCCAAGCTCTTCGGTTTACTGAAGTCTTGGATTGATCTGACCTTTTATACTATCCTTTTTTGCTGCGTGTTTTTTCTTTTAGTTTTCAAAACATTCGTGTCCTGTGGAACCGTGTTTGTTTCATTTATTTTACCTACTGTGGGAAAATGTATCGATTCTACATTGTTTCGATTTTTCAATAAGTTATGTTTTTATAACAAAGCACATTCGCAGGACATGTCCGCTGCCGATGCGGAGGGAGTATGGAGTCCGGACATTGAACAGAGCTTCCAAGAGGCTCTGGCTATCTACCCACCGTGTGGCAGACGCAAAATTATTCTCTCCGACGAGGGCAAGATGTACGGTGAGTCCAAACATGCTACAAGTCTTTGTAGGCACTAGCTTTTGCTATGTCTTTCCTAAATTGTATACTTTGGTGGTGCCAAACGGTTATTCAGATGAAGATGGTAATTTTTCTGCTGATCAAGGAGAAGATTCTGCTGTAAACAGTGGTAGGATTGACAGTTTTTCGCATAGAGCTCGTAAGTACACGCCTGCATAAGTCAAAATAGGCCTAAATGTAAATATCACACATGTAGCAATAATTGTGTTAAAATTGCTATCGTTAACACATCGACCTACCTATATGTCCCTTAACTTAAATAATGAAGAGATATCAAGGCCACTCCGCCGAAAATGAACAATGGCAGTGGCACGAGACAAAAGCCACTGTGGTACCTATTGAAGTCGGCCGACAAAGCGGTTTGCGCAATAGGATTCCGCGGAAAGACGTGAACCGACAATTATTATCTCTCTTGATCGGACCATGTCGCCAATTCGAGGAACCCATACGTCGCATGGCTTTTGTTTCAACGTTCACGTGTATAAATACACAAGTGGTAATTAGTCAGCAATGAATGCTATGCCCCATTTATGTTCCATCACAAGAAAAATATTTCTAAATTAACCCCCAACTGGTTGTCAATAAGCCACGATTATTAAAATGAAAGCTCTGTTCATGAAAGGGAGGCAGGAGCAAATTTTTTCACGTTACATTGTTAACTTAGAAAGCTCGTTAACGCGAACGTGACGATTGCTACATAAAAGCAGCGCTTTGCGTCCCGTAAATTAACTGCCGAAGGAAACGGTATTGCTTTAGTATTTTATAGTTGGCGTCTTCTTCTGTGTGGCTTTTGTTAATCCCGGCTGTTGACAAGTTGTCAGGGGTCGTCTCGCAGTTCCCAACGAAGTATTAAGAAGAAATAATAGTTTGAATAAAACAGTTTGCGAAGTGGGTTAGTTCTGGGTCCTGCATGCTTAACCCGGGGAGAATAGTTCCATAACGCTTTCCGAAAAGTAATATTACGGGTGCTATGGAGCAGAATTGACATAGGACAATTATCAGAGGGTGGCAGTGCCATTACAACGCCGCCGGACGCACATTAAGTTTGCGTCAAGCGCCCAACATTATACGTCCCGGTTTTAATTAAAGGACTGCCCGCTCAGCCTCGTCGCGGTGCCAAATGGAATTGCTAAACAAATTTACCACAGGCGATGTGTCCACCTTAAGTGATTTAATAGGCGTAAAGAAATGCGATGTTTAAATTACTTCAAATCTTACGGTTCACACTGCGGAAGGGGAAATTAGGGGAATGCCCAACATCTTTTAGGCCTATGATATGCTTTGATGTAGGAATTCACGTTCATTTTTTTTTTTGTGTCAAGCATTTAGAACTTCGTTCCTACCTACATAATAACACATGTCATATATAAAAGCAAAGCAAATAACTATAATAAAAGTCCTGAAATCAATTGAGAAAGCTTTGTCACATCTAATACGCAGACTCTATTTGTAAACAACTATGTCTAACTGTTATTACTGTGCAAAAGATGTTGATAATGGCTATCTGTGTGGATAATAATTGCGGACACGCGTCGCGTCGCCCGGACAATATATGACCACATTACTCGAGGACGTGTCCTCCCGCTTAATCTACGTAAAAGTGCGTCACCCTTGTCCGTTTCGTTGCCTCCCCATTCCCTTGCGCGCGTTACGTTCCACGGGACACTGTTTTGCTTGATCGTCATGTGCTGCAATAATCCCGCATTCTTTTAGGGTGATATTATTGTGTGTTTATTAAAAGAATAATGGGGAATTGTTTTGTATTTCAGCGGTTGGAATATTACGTTAGGATGTTTTGTTTTGGTTGAGTGGATGTAGATTCTCTATCTCTTTGACAATGTAGATCGCATACACCACAGATACACTTTGAGCAAAAAGTATAAATGGCCACTCAAGTCGTCCAGTAGAGTAGATAACTTTTACCGGGTGAAACACTTATCTGGTATTGAATGTCTAATAAACTGGGGATCTTCAGCTCCTTGATCAAAATAAGAGACGTAGAGCAGAATAAACACAAGACACACGCGTTTATCTGAAAGTTATGACAACTGAAGTCAAGTGCCGATAAAAGTTATCCTAGGCAGGCGATACCGTCCTGCTGTTATTAGATATCCAATACTAGGTCTCGTGCGAGTCGTAAGTCAGTGTATTGAGCTATCAGCTTCGTTATTAGGTACATTAGTGCATCTTCTGCGGCATGTCACCCACGTGGCGGGAGGGACCGCGGTGTTGTTGAAGAGTGTAGTTGAACAGTTTGCCAACAAAGCTAGTGCTCAACTCTGCTGGCGGCACGTTCGTGAGTTAAGACATTCAAAACCGCTCAATATCCTGGGAGTATGAAAGTTTCGTCGGCGCACGGCTTCACGTGGTCCGGGGGTGGCAGGCGAGGGGTTCGTCGGGAGGGCTAAACTATGCGAAGAATGCGCAATTAGTGAGCGAGCGAGCGTGTAAGGGGCCCGGCCGCGCCGCTAGGCGGCGAACGCAGTAAGAAAATATAAAGAAGGGGCGGGCCGCCCGCGCCCGTTGTTTAGCGCCCCGCCCGCTTCGGGCATAACTCCCGATTGTCTCCCAAGAAATCCTCCTTAGACCTGTCGCAACTCAACCCTTTCCGTGAGGATTTGCTTCGCATAGCTCCTGTTTGGGTCAGCGTGAAATTCTGCTACGACGCCCGTGTAACTCTACAAAGTCCAATATCTTTCGCAGAGCCTTTGTCACTCAAAGGTCTTCATTTTTGACGAACTGTCCTTGTTACTACAATATTGTTTCCATTCTGCCAAGCCTTATTTCCAAGTTATTATTCAAATACTCAGTTGTTCCCTATTAACACATTGTTGGCGGCACCCTAATAAAATTGTCTTAGATAATATCTAATTATAACCGAATCATGGTGTCGATCGGTGGGGTAGTGGTTGATAATTAGCTTAAATCACACGGAAAATGGGCTTAAAATATGCGGTTCTGAAATAAAATTATAGGCCTTGTTATATTATTAATTTAATACTGGTCATTAAAGTTAATAATTGGGTCTTAAATGCGTGTGTTACTTTTTGAATACTTGAGTAGTAGGAATATAAGTAGTTGAACAATGGAACTAAACATTTAGATCAATTTATTTTCAAAAGTGCTTGCACGGGCACGCAGCACGCACACCCTCTCGCCTTCCTAATAGACTGGTATTATTGATGGAAATATATTTTGTGGGCAAAAGCTCTATAAGCAAAAACAATCGCGAAGTCATGCCTCAGGTACGACGTTAATGTATTTCTGATGGATCTCCAATATCTCCCCAGTTGGCGAATAAATTACTTTTCAAAACGCCCCAGCCGTAAGACGAGGATCGGGAAAAAAATCATCACACCTAACTTACATTTAATTACAAACACCTAAAATTGTGAAACTTGTAAATAAACAAGAAAGTAATTATAATTGAACGACAGTAACAACAAATACCTGTTCAAAAAGAAAATAGTTAATATTCATAGTGTAGCTGGAGCGTGCACGCACAATTTCCTCGCGGAGTGCGCGAGAGCGTGGCCGCGTCGCGCTGGCAATGGACCAAATTAGCCAACTAACGAACTAATAAATAATGATCTCTTGTTTTTCTATTCACTGTGGAATAGAAACGTTTCGACTTGATCCTTCTCTGCACCGCACTATTTATAGAAGGATGCACACGACGTTTCGGGTGAAAGCACTCTTAATGCTCAATTCGCGGGCGCGTATGTCACAAGTGGAACTTACGTTCACAACGGATAACATACGACGTGTATATTCACTTTACTAATTCGTGCTAACAGCAATTTGTTAGAGTGGCCGCACTTACTAATTTTAGCTTAACACCCGCCGTGAAAAGTTTACGACGGTGCCATAATTTCGAAGTAATTTCAAGAATGTTTGACTTAACAGTCTTGAAGAGTTTCCTTCTCAAGATCTGAGCTTTCATTCTAGTTTAATATAAAAATAACTGATATTGCTTTTATCTTGTAGCAGGCCGTGTTGTAGCGCGGTATTTAAGGCGCAATGCAGAATATTATGATGAAGGTTATTACAGGCAATAACAGACGCAGGAAATCGTAAATAGTTTTTATTGAGAGTTTAAAATTCGCACGCAAAAGTAAAATGTAACAAGCTCGACTTATGGTAGGCTTACTTACACGGGAAACTGTATCATGATCCTTCACAATTGCCAAGAATTGCGCAATTTCGCGTTGCACTTGTGAACGCGTCTTTAGTGAAGATCCATAGATGACTCTACCCTGGAGTATAAATGTGGTGTTACTCCACAAAAGATGAGACACGTGATATGGTGGCCACAGGCAGGCCACGTGTCCCATCGTTTGTGTCCCGTTACTTGGACATAGCAGGAGCTTATAGACGCTACTGAAAGTGCCAAACTCGTCACCAAAAGGGCGGACTCAATGTAAATTGTCATCAACACGCTAAGAAGAAGACATTTCAAAATCGCAAAAAGCGCACAGTAACCAACCCCATTTTGCTCCTGTATGATGGACCAATTCGTAGTGTTAATCAATACCCGTACATATAGTTTGTACGTATACGTACGCATTGGCCTCAACGAGCAAGCAAGGGGTTAATTAAATTCGCACCAGCACAGCGGCTGACTCTCGTCGCCATCGCATTCCCCGAATTCAATGAGATTTCAATTTACTTTGCTCTGGCCGGCTCTTCCTCTATCGTTTCCATTAATTAATACACGATGTATATTAAAATTTTGTCAATGAGTTGCAGTTAGGTTTGATTACTCGTTTTATGAGTTGTAATGTACCTATGTTTCTAGATGAATTTTCCTTGGTTATTAATACTTTTTAGTAAGTATTGCTATCTAATGATTTGTAGAATTGTTCGGTTTATTAAATCGATGCTTCTTAAGAAAAGAAGACTGAATCACCGTTCTTTTATCAGTAACTTTTTAGCACATCATAGAGAGTTATAGAACATGCTGAAAACGCTTCGCTCATTTCGTCTGGTTTGTTTAGTTACTTTCATATGGCTATACTGTATGTTAGGTTAAACGAGGGACTTAGGTATTGAGGGCAGGAATTCAGTATTCGATTCTCGTTCCAAATATTATATGTAAAAAACCGGCCAAGAGCGTGTCGGGCCACGCTCAGTGTAGGGTTCCGTAGTAATAATTCTTTTTTTGTTTGAAATACGGGCCAATGAAACTTGACCTCTGGATTGTATAGGCGCTCATACGATTCAGGGACCAAATTATATTGGTTAACTGCAGTTTCCATCTGTTGTTTCCATCCAAGTTCAAAATAATTTTCCTAGAAAGTCCTTATAAAGTTCTACTTTTCAGATTTTTTTCGTATTTTCTAAACTTATGGTTCAAAAGTTAGAGGGGGGGGGGACGCTTTGTTTTTTACTTTTGGAGCGATTATTTCCGAAATTATTGACATTATCAAAAAATGATTTTAGTAAACCCCTATTCATTTTTAAATACCTTTCCAACAATATATCACACGTTAGGGTTAAAATTAAAAAAAAAATCACTTCCCACTTTACATATAGGGGGGCTACCCTAATAAAACATTTTTTTCCAATTTTTATTTTAGCACTTTGTCGGCGTGATTGATACACATATTGGTACCAAATTTCAGCTTTCTAGTGCTAACGGTCACAGAGATTAAGCGAGGACGGACAGACGGACAGACAGACAGACAGACAGACAGACATGGCGAAACTATAAGGGTTCCTAGTTGACTACGGAACCCTAAAAACTATAGGTAACCTTAATTTCACGCACGCTCTCCAGAATTCTCCAGATATCATTTCATTAGACGTTTCTTTAACCGCCATTGTCCTACGCCAGTTTTAAAATATGAAGGGAAAATGGATTAAGTATACCTAAAAGCCTATTCTTTATCTGAGCCTAAGTCATTGAATTATTCTACGATAAGCGCAAGGGTTGCTAGAATTTTGCGAAATATTTGGTATGGTTCTGTCTGTTGTTTATCAGTGTTTTTATTGTTATGTTTTTATTAGCATGCCCTATTGCGGGTTTCAATATGTCCCTAGTTTAAACTAACATACCTACTGTATAAACGGTGCCGAAAGGCACATTATCTCCTCGTCATTGCGACCATTTCTTCGTTCCGAGTCATATCTGGGAACCTTCTATTATAGTCACGAAGATATTGGAGGTCCAATTTTTTTTTCATACCAAACGCAAGTGAGCATTTAAATAAAATATAAAATTAAATATTTCATAAATAAACTTATAATTTGTATTAAAACAAAAATTTAAAATATCTTTCGACAACATTATTCAATGTAAACCAACTGAAAATTATTTCACAATCCCAATTTGCGCTGACTACGGACGATCCACCCCGCATTCCAATTCACTGCAGTTTCAATGATTGAAAATAGCTATTCAAAATATTTTGAAAATTGTTTCATAACAGGATCGACAGAGCGCTGCCTGCATTGCATTCTACGCGTTTGTCTGAAACAGCTATGTTAAATATTCCGCGGGCAATTGGCACATGTTTTAACCCCTTTATTACTTAAATTGAAATGTTTCACTGTTATTATTATATAAATGGCGAAGTTTGAATGTTTGGAACTGAATCATGGCGCAACTATATAGATGAATTAATCGTTTCAAATGGAGTTTGAGTTGGGATTCTGGTGGTGGACTATTTCTAGAATCAGAGCTTTTCATTTTGGGAAATGCGATGCGGTTTCGGTTTTAGACCGTTTTATTTGTGATTGAATGATATAATGTGCTTTTGGACATTTGATGGCATTTCTAGAAGATTACCAAATCCAATAACGAGCCAAGAGTGCTTAAGATTGAAGACAGTCTATTCCTAAAAATGCGTTAGTAATATGGGTCCATTACTCCATAGCTTTGACTAACTTGACCTTTATTACATTACAGGAAGGAACGAGCTGATAGCAAGGTATATAAAACTCAGAACAGGAAAGACGCGCACGAGAAAACAAGTCTCATCCCACATACAGGTGCTAGCTAGACGAAAATTACGGGAAATACAAGCGAAACTCAAAGTGGTTAGTATCTTTTAACATACCTACCACTATTTATGTAATTACATCAATATCAATTAGGATTGTTTTAGTTTTAAATGAAACATTTTTGTACTAGTGAAGCGACATTTGATGTCGAAGATTTGATTCAATTAGTTGAGTATTTTTGCTCCGTACCTACGGTGCCAATAAAAACATGTCACAGAAAATACAGAGTATTAAAATATACATATGAATGGCATTTAGGATGGTGGGGTGATGAAAGAAAAGGCCATGCAGTCAATGAGCACACTATCTAGCGCACAGATCGTTGCCGGGTTACCGCACCCAGCGTACCACCATACGGTACTCACCTTGCAAAAGGCATGCCTTTGTGTTTCTAGTAAAAATAAAACTAAATCGCCTTTAAATTGTGTTGCTTCACTACTATTTAGGCATGTTGCCAAATGCACGTATAAGTAAAGTATAGGCGACAATAACACCAATCGAATACTGTAATTGCTTTACTCACATTTTTGTTTCGTTTTCTACCATATTACAAATAATCGACTGGTAACTGGATTGGACTAAAACTTATTGAAAATACTCAATAATATTTATAGAAAGAATCATGTTTATAGACAGACACTTTGTTCAGGGCGCACACTACATTAAAAATAAAACTACATCCATGTCTCCATGTTTTCACAAACAAATAATGCTTCAAGTGATGTGTGTAGAATTTAACAACTTGAGCAGATAATAACATGAAAGCTTACTTTAACAATCGTTGTGATTTTAGAGATTTTAACAATGTATTTTATTTTTTCAGCAATTTTGGCAACCGGGTCTACAAGCCGGACCGTCACAAGAGTAAGTAACTTGCTAACATAAAGTATTGAATTTGAAGGAGTCCTTAGTACATAATTTAGATTAGAATAGATGTACTGTCTCATCCCCTTGTAATAGCTTGTAGGTTACCTACTAATTGACTGAAGTGACTTAGATCCAAAATATTCTAGCAGGTAAAACCAAGTCAAGGCCAATAAATACTCTGACACCAGGGGCTGCAGTCTCTACACTAATAACCGACGCTACGAATGTCGCTAAGTCGAAAAATCGTAAACTTATTTAATAGATTTTCAGCTTTATTTCTACAGTTTATGGTTGAACATCTAATATAGAAAGTTTACGATTTTACGACTTAGCGACATTCGTAGCGTCGTTATTAGTGTGTAGACTGCAGGCCCAGGTTAGGCACATAAACAAGAAGAAAAGATATGACCACTTTCTCTTTAGCACCAGACGACTACACCCAAGTATTCTTCCTTTTGAATCATTGGTTGCGACTTGCTGCGGGAAAGATACGACACGAAACATAGTGTAGAACCCAAGAGTTTGCGTCCAACATGGCGCTGTGTCTCATCCAAATATTTTTGCCTTCTAAGAAGATGTTGTTGCTATTTCAGTAATAGTAACGAGTAATCGAGAAGAATGGGGGAAAAGACATGCTACGCGGACCAGAAATAAATTGGGATAAGGAGGACAGAAGAATGATGATATCGTGCATTCGTGCCGCTACAAGAATTTCATCTGAAACTAACATACCTCTTTCTTTGTTCCAGCGTAAAACCGTTCCCTGGCGCAGGCTACAAAGGTGTCCCCGGTGTGGGAGGTGTAGGAGTACCGAGCGGGACGGACGTGGCGCCGCCACCGCCGTGGGAGGGTCGCGCCATCGCCACGCACAAGCTGAGGCTCGTCGAGTTCTCCGCCTTCGTCGAACACCCACGGGATCCAGAAACGGTAAGGTTTTGAAGACTAGGAGATCCGTTTAGTGCGGGCACTAGTAGACTTCCTTGTAGGACCCCAAACCGGTTTGTCGAATTTTCTGTCTTCGTCAATTAATATTCAAAGACTTGTGGTGGAAAACTGGCATTAAGTTCGTCTTTGTACGATTTTGTTGCGCATTAAGTTTTAATAAATAAATAAAACTGAATCGATCCGAAAACGGCAAGCGTTTGAAGAGATATTTGTAAAATCCCAAATTAAACCTACCTACCTGAATTTTCTCACTTCGTCAATAGAAACCCCCGATCAGAAATATGGGAATGCTTGTGGTAGTTCACACCCTTTTCCCATGGGGGTAGGCAGAAACCGCAGAGCGCCACTTGCTACGATCATTACATACTCCGAAGAACGGCACCGATAAGATATTAAAGAACATGAAGAAACATAAAATTACGAGATATCACTATTTCGGTGTTTCGAAGAAAGAGTCAGGCCCGTAATCCACCAAAGCGGAGAGGAGAGGAGACGAGAGGAGATGTGCCGCGAAGCTGGCATGTTATTTCCACCAAAGCGGAGAAGAGATGCGTTGCGGAGAGGAGATGTGAGCTGTGTGTAGCAGAGATGTGAGCTGTGAGAGATCGATAACAGTCAAGTTCTGTCTACGTTTCGGGACGTGCGAGGCGCGCGGAGAAGGCAGCGCAGCCCGGCCGCCCGACTAGACACTTCTCCGCTCTGCCGCGCCGCTTGCTCGCTCGCTGCACAAAATTCTATAGAAAAATGAGACATCTCCTCTCCTCTCCGCTTGACCCATTTCCACCAAAGCTAAGCGGAGAAGAGATGTGGAAATAACGAAATCGGATTGGTTTATTCAAACACATCTCCTCTCGTCTCCTCTCCTCTCCGCTTTGGTGGATTACGGGCCTTACGGGCCTAAAGCTGGTACGGACTACAAACCAACATTACAGACACTGACAGATACTTATTTACTGACAGCAGTAAATACAGTTTATTGTATGAAAATGTCCTATACAGCGAACACATTTAGTCCGCACTGGTTTGGCCGAATCTAAAGAAGTACATAATACAATATTGTTTGTTTTCCCTAAATAAATACATACGGGAAGGCGTCATAAAGTCTGTGGTTGTCTACTGAGTCAACGGACTGATGCTGACGTAGGTAATACCGTCTTGGGGAATTCCTAGCTTTAGCTATGCTCATGTAGCTACTGCATGGTTACCATTCTTGCTATCAATAATGAGGTCTTAGCAAAACCCGGATGCAGATCACAGACCCTGTAAATGTGTCGCAATAGTACATTTTAATATTACATTCAAGGCAGAATTCACAACCGAGCCGCCAGGTGAGGTTGTTATGAAGCCGAGAACTGCAGTAACAAATGCCAACATGCATCAATGGACGTTTTTCAATACAATTTCGAAGAAATAAAATTATAAACGGTAGGTATTTTTGTCATCAATAAAATTTTGGAGGGTCATATATTTTTCTTACTTATTAGTTGCTGAAATTAAATTAAATGGTAGGGACTTGAAAAAAAAATACTCTAGAGGCATAAAAAGGAGAATAATACATATTTTGTATGGAGAATCGCCACCGTGTTAGTTCTTAATGACATCTACAAGAAATGAGAGTGGTCGATATCGAGGGAAAGCAACAATCGATTTTCGAGTTCTAATCCGTACTGGTATCCTCGTCTTATTTCGCTGTTTCATGACTCTAACACAGATTTCACCTTGGACCTTTGAAACAATAAATAAAAGCAACGTCTCTTATAAAATATATACCACAATACAACTAAAGGACTGTCAGCGTTCACTAACAAATTGAAAGTAACGCACCTTGAACTTTTGGTGGCATGAAATACTAAATTGTAACTGTTTCGCTTTGACTGACATTATAACTTGTTTAAATAAATACTACCAACATTATTATAGTGTAAAAAAAACTTGAAAATCTAAGTAGCAAAGTTAGGACCATATATTAGTTTTCGAGCTATGTGAACGGTCGCCCTTTTAAAACGGAGGCATGAAGGTAGCTGCGGTTTGTTCGAAAGAGATACCGTGGCCTCGATACAAAGGGCTAAGAAAGAACATGGGTGGGTGGTGGTGGTTTTAGTCAGTAGAAGTCTGACACTCCCATACCACTCTGCCCAGAGCAGGAGGAGTCATTTGATGATTTCCCAAACGCCCAGAAAAAAGGGGCATGAAGGCAACCAGCATGTATGTAGGATCTACCAATCTGCACCGGGCCCGTCTGGTTGCTGGCAGCCCACTGTCCCAGCAGTGGGACCATAGGCTGATTATAAACACTGAGCTACATTTCCGAACAAAACACAAGATTTCTACGAACCGTGGTTGAGAAAGTCTTGATGGAAAAAACCAAAAACACCTTGCTCGACCTGGGAATCGAAGCCAGGACTGTATGCTCAACAGTCGCGCTTGCGACCTCTAGACCAACGAGTCAGTTGGAGTCTGGATTTGTGCCCGTTTAATGGCAATAGGCTCGCCCCTATTACATAGTGCAACGCACAGCTTGCTGTTCTGTGGGGCAACGTGTTTCTAGTACGTAGTTCTGTTACATACCTGGCAAAATGTGAGTCTACTATTAGGTACACCTATGTCCAACCCTTCACGGATTACAGTCGTGATGTTACTTCTACGAACATTTTATTGACCGTAACCATTTCTATTGTTTCCAGTACCCCAGTGCGGCGCCGGCGCAACATCTATTCGTACACATAGGCGGCACAGTTACATACGCAGATCCTTTATTAGAGGTAAGGAATTATCCCACTTATCTTTTCTTCAAAAGGCCTTGTCTTAATATTTTGGGAAAGAAAAAGACTTTGAGATAACACTGCTACTTAGTTGCCTTTCAAATGCTTGCAATACCGACACAAAGAATTTGATTTTTTAAGCTCCAATTTTTTTAAATCCCTAAAACAATGGGCTTACGGTCTTTATTTAACCTTTCTGGGAGAATTGTTCAAGTTTTTTATCTTAATCCTTCTTTTTTCATTTACAGTCGGTAGACGTACAACAGATTAACGATAAGTTCCCTGAGAAGAAAGGTGGCCTCAAAGAGTTATATGAAAAGGGACCCAGAAATGCCTTCTTCCTGGTCAAATTCTGGGCGGACCTGAACACAAGTAACCTGGACGATCCTGGGGCTTTCTACGGGGTCACTAGTGTGTAAGTATATTTTGATTTAATTATTTCGATGACTTATGGACAAAGCAACATGGTGACAGAAATCTATGGAGGCAGATGGGGAAGGTGTTTGCCAATGGTAGACAGTTTTTGAGGCACAAAAAACATAAATGACTAACTACCTAGTCGGTTTACGTGCGTGTAGTGAAAACATCAACATTGAGTTATGAAACTTCTTCTTTATCATGTGGCGAGGTCCTCTGACTTGGCTTTATATATTGTCGAGATATATCTGTCAGGTACGCTGGTTTCCTGAAGATGTTATCCTTCACCGAAGCAAGTGATAATAGAGTAGTTGACAAAAAAAAAACTAATTATCCGTGACATAGATTTCCAAAAAATATTGGACACGTATTTTTTCTTTTTGCGCGTAAACCAAAAATGAAGACGATACAGTGCTTCGAAAACTCGTGTGACGTCACATCGCACTACATTTTTTACCACGTAGTGCCGTCAAAAGCCCCCACCTCTTAATCTTTGACGCGTTTTATCTTCGTCAATTTTTATTAATTTTATAAAACAAAAAACACGTATCCAATATTTTTCGATAATATAACTGACGGACTAAACGGAAGTATATTTTTTTACCCAGCATCCCTATTATACAGTGCGCACATAGTCAGTCACACCACTAGTTATGAAACTAAAATAACTTTAATGTTCTTCGAAGCACAAAAGACTACCAACTGCTACGTCCTCTACTTTAGTGATATTTGTATTTCACGCGTGAAAAGATACGTAAGTCTTAATAAATAATGCCAAATGATATTATTTTTACGACTGTGACGCCATTAAAGCGATAAAATTGTAGCTATTCTGAACTACGTCAAATAATACCTACGGATTGAAATGTTAGGCATTGATTGATGTCCACATTGATATAATGCCAAGACTTGGAAGACCACTCGGATTCATTCAACATAAGCTTCGTCATCATTGTTATATCATCACCATCATATTATCCTAACTATCTGTCTGTCTGTCTTTGCTTCACGCCTAAACTACTGAACCGATTTGTGTGAAATTTGGTACAGACATAGTTTGGAACTTGAGAAAGGACATAGGATATTTTTTTTTCGCGAGATAAACCAAAAATCTGCCGGAAGTCACTATTCCACGCGAACGAAGTCGCGGGCAAAAGCTATAATAGTTGTTTTATAAATCACTCACTGCACTGCAATTAACGATGGACAAGTTTGCTAAAGTTCATCATCTAGAGTACCTACGGTGAAGGAGACATTGACTTGGATAGAATATCTATATAAAATAATATAATAATACAAGAGCCGACCACCAATATTTATGAATCCTATAAAGGAGAGGAATCTATCTCAAAAATAAAGAGTGCAGAAGCGACGCTTCCGCAAAAGTAGAAAAGAGAAAGAGTTGTACGAGCTCATTCCACCATCACCCTTCTTCAATCGGGACTCCAGACATACCGCAGGTTATCATCCTTACCTTGTCGATGTTCCATTTAATATGAAAATGGGTTTTTACGGTTTAGGTTAAGGAAAAATTGTTTTACCGATAACATTGCACTAAGAAAATGATGATGACGGGGAATTACGTTAACAGTACAAAATATATCTCACAAAAAAATAATCTCCTTTATTACAGGTACGAAAGCAATGAAAACATGACCATAACATGTAGTACTAAGGTCTGCTCCTTCGGCAAGCAAGTCGTGGAGAAGGTGGAAACAGAATACGCGCGCTTTGAAGGTGGCCGGTTCGTGTATCGCATACACCGGTCGCCCATGTGCGAGTACATGGTCAACTTCATACACAAGCTGAAGCATCTGCCCGAAAAATATATGATGAACAGCGTGTTAGAAAACTTCACTATACTACAGGTAAGTTTGAGATGATTTTTAAGGGTCGTCCTCCGGACAAATGAAAACGGGAACTTTTATACCGAAACCCCCTTTTTTGTTTTTTTGGGTGCCAATTTTGTTTCTGGAGAGGGTTGCACTGCACATCGGACTTTTTCTCAGTCCATCTATGGTTCACGCACACACTTGTGCACTATATTTCACTAAGCCTTTGACCGCCACGAGAGTATATGCTCACGTCGTCTATTAAATTCTGGGGTTAGAAATGAATGGCTGATCCCAAAAGACCCCTGAAGGCCCCCTGAGGCCTACACATGCTTCATTTCTTTAGTAGGATATATCGATATAGTAGTCCTAATTAGACATCGTTTTTCAGTGTTTGTGTAAAGGGGAAGTATTCTAGCTATACCTAACAAGTAAATAATAGCCCAGTCCAAAGCCGATAAATGACGACAAACAAACTTTACCCTACATAGAACAACACACCTTTACTTTTAATTACGTTTTTGCTACACAACAACAAAAAAATGCGCCCGATGGCATTTAAACGGCGAGTGCATTTAATCGGCGTTGTTTACTTGTAATGATGTGATAGTTATAGCGCTATGTTGCGCTACCTGTGAGCATGTGGGGCATGTGCTACGCAACCAGAATACTTGAGTGGTAGTCACGATTTGATAGGTTTGTTAGCTTGTAGAGTAAATGAATGGGCAAAGTTTTTCTGTTTTTCTTGGAAAGATCTCTACTGCCATTGCTTTCCACAGTTTGGAATGATTGAGCATAGTTTTTCTGTTCTTCGTGGACAGATTTCTACCCCCATTGCTTTTCAACGTTCTGTATGATAGAGTAGGACTTTCTGGTTATCATTATTTGAACCTTCTCAGTCATAACTTCGTAACATAACATCACGCCTGTAATCCCGAAGGGTTAGGCAAAGGTGTACTCATTACTACAACCACATTTCGTCAGGTATGTTTAAGTCCCCTGCAATAGGACGTGAGCTTCTTACCGGGCACAATCTTCTCCGTCCTTCTTGGTAAAATATCTTTCCCCATAGCCTTTAGTTCGCTCATTCTTTATGTGTTGCCTTTCCTGGCCATTGTCTCGTCAGCCGGCAAGTGGATTCTATGCTCGACTCAGAGTTAACATTCATCTTTCGGCACTTTGTGGTGTACTGACTCTGGTCTGCCCATCACCACTTCAGCCTAACACAACATCACGCTAGTAGTCCGCAAAGGATTAAGCAGAGGTATACCCTGAAGTACTCTGTCATTTCGCCAGTTTTGTTAAGTTAAAATCCCATGGAATATGGCGCGAGTTTATTGCCAACCGGCGACAATTTCAGACTCCGGAAAATACACAAATATAAATTCATCACATTTATAAGATAATTTAAGAAATAAATAATAGACACATACTAAACCCGAAACTTTTATTGTCCCACAGGTGGTGTCAAACCGAGACACGCAAGAGACATTATTATGTGCCGCGTTTGTGTTTGAAGTGTCGAACAGTGAGCATGGAGCGCAGCATCACATCTACAGACTCGTCAAAGACTGAAGCGCTCGCACAAGCACTACTCCCGTACAACCATTCCTGACGCAAGCCTCGCGACTATCTACGTGGATACCTGATACTACTGCGTTCGTCGTCCGGCGCACGCACACGTTTAAAGTTCTAGTGAACGTTGACTCAGTTCTTGTAATCTACGTAGAACTTGTCGTAAACGTGTATGTGTACCAGGTGATAAATCTTGGAAGACTAGTATCTGCATAGTACGTAGTCCCGCCGGCCGCCTCGCCGCTAGCGCCGCCTGGCGGTCGCACACGAGTGCTGTCCTAATTTCACTCCTACTCGTAAACACCTTTCTCTTTAGATTCAAAAATAAAAATATTTGTTGTTAAACCTAAAATAGCAAAATGTGATCTGAAAATTACGCTACAAGTATTTTTGTAACTGAGTGTTTATTATACATAGCTCAATTTTAAATATTCTATCGTAGTCCTGTTCCCTTGAATTGGCAACTGTACGATCGGTGTCGTCAATATAGGCCCCCTTGCCTATATGTAGGTTTTATTCTCACATTATGGTTTTCTAAATACTCTCATTCTAAAATGATTTCTATAAGGTTCAGGTTAAGATAAAGAGAGTAAGGGCCGGTTTCACCACTTGCTGATAAAGTCCCGGATAGCCTATCAGGAACTTATCTGCCAGATAAACTACAATTTTTGATAGCATTATCTGTCAGATAACTATCTGACACTTTATCCGTAACCGGTGAAACCGGCCCTAACAATAATATTTTACATAATTCTTAAAATACGAAATATCGTTCGGTATACTTCGCGTGTAAAAAATATCATATATAAATTTATATAGATTTGAATACACACAGTGCCTCTATAATTATGTTACATTAACATAAATTACTTGAGCATATTTAGTCTTTTCACTGCATTAGAACATTGAAGAGAAAATTGTAATATAATGCGCAAGTGAAAAGGTTAAACTTTAGTGTAGTATACCATGAAAATAATAGGTTTAATAAGTATATATATATAGAATTACGACACCTATTCTTTTTCAGTTAAGTGCTCGTGGTACAATTTACCTTTGCTATGTTTAGTTGTCTTTTTAAACCAGTCCAACTCTGTCTGTCCCTCCTTATTATAGAAATCTTATCTTCATTATTTTATATTTTGGCATCTATTTTTTTCTTTCGAGTATTTTATTATGCTTTAATTACTATTTTCATTTTGCCTTGTTATTTTTAGGTCTTTTTGAGACATAGCATTTTATCTAGTTTCTATGTACGATATGTTTTGCCAGATTTGACTTACTATTGCAGTCTTTGCCACATTAAATACTAGGTACTTAGGGTATGGTATAGTACCTACATTGTACATATTCTATTGTTATGTACGTAAAGTTAATAGTGTCCATGTGTTCACACGGTCTGCCAGATCTAAAATTGTATCATATGAAATTAATGACAAATCTTGTATGATCGTGTACCTACAATATGTACATATCTGACTATCAGGAACGTTTTCTTTGTAGTGGGACGCTATCTTCGTGTGTTCCGAGGCAGCTTTACCCTCCAGACCCTTCCTACAATTTCCCAGTTCCACAATAAATCGCTGTACATCCTTCCATTTCCATGAAACTAATATAAATCAACAATGGCCGCTTCTGCTTCCAGTTTCAAAGTACAAATGAGTGTCCAAACTACTCGACATACTTGCATGAATATGTTATCGTGGCAATGATTTGATCTCTCTTTTAGTCAAATATATTTAGGGTCCTCCCGTGCGTGCTATGGTGCGCTCATTTAATTTTACACAGTGTTAAGTTTATGTGCATTAAATAGTGTTTAGTTTCAAGACATGAGGTAGGAAAATATTATCTTAGATAATAAAAATAAGAGATTTTTGTATTTATTTGATAGAGTTATATTAGATAATTTGTAAAGTGACTAGCTTTAAGGTTCTTTTTTTATATGGCGATAGTCGTTCAGGAACTTATCCGTGAAGTTGTCACATATTTAGTACTTAAGAAAAAACTTAATTTTTGTTGCAATTGTAGATTTCCTTGTCCAATACTCTGTTATAAGATTTATTTTATCGAAATTACTTTTTTTTCTTTTCTTATCAAAATTATAAATCTTTGGTGTCTTCTATTTGCAATACGACGGCGTGTTCAATTATTAGTAAAAGAGATCTGCCCTGTTGTGATTTTATATTTTTAATGTTATTATGTACTCAATCAAATGAGATTAACTCAAATTATTCGAGTCTAGTGCAGCAGCATCGGAGTCGGATTTAGTTTACTAAACTAAATAAACATGGAATTGTTTTGATGCCGATGGCAATATTCAATATAGATATCGTTAGGTCGTGTTGTGTAAATAAAATAATTTTAGCGCATTTCTTTCAGTTAGTATTTGTAAGCGGTTTTTGCTTATATACAAGTCTTTCATATCGACAATCAGCCATATCAATATGAAAACATAAATAAAAGAATTAGTCGGCGGAGTTGGAGACAATCATTTGCAATCGGCTGCAATTACCTTCTATTTTTTATTATAGTTTTGACACTCCCTAAGTTTTTTGTTGATTTCTTTTCAATCGACATAGCAAATGATTTTTTACAATACTAGCCGACAGTGTACAGTATTTTAAAGATAATACTACGTTAAAGATTTGTATGAAAATTTAATTATATTGTCTTCATAAAATCATGTGTATTATTATTTCAGAATCTCTTTTTTATCTGTAGGACGCCCTGATAATGTAATCAACCTCCATGGAGAAAAGCCGGATTAGGATAATCACAAGAACATTCAAATTAGTTATCTTGTGTACAGTTCAATCAACATACTTACACATATTTTAAACAGGCAATAGATAAAACATGATAGATAAATATTATTTGTTAGGGTTCCTTATGTGACTTAAAATTCACACCTGTGACCTTACTCCTCATTTTTGTACAGAAAAGACAACTGGACCTCCGACCGAATGAGTATAACATGATGCCCGTAAACTCCGACGGGATAGGCAGAAGTAGACACTACAGAATTTCCGTATTCATTGGCTTATGAAAATCCTTTTAGAAGGTGTACTACAGGGACAGGGTGACTATTGATACAATAGGGGATCGAACAAAAAAAAACTAATTAGTCCGTCAGATACCTAGATTTCCAAAAAATATTGACCACATATTTTTTCTTTTTTCACGTAAACAAAAAATAAAGACGATACAGTGCTTCGAAAACTCGTGTGACGTCATATGATAGTACATTTTGTACTTTCAAGTGACGTTTCAAGCCCCACTCCATGATCTTTGACGCGCTTTATCTTCGTCAATTTTTATTGATTTGATAAAACAAAAAACACGTATCCAATATTTTTCGATAATCTAACTGACGGACTAAACAGAATCATGTTTTTTTGAGTCAGTCCGATCCCCTATTCTAAACACTGGGCTACCATATACATATGGCGTCACGCCTGTAATTCCAGGTTAAGACAGGTGTACCTAAGCACACACATTTCTCCAGATTGTTTAAGTTCCTTGTAATAGGGGGCGAGCCTATTGCCATCAACCGGGCACAAATTCAGGCTGCGTGGCTGCTACTGCTACTGAGAAATTCCTAATGGAAAAAACCCTACAACCCCGGGGGTTGTAGGGTTTTTTCCATTAGGATTTATCACTATAAAATTATTTCAAAAACCAAAACAAACTATCCGCGAGCTGGTAATAAAATTCAGAACTTTCACTACAAAGGGATTATGATGAACCCCACGTTTTTGATCGAATATTAAAGTATTTAATTAGAGGTAGTTATTAATCAGCCCAAGATAATGTTCAAATTACTTATGATAAGATATAAAATCCAAGGACTGGTCAACAAAATTCAGTCAGTTGTCAGTGATATTTGTGGAGGTAAGTGTATTAGATTTTATTTTTTCTAAGTACTTATTAGTATTTGATGGAACTGTTTTTCTATACTTAGTGGGCTTATTTTGTGAATTTTTTGAGGTCATAGCGACCAGTCTAGAATGGACGAAGAATGTTTTCTTTGTCTTTTACCGCCTTATTACAAAACGTAGTTAAACCTGGTTTAACTTAGACTTGGTTTATCTCGCATGGCGTCTCACTTCAATAATATTTAAAAGTAAGTGACAGCATGCGAGATAAACCAAGTCTAAGTTAAACCAGGTTTAACTAAGTTTTGTAATAAGGCGGTTAAAGTTTAGTTAAACCAGTAAGGACAAATTCCAGAAGTTACTCTAGACGCGGACACCTGCATACAAATACTTACAAAAATATCTGCTAGTGCCTGTACCAGTATCACTGATTCTGATAATAGGATCGCAGGACAAACCAGTATCATCCTCCAATTTAATCAAATCTTATTGCTGAAGTTTTTTAACGCTTTTTAGTGGCCTAAAGGTAAATTTATGATTTCTAATCCCTAAGTAAGCACACGTTAGACCAACCTCTATGCTAACGATCGACTCAGTCAATCGTAATAAGTTTGCGAGGATTTTAGAAAATGAATCATGGTGGAAGAAAACCAAAAGAAAGATGAAAAAAGGATATCGCAGGCCTGGGGGCCTAAAAAAATTCATAATATAATAGATAGTAAATTAGTAATTGCGTTTGTGACCGTTTTAAGAATGCTAACTAAGTAGATCAATAGTATGATTCTGCTAATGCGGTCATTGTAGACCCCCTGATTCGACAATCATGAATCAATCTTAGTAACTGTACCTACTTATCTCTAAATACCGCTTATCTCACACAAGAGCTTAGGATACTTCTCAAGAGCCAGATCGCAGTGCATTACGTATCAGAAAAATATGTGAGATATGTTATGATAAACAAAACAATCGTGGCTATGTGATGGATCACAGTAATGCAGGTGAATCATGGCATTAAAAGAGATTCCCATAGTGTTTATATACAGGGTGCAAGGAACAACGAGGCGCAACATTCTCTTGAAGTCTAGACCCATCCGCAGTTTTTCATCTTTTATCAACCACCATTGAATAAATTATACGCTGAAAGAACTAGAATCATGTGTTCAATTCGTTGTACAATCGCCAGTACACAAGCTACCCGAAACTTAAATTTTCCGAATCAACCTTAAACCTAATGCTTCAGCGATAAAGTTGAAAATCTATTACAGAAATTTGACAGATTTTATATTCGCTTGATGTGCTGTGCTTCGTATACCATGTATTTCTCTATCAATCTACAAAGGACGTAAAAAAGGTCGCTGTAGCGATGCTAGAGCAACGTCTCTGTCCAAAACTACATATATTCAGATTACCTGAAAGGCCTGTAGCTTTTGTAAGATCTCTATGGTGTGTTGCTATACTTTACTACAATAACCTAACATTTTTAGATGGCAATCTTCAAGCAAGTGGGGCTGATCGCCACTGTAGCACTATTATGTGCATTCCTAGCGGTAGTAGGAAGTGGTAAGTAAAGCTACAGTCTATATTAATTTATTCAGATTTGTTCAACTACCTACTTAATTTGTCTTAAGGACTCAACACACTTGGATCATTGTATGAAATCACGGACCCTCATTTATAAAGTGAAATCTCAAATTCAGTTGTGACTACTTCTGTCTGATTACCTACTACGTGTGGAGTGATTGCAGAAGTACTTATAAATAAGTACACACGTACACCTATCGACTTAATTATATTAGTTCCCTAGCTTTACTAAGAGGATCTCGATGGTACCTATGCTACTCCATCCCTAGGTAGGTATATAGGTATGACATGAAATGGTTTCTGGATGTCATAAGTAGGTAGAGGTACCTACCTACCTACCTCTTTTTTTTGTGGGTTGGTAAGTAAATCATCAAAGGGAGTGTCAGACTTCTACTGACTAAAAATCACCCATGTTCCTTCTTAGCCCTTTGTACAACTCTCTTTCGAAAATAACCCGCAACCCCGACAACGGGAACTACATACCTCTCAGATGCAATGGATAGCAACAGGCTGTATGTACAGACACCACATCAAGTTAGCCGAAACTGTTAAATTCAATCAACCTTGAACCTAATGCTTTAGCGATTAAGTTGAAAATCTATTAAATAAATTTGATACATAGATAGTATAATATGGCATACGCCAAACTGTAGCATTTTCTGGTGGAATTGTCAACTGAACAAAAATATCATACTTTAATTGCAGAAGACGTGCCATGTGCAGCTCGTTCTATAGGCATTGAAGGTAGATCAGTGGTCTGCGTATGCAACGCCACCTACTGCGACACTATCACCCGAGAGAACCCAGCACGAGGAACGTACGTTGTCTACACTTCCAACCATGTAAGTTTTTTTTTTTTTCAAATATTGAAAATCTAGGACTTGTAAAAGCAAAGGTAAGAATTCTTCAAGGCTGAAGAGCGGTTGGCTTAAGTTAGGGGCTAGGCGAATATAGAGTTAAATAGTGAATGATTGGAGGACCTCCCACCCATATCTATTCGAATTCGACAGCTGGTGTCGAATTCGAATAGATATGGGTGGGAGGTCTACGGCAGATGCCGTGAGTAAAGTTTTGCGTATGACTGCGGGCGGATGACTATGTGAGTGAGGGCGCAAGGGTGTAGTAGCAAGGGTAACCGAGATGGCGGCTAGATAAGAATAGAAGATTAAACAAATAGAGAAGAATACCTTCAAGACATCCACGCTGCGCCAAACCTAATAAACTATGATTAAGGCACGATAATGACGAACTACAACAGGCTTATAAGACTGAGTTAATTTGGCAAAGGTGACGCTGGACGTAAGATAAGTAGGTATAGCCCCCCAAGTAATCAGAAGATAATCAATGTTGTCATGATTACTCATGATGTATGCCTTTAATTTATTCAGTAGGTGTTTGTCGTGTTTCTAATCTTGCAAAACTTCATCAAAACGTCGAAATTTTATTGACGTTTTTAAAAAATAATGTCTAATACACTGCCTGTGGTAGTCTGAAAGTGGGGTCGGTGACTGAAAAATTATGTGGTAATCGGTTGTCGATGACCTCAGTAGAGCTTCTGAAAGAGTGGGTCTTAAAATGAACATGGACAAAACCAAGGTTATGTCGAATGTTCATGTAACACCCACTCCTATCAAGATCGGAGACTCTACGCTCGAAGTTGTGGACGATTATGTCTACCTGGGACAAACGGTCCAGTTGGGTAGATCTAACTTCGAGAAAGAGGTCAATCGTCGAATCCGACTCGGCTGGGCAGCGTTCGGGAAGCTGCGCGGTATCTTCTCGTCCAACTTACCCCAGTGTCTCAAGACGAAAGTCTATGACCAGTGTGTGTTGCCAGTGATTACATACGGGACCGAAACGTGGTCGCTCACAATGGGCCTTATCAGAAAGCTCAAAGTCACCCAAAGGGCAATGGAGAGGGCTATGCTCGGAGTTTCCTTGCGTGATCGAATCAGAAATGAGGACATCCGCATGAGAACCAAGGTTACCGACGTAGCCCGAAGAATCGCCAGACTTAAGTGGCAATGGGCAGGGCACATTGCTCGCAGAACGGATGGCCGATGGGGCCGAAAAGTTCTCGAATGGCGACCGCGAACCGGAAGACGTTGCGTTGGAAGGCCTCCCACTAGGTGGACCGATGACCTGGTCAAGGTTGCAGGAACCCGCTGGATGAGAGACGCACGGGACCGGTCAATGTGGCGACGCCTGGGGGAGGCCTATGTTCAGCAGTGGACGTCTTTTGGCTGAAATGATGATGAATGATGAATCGGTTGTCGTGGTATGGGCTGCGATGCGGAAGAATGAGGAAAATGTTAGAAAAGTTTTGAGAATGAATGTGGAGGGATATAAGAGTAGAGGATGACCAAAGAAACGATTGATGGGCTGTATATCATCCTGATGTAGCAAGAAAGGAGGTATCTGATGAGATGACGAGTAATAGAGAAATATGGAAGACTAGCTTTTGCCAGCGGCTTCGCCCGCGTGTAATGACGATTTTCCATACAAACTTTCATCCCCTATTTAACTCCCTTAGGGGTTGAATTTCGAAAAATCCTTCCTTATTCCTTGTCTACATTATAAAGGGAACCTCTGTGCAAAGTTTCAGCTTTTTAGGTCCAAGGGTTTGGGCTGGGCGTTGATGAGTCAGTCAGTCAGTCAGTCAGTCAGGACTTCTCTCTTTATTTATTAGAAGATGGAAGACATGCTGCGGTGACCGCAAATAATGATGATGACAATGCCTGTGGTACTGGTCCTACCTATTTACGAATCGTGACTTAACATACCTACTTTTGTGTGATTTTGACTAGCGATCAGTGTTAAAACTCAATATAAAAAGTGGAAAATCATCGAATAACCCCCCCCCCCCCCCCCCGCTCCGCTTCGTCTTCAAGGACCCACCAAGCAGACCCACTGATGGGTCTCCGAATACTGATGTGTCTCCCAAGACCTACTAGTGGGTCCTCTTGAGATTTTATTGTCTTTGAAGACCCACTGATAACAATATCGTTACTTAACGTGTACACCAAATGGCAAAACATAGAGCGCATATGAAAATGTAACGCCTGTTTAACTACCAGGAGAATAGAAGTAGGCAGGAGGTATTGAAAATATTTATTTTGTAGATGAAAAAAAAAAGATAGTAATTATAAGTAAAGTCCCACAAACTACCAGGAGAACAAAAGTAGGCAGGAGGTATTGAAAATATTTATTTTGGAGATGAAAAAAGTAAAGTCCCACAAACTACCAGAAGAACAGAAGTAGGCAGGAGATATTGAAAACATTTTTTTTGGAAATAAAAAAACGATAAAAGCTAATAATATTATTTTAAGGAATAATTTAGATTTGATTTAAAGATTCCAATTCCAATACCTCCTTCCTACTTCTGTTCTCCTGGTAGTTTGTGGGACTTTACTACCTACCTTTTTTTTCATCTCCAAAAAAAAAATGTTTTCAATTTCTTCTGCCTACTTCTGTTCTCCTGGTAGTTTTTGGGACTTTATTTATAACTATCTTTTTTTTTTCATCTCCAAAACAAATATTTTCAATACCTCCTGCCTACTTCTATTCTCCTGGTAGTTAAACAGGTGTTACATTTTCATATGCGCTCTATGTTTTGCCATTTGGCGTACACGTTAAGTAACGATATTGTTATCAGTGGGTCTTCAAAGACAATAAAATCTCAGAGGACCCACTAGTAGGTCTTGGGAGACACATCAGTATTCGGAGACCCACCAGTGGGTCTGCTTGGTGGGTCCTTGAAGACGAAGCCCCCCGCTCTTGGGCAGAGCGAAGGGGAGTGTCAGACTTCTACTGACTAAAAACCAAACCCATGTTCCTTCTTCGCCCTTGTGTCGGAGCCGCGTTATCCTTTCGATAATACCCTTACGTTGCATAAATCTCGATAAAAACCTCTGTGACTGACGGAAAACCCTAGACAAACATTCTTAACAGGACAAATAAAACATAACTTTTAATAACTTTCTAACAGGCTGGCCTAAGATTCGAAAAGAGAACCGGCGTTATCCAAACTGTAGCACCTGACGAACCTCTGGATGACCCAGGAGACTTACTACCTGAGCCAGAACCGGAACCTCTGCCTGACCTGCCCGAAGGTGGAGGTTTGGACCCACCGGCGACTACTGAAGACGACGATGATTACGGTGAAGATAGAATACCTGGAAGTAAGTATCCCTAGATACTTGCTCAAAAACTTTTTAAGCAAGTCATTATTACAACAAGGTTCCTGTATTTTCCCGTTGTGTTGAACATAGGCAACGAAATTTCACCAGTTTTTATTTAATAGGGACCGATTCGATTGCCTTAAACCAGGCTCAAATTCAGACTCCGGGTTGCTACTGAGAAATGCCTGATCGGAAACCCATTAACACATGGATTATCCTGGAAAACAAACCCAAGACCGCTTGCTCAGCATTAGTGCTTGCGACTAGACCAGCGAAGGAGGTAGTTTGTAACAGTAGTGCATAATTTTATTTATTTATTTAAACTTCATGCACAAGAGTGGTACTTATGCGGACTTAATACCACAAGGCATTCTCTACCAGTCAACCTTAGGGTCAAATAGGACAGCACTGTGGTAGAGTAAAAAAAAAAATAAGGAGAAAACCATGATCAGAAGTATTCAGAAGTTACGTATTCTTCTAAGTATATTTGTTAATAAACGACTGCAGTATTTTATTAATTTGAATCAAGTTCACATCAACCTTAGTAAGTAGAGTTAAATAGGTGCGTATACCTACTAGGTACCTAGGTACCGCACATGGATAAGAATAAGGATTAAATGATATCATAAAAGTATATTATAATGAGGATTTTTGATAATATGTAAAAACCATATCAAAAACGAAATATTGTGTTGTCTTGAACGTGAATGTTTTAAGTTATCAATGCCTATCTGACCTCTACAACTCAATTAGTGCTGGGTAACACGATGCCTTGGTAAGGCTGGTTTTCAGTCATTCAGGCCACTGACTACCTGTAAATAACGACTGTCGAAGTTAAACGAATGACAGCCGGGACTAAACGGCTTAACGTGCTTTCTAAGGTACATTGGTAATGGGTTGTCACTACAAACCCTTTTATTTACCACGAGTTCCTCAAATTCAATTCAACATGTTCATTTTCACATTACAGTCATAGGACTACTGTCCAACGTGGTCCTGCGAGTCTACCCAAGCACCCGCTACCAAGTTATCGAAGGCTTCGGTGGATCCGTCACCGATGCTGCTGCGATAAACTGGCGAAGCTTATCCGATGCTGCACAAGAGAAGATGATAACGTAAGATGATCATTAACTTGATGACCGAACTCATTGACCGATGACCTGGTGAAGGTTGTGGGGATCCGCTGGATGCGAGACGCACAGGACCGGTCAATGTGGCGATACTTAGAGGAGGCCTATGTCCAGCAGTGGACGTCTTTCGGCTGAAATGATGATGATGATGAAACATTTAAGGTTCGTTCAACGGAGAAGTTGCGAACCGGCTGTGGACACCGAGCTCATTAGGCTGCCGAGCATAAGGTCCAATTCCCCGGTCGAGCAGTTTTATTGGGTTTATCCATCAGGATTTTCTCAGTAGCAATCACCGAGTCTGAGTTTGCGCCCGGTTAATGGCAACAGGCGCGCCCCCTATTACACATAACTGGCGAAATGTGAGTGCACAAACTGGTTCGCATATGCCAAACCCTTTGCGGATTACAGGCGTGATATACCTAAGGTTTATTATGTAATCTCGGTGTCAGAGCAGTGACAACAAGTTCTTTGCCCTGGTTCAACTGAACCTGTAAATGGCAAACTAATCTTGCATGGAACCGCTCTCCAAGAGCTTAGAGTACCTTAGATGATGTAGGCAGATCCCTCATCTAAAATCATCACAAAACCAATCGAATTAATGAAAAAGTGAGTAACTTTAAAGGCTTGAAAATCTCAAAGGAATGATAACACGTATTTTCGTTTTCTTCTTTATCTAAAAAATAATCTTCAAGTTGATAGTAAGCCTTCTGAATATCCGCTAATTAATTAAATATCAACAGATAAATACATTCCTGAATCGCGTACGTTGTTTCAGTTGTTTGTTATGATTTGTCACAGCAGAAGGGTTGTTCCAGTTTTTGACAGTTAACTTTTGGTAAGCTGGCAGCTGGAGTGCCAGACTTAAGTGGCAATGGGCAGGCCACATTGCTCGCTGAACGGATGGCCGATGGGGCCGAAAAGTTCTGGAATGGCGACCGCGAACCGGAAGACGTTGCGTTGGAAGGCCTCCCACTAGGTGGACCGATGACCTGGTGAAGGTTGCGGGGATCCGCTGGATGCGAGCCGCACGGGACCGGTCAATGTGGCAACACTTAGGGGAGGCCATGTCCAGTATGGGACGTCTTTTGGCTGAAATTATGATGATGATGATGCTGGAGTGTGGATCTGCGTAATCCCGTTATCCACAACAAAACGACATCACGTGTGGATCCACGTCAAGGGCTAATTTCTTTTTTCTAGGCATATGCCTGCCTGGCAGGTATTTGGCAAGCAAGTCAAGCATAAGCTTAAGGACCTATCCTTCCTTCTCCTTATGTCCTAGACATACTATCAGACTTGTTCTTCATTCCTATGCCCTTCAAACTCCATAAAATATTATTCTCCTAATTTCAGCTCCTACTTCGGGTCTGAAGGACTGGAGTACAACCTGATCCGAGTACCGATCGCTGGCTGCGACTTCTCCGAGTACCCCTACACGTATGCTGAGACACCTTTGCACGACGCTACCCTATCGAACTTCTCATTGTCGGAACATGACTTCTTTTTGAAGGCAAGTTAAAACTAGAACTGAAAATGTACCAGCAATGAAAACCCCGGAACGATTCATGAGTTACCTACTTGCCATTTTTTGTGGGGTGGGAAATCATCAAATGACTCCTCCTGCTCTGGGTAGAGCGGTAGGGAGTGTCAGACTTCTACTGACTAAAAACCACCCATGTTCCTTCCAAGCCCTTTGTGGCCGCGGTATCTCTTTCGAACAACCCGCAGCCATTCATTATCCCCCATGTGATGAACTCTACCGAAAGCGCCACACAACACACAATTTAGATTGATATCGACACGCTAAGAGAAGATAATGGACCTACCCTCGTCATTTTATTGAGGTTCGTACGAAGAAGAGGTCTAAGGCATGATGATGGTGATAATAAAGGCAACTTAGGCAACTAACCCACAATGACGACGAACGATGACGACGAATGATTGACGGCACGGTTAGCGCAGTGGCTCAAGCAATGGACTGCCGCGCTGCGTGTCGCGGGTTCGATCCTCGCACGGAATGACGGAACAAATATTTGTAAGACCTACAGATAGTTGTTCCGGGTCTGGGTATTTGTGTATGTGAGTTTAAATGTTTGTGAACGCACCCACGATACAGGAGAAATTCCTAGTGTGGGGCAACGTTTTTTTTAAAGAAGAAAGAATGTTTATATTCATGACCAGTCACCATTCAAACCAACCACGACCCTATTAATTCAAAAAATAATGACACTATGCTGTTTACGTTTTAGCTTCCAATGATCAAGAGAGCTCAAAGAGTAGCAACAGATGAGATCAAGATTACAGCCAGTGCGTGGTCTCCCCCGGTATGGATGAAAACAAATGACGCTATTACTGGCTTCGCACAACTAAGACCTCAGTACTACCAGGCTTATGCCGATTACCATCTTCGGTAAGTTCTTCTTCTTATTGTGTGGGTAGCAAGGCACAGAGCAAGGTCTAACGACCCCACACGTCCTAGTGTCAGAGTTTCTAAACCGCCTCAAGCGGCCTTAAGGGCATCTGACATGGTTTGACGGCTGCTATTTGCGTTTACTCCCGTTGTCCCCGTACGCCCGTGCGTCCTACGGGGACAGCGGTACTCCAATTAAATATTTAAAAATACTTCCCGTTGTCCACGTACTTAGTCCTCCTTGATATAGTTGAATAAAATAGAAGGGCCTGCTGACGGAAACGCTAACCCTAGACTAGACGGTCGACGTCAGGGGCACCCCGAGGTTTTCGGTTAGTTAGGTTCCTTTAAGCCCTGCAGACAGGCGGGGCTCTGTCGATCTGCTGACGGAAACGCTAATCCTGAACGTGAAGGAAGAACTAGTTTAGCCTAGGCAACTAGTTTATCCTGAAATCGGGTTTGACCGGTAACAACTAAAAGTTTCCATAAAATTGCAAGACTTAGGTACTAAGAATAAAGCTGCCAGTTAAGAAACCATAGAAAAACCCAACAAACCTTAAGTAAATTGGGTCAATGTATTTTTTTTATAAGTTTACTTTCCGTTACTGCTAGTGGTAGTTACGGGGACAACGGGAAATAAATTAAATCACGTCCCGCTGTCCCCGTGACGGGGATATGGCATACGGGACACAACGGGAATAAACGGCTATTTGACGGCGGTAAGTTGAAAAGTATAAGAATGACAAAATGCTTTTGAAAGTAGGCACTACTGTGGGTACGTTGATGAATATGATCCCATTCAGAAAACCAGCATCCCTAAGAGATATTGCTCGAAGACATGTTAACCCAACTCTGACACCAGGGTTAGGCACTAAACACGAGTTAGAGAAGAAGATCCCATTCATGTTTGGGAGTTTTGGCGCAGCTTGGGGGAGGCCTATATCCAGCAGTGGACTGCGGAAGGCTGAGTTGGCCTCATTCATAATGTTTGTCATGTTATGGCGATTACACGAAATCTATGTAAATTTTTACACACAAAGATGATATGTTCAAGCCCTTCAAAAGGTCCTCTATTCTCTTAACATACTATATATTCTTATAATCCCTTTGTATTAAGTCCTAGAATCCTAGATCTACGGTGTTGCATTTGCAAAGACGCTGAAAGAGTTGCTATCTTCCCTTGGTGAAAAAATCATTGCTGCAACTCATAGTTATTTTTCTTTATAACATTTTTGACTCTTTTCAGTTTCATCGAAGAATACGATAAATCGAACGTGAAAATTTGGGCTATAACTACAACGAACGAACCCATCAACGGTATTGTGCCATTCGTGCAGTTCAACTCGCTAGGATGGTTTCCTCCACAGTTGGTGAGTACAACTCTAAGCACCACATCATTAGGAACTCTTGAATGTGGATATTAGATAGACGGTCGCTCCTTTTATTTCAAAATTCTGGTATTCAGCTGCATTCGGTTAGATTGGAAGCCGACCCGAACATAGTTGGGAAAAGGATATAAGCTATATAAGTTTTTAAACTGACATGGTCACTGACACTACTATAATATCATAAACGGGATATTTACCATGTTTGATTGTTGTTTCGAGTTCCCGATATTTCGGCGCTGTTACAAGCACCATGATCACGGATAAACTGAAGTCATTGCGGGTGGATGTTTATGAGCAGACAAAACGGTCTACCCTCTTTCTAGTTAAAAAAAAAAAAAAACAAATAATAATAATATCGGGAACTCGTAACAACAATCAAACATGGTAAATATCCCGTTTATGATATTAATAGTAAGGATAAGCTAGATGATTATGATAATTAAGTACTTATTTGATGAGAAAGAAGAACCAAAACTTTACTCTGAGAGGTAGGAGGCAGACCAAAGTAAAGACTTTGTGAAAGATAACATGGTTGGTAATGAAATGAAATCAGAGATGACGCATGTTTGAAGAGAATCGTATTAAGAAGATGTACAGTATCAACTGCGTGCCTCAGAAGTAGGAAGAATAAAACTAGATCGAAAGAGACTAGGCATCAACTGATGACCGGAGATTGATTATGGGCAGAATTTTATAAGAAGTATTTTTAGTTCATTATTTTATGTTTATTATAGGGTCGCTGGCTAGCCGACAACCTCGGTCCCACAATAAAGAACTCCCGTTTCAACGAAACGCTGATTATTGCAGTAGACGATCAGCGGTATCTCCTACCAGTTTATCTAGCAGGAGTAAGTTCTTTTTAACCGACTTCAAAAAAGGAGGTTACTATTGTAATGTATTGAAACACCCAAGTCTGAGTTAGCAACTGATTTATTATATCTGCCGGTACTTGCATATTAAGTAGATACACAATGAACTGCAAGTACCCACAACATCTTTCCCTTTTAACAAACAAAAGAAAACGTAACAAGAATAAAGTTAACATAAAAGATAAAAATAAATAAGTAGGTTCATTGCTTTGCCTTGCTTCGAGTTACAGGTGGTACATAAGTACTTTGCATGCTATCCTCCATATCATTACTTGGTACATATTCATCATCGTCATCATTACCCGAAACATACATATCGTCATCATCGTCCGACACTACAATATAATTATCATTCATCACCCCATCCTTTTGACAATTTATAGGCATACTCTTTATCAAATGTCGGCGATTGCGTCTGTAAATACCCTTTTTATTTTTCACAATATATGAACGCGGTGTTGGTGCCTTAGCTACCACTTTGCCACGAATTCGCCCTTTATTATTTTCCAACATAATGACGTCATCGCCGACACTCAACTCTGGCAACAGTTTGCAATGTTGATCGTAATATGACTTACTTTTTATTTGTCTTTGTAAAAGTTTTTGATATTGTAAGTCATCATCACATTTGTTGCGATTTAAAAGATCAGGATGCACTGGTAATCTACAATTTAATCGCCGCCCCATCAATAGTCGTGCAGGAGAATTCAGATTTTCCCGAGGAGTGTTTCTGTAATTTAGCAAGCTTAAATAAAAATCGGTGTTGCTTTCTATAGATTTTTTTAACATTTTTTTTATTGTTTGCACTGCTCTTTCGCTTTTCCCGTTTGATTGAGCATAGTAAGGACTTAAGGAGACGACGTGACGTGCTTAAATCCCCACTCCGATGCAAACTTTATGAAATTACGACAAGAATATTGTGGGCCATTGTCACTGATAACTGTATCTGGTATTCCGTATCGTGCAAAATTTTCTTTTAAAATATGAATTACCGAGTTAGACGAAATATCTCTCAACTGTGCAACTTCTATGAAACCAGAAAAGTAATCAATTATAATTAAATAACTTTTCCTGCCATACTCAAATATGTCAGTTCCAATTTTATTCCACGGCAACTCTGGTATATACACAGGTATCATGGGCTCCTTACTGGGTTTGTTTGAATTCTCCTGACACACTTTACATTTTTTTATATAATTTTCTATATCTTTTACTATACCTGGCCAAAATAATACTTCACGGGCACGCCTCTTACAACGATCAATGCCTAAATGCCCTTCGTGAATTATTTTTAACATTTCAATTTGCATTGATTGCGGTATCAAAACTTGTTTATTTTTAAATATTACACCATCCACACAATATAGCTCATCCCTCATAGACCAGTAGTACTTTAAATTATTTAAAATATGAAACTTATCAGGCCATCCCTGATTGATATATTTAAGCAATACTTTTAAAGATGTATCCTTCATTGTTTCCTGCTTTACAAGAGTAAACTTGCTCTGTGACATCGGCACGTTATTGACGATCATTTTAATTTGGCTCAGAATAGCCCTGCTAATACTGTCATCATATAAGTCGGGAAGAGGCGCTCGCGACAATGTGTCTGGTATATACATATACTTCCCAGGCTTATAAGTAACTACCAAATCATAACCTTGAATTTTTAACATCATACGTTGTAAGCGTGCTGGGGTTGCAACCAAGGATTTCTTAAAAATACTTTCAAGTGGCTTGTGGTCTGATTCGACAACTACACGGTTTTTGCCGTAAATGTATTGGTGAAACTTCTCACACGCGAAAACAATTGCCAACATCTCCTTTTCGATTTGTGCGTACCTTTGTTGTGTGTCAGTGAGCGTGCGAGACGCATACTCAACTGGTTGCCCGTCCTGCATGAGTACGGCCCCCAACGCAGCACTGCTCGCGTCCACAGACAATAATACTGGACTACTAACGTTATACAGTGATAATACCGGTGCATTACATATTAACTTCTTTAATTTTTCGAATGTGTTTTTATGTTCAACGTCCCAACTCCATAGATTTTCTTTTTTTAATAGTCTTGTGAGAGGAAAAATATGCTCTGAGTAATTCGGTATAAATTTTGATAAATAGTTTATTGTCCCTAAAAATCTTTCTAAGCTTTTACGATCCGTTGGTTCGGGCATGTTATTAACTGCCCTAACTTTCTCAGGGTCCATTTTCATTCCATCTTTGTTAAAAATATGACCCAAATACGTAACCTCCTCCACACATATTCGACATTTAGCTTTGTTAAATTTTAAATTTACTTCCCGAGCTCTATTTAATAACGCTTTTAATCGGATGTCGTGTTCGTTTTTATTTCTACCCCAACAAATTATATCGTCAATAAAAGAATCTACCCCCTCTAAGCCTTCGAAAAATTGTTTAATTTTTGCGTGAAATACTTCAGGCGCACAATTCAATCCAAAGGGCAATCGCAAATACTGATATCGTCCAAAAGGTGTACTGAATGTACATAAATCAGCACTTGCATTATCTAATTTAACCGACCAAAATCCTGAATTTGCATCTAAAACCGAAAAATACCGAGCACCGTGTAGCTTAGTTGCCAATTCATTTATTGTTGGTAATTGAAAATGTGCACGCTGTATAGCCTTATTCAGTGGTCTCGGGTCTAAACAAATACGCAACTGACCATTCTTCTTTGCAACGATCACTAATGAGTTTACCCAAGGAGTTGGATGAGTCACCTTCCTAATAACTCCCAATTCATTCATTCTATTCAACTCGTCTTGCAACTTGTCGCGCAATCCTAAAGGTACTTTACGAGGACCACTTATCACTGGCATCACAGTCTTATCAACAACAATGTGATACTCACCCGGCAAGCAGCCTAATCCATGAAATAAATCTTGATATTCAGTGTAATTTATATTATGAACTCGTTTTACTAAACCTAAAGTTAAACATGCTTGCAATCCCAGCACACTTTGTGACTTTGACAATCCATTACAGCGATGGCAAATTTCAATTCATAAACAATATTCTTATACCGCCATTTTAAAATACAAACGCCTTTTATCGGAATAAAATCACCACTGTAAGATTGCAATTTAACATGATTACTCATATTTATTAATTTAGTGTCATACCCTAATGATTTAAATCGTTTTAATGATAATACACTAATGTCCGCTCCAGTATCTAATTTAAATTTTTCATAACCACATTCCCCTCGAAGTATTTCAAACCAGTCCTCACATGAAGTATTTATCTCGGAAACATTATACAAAACTGATATAAAAAATGACTCGCAATCGTCCCCGTCATCGGTTTTTTCTTCACTTATTTCGTGTATTTTCTTAACACTTTTTTTAACTTTACACATCCTAGCAAAATGCCCATAGTTTTCACACACATAACACTGCACAAATATAGCCGGACACGAAGTAGGCTCAGAACAATCACCTCCACACCTGAGACAGTGACCCGATGCACCTGATTGTCGAACCTCGTTGGAACCGGAACTAACCGCTCCACGGCCTCGGCGGCGCGGGCGCCCACGGCCGCGCCAGCCACGGCCACCAACACCACCACGTACTCCAACCGTATCGACCTGCACAGGTGCCGATTCTGCAGACCCACTTGCACCCCGCGTCTCCAATATGTGGTTGCTATCCTTGGAAATTTCATTGACCTGACAGATTTTAATCGCTTTTTCTAAAGACAAATCTTCTGTTCTTAATAAGCGATCTCGTAGTACCGTACTTTTTACACCACAAACGATACGGTCACGAATTAATTCCTCTTCTAAACTTTTAAAACAACAATTTCTACTCAACAATTTCAATGCTGTAACATATTGATCTATGGACTCGCCCGTTTCCTGATTCTTCGTAAAAAAGTTGTATCTGGCCAAAGTTATATTCTGCCTGACGCCAAAATATTCATCAAACTTTTTAATTAACAGAGTGACGTCATCCTTTTCACTTTCTTGAGCAAACGTAAAAGTCTCATAAATATCAAACCCCTCGGGTCCAATCAGATTGACCAGTAAACTGGCCTGGACACCACATTCCTCTTTATGCACCCCAGATGCTTTCAAATACAAATTGAACTGCGTTTTCCATTTCTTCCACGCGTCAGCCCGGCTGACGGAGCTGCCTTCCAAACTCAATTCTGACGGTGGTCGCGCGTGTTCCATAGTTATTCACTACTTTTCTACACTATTAGCCGAAACTATCGCAAAAAATCGTTCGCAACAATCGTTAATACGTGTTTTTTAATTATTTTTACCGCTGTCACCATGTAATGTATTGAAACACCCAAGTCTGAGTTAGCAACTGATTTATTATATCTGCCGGTACTTGCATATTAAGTAGATACACAATGAACTGCAAGTACCCACAACACACACACACACACACACACACACATACTATGTTCGTGTGTATGTATTTTTTTTTTTTTTTTATGTATGTTACCTGATTTCTCCCCCGTTTGTGGACCGATTCTCAAAATTCTTTTTTTTTTTTTGAAAGAGTATACTCCTGAGGTGGTCCCATTTTTTTTTGGTGAAGATCTGGTGCTGATCTTCGGAGATATACAATGGAACTCTTCAAAAATAGACGGCAAATCTGTCGTAATTGCTGGAATCGCTTGGATGTATATTGAATATACCATTATCATGACGTAACATCACGCCTGTATGCTCTGAGGGGGTATGCAGATGTGTACAATACACATTTTTTTAGTTGTTATATGAATTTTTGTTAGCCTATTTGAGTGTCCCACTGCTGGGCAAAAGTCTATCCTTTTGTCCTTCCCGATCTATCCTGCCCTGTGCAATATCTGTAAGTACTTGAAGATTAATTAAAATACGCAAATCTTTTAGACAAGAGTACGAAAGGAACAAAATTAAAGTAGCTCAAAAAACCTGACATTCAACATAGTATACCTTATTTCAAACAACTTAAGGTGTTCTTTAATTTACAGATGGAACTAGCTGCCCCAGAATCGATTGATTACATGGATGGAATAGCTGTACATTGGTATGGGAACTTCTTCCCGCCACAAATATTAAGTACTTTACAGAGAAGGTATCCCGGAAAAATTCTTCTTGCAACTGAAGCTTGTGAAGGTACTTTTCCGAAAAGAGATAATATTTCGTCGAGCTCATCTCTGCCCTTAGGGCAAGATTGAAGGCCGCGGTATTTAGTACTAGATTACGTGGCCTCGGCGCAAGGGCAAAGAAGGAACATGGGTTCGGTTTTTAGTCAGTAGAAGTCTGACACTCCCCTTCGCTCTGCCCAAGAGCGGGGGGGGTCATTCGATGATTTTCCACCCACCAAAAAAAAAAAAAAAAAAAAGGGCAAGATTGAAGTTAAGAGCAAGCCAAAAAAAATAAATAAAATCTTCTTTGATCATCAGTGATCGGAATAGGCTGACTATATTTGCCTTAAGTTCGGAGGAGAACAGAGACAGAAAGTGGAGACTTCCTTACGTTACGACTATAGTTTTTTTCGGGATTTTCACGTAAAATGTCGGAAAATGTTACACAGTGTAAAGGCTATTTTTAACTTACTGAAGATTTTTCCCGAATCCTGGGAAAAAAAAAATTGTTTTAATTAAGTCTCCACTTTCTCTCTGTGTTCTCCGAAGTTTAGGCAAATATAGTCAGTCTATTCCGATCACTGTTGATCATAGCTAAATACCAAACACTCACAGACTAAAATCGATGGACCAAAGATCTTTAAAACAATATGAACACAAACTACATGTGATTCGAAGGCAGAAGAGGGCTTTGTGGTACTGTTTGGGAAAGACCAACAGTTCACCACATACTATATGCTGATGCTTATCATGCTGATACTCTATGCTTAGCAAGTACTGACAAAGAGTAAATTAACTTTTAGGATCAATGCCATGGAACTCAGAAAAAGTTATTCTTGGATCTTGGAGACGAGCAGCCAATTACATCAAAAGCATCTTGGAAGTATGTACAAAAATAAAATATTTAGTTTCAAAGTCTAAAGGACTCATTTCGATAATAAATTTACTCATGTACTTGCCGACAGGACCTGAACCATTTCGTTGTTGGTTGGATTGACTGGAACCTATGTTTGAACGACCATGGAGGCCCCAACTGGGTCGACAACTTTGTGGACGCACCTATTCTAGTATACGGCGATAAAGATGAATTTATCAAGCAGCCAATATTCTATGCATTGGGCCACTTCTCTAAATTCATCCCAAGAGGATCTCGGAGAGTAAGAGTAGACCAAAGAAGCCTTGCCAGCATAGAAAATGTCGTAGTGAGAAAAACTAATGGAAATCTTGTTATGGTTCTACAAAACAGGTACTTTAACTTTTTAATTTTATTTTGATGACTCATCACAGAATGACACCCATGACAAAAATAAGTTGAATTTGTATTCAGTATATCCTTGGATATGATGAAAAGTCTGATTCTAGAGTTGATAGCTGTCTTACTATAGTTTTCATTAATAAAACAAAGAAGCTTCACATAAAGACAAAGTCGCAACAACAAACTACCAGTCATCCAAGTGCTCATCATGTTAATCAAACATTTTTTTTTTTCAGACGATTAAGACCAATGAATGTCCGGATTTTAATAAGCGCCAGTAGATACATTGAACTAACAATGGAGCCTCAATCAGTGAAGACAGTGGAAGTCAACCCTTAGGATAAGAAACACTCATGACTAAATAAACTTATTTATTTTACAACAGTAACATTTTTTTTTATATTTTTCCTATACATTTGATCAAAATCAAACCAAACAAACACATAAAAAAACAACTACACAGCACATTCTGTGTGGATTACGCGTAGGGGAGGAAAATAAGGAAGCAATAGCAGTCATTGACCCCACCTACATTTGTACGGATAATATCCTGAATTGATACTGACCATAAATAACATTGTCGACATTTGAAAAAATGAAATACAATACATAATTTATTCGTCAGATTCTTATAAAAATTGGTAACAATTGTGATACCTACTTTGTCAAGCAGCAACTATAGACATCTATCTACATCACTGGGCCACTTAGAATAAATTAAAAATATCAACCTAGCCATTACTAATATCAAAGACTCAATAATTTGAAAGTAAGGTAATCTTATCTAAAGGCCAAACACGACAAACAACTCTACTTCTAATGAGGCCTTCAGGTACTGGTCCATATACCCTAGAATCTGCAGAATTTCCAGAATTATCACCTTCTAACCATACATGGCCTCTAGGAACTATTTGGCTAGTAAGTGGAAAATTACCTCGGATGCGATCACCGGGCAGGCCTACTATCCTTTTACAAATGTTCTGTTTAGGGTTTGAAGGGCTCCTAGATATCACGATGTCTCCGCGCCGCAATCGTTGCACACGAGGAGATATGTGTTCTGTGAACAGTACGTTGTTGGTCTGAAGCGTAGGTTCCATTGACGGACCAGAGCACTGCAACAGAGGGTTAAACTGATGTAATATGATGCAGGACAGCAGGACTTTGTATCCAGCTTACTAGACAGTAATCCAGAATACTGTACATACCATGACGAAGTCTCCAACATATTCGAATGCGCAATGCGTAATACAGGCTGTTTGTAAAGCATATCCCAGAAAACCACAGGTTTTGCCAATAAACCTCTGGAAGGCCATTTTACAAGGTTAGGTTTAAAAAAAAATGTTTTCTTCTATTCTAAGGAAATTGCCATTGCTTCATCGTTCCTTTGTCCAATTCAAATTTATTTATAGGCACAGTAGCGGCAAATTCGTCAAGAAAACATCACAAATTGTAACATTTTCGTTTTTCTTTTGTGACATTGACAATTTCATTTTCAACTTGACAGATTGATTGATTGACAGATAAACAGCTGTTTTTTTTTTTGGTTTGACCATGAAGTTATAGATAAATATGGAGACCACACTTCGAATACCTACTTGAAGCAAAACTTATGCATCGCTATCTCGCTCTCTGTGGGCTGACCCTCTCTTTCTAAGTAGGGTAACCTTTATTTTATTTTACCTAGGACATTACGTAGTTCCTTTTCATAACTTGTGTTTGATTAAATTAATATATCCACATCTCTGTTCACTTCTAGATTGATGAAAGATGCCAATGATAAATTACGAAAGAAGCTGTTTGCTTACAGTGTGAAAGTTCCTGATTTTTTTTGGCAGTTTGTCATTTTCAATCACGCAAAAAAGTCTTACGTAATTTCGCACAGAAATAGAATATAGACCATGGCCAGTATAAAACTTTAGTTCCTGTAGCAATACGAAATTAATGATCTTCTATCTATCTATATAAATAAAAAGAGAAGTCCTGACAGACTGACTCATCAACGCCCAGCCCAAACCCTTGGACCTAGAAAGCTGAAATTTTGCACAGACGTTCCCTTTATAATCTAGACAAGGAATAAGGAAGGATTTTTTGAAATTCGACCCCTAAGGGAGTTAAATAGGGGATGAAACTTTGTATGGAAAATCGCCATTTTCACGTGGGCGAAGCCGCTGGCAAAAGCTAGTAAATCATAATGACAGAAGAGGTGGTGACACGACCACGGTGGTTGCCTACCGCAAGGGCTGGTGGGGTGGCTCAAGATAATGAATCTGGAAGGATTTGGGAGAGATTTTTGCCCAGTACAACTCTTACTATAAAATCATGAAATCACAAAAAAGAAATTAAGTAGATGTTTCTTTTATTTTGTAGACTAGTGAAAATTATACATTTAAGATGTTTTTTTTTAAAGATTTCTGGGTAAGTCAGTGTTAAGGTTTTTTACCACTGTGGAATTTTTAATATTATGTATTTTCATCTAAATACGGGGCTATAATAGGAACGGTAATACATATGTAATATGTAAGATGATACGGGAGTAAATAACGCACAATTTGATTTATCTAAAAATAGAAATGTTTAATGTTAGTATGTTATTAAAATACTCAAATTAATTGTAATCAAATATTTTCACATCGTGAATTCTGGCCTACCAACCTAAAAATAGAAAAATCGACAATTAAAGGTTTTTACTTCCAATATTTTAGTAGGTCGACACTGTATTACTATACTTAGTTAAGCTAGCTATTTTATGAACTTTACTTCTTTTCTATAATACTTTTATACAATGAGATTAATGAGAAATAAATCACTTCACGAGCAGGTTTCAATTCTGTAGCTCGAGTCTCCTGTCATTGTCATTCTTGATGTGCAACGTCATGTTAATTAGGCGGCGTACACAAACTCGTACATTAGGCTACGTTCACAACATACAGTGTACAAAGCTTACATCTCCCCCCCTCAAAGGTGCAAATTAGCTGGGGTTAATTTGAGTGATCAAACTGGGGAATGAGCTTTGTCACATGGTACAATCCCAAGGACTTTTTATTCTTTCCAGTGTTGATTCTACATAGTGAATCTGATATCATTTCTTCAATCTGAAAAGGACCAATTCTAATTTCATCCATTTTAGATCTGTTTAACTTATTACAGTCCATTATGTAAACCATATCACCTTTTTGAAACTTGTAATCTATTCTATTTTTGTCATAAATGGCCTTGTTCAATTCATGTGATTTTTTTGATCTGAGAAATGCTGTATGTCGGTCTTTTTCCAGTTCTCCGGGTTCCACTTGTTTTTTCTTTAGGTCCATTGGTAATACATCGGTTGGTTCTCCACTTAACAGATATAGAGGCGAATAACCTGTCACTGTGTGGTTTGTTGAGTTGTATGCTTTCACACAATCCATTTCCACGGTTGTCCAAGCTGTGTTCTTTCCTTTGCTATTCAGGGCACATCTTATCCTATTTACCAGCGTTTGGTTCAACCTCTCGTTATGACCATTTGAAAAAGGAGCATCCACTGCTGTAAAAATTAAATTAACAGAGTGGTCCTTTAAATATTTTTTAAACTCGTTTGAATTCAGTGCTGGATATTGATCGGAGAGCAATATCTCCACTTCATTATCCTTAATTACTTGATCTACCAGTTTTATAAAGTCCTTAGTCAGTTGTGTCTTGGAGCATGAAATGTATGCATAACGTGTGAAATGATCCATCAACAAGTGTAGATACTTTTTTGAAGACCCGTTACCACCAAATCCTCCTATTGTGTCTATGGACATGATTTGGAAAGGTTTTTGTGCTGGTCCTAATTGTGACATGAGTCCATAATTTCTATTTAATCTTAATTTGTTTTTTATACAAACTTCACATTGACGGCAAATCAATTTTATATTATCCAGTAGGTTAGGTGCCGTGTCGAAAGGTCTTATTTTTGACTCAATCTGATTTATTCCTACATGACAGAAATGCTCATGCACCTTTTTAATTAATATCTTACTATAGTCTTCGGACAAAATGATTTTCTTTTTCTTGTTGTTCCATTTGTAATATATACCATTTTCTCTAATAACACTATGTTTGTTCTTTATGTTTGGATTTTTGTTCTGGTCGTCCAATATCTCCTCAATCCTTACAATATTTACGGTTTTCAAATTATCTTCTTCGTTTTCGTCGCTTTCATACACAGGATTTCTGCTTAAGCAGTCTGCTTCTGTGTTGTTTCTACCTGGGTTGTATTTTATTACAAAGTTGTATTGTGATAGGTAATGAGTCATGTCTCCCAGTTCATCATCTGTTCTATTTTTTATGTTTAGATTTTCTAGCGGCTTGTGGTCTGTATAAATTGTGAATGAGTTTCCTATTAGCCAGTGTTGCCAAAACTTTAAACTTTCTTTTATGGCTAAGCATTCTAAAAATATGGCTTTCTTCTTCTTTTGAGATTCATTCAACTTCTTGGAAAAGTACGCCACTGGTTTGATTTCTCCACATTTCTGTGTTTGTTTTAGTATTGCACCAATTCCTTTTATACTTGCATCAGTGTATAGAAAAGTTGTCGCTTCTCGGTCGAAAATTGCCAAAATTGGGGCAGAGCATAAATTATTCTTTATTGTTTGGAAAGCTTTTTCACAATCAGCTGACCAATCGAAATTTATGTTTTTTCTAAGTAAATTGTGAATTGGGTCAAGAGTTATTGCAGCATTAGGAATATATTTATTATAAAAATTAACTTTACCTAGAAATTGTCTTATTTGTTTCTTGTTTTGTGGTGCTGGAAATTCTGCTATAGATCTGAGGTTGTCTTTCAAAGGTGTGATTGTATTACCTTTTACTATATGTCCTAAGAATTTTACAGACTGTGCTGCAAATTTACATTTTGTTAATTTCAGACGGAATCCTTCTTCAGCAATTGCATTCAGCAGTTTCGCTAAATGATCTATATGTTCATTAAAAGTTTTTGAGAACACCATAATATCATCAATGTAGTTCATCACAAAATTTGACAGGTTATGTTTTCTTATAACATTATTCAGGATTCTTTGGAAAATAGCCGGAGATGTTTTCAGCCCAAAAGGAAGGCAAGTCCATTGATAATGACCTTCTTGTGTAACAAAACCTGTCTTTTCTCTGTCACTGATCCTCAATGGTATTGACCAAAAAGCAGAATTAATATCAAGAGTAGTAAAATACTTACAGTTTATCGTTTTTACCATTAGATCTTCTATTAGAGGAAACGGATGTGGCTGTGGAGTAATAATCTTATTAAGATCTCTAAAGTCGATACATAATCTTGACCTTTTTCCTTCGTCCCTTTTGAATGCCATGTTACTGGTGCTGCGAATGGACTATATGATTCTTCAATTAGTTTATTCTTTAGCAATTGTCCAATTTGCTTCTCGATTTCTTCCTTATCATCTAAGGAGCATCTATATGGTCTTTTGGAGCAATATTTCTCTATTTGTAGGTCTATAAATGCTTCATAGTTTTTCACTTGTCCTACATCATATTTATCTTTTGCAAATATGTGTTTGTAATCATTTAATAATGTACTCATTTTCATTCTTTGGTCATGTTCCAAGTTAGTAGTATCTATATCAAATTGATTCACATCTATGCCCTCATTGAAATTTATTTCGTTATTAAATATTTCTGAGGTTAACTCTCTGGTTTCAATTTCTTGATTACCATATTTTTTGTCTTCAGTTGGGATGATGTATTTATTTGCACTTGGGTTGGCATTTTCCTGCAGTTGGATGTTTAAATTCCCATCATGGGTCAATCCAAACCGCTTTATTGTATCCAGTCCCAAAAGCAAATCATGAGTGAAGTTTTTATCCTTGCAAATAAACGCATTTATTTCCTTTTCAATATACAGTATTTTTCCATTTAATGTTATTAAACCTGTTGTTTTCCCTCCCCCACCAATTGTGTTGAATTTATTTTCAAAGTAGTTTTTCTTTGAATTTGTTACTTTTATTAATTTAGAATTTATTAAGGTTATATTTGAGCCAGGGTCATAAATACCTGTGCATTTCAGTGTGTCATTCAGTATAACCTCAACTTCTATTAATGGGGGAATATTTAGTTTTTTGTATCCTGAAATTCATCAATCTCCAACATGAGGTTTTTACAGTGTTTTACACTGTCATTACTCTTCTTGTCTTCTTTGAACCAGCACATATCTTCAGAGTGAAATCTGTTTTTCTTTCCCATCTTGTAACATATTTGACATATATGTATAAAACCTCAAAAAGAAACAAAAACACTTTCTAAATTAAAATCATTTTATTATATTACGAAGACATGTCCTGATTTTTTTAGTCTGTCGTAAAACTCTTTGCTTAAGAATCTTAGATTTCTTCTGCAGTGTTTTTTCTTCAGTTGATTTTATTTACACCTGTACGCCCCTATCAATCTTCGTAGAGACCTGGGCTTCGCTGTTGACCTAAAACAAGAAGAGTGTGAAATCAGAACATAATTTTTTATTATTCATTACATTTACTGTATTATTTAAATAGTAATTGGCTATTTGACTACTGTTAAAAATTCACGAAAATGTTATGTTATTTCAAAGAACTAACAGAAATAACACGGTGTGTGAAAAAAGTAATGAAATGTAATAAAGCGAGTATGATAATGACTATAAAATTAATGAAGGTCCCACGGAAAGTCCCAGATATATCCCCAATATGGTCACACTACTTCAGTATGACTCCTTAAAAACAAAAACAAATAAAATTGCAGAAAGTCCATGAAATTCAATGTAAAACTGTTTGGTCTTTACATAGTTATCTAAGTTATCATTGACTAAATCATAGGTCAAGCTTATAAGAAGTAATTAATTGAAAATACAAAGAAATATGCAAAAATATGTTTACAATTATTCAGTGTCAAAAATCCCGATTTAAACACTTACGCGTGAAATCTTATATCACCTCCTGGACACCACGTACTACCACAACCACGCACTACACAAGTTTGCACCATTTTCTCAATTATAACTTTGATTACAGGCAAATATCTCAAACGAAACTGTGAACCGCAAAGTAAACAACCGCCATATTGGTACGATTTATGTTGACATGTGGGGCCAATGTTGCCACATTACCACATCCTTAGGAAATGGGAAAATAATTCACTGATTCGCCAACCTTGTCAAGCATTCGTGACATACTATTTTGGAATTTTAATTTCAGTAATCTTAGTTTAGCTTTTTATTTAATAGCACATTATTTGACAGTATTTAACTTCTGATTACATTTGTGTGGTGACTCTTTTTAAAAATGAATAAGGAGGTTTTAATAACGAGCAATACTATCGTCCACCTTAGAAAGAGAGGTAAGCCCACAGAGAGTGAGATAGAGAATCGTAGGTATTTGACTCAAACTTTTGTTCTAAGTGTGGCCTCCATATTTATCTATTTCTTCATGGGTTTGACCCCATTTTTTATATTAGTTCCTGACTGAACAGGCTAAAGTCTGAGATCATGCTGCCTAGTCATCAGTTAGTATTTTGCTTCATTATGGTAGATCCAGATCCAATTCCATCCCATAACTAAGCATTGAAGTTGGAACACGTTGTTCTTATCCGTAATTTATCGATGCCCCCAGATTGTCCGCAAAAGCGAACAAGTGACTGGAACAAACTCACTTGCTGCTTTCTGAAGTATAAAAAATTGACAAATAAATAACAACGGTGCTGCCGTTGTTATTTATTTGTCAATTTACCATAACAACAGATTGAAAAACGTTTAGTTTTTTGCAAAAGAATCGAGTGGTTGTGGCCGCCACGGGTCAATGCACTGTGTGCTGGAGCTTTAACTCAGCATTGTAACGGTCTTCTTCTTTTTACATGTCACATAATAAACCTTCGTTACTTCCACAGTTTCATTGGTGAGATTATTTATTTGAAATGGTTCAAATATCTCGCTCATTTAGATTTCCAGACCAGTGTATAAAGTGCCTAAAATATAGGCGATTTTTTAAAATATAATCTGAGGCATTCAGTTATTTAGTCGATTACGATTCGATTGAATTTGAGACGGGTTGACATGACATAATGACAGCAGGCAGAGGCACTCAAGCAGGATCAAACAGATTATTGTGTGGAATTCGCTGGGGCATATCGAACTTAGCGTTTCGTCACAAATTTTGATAGAATAAAGTGAAATAACATAATCCACGGCGCACTAGACGTTTACCTGTGTCCTTTGTTCATTGGCTTTACAACAAAATTAAAAGTGTACCATTTGTTGCGCCACGGTTAACCCATCTGCTTTCACATTAGAATATTTCATTTTTATGGGATTATTTCTACAGAAATCAACGGTCAACAGTAGAAGATATTTGTTTTCGATTAACCCAGTAGTGTTAGATGTTTACGTTATCAAGTATTCGCGGTGGTCTATGTTTATGCCTGGTTAGTTAGAGTAGAATCAATATTGTATTATAACGTTAACCTATTGTTGTGAAATGAGTGTGCATATTTAGTGTACCATTGAGTTATGAGCACCTGATGGAAGATTAGCATCGCTACCGAAGCTCAGGAATTCGATACCAAGTAAGTGTATTTTTTGTTCTTGGTTCTTGACCCCAAATCTTGGAAGTATGCATGACTCACGCGTGTTTCGTTGTAAAAATAGTTTCTGATATGAATAAACAATTGCCCGTTTAGAATAAATTAGGTAGCATTAGTGTAAGGTCTCTAGGTTGTGGTATTCCAAGTATTTCTGGGGAGATACCAGATAATACCTCATCAAAGAGTACCTATATAAACATGAGTTTACATTTGAATTCAATCAGTATTATTATGTAGTCTTGTGAGAATGGATGGATTTGTTACATTGCAATAAAAATCAGTGCATAACTTAATCTGAATATTTAATTATCAATATTTAAGTGCACTAATTAGTTGTGTTTATTTGTGCTAACCAGTGTAGTCATCAAATACAAAAGGCAAGTCTTCAACTTTAAAAATCATCTACCATGTAGCTTTGAACTAGCATGGGTATTTCAGCCCAGTCTTAATAGAGAGAGCCTGAGTCTCAGCAGTGGGAACATTAATAAAGGCTGAAAATCCCAAAGCTAAGCCTTCAGAAGTCAATAAATACTATTGATAATTTAGTTTCATGGAAAAATATTATGCACAAGTTTCTCTTTGTCTTCATCTAAACAATACATTGTTTGATACTGTTTACTGAGAATGACTATAAATAGTAATAATATTAGCCCATAGTTAATTGATCCATTTCATTGTTATAAAACTGGGACATTGACCTCTTTTTATTAAAATAACAATATAAACAAACAGGTATGGCTCAATAAAAATATGTTTCTCACCCATCATAGCAACTTGAAAATCATAAATTTATTTCTATCAATATACAAATAATATAATGAACAAGTGATCTTTGTAAGTTTGAATGTAGGAGGTAATCTCGAAAGCTTTGCCTCCAATTTCAAATATTCTATCACTGATGAAGAGCTACTTTACTATAGAATACATGGACTAAGTTACAGGGAGAAACTAGTAATTTAATCATTAAACAAAACTGAAAGCAATTTCTTTGAAATTATATTGCTTTGAAGTTAGATCTCTAGCTAGAAACTAAATTATAATACTTAGAGTTCGACTCTCTAATATAGATACAAATCATAATTTATTATTAATTACAAGGAGTAAAAGATATGTCTTTTACTTTTTAACTGGTGGAAATATGGTTGATGATTCCTCTTTTATTAATTAATTTATTTGAAAACACATGCACAATATTAGAAATGTAGGAACATCTAAGTAATATTATAAAGCTATGAGATTCGTTCTTCGGGGGGCAAGAAGTGATGGATTGAGTGATTATTTTTACCAGCATGACTCACATTATAAAACATTAAAACTTAATATATATTTTTTTTATTTGCATTTTAATGGTGCACCATACCCACCAAAGGAAAAGAAATCCTAAAACCTAATATACTTAACTACATTGAAAGAGGCAGAACTGCTTCACTCTCAGAGATTCCAAAAAACCTGTAATGACCACCGCTACTCGAAATCAAACTAGAACAACAAATACAAGAACTACAACTGGAAAAAGCACCCCAAGCCGGTTGGTCACCGTGGGGCAAGAAGACCACAACCCTTCAGCAAATGAAATACCTAAAGTTAAAGAAAAATCAAACAATATCTATGTAGCCACCCTAAACACACTTTCATTAAGGACGACAGAAAAACTTCTCGAATTAGAGATAGCTTTGTGTAATATTAAATGGGATATTCTTGGAATGAGTGAAGTAAGGCGAATGGGAGATCACATCGAAGAGCATGACGACTACATTCTGTACTACATTGGTGAAACTAAGGGTCAATATGGAGTAGGATTTATGGTGAAAAAACATCTAAAGAAACAAATAATAGAGTTCAAAGGCATATCCGAAAGAATAGCTTTACTAAATATACAGCTACAGGGCTATAAGAACGAATGGACTATAGTACAAATATACGCGCCTACAGAAGCAGCGGATGAAACAACAAAAGATGAATTCTACAACAAACTTACAAATACACTAGAGACAGCTCATAAAAACGTCATTGTCATGGGAGACTTCAATGGGAAAATAGGTAAACAAAAGCATGGCGAAGAGTCAGTAGTAGGAGTTCATGGTATAGGAAAGAGAAGCAAGAACGGCAGGCGAATTGTAAACTTGGCCCTGGAGAACAACTTAACCATATTAAACAGCATTTTCAAGAAAAGACATGCCAAGAAGTGGACTTGGATATCGCCTGATGGAACTTACCGCAATGAGATAGATTTCATAACTAGCAATCAGCCTAAGTGTTTTCAAGATGTTAGCGTAATAAACAATCTCAACTTTAATAGCAATCATCGTATGGTCAGAGCAGTACTATCTCACAATCAACAAAAGAAACAGCGAAAACACTTTCAGCAGGGGAAAAATACTTGCACGACTGATACGACTTCTCAAACCACTGTAACAAATAAAGAAATAGACAAAACACAAGAAATATACAACATAGAAACAAACAATATTTATAGAAAGGTGAAAAAGTTAACAACAAATAAGAACACACTGAGCTTGAAGACAATTGATCTTATTCAAAAAAGGAAAGAACTGCTTAAAAATCGAAGAAATAAAACAACATTACAAGTAATCACTAAACTAAGTAAGGAAATAAGTCGCAACATAAAACAAGATAAGGCGAACGAAAGAGTTAATTGTATCCAAAAGCACATTACGAAAACTGGAGGTATTAATAAAGCACTCAAAGAATTAAAAGAAACGACGACATGGGTCCCGAAAATGAACAGCAAAAACAACAAGGAAGAAACAAGGAGACAGCCAATTTTAAAGATAGCAACAGACTATTATAGGAAACTATACTCGACCGGAAACACCTTAATACACAACATAGACCTTCGAGACGACACAGAAGAAATCCCTCAGATCCTTGAAAGGGAGGTCGAGTATGCGATAGAAACACAAAAAAATGATAAAGCTCCTGGACCGGATCATATAACTAATGAGATGATGAAAGCAACATTGCCAGAAACAACGAAAAAACTTACTTACTTGTTCAATCTTATCCTGAATACAGAATCCATACCTTCTCAGTGGACAATAAGTACTATAATACTCATCTTTAAAAAAGGAGATAGATCAGAAATAGGAAATTATCGCCCAATAAGTCTCATGTCAAACATATACAAGGTGTTCTCAAAAATAATACTAAAACGTATCACCAAAAAACTTGAAGAACAACAACCAAGAGAACAGGCAGGATTTCGATCGGGATTCGCAACAATAGACCACATACATGTGGTAAAACAGCTCATCGAAAAATGTCAAGAATATCACTACCCGCTATACATGGCATTTGTGGATTATAACAAAGCATTTGACTGCCTGGAACATGAGTACATTTGGAAAGCCCTGAAAAACCAAGGAATAGAAAATAAATATATAAGATTAATCAAAAATGTATATTCCAACAGCAAAGCACGAATTAAACTGGAAACAGAGGGGGAAATTTTTCCAATTCACAGGGGAGTGAGGCAGGGAGACCCACTCTCACCAAAGCTTTTTTCATCCGTGCTAGAAGAAGTCATCAGGAAAATGGAATGGGACAACATGGGGATTAATATAAATGGAACACATCTAAATCACTTGAGGTTCGCAGATGATATCATACTCATATCAGATAACCCGGAAAGTCTTAAAAGCATGCTTCAAGATTTGTCATGCGAAAGCAAAAAAGTGGGACTAACAATTAACAAAACGAAGACCAAGATAATAACAAACGAAACCCAAATGAATATCACAGTGGACGAGGAAGAAATAGAATATGTAAATTCCTATATATACTTGGGACAACTTATTGCATTCAGCAACCAAATGGACTCGGAAATAGAAAGACGGGTAGCCAATGCTTGGAAGAGATTTTGGTCGCTCAAAGAGGTACTAAAAGGTAATCATTATCATATTGCAATAAAACGGAAAGTATACAACACATGCATATTACCAATTCTAACCTATGGGTGCCAGACCTGGGCAAATACACACAAACAAAACCAAAAACTTATAACATGCCAAAGAGCAATGGAGAGGAGTATACTGGGCTACACAAAAAGAGACAGAAAGAGAGCTGTAGATCTAAGGAAAATCACCAAAATCGAAGATGTTGTATTAAAAACTCGAAGACTCAAATGGAGGTGGGTAGGCCACATAATGAGAGACCAGAGAAATAAATGGACAAAAGCTATAACAGATTGGACCCCTAGATATCAAACAAAGAGGAAACGTGGAAGGCAAAGAAAACGTTGGTCTGATGAAATAAAAAGGCATGCGGGTCCATTATGGCCACGATTAACTCAAATAAGAGCAGAGTGGAAAGAGCTGGAGGAGGCCTTCGTGTCGCAAAGACACGCCGACGCCCAATCTAATGATGACATTGATAATAATTGCAATTGTAATACAAATTAATTTAATGTGAATGCTAATTTAAAATTTAATGAAGCTAATAATAATAATTGAAATTAATTGTGACTGAATATGTAATTTAATTTAATAATGATACTGAATTTAATGATAATGAATTTAATGATAATGAATTTAATGATAATGAATTTAATGATAATGTAAATGAAATGTTGCATGCTATGTAAATCAAATTAATGTAATTGCATGTAAAATATGAAATCGTTTTAAATTATGTATATTGTGTTGGCAATAAAGGCTTAATAATGGTGCACCATTCACTTCTTGCCCCCCGAAGAACGAATCTCATAGCTTTGTCTCTCCGTCATCCCAAATGCTCAAGGTGCAATAGGATACAGTGGTTGATCAACATTAAATGAATTTATGGTCTGAGTTAAAAGATTTTAATTTTTTTTATTTATGAACTCAAACCCAAACACCTCAAAATGAGATCAGATATCTGGTTGCAGATTCCATTTCTCAAAAATCCTCCCTCTCAAAAATTCAAATAAGAAGAGGAGAATGATAAAAACATGTGGTGGAGGACTCCTCTATGTGTAAGAAGAACTGGAAAATAATCCACCACATGAACCCAGTTGGTTAGTTGTCAGAAGTCTGAATTATTGTTTCCGACACATGTCGATTTTCTCAAGATAATTTCCTCCACCAACAGACAATTAATTAATTTTTGTTGTAAGTGTGTAACAAATAAAGGTAATAAAATTTAAAAAAAGTGCCTGTCGGAATTCAGACCTCAACACTGTCTGGTAGTAGCAACTGTTTTCATTGAATTATTTTATTAATATGTACAAGCCATTTGTGTCCCACTGCAGAGCGAAGGCCTCTCTTTCCTCTTTCCACTTATCCCTATTCATCATCATTTCAGCCGAAAGTCCCGTGTGTCTCGCAGCCAGTGGAAATAATTAATTAGTTAATTTAAATAATTATTTATTAAATAATTTCATTAATCAATTAATTAAATTGCATTAACTATATAATGTTCATAATCTCTTGTTCCAACAGAAACCATGGGGAGGTTCTCAGGAAAGAAATGCCGACTATTGTCGATGTTATGGCTGACGGGCAGCTTTTTCTTCGTGGAGCTGATTGTTGGTTACATCACCAACTCAATGGCTCTTGTAGCAGACTCATTTCACATGTTAAGCGATGTTGCTGCACTTGTAATCGCATTTTTATCAGTTAAGGTAAGTTTCCTTGTTCTATTAACATAATTTAGACTGATAATGTTGATGTTCTGTACAAATAAAATATCTAACATTGTCGCTTGAAATGATAAATTACAATATTAATGAATATACACACCCACATCTCTACCTAACCCTTCGGGGACAGTTTGCAGTTGTGTTATGTATAAATTAATCTGAAATAATAGTCTTTTTTAAAGAAAAAACTGCATCTGACGCAAATTCAATCAAATCTGACGCAAATTGAATTCCATTGATTGAATTCGCGTCTAAATATTTCTACCGCTAAATATCATTATAGCTACTTTCATCAATAACGCGGATTTTATCAAAGCTCGTAACGTGGTAAATAAATATTCTATAATTTTGTGAATGACACATTCAATAAACACCTTATTTACCACCTGTCAAGTATTTGTTTGCCTTCGTGTCCTATAATTAGAAACATATTTCTATGTTCATACGAAAATGAAAGATGAGCAATTAACAAAATATATTCTTTTCATAATACCTTTGTCGGATTTCTTGCCACTAAAAACAATAGGTAATGTAAGAAAAGAAAAATAATTCAAAGTTGAAAACAACGCGGTCTCTAATGTTTCAAATTAGCTAATTACAAAGTGTCTTTGAAACTGCAATTTAAACCCACAAAGACAGATAAGATTAAAACTTTACCTTCACGCGAATAACAAAGCATTGGTATCATTGACTTTTTCGTTCTTTAACTCAGACCAAGAAAAAAAGAAAGACGGCGCGCCGCGAACACCAACAGTGAAGCCACAAAACCACACGCCTATAGCAAGTAAACATACAAGCTCACACGCACACCTACACTAAAACCACACGCATTTCTCCTAGTACGTCACGACTTCACGAGACATTGTCTACACACATAGATAAAAAGATGGCTTCACTTTTGATGTTCGTGGCGCGTCGTCTTCCTTTTTTTGTTGGTCTGAGTTCTTTAAATACCTATTTATAAACGGAGACGTTTGTGTCGACTTAGAAAAAGGAAATATGTTTTTCCTTAGTAAACAAGATTTTTCTCACGAATGCATGCCTCCTCAACTCCTCACATAACAGTGTAGTCATAATATTGACTCAATGAACCGATTAAGCTCATGATATCATCGTAAATACATATTAGGAAATAATGTAAACTCTCGTGTATCAAGTAATTCAAGGATCTAATGAGTCACGTAGTCATTTAAATAATTCGTACCATTAATACGAAAGAAGATCTCGATAGTAAGTTACCGTAGAATTATTTTTGCGAACTCCCAAGCCGATGAAAAGCTAGTCTCATACAGGACAAACAATAAAAATAAAATCAAGGAAACAAAGCTATAAACCAGGATAACAAAAAAAAAACTAAAATATAACATCAAAATATAGGTCCTATACGAGGTCAAAAGGCTCCTGTTAAGCATGGCCTCCTAGTCTTACATCTTCAAAAACATGCAATAACTACTCTCTTCTTCACCCAGATGTCGCCAAAGAAATGGTCAAAGAACACCTTCGGGTGGGCCCGCGCCGAGGTCCTGGGTGCGCTGGTCAACGCAGTGTTCTTGGTAGCACTGTGTTTCAGCATCACTGTGGAGGCTGTGAAGAGATTCATTGAAATCGAGATGATCCACGATGCGAGGCTGCTGGTAGCTGTCGGGACCCTTGGGTTGATACTCAATATTGTGGGGCTGTTTCTATTCCATGGTGAGTGTTTTGAAATATTTTGTGCTTAAAATAAGATGTCCTTGAAATAAAAGCGTAAAAGGCGGCAAAAACTGTTTATCCCCTCATCATCATCATCGTGAAATCGTGACCCTGCTCTTAACTGATTCAGAGCATGCAGGTTTCACGTACTTTATGTTTTTCTGAATACTTACCAATATTTATACATGGAGCCGGCTGCCAATCTGACCTCCACAACCTAGTTAATACTGGGTAATACAATACCCCTTTGTCTGACAACCAGTCGTCGGTTGTCAGACTTTCAGGCTACTGACTACCTGTTACGACTGTCAAACATCACCAAATGGCAGCCGGGAACAAAGGCTTAACGTACTTTATGTGGCTCGGAAGAAACTCGTCATGTAATGGGTGGTCACCTGGTCACCCATCCTCTGACTACCATAAGCAAGCGCGGTTTAAGTTCGTCTGGACAGCTGTTTTTTATTTAGCCACGAAATCCTCAACACTAAAAATAAAGTGGCCAGCCCAAACGTTAAAATATGATTAATATGTTATGACGGGAATCCAATTAAAGTAGTCATATTTTGATCGCTTAGTTACTTAAAATACATTGATAAAACCTCGCTATCGCTCATCGGCATCGGTTTTCTAATATGTAGATTATTGCACTATTTAAAGATTAAAGGATTTAGATATCTTGGAGTAGAAATATTTTAATTTTTCCTTGTCACCAATACACGGCAAAGACGAACTAATCAAAATCCAAATTAGGTGTATCTTTTTTCATGTGGTAGAGGAGGCTCGGAAAAATTATAATCTTTTTTTGGGTCGTTTATGTATGAGTTGTCTTTTATAATTTTCATATTTTTTCTGTTATGTCTATGTGAATAATCTGCTAAAAAATAATAGTAGCAATAAAAAATGAATGCTCGACAAGAATTAGTTGGAGATACCATCATACTGTAATTGAAAAGGCTGAAATAAAAAAAAACCATTTAACAAACGAAAACTATGTTGTACAAAAAATGCACTAGTTATATGAATCCCCTTTGAAACTCCGTACAACTCTAGGTCAAAATTAAATCCACGTGCGATTAACTGAACATTTAAAAACGTGTCTTTGAATTTGAAAACACATTAAAAACTAATGACACGATTCGCAATGGCAAATTGCGAAATACCCACTGTAACATCGATTTGTTCCACATAGATACCTATTGATTAACATGTTTTCCTCCATTGAACGGATAATACTCTATTTAAAAACATAACATTATGTCTGTAATCCCCGAAGGATTAGGGAGAGGCGTACCTAATAGTACTTACACCCACATTTCGTCCATGTAACAGGGGGCGAGCCTATTGCCATCAAACAGGTACATATCCATCCAGACTTCGGGACTTCTGGGAAATCCCTGATGGCCCAATAACACTTTACCTGACTCGTGTATTGAACCCAGGACCTCAAGCCCAGTAGCTATATACTTAGCCCCCTATTCTTAGATTAGTTTGAATTAGAGACGGTAAACTATCAGAAATACTTCCGTAAGTTCACAAAACTCTTAAAACATTTTGTTACCAACTGGACCAATGAATCATTCACCAATTTCTTAAAAGCTAACGGAAACAAAGACATTGATTCCGTATTCTAACTTCGTCCTATAATCCTGCGTGCCGCTATGCCCCGGGTATCAAATTTTATTATTTCGTACGAATGCGACTATTTAACCAATGAACTACACGCAATACAGTTGCGTGCTTTGAAATTCTTCAATCATCTTCCTTAATAACTTTAAGGCAGTTTGATTGGCAATATTTGAATGAAATAAATCATTTTTTTGACTGCCTCATGAGGTCTTGGTTAATATTCCCGGGTCAGGCAAAAGTGTTTTGGGATTTCCATTAGGAATTTTGTCAGTAGCAGCCGCGGAGCCTGAATTTGTGCCTGGTTGATTTCTATGGCTCGCCCCTTATTACATGGGACCACATAGCAACAACCTTCTCAGTTAATGCAGTTCAAGAGTAAATAAAACCTAACTGACAACTGTATGTCGACCTTGCCATTGCGTCACAGTGCACACATTCTTAACGACCGGTCCAGGCAGGGTCCTATATCATAAATATTTATTACTTGTTTTTAAATAACATCCAATTCGAATTTGGAATTTCTCTATGGTTTTTTTTTACTTCCTCTGAAGCGGTTAACCGATCTTTTCCGGTTCGAGTTATCGAATTTTTGTTATTGCATGGTTTAGTAGTAGCAATAATAATATGTATAGAATATGATTCATTTTGTAACTATGTCAGCCAGTTAGCTACACGGTGAATGGTTTAATTTAAAGGTAATTGTTTTGCCCTATTAGTCATCTGAGTAGATTGAAAATTGAAGTAACTCGAAGTGGAAGCTGCGGTCATACATAACTAATTGTACAGTCGATTGCGCATTGTAGGTAACACTTTGATATTGCTCGGCGTAAGTCGAATATTCAATACAGCTTCATCATCATTCACCACCCTGTTAGCACTGCTGGGTATAGTCTTCTCATTACTTAGACCAATCTCCACGTTCCTACAGACAGACAACAGTTTAGCAGTATGCACACAACTATATTTATGCTAAAGAAAGTTTTGATTACACGATGCTTCTAAGCCTAAAGTAAACCTTACTGAAAGCCACTGCGTGGAAATGAGTCTAGTTCGAAAGTAGGGCTCAAAAGTTGAAGTCTACTGTCAGCATAAAAATATGTACCTATGGAGTAGTTTGCATATAGAACCGTATGAAAGAGCGTTACAGCCCTAATTTTTAATATCTTAGTTGTATATTGTTATTTTCCCAGTCCCTATAGTTAACTGGGCCACGGTACCTAATAATTCAAAACTCAGTACAACTACAGACACGGCGCCTTTCCTTATCATAAACGCCGATACAACTTGCTCTACATTTCAAGTATCTTCTATTTGTTTTTGTCTTGAAGGATCCTTTACCTTTCCTTATATAATGCAGTTCCTTCATTCATTATTTCTATATTAAACGGCAAGAAAATGGGTGGCGAGAAGGCCTAGATGAGAACCACGGTCTGGTTCAAATTAGCACGTGAAATGCGTCGTCATTAATGCATGAAATGCAAACATGGAAAAATTTGCTAGAGCAGTAGGGCAAGAAGAAAGTGTACTAGGGCGCTTATCGATTCGGAATCACCTCGATTTTTTGAAAGAACTTAATAAAACCGTTTAAAAACATGACACTCTTTTTTTGGGAAGTCGTGTAAAAAGCAAACGTCTCGTTTCTTTTCGACACCGCGTCCGACTTTTCGCTGCTGTTCTGACGGGTGCAAGCTGATTCCCCATCCATAAGTGCGGTCATTCGATATATCGTTCCCAAAACCTTGTTTTTTTTTTATGTTTCTAAACAAAACTTTTCTCTCTTAGATCACGGAGGCGGCCACGGTCATTCCCACGGCGGGGTTCCACCGCCAGCCAACGTGAGACATCTCACGGAAATAGTCAATAGCAATGCAGACATGGCCCTAGGTCATAATGCGACTGACACTGAAGAGACTGATGAAATGGTCCCGCCTAAACCCGACAAAGTACCAAATAATAAGAAGCAGGCGCCTTGCAGAGCGGCACACGATCCTGGACATATGAATATGAAAGGCGTGTTCCTGCATGTCCTGTCTGATGCATTAGGTGAGTGATTATTCTTTTCTTTTGTGTTATGTTTTATTTGTGTTTGTCAATATTAATGACGGATTATTCAAATATGAAATGGGTACTATACCTATGGTATCCAGCAATATACTGCGTTGGAATGACCAAATTGAAAGGTCTGATTGGCTTGTGATGTCGGTCCAAGTCCACCCTGTAAACTTTTATGAGTTGCTATTATTGATACACCGTATTTAATTATCGCGACTTCTACTTTTTGAACATATAAGCCGTGCAACTGCGTCAAATAAATACAAAAACAATTGCGTCACCAGCTGCGTGTACATTTAAACGAAATACCTTTTGTTAATGCCATCTATACCGCAGTGGGCGGGTAGAACATAAAGGTAGATGACACAATTACGTCATTAGCTGTTACATTTTCTCTTTTATATTACACCCACTTATTTTCATACCTCTTTAGCAAATTGGTTACGATAACGTCGATACTTGATTATTTAACACTACCATTTTAGATAATATATACCTATAGCTTGTCTGTTTAAACTTTCATGTAATTAATTTCTAGAATCATTCATCGTAAAATGCAAAGTAGTAAACAGAAATTGTTCTACGTTCTGTCGACAAATCAAAGATTAAGAGAAAGTTACATACAGCTGCTTACTACACGCGGATTTTAATTGCATCTAATCAACGAGCTGTAGGCAATAGGGAATATTCATGTTTTTCTTTTTTGTCTTAAATTAATAGTTTACTATTTTATAACGTAGAAAAAAATATTAATGGGCTTCAAAATACTCTAGATATTTTTATAAATCAAATTTAAAACTTTTAAAAAATGTAAGCAGTTCAAACGCCGCCATTTCGCGCGCGCTTTGCGTGACGTCACATGACACGTCCAGTGGGTGTTTCACAGAACATTTATATACCCTAACGGGATACAATATCGTGTCAGATGACGTCACATTTCGTTCGAACAATGGTGGCGCGTTTTGGAAGTTTGAATTTCGCTCCCTTATTTTGCACTTTTTGAATATTATTTTAGGGGTTTAAATAATAAGTAAATAAAAAAAAATCCTTTTCATTTTAATATTACGATAACAATTGCCTGTTTAATACCGAGTGTATTAAACAGGCAATTGAGCGGAATAAGGGCTCTAAGGTATTTGCAAGAGATCTGTCTATAGGGCAAAGCCAGCTCACGAAACTGAAGACCGACGACGGCAGGATCGTATCCGCCAAACCGGAGCTTCTGAGGGAGATCGAGAGTTTCTATGGGCAGCTGTACACGTCAACCAGTAAACCCGTTGAAGATCTAGCGAAAGACCCCAGAGCTAGACTGACCCGACACTATACCGAAGACATCCCGGATGTCAGCCTGTACGAGATTAGTATGGCTCTGAAACAGCTTAAGAACAACAAGGCACCGGGTGATGACGGAATTACGGCCGAACTCCTGAAGGCGGGAGGTAAACCGGTCCTTAAGGCACTTCAGAAGCTGTTCGATTCCGTCATACTCGAGGGAAAAACGCCGCAGGCATGGTGCAGAAGTGTGGTGGTACTCTTCTTCAAGAAGGGCGACAATGCCCGACTGAAGAATTATAGGCCCATCTCACTTCTGAGTCATGTATATAAGTTGTTTTCCAGAGTCATTACGAATCGTCTCGCGCGCAGGTTCGACGACTTTCAGCCTCCCGAACAAGCCGGATTCCGAAAAGGCTTTAGCACCGTAGACCACATACATACGCTGCGGCAGGTTATACAGAAGACCGAAGAGTATAATCTGCCTCTCTGTTTAGCGTTTGTGGACTACGAGAAAGCCTTCGATTCGATCGAAACTTGGGCTGTGCTGCAGTCTCTCCAAAGGTGCCAAATTGACTACCGGTACATCGAGGTATTGAAGTGTTTATACAAAAGCGCCACCATGTCAGTCCGGCTTCAGGACCAGACCACGAAACCTATCCTTCTGCAGCGAGGTGTGAGACAGGGAGACGTCATATCTCCGAAGCTGTTTACCGCTGTACTGGAGGATGTTTTCAAGGTTCTGGACTGGAGAGGACTAGGCATCAACATCAATGGCGAGTACATCACTCACCTTCGATTTGCCGACGATATAGTGGTCATGGCTGAGACCATGGAGGACCTCAGTACAATGCTCGATGACCTCAGTAGAGCTTCCGAAAGAGTGGGTCTTAAAATGAACATGGACAAAACCAAGGTCATGTTGAATGCCCATGTTACACCCACTCCTATAAAGATCGGAGACTCTACACTCGAAGTTGTAGACGAGTATGTCTACCTGGGACAAACAGTCCAGTTAGGTAGGTCCAACTTTGAAAAAGAGGTCAATCGTCGAATCCGACTCGGCTGGGCAGCGTTTGGGAAGTTGAGAAGTATCTTCTCGTCCAACTTACCCCAGTGTCTCAAGACGAAAGTCTATGACCAGTGTGTGTTGCCAGTGATTACATATGGGACTGAAACGTGGTCGCTCACAATGGGCCTCATCAGAAGGCTTAAGGTCACCCAAAGAGCAATGGAGAGGGCTATGCTCGGAGTTTCCTTGCGTGATCGAATCAGAAATGAGGACATCCGCATGAGAACCAAGGTTGCCGACATAGCCCGAAGAATTGCCAAGCTTAAGTGGCAGTGGGCAGGGCACATTGCTCGCAGGACGGATGGCCGATGGGGCCGGAAGGTTCTGGAGTGGCGACCGCGAACCGGAAGACGTTGCGTTGGAAGGCCTCCCACTAGGTGGACCGATGACCTGGTGAAGGTTGCGGGGATCCGCTGGATGCGAGACGCACGGGACCGGTCAATGTGGCGACACTTAGGGGAGGCCTATGTCCAGCAGTGGACGTCTTTCGGCTGAAATGATGATGATGATGATGATTACGATAATAAGTATTCGAGATTAAAAAAATTTAGGCCATTTCAAATTTTATGCATATTCCCTACTGCAACCCCCCTTCGTGGTTTATCGTCATTTATTACATGAGTAATCCAGTCGGCATTGAAAGAAACATCAACTATAAAAAGATTTGGTTTCTATGGTAACCGTTATTACACTTGAGGAAAACCCTAATGTTTTCCCGATCACACCGTGGCCAAAGGTAGTCCAAATCCGCAGAAGTGTAAATATTCCCAATAGTGTTATAATGCCTATTGGAGAGATAGACCCTTGAGGCAATTTTTACCCGACTACGGCGAAGCCAAAATGAAGGGTAATGATTTTGGCAGTCTATGTATGTATGTATGTTCCACCGTAGCGCCTAAACTACTGAACGGATTTTAATAAATTAGGTGTCAATAGATTCATAAGGATAGCCCGGGTGACATAGGCTATATAAATTTTATAAATTCGGTATGTAAAGTATTTTTTAGGTATTTTTTTATTATTTTTATTTCGTAAAACAGTTAATTTTAAGCAACTAATTTTAAGCATTTTGTTTTCCCATGAACAGTTATTTTTTTATGATTTTTTAAAGTAATATTCGTGATGACGTCATTTCGTATCCTGAATAGCTTTATGTCTTTGCCACGTTTTCAGTACATACAAAAAACACTTAGAACTTCAAACTTGACATTGCCAACAGTTAACACTTGACAGATACCTTACCTACGATTTTTTATTTTGTTGTGAAATGTTAATGCTGTGATCGTGGCTGTGATTTCCTACGATTTCCAATAATTAGCCGTGCTGCGTATCCGTGCATCGAATCGGTCATCGATAACTACTGCTAAACGCTTCGTACCATCATGTAGAAACACTACAACAAATAGCCGACACAAATTGTTTGTAAATGTGAAAGAAACGCTAAAAAGAAGTGGTGCGAGGAGGTAAATATGGAATACAAGCCTGGGCGTCGTCTTTTTTGTTGCGAAGATCATTTGAACGTAAATATTACAAAAAAAGTACCTATGTAAAAACGAAGGCGAAAAGTAGGTAATAGAATCCTACCAAAAAATTCAGAGAACCATGTCGGGTGGTCAGGGCTCTCGAAATGAAAATTAAATCTTGTGAACTACTTTTATAGGTATTAGAACAATTTCAGCTTTCAATTTACTTCAAGCCATGTTTAACATTCAATCTTTTTGCAGTTGGAAGAAGATCTAGAAAACTACCAATAATACAAATTAATGAAAGGAAGACCTGTACCTACTCATTCAGTAGTCAGCCACAAACATGTTGGATACCTAGATGCTGTAGTGTTAATTGCATGTGGTTTAATAATTTACAAAGTGAAATAATAAAGACTGATTAAATAACATTATCGTTTTATTTGTAATAAGCACTAAACAGTAAGTGCTTGGCCAGACTGGCAGCGCGGTGCGGGGAGCGGCGCGGGTGCGGGAACGCGCGCGATTTGCCTGTCCGCAGTGAACCGTTTGAAGTTTGCAGTCTGGCCAAGCACTAAATACTGTTGAATTTACAAGAAACGAGCAGTTAATAGACCTGTACAAATTACAATACCTTATTTTACACCTTATAATATATTCTCTTTATTTGTTTCACTTACATAATAGATTACATTTTTTAACATTTCTTTTCTCATTGGCCGTTACGACTATCGGCACAAAGCTAGCCGAGTTCACATACCACATATCGACAACCTCATGTGCGAAGTCCAGACATTTTATTTGCTTCTCCTTCTCAGCTTTCACGAGGTTCTCGTTCTGTCATGAATAGTCCTGTCAGTCATGATAGACTGATCCCAGTACAACGTTACATGGTCTTTTTAGTACAAGTTTTATGTCTTGGCAGTAATAATAATCTTTTTGTATATAAACATTTTCCAAAATATCAACGCTTTATCAATCAGGTCCCTATTGTATTGATGATGGTTCACTGCTCCTTTTTTCCAACCAAAATAAAAACACCAGTGTATGTTTGCATCCACCGGCAGAAGCAGCACAGCCATCACAAGTTGCTTGCAATATGACTTCATCCTTTTCGTTGAGAGTTACAGTTACCATGTACTGCTTATTTGACACTCGGTGTTCTGGAACTACTTTGGCCCTCACGATGCACTTGACTTGGTCTCTTTTGACTTCAACATAGCCAACAGCAGAGTCCACATAGGAAGCGCGAGACGACCTGGATTACCAAAAATATATTAGTTAAGCAGTAAAATTACTAATGTAAATGGGTGCAAGGTATTTATAAATATAGGTAGGTACAGCAGTAGTTACATTGTTACTTACATTAGAGCTTTAGTTCCTCGGATTTCAGCGATGTTATATTTATTATCATTTTTCATGAACTCCAGGATCATAACATTATCCAATTTGGGCAAGTTATTGGAGTCGCTGCGTACAAATTGATCCATATTTAACTAATCCAAACAATAGGCAGGCAGTTCCGTAAAGCGTGTGTTATATCTTTTTAATTATTTTTGTAATTTTAGCACTGTTTTTAATTGTTCAAGTATATAAAATTGAGATTTCCTTGATTCAGACCAAAATAACGTAGCAACGTCGGCTGTCAGATATCAAGTGACAATGACGTAGGGCGACGTTGAGTCAGTCAAGTATATTGTTGATTTAATAATCACCGTAAATATCTTAAAAACAAAGATTCTAATTTCAAATAAACCTAATTTACATTATTCTAATGATATTTTATATCCCGACGTATTTTACAGAAGTAGCTTTTATTGTAGCTTAAAAGACTTGGTTTCCGAACCACAAATACTATTGTGGTATTTGGAATAGTTAAGTCAAGTTAAATGTTTATTTATTATAAATTTCCAATAAATTATATAGTTATTATTAAAAGATACTTATAATGTTTCCTACATTTTATCTTGCAATTTTAATAAATTAAATAGTTTCAATCAATTCTCTGAACTATCGGTTGATATTCATATTTTATCTGATAGTCATAAAGATTACAAATAAAAACATATTATATTGCTAAATTAACTTAAGACATTTTAAAATAGTTTCACTACATAGGATTTGTTAATTATTAATTATGCTATATTTAGCTATAATGAATAACCATTTGCCATTGGTTTATTATGGCGGTAGTCGTTGATGTACTTTTTAATATTTGACGGTTATAAAAGTAGAAGTACCGCTAATTCAGGCAGAGTTACGCTGCAACTGTTGAAGGGTAAAGACAGACCCAAAGTAGTATATAAATTGTGTATAGAGAGGATTAAGTTTACATATTGTGGCCTAGTTGTGAAGATACCAAATGTGTAAAAGCTGAAACCTATTTGTATTACTCTAAAGGATCTACAATGTTCATGTAAGTTAATTGATATTATGCTATGAATATTACTGATGACTATGTGTTAGAAATATGTACTATAATATGGTTCATATTGATTATTGTTTATGTAAACTGATAAATTGCTGTAATTTGAGACAGTCCAAGACAATGTCAGGTTGTCTTTGCTTATTACTTTAAAATATGTTCCCGTGGAGTTTCTTGTCCATTCTTCTCCACGAAGACTAGGAACCTAGCGAATGGAATCGAGTTTGATGTAGTTGACAAGACCAAAAGAAATAAAATGAATAGTCTTGTCTTTTGTGCTTTTACTTCATAAAACCCCTGTTCCCAACACACATTTCTTTAGAGGTACTTTCGAACACAGTAAATAACTAGTAATCATCCTGACAAGTTTAATAATTGGTGGATATTAATACATATACATATAGATTTACATACACTTTCTAACATCAGAAGTGGGACAGTCTCTGGCTCTCTGATATAATTTCTAATGGTCTTCCTGTTTTATTTTCATGATCAATGCTGGAGCTGCTGCTGGTGTGATGATGAAAGCTGTGACGCCGATAGCTCACCGCCTCGACTTGGCTATGATGAGAACGTCGACAGCACGTACTCCGACAGCGAGATTGAGAAGCTGCTGGAACCACTTGGCAGCCAAGCCATGGCTTAAATCAAGCAGCAGTACGAATTCGCTAATGTCGGTAAAGGCCTTTAGAGGCTTTGTTTTATTTTAATTTATTTATTCTCTAATAACGTAGTGATAAAAGATCCTAGAAACTGTAAAAATAAAACTAGAATAATTTAGGAAATTGTTGATTCAAAGTTAAGCTCCTTTCTAAAAGTTTTTAATGTACTTACCAGACATCCAAAACTGGTGATGAAAATATTTATAAATTTTTCGTAATGCAAAGCATTACCCTGGCTTGGTTAGTACCCCCAAATTCATGCAGATTGTTAGTTTTCACGAAACAACCAATAATACAATAAAAGATAAATAAGTATCTCATCTTCAATTCAATTAGTGAGATTATGGGATTGGAGATATTCAAATATCTGACGTTATTTTTGAACCTCGTCTTGTAAATAGTATTAATGACAATGTCAATATTTGTTTCCTTGATAATTCTGGTTCTCGCAAAATAAATATTGTGAATATAATGTATAAACGTTACGTAGTATGAAGTTTGAAACTACAATAAAATTATAATACGATCTAAATAGATAAGATTGAATCATATAACGAGGGTAGAATTTTTTTTTTCTCGAAACTCATTTATGGGTCGGTCGGTCTAACTGAGTTAATCAATACAAAAGACTTGTTGATTCATACGAAAACCTGTTTAAAAAAAAAAACTAATACCATTATATTAGCTAATGTATGAAGAGCTTTATTATTCTTCAATGCTCAGGGGTTTCCTTATCAAGAATGAACAATAATTCACTTGCTGATAATTTAAATTAAACAATAAAAAAAAACGTGTTTATGAAAACGCAGAAATTAACGTACAACTAATTTGAGAATAAACGATTACAATAACAACACAAATGTCTAGTAGCTAATAACCAGCCAAGCAAACACTGACACAAACCAAAAGTGGGTTCCATTTTTTTTACTAGATGTGGCAATACATGGCAAAATACTAATTAAGTTGTATTACTAATTGAGTATTTTTATTATTTAATATTACCAATGTGATAATTATTCATTTAAATGATTACCTATTTGTTTAAACTTGATTAGGTAGGTTAAACCCTTCGGGGATTACAAGGCGTGATATTAATCTAAAAATTTAAGATAATATGTTAAAATAATAATAATCTGTATTTTTTATGGAATAGTACAAAATGGTAAACTAGATTCGCAATGATATTGTCAGATTGACCGAGCGGTGACTGTTTGGTGATGTAAATGAGATTGTATGATTCAATGGTTAGAGTATACTATTGATTACGATCTGGGTACATTTGAAAAAAATGAAAGTCAAAGAAACAGTACACGATAAAGTCATAGATATGTGGACAGAAATTTTGATGTGTTATTCAAAATGAAACAATAATTATTGTAAATTCTAAGGACAAGCTACGATTTAGGCCAGGTGAAATGGTCTATGAGAATGCTATTGTTTAGAGACTTAAATAGCGTCTGCTATTTAAGTCTCTAAATTTTTTATAACAACTATTGCACCTGGTTAATCAAATGATTAAATGACATATAACTTACGACTTATGACTCATGACTTACAAAAAAAAAAGGGGTGGCTGTGCTTTATAAAAAAAAAGGGTGGCTGTGGCTGTGCCTGTGGGTGTGCCTTATAAAAAAATGTGGCTGTGCCTTATAAAAAATAAAAAAGGTGGCTGTGCCTGTGGCTTATAAAAAAAAGGTGACTGTGCCTGTGGCTGTGCCTTATAAAAAAAGGTGGCTGTGCCTGTGCCTTATAAAAAAAAGGTGGCTGTGCCTGTGTCTGTGCCAATAATATACCATTTTAAAACCAAATAATTTTATTGCCAGAAATGTACTTCAAGGACAAGGTACATAGCAAAATGACCATGTTATATCTTAATGAAAAATGTATAAAGATGTTCTGTGATTGATAAATTGTTTTATCAAAAAATGTACTTCGAGAACGAAGTACATATCAGAATGGCCGTGTTATATCTTTTTAATTATTTTTGTAATTTTAGCACTGTTTTTAATTGTTCAAGTATATAAAATTGAGATTTCCTTGATTCAGACCAAAATAACGTAGCAACGTCGGCTGTCAGATATCAAGTGACAATGACGTAGGGCGACGTTGAGTCAGTCAAGTATATTGTTGATTTAATAATCACCGTAAATATCTTAAAAACAAAGATTCTAATTTCAAATAAACCTAATTTACATTATTCTAATGATATTTTATATCCCGACGTATTTTACAGAAGTAGCTTTTATTGTAGCTTAAAAGACTTGGTTTCCGAACCACAAATACTATTGTGGTATTTGGAATAGTTAAGTCAAGTTAAATGTTTATTTATTATAAATTTCCAATAAATTATATAGTTATTATTAAAAGATACTTATAATGTTTCCTACATTTTATCTTGCAATTTTAATAAATTAAATAGTTTCAATCAATTCTCTGAACTATCGGTTGATATTCATATTTTATCTGATAGTCATAAAGATTACAAATAAAAACATATTATATTGCTAAATTAACTTAAGACATTTTAAAATAGTTTCACTACATAGGATTTGTTAATTATTAATTATGCTATATTTAGCTATAATGAATAACCATTTGCCATTGGTTTATTATGGCGGTAGTCGTTGATGTACTTTTTAATATTTGACGGTTATAAAAGTAGAAGTACCGCTAATTCAGGCAGAGTTACGCTGCAACTGTTGAAGGGTAAAGACAGACCCAAAGTAGTATATAAATTGTGTATAGAGAGGATTAAGTTTACATATTGTGGCCTAGTTGTGAAGATACCAAATGTGTAAAAGCTGAAACCTATTTGTATTACTCTAAAGGATCTACAATGTTCATGTAAGTTAATTGATATTATGCTATGAATATTACTGATGACTATGTGTTAGAAATATGTACTATAATATGGTTCATATTGATTATTGTTTATGTAAACTGATAAATTGCTGTAATTTGAGACAGTCCAAGACAATGTCAGGTTGTCTTTGCTTATTACTTTAAAATATGTTCCCGTGGAGTTTCTTGTCCATTCTTCTCCACGAAGACTAGGAACCTAGCGAATGGAATCGAGTTTGATGTAGTTGACAAGACCAAAAGAAATAAAATGAATAGTCTTGTCTTTTGTGCTTTTACTTCATAAAACCCCTGTTCCCAACACACATTTCTTTAGAGGTACTTTCGAACACAGTAAATAACTAGTAATCATCCTGACAAGTTTAATAATTGGTGGATATTAATACATATACATATAGATTTACATACACTTTCTAACACGTGCAATGGTCGATCAATGGTGCAGTACCTAAGTATCAAAGTCCAACGGGAAAGCAAGGTCTGTCGTGTACAAAGAATAAACGTAGAGAAAGAGAAATTAAGGCAGCGCGCGATCCGTCCATATCTAGCATCTAGTATTGACACTGACAATGACGGACTGACAACAACAGTTTTTTTTTAATTTTTTCTTGAAAAGCACAGGAAGTAGTCTATTCAGGAAACTTTATGACGTCATTTAGAGGTCAAATGAAAGTCAAATCGTTACAAGTATTATTGTGAAAATAAACACAATCTTGTGATATAGAGAGCTAAAAGTAGAAAAATAAGACATAAGAACTCAAAATCTCCAAATGGTTTTGGAATCAGCGTAGGTTAATTTTTACTTTACATACCGAATTCTTTTTATGACGGAATTTAAATGTCAAAAACTTACCTCAAAAAATATTAAATTGAGATAATCATAGCAAGTTTGGTATCAAATGAAAGGTCTTGGCGAGCACATTACAACTACGTATTATATTATAGTTTAAGTACACACAAAAATAAAATTCAAATAAAAAAATTAAGTTCAAAAATCTAAAACCCGACTACTAACAAAATCGCGGTCTTAAAAGTAGAAAACAAGAAAATAATTCTTGTCTGATATTCTTCGTAGTCGCATAATATGCCACCTTGCTAATGGCAATTAGCAGCTGACTTCTGTATCAATGAGAACGCCATGAAGGAGCATCAGGTATCAGTGGCATGCAACTACGAAGAATATCAGACAAGAATGATTTTCTTGTTTTCTACTTTTAAGACCACGATTTTGTTAGTAGTCGGGTTTTAGATTTTTGAACTTAATTTTTTTCCCCAGCATTATTAACCTTTGTCCCATGTTTCTTGGGCTCGGTACTTTCTTCTTCTATACTCCTCTGTCAGCCGTCACGCTATCAATAAATGATAGCGTGACGGGTAAAATGGAGTTAATTTTTCTCTATTTTCTTTTATAAAATTCCTCACATAATCCATCCATCGTTTCCTTGATCTTTCTATCCCTTTCCATCCATCAACATATAAATTAATCACATACGATTCGTCCCTCATACATAACATGATTGTCTATACCACGACAGTCGATTCCCTTTTTTCCACAAACAAAATCTAATTATAGAACGGAACCCGTGTATACCTGGGGCGGGGGGTAGTTAATCAAAGCAGTGTAACATTTAGGTCAACGAACATTGCCTTAGCCTAGAAACGTTTAGTTGAACTAGTGGTTAGCGCTATCGGCTGTTTGCGATATCGCGTGTGACATTCACACCATTGATCTGAAAAAGTGATTGCTCGTTTTATTTGCACGTGGTGGTCAAATGAGTGATTATGCATTAATATGGGATTGATTTAGCTAAATTATTTGAGCTTTTGACGTGTTTTCGGTTATCGAAAGAGATATAAATGAGATGAGGATGAGCATAATTCATCATTATATCATTTTAGTCGAAAAACATTCACCGCATTGATCGATCCTGTGCATCTCGCATATCGTATTTACTGATTGATTAATCTTTTTGCAGTATTTGATAGGCGACGATAAATCACGAGACCATTAAGAGCGTATGGTACCTCAAACGCGAGTTTTATAATGCATAAATAATAATAAATAAAAGTATATGATTCACTGCAGTAATCAACATCAGAAAAATATATGATATTCTTCAGGATATATGCTAGTGCCATAGTGTTGTAAAAACATAATACAACTAACTTTGCTCGATAGAAAAAAATCGCGAAGATACCTCTAAAAATTTCTTTTAACGAGTAAAAACCATACTAAAATACATGTCATCGTTCTGATTTTTTTGCCAAATAATTCTACAAGCAACAAACTAAAGTCATAGTGTTTTACTTATTTAGTCCAATCAATAGTTTTTTTTGTAAATCGCAAAATACCACTAATTTCGTACTATTCGGCCGCAGCGAAAGACGTAACAACCGCTTTGTAGTGCAAGCTGATTTGAACTTTATTCTAACAGTATTTCAAGCGAAGTTTGAACCACCACAAATAGGGTTGCTAATCTGAGGTAGCATACGCTCTTAATAAAATAGAAGCATTTACGTATTTGAAACTTGATTAGAAGGACATCGAATTTGAAACTAAATTCGAAGGATTTACCTCTTTTTTATTAACCTTGAAGACTATCATCTTCGGCCTCATCAGTCTGTCTGTCTAGCCCTTTTCCCAACTTTGTTGGGATCGGTGTCCAGTGTAATCAGATGCAGCTGAATACCAGTCTTACATGGAGCGACTGCTTATCTGACCTCCACAACCCAGTTAGTCGTAGGTATCCGATATCCGCTGGTAAGACTTTGTCAGACTTTCGGACCACTGACTTACCTGTAACGACTGTCAAAGACATACAATTGTCAGCCTGAACTAACGTCTTCGCGAGGTGTGCAGGAAACTCGCTTGGTAAAAGTCAGTTTGTGATGAACTGACAAATACATCTCAAACTAAATGAATAGAATTGAACAATAGGTAAAAGGTATAATACAGACAATCGTCATGCACCACCATAACACACCCTTTTGTAAGGGTGTGTTATGGTGGTGGCACACTCCTACACACACACACACACTCACTCACGCACACACACACACGCCGTACTCTAAGCAATGTATTGCATAGTTATTAAATTGTAAATCCGTAATTGGCTGTAAGTTTAGTTTGTAATCTTAGGATAAAACTTCAAGGGCTGTGGATTTTGTGATAAATAAATAAAGGGTGGTCATCCATCTTTAGACAAACCCTGGCAATCGGCTAACCTGAAGATTGACCCGAGCGGCTATTATTATTTATTATTGCTATAAATGTTTATATTCCAAGAACGTGATTAATTCAAATTCAAAGAATTCATTCAAGTTTGTACCTAGAAAACCACAACCTCGTAGATTTATGTATATTCATTGCGTTGGTATTTCCACTACAAAAACAACATAATTTAATACCTAAACGGTATAAACTTCTGGAAACCTTCTCAGTTTTTTTTTTCGTAATATAAATAAGTTGATACTTACATTTCTCTCTTCCCACACAAGTCGTAAAAGCAGATTCAGGAAAGTATGTTATTAAAATTGTAGGCGATGAACCAGATACATACAAAAATATTGCATCGTTGTTACACAATTAATTAATATCTATATAAGTACCACCATAACGGGTTGCCATTCGGTGCCAAAATCTTCTTCAAACCTTGTTTGCCAAAAATAAAAGTTGATATTTATCCAAACCTTTATTTAACTGGGGCTGGATTGTGTGGGACGATAATAATAGCATAGTCTATTCATAAACGAATTCACTTTCAGAATATTCGGAATGACAACAAATGAAAATATGTATATTCTAATCTCCACGAGGCTGATCTGTCCATTGGGGTTATTTGTCCCAGATGTACCTATATCAATTCTTACGGTCTACGCATCGTTTAAAAAAACGAAACATCTGATAAACCGTCTTGTCCTGTATCCCTGTTTTGTCACTTTGATCCTCCTGCACCAATCACCATCACCATCAATTTATCCTTGAGATAAATCCGTCCAAAGGCGATTTTTCACCCCAAAAAACTCATTTCCCAGCAATAGCTTTTGTATTGGTTTACTTAGAGTGACACAAAAAATGCTTGGCCGACTCCTTTATTCAGGGTCCGTTTACACCCTTTTTTGGGTTGTGTGAAATCATCAAATAACCCCTTCCGCTCTTGGGCAGAGCGAAAGGGAGTGTCAGACTTCTACTGACTAAAAACCACCCATGTTCCTTCTTAGCTCTTGTGCCGAGGCCGCGGTATCTCTTGCTCCCGAAACACAACGTAAATGAACACCAAAAGTAACTTGACCCTTCTAGTCACACACTGTCACGTGTATTGTCCTACTCTCCATTCGCAAGCAACGAAGGTTCTCGCATGCTAGCACAAAACCTTGGTGCACTTGATTCACAGCCAAGTTCGCCTTGACAATGACTAAATACTTTCGATAAGGAAATTGCTGATTCAGCCGTGACAAACTTGAATAAAAAACGTGGCAACATTTTCCAACTTAAATGGAAAGAAAATTCATTGTTTTTTCATTACTGAATTGAAGTCGTAAAAGTGCGGGAAACACTTTATTATTTAATTTAATATGGGAATTAGAATTATCAGCATCCATAAAATATTAAATTGAATTATTTGATTTCTAATCGATGGAATTCGGCTACTTTATTAGTAGTTCGTTTTAAAACGAATTATTATACGAAAACTATTAATTAACACCCTGATTAAGAATCATAAGTGTATCATGAGGTACTTAAATTATATTGATGAATGATTCATTTGTGTACATGCCTCAGTTTAATCCGCTAGTAGGTAATTAACTAAATAGAGCAATGGTAATGCGCACTACATATTACTAATGAACCAAAGACAAGCACTTTAATTTCTCGTAAAAGCATTGTTGAGTTAATGGTTTTTTTTAGGTGTGAACTTGAGACCAACCTCTTTTGCATAAACGTGTCGTTGTAACATTGAAAAGATATTCTCAATTATTTTTTGCCCATGAGTAATTCGGAGAAAACCCAATACAGACATATCATAACATCACGCCTGTAATCCCCGAAGGGTTCGGCAGAGGTGTACCCACCCAATTATAGTACACCTACATTTAATTAGTTATGTTTAAGTCCCGTATAATGTAATACTCATTACTTCGTGGTATTTTCATTATGTAGTGATATGATTAAACATTCAATTTGTCCAATTAACCCGAGGAGTCAATGGCCTAACAACGTTTATTGACTTGCGTCTGCATTTAATCAAAGGATCCCTAAATAATGCGTCTGCCACTTTATCGGGGACCTTAGGTATTTAAAATGATGACTGATTACAATTTGATTAGCATTTTTTTACAAACAGTAACAGGCTTTACAGAGTCATACATAAATCATTCAAATCATCAATACAACCCTCTTCAAGTTCATTTAATCGCATTGAATAACTTTTAAATCGAGTTCAAAAAAGGAGGAAGTTTCTCAATTCGACCGTATATTTCTTTTTTTATGAAATAATCATACTACATACAACCTGTCTGACACTGACCTGCAATCCTGCAAATTGCAAGACGCGTGAGAAAATTCTAATTCGCGGGCTACCATGGCGCTTCTACCTAAAGCATCATAATATTATTCTGTGCCGTAAGCTACTCAAAGCAAGCATATAAATAAAACATCAAAATCCTTCAACTATTGTATTATTCACAAGGCACGTTGTTATGTTATTATAAACAGCTATTGTTCAAGCTATTGATCGGGTCTTGCAAATTAAACTCGACCTTTTGAAGTCTAAGGTTTCGCGTTCAAAGGCGGCCGGTCAAAGGAGCCTAGTGCATAATAAATGGGAGTGGCCTTTAGAGAAAATTGGAGCATGTCAACTACTTACCTCACTTTCCACGAAGTAAGTAAAGGCAGACAATTGAAGAAATCGCATCCATTTATGCTCCATTATTTTCTTTGCTTTTGATAGTTTATTCTTTTCCAAGGATCGTTTTGTTTTGTTAAATGGTTGGCATTGGAATATTTCTAACTTAGTTATTGATTTTTATATGTACTTTTATGAATTGCATAGTAGTTCTACATCATCATCATCAGCCTGGGTCACAGGCCTCTCCTCTTTGAGAGGGAGGCTATAATCTATGTCGCGGGCCCAGTGCGGATTACTTGGTGTAACAAACTTACAACTCTTCGAATTTTTGCTTCTTGGACATGCCGGTTTCCTCACGATGTTTTCCTTCGCCATTCATTCTATAGATTAATAAATTACAAAAACCCTAAAAAAAACTAATTTTGCGGGCTACCTTAGCGCTTCCACCGTTAATAGATCAGATAGTAAAATCACTACATTCAAAGGCGTGGCCCACGATGAAAGAAAAACATGCTCATCCTTTATCGACTGTCATTGACATTATTTTGATAGAAAACAAACGCGAAACAGTAGTAACCTTGTACCAATTTCACGAAAGGTACGTTATCGGCAGTAATCTGATCAGTTACGCTGATCATTGGTCAACTTATCAATTATTTTACTTTCAAGGGTATCGTTACATAGTAGGTAGGCACATTCTTTGATTAGCACTGTGAGAAATTACGAAATTTTGACGATAAACGGTACAGTAACGACTTTTTGGATAGATAGATAGATAAGTGCTTCATGATCGATTGTTTGATGCTTTTGACCGAATTTTGGTGATGGCGGCCAATCTCAGCAACACAGTATACAGAGTGTAAAGAATACCGAAAGATATACAGGGTGTATGGAACATCGCCGTGAAAACTTTTACAATAATTTCATTAGAAGATTTTAGATTAGAAGATCCCAAAAATATCAACTGTTTCATACACTCTTACAATGTATTGTACCTACTTTTGTAAAAAAAAGACTGAGCTGCGGTCTTGAATCGTGGTATCAGTTGACATGTTGATGACCGTGGCATCGTGTATTAAAGTTCACAAACACAAGTGTATTCTACCCTAACTCTCATTGTGCTATGGGGCGAAAATCCGATACAACTATTGCTACACGTTGGCAGGACCAACAGCTTTACTTCGTTTATGCAAAGGGGGAAAGGACAATCATGTATCATTATCATCTCATTAGTTAAGCACCTGGCATTATCACATGGCGTTTCGATAACCCCTATTTTGTTAATGATATAAACTACACCGTTAAGTGTTTTGTTTACAATTTTAAAGTAAAGATAAATGTATATAGCATTTGTGTGAAATGGTGTAGTTTCAATAATTTTTATAATAAGTAATAAAAAAAAATGTTACGATAACTTTTGAGTACCTGTCCATCTATCAATTACTCTTTAAATAAGTCCAAATATCAGCCTACTTACAGTACGCTCAAATTATCTTGGCAGCTCTGAACATAGGCTTTGCGAAATTTTACGCATGTAAACTTGGGAATAAAACTGTTATTGCCAGATAAACCAATACTTAAACGATCAGAAAATATCTAATTTAAACAGTGAGAAATACAAATAAAGTAAATATCATAACACTTTAATACATTCGTTGTAACAAAATGACCTGCACGAAGTTCGGAGCTGCCAAGATAATTTGAGCGTACTGTACTAACTGTCCCTTTCATGGAATGGTAAAACCAAAACTATAAGAAGGAACTGGCTATCGACAAGAAAATCGTAATAAAAGCTTTGCGCAGTTGCTCAAAACTGAAACCCTACAATTGAATTTGAAATTTGCAAAAAAAAAAAAATAATAATAATAAATAAAATAAAAATATAATATATATATATTTTTTGAATTTTTGAATTTGTTTTTTTTTTTTTTTTTTTTTTTTTTACCTTTGCTCTAAGTCTTAAATTTCAATATAACCAACATTTCTCTCCTTTGTTCCAGGTTCCCTTATAGTAGTAGGATCTGCGTTAGTAGTATGGCTGACTGACTGGGAGTACAAATACTACATCGACCCCGCGCTCAGTATAGTGCTAGTCATCTTAATACTTGCCTCCGTGTGGCCGCTGCTCAGAGAGTCTTCCTTAATTCTCCTGCAAACTGTTCCCACTCATATTCAGGTAAGATTTTTGTTCTATAATTTTGACGAGCATCTGCGATTTATCATACTAAAATGTAAAATGTCTATTCAAATGTTTGTTTCTAATTTATGTTATTCAACGTATAAAAATATCAACTTTATGCAGGAGTGTGAAAGTCATAATTACTTGGTTTAGCGTAAATTGTATCGTATTTGTAAGTATTCTGGTTATTTTTCAAATCTATATAAATAAAAAGAGAAGTCCTGACTGACTGACTGACTCATCAACGCCCAGCCCAAACCCTCTGACCTAGAAAGCTGAAATTTTGTAACAAGGAATAAGGAAGGATTTGTCGAAATTCAACCCCTAAGGGATTTAAATAGGGTATGAAAGTTTGTATGGAAAATCGTCATTTTTCACGCGGGCGAAGCCGCTGGCAAAAGCTAGTTACTCATATTGTTCAAAGTTAAAAATAAAAATTAGTGACGTTGCTAAAAAAGCCGCTAATTTGAAGTGAGTCTGCGCTGACCATGTCTACCGTATGGCCAACGCGCTGTGGGCCAAAATAACCACGTTGTGGGGCCTGACACAGACAGAAGGCGGTAGATCTCGCAGGATATGGTGCGACGAGCTGGACAGAACTAACGACGAGTGGTCCACATTGACCCTAGTCGAAAAATTTGGAGGTCATAAAGGGAAGCCTTTGCCTTGCATTGGGATGACACAGACTAACAGTAACAATAGATTGCGAACTCAGAGTACGCCATCCTTGGTAGTTTATACCACCAGGCATCCACTATTATATCCTTTCCGATGATAGCAGAGTGTACGTAACTGTAGGTTCTATAACAAGACTACATCATCAGTCTATTAAACATTTTCAAGTGTTCTTCTCATTAATTTCAAGTAGGAGAGTTACAGGCACTTTTACATTATCCAAACAAAAATAACAATGAAATGTATCTACAGATCCAGTCACAAGGCATAAAAACTGCGAAAGAACTGTACCCATTCCAAAGCGTAGATCTCTAAGAACGGGCAAGAAACTCCATGGACACTCTTTTAAATCAGAATATTGTTACAAATGTTCTGAAATGCCGAAAACTCTTTGATCCCTACACTTATCTAGTTTAAGGTCATCATAATATTTGACGACTACGGGCTAAGCAAATAGTGAACATAGGGGAAGATTATGTGCTTTAAAAAACACGAATGAGAGAAAATGCACAAAAATATTTGCTTGACACGGCCTTGACCAATTTTCGCTACCACACATTGAAAGATAATTAAAAAGATTAATGTTCTGTTTGGACAGTTTACGAAACGTTTACATTGCAATTACAAAAAAAAGAGTTTCTCTAATCTGCTGAATTTTGGGTGATACGGTTGTAATTACAATAGTAAAACCTTGCAAACCTGCGGGTGTAAAGTAACCCTGTACTTAATAATAAATTGCTAAAATAATCATTGTTTACAATTACATTGTTCATAGTGAAATGCGGAATTCCTATTTCCGATCCACATTTCCGTAGTTTAGCGATACCACAATAAATTAATCTCATTACTATCGAATAGGTCTTGTGGTCCCAAGCGCAGTTATTGAACGTGTAGCCTTTATTGATTAGGACCTTTTTGGGCCTTTTTTTGGATATAGGTACATAGTGATTGACATTTTTTTCTTGGAAACTCATCAATTCATAGCAATAGGCGTTGCCGTCTGTCATTTGTTTTTTCTAGTGCTTTGGTAACTAGTTATTTGTGGATTTTAATTTTAATTTTAATGTCTTTGATGTAGAAGTCCAATTCTAACAACAATCGCTAAAGAAATATTTCAACCCTTGCAACTCAAAACATCTGTCAGACAATTTCGAGTAAACAAATCTTGACAGTTTATTTTCAAATAATATTTCCGTCACGAGTCTATATTAACTAGTTATTTTTAACTCAAAACATCTGTCAAACAATTTCGAGTAAATAAATCCTGACAGTTGTATTTCCAAACAATATTTTTGTCACGAGCCACCACTTTCTACAAAGTGAATATACACGGCTGCTACAATTTGTTTGGTTATTGATAAGGCGTTTCTGACGTTATTTATTTGTTCAGGTGGACGCGATACAGAGGCGACTGTTGGAGAAGGTCGATGGTGTGCTTGCTGTGCATGAGTTCCATGTGTGGCAGCTGGCTGGGGACAGGATCATCGCCAGTGCGCATATTAGGTGAGTAAAATAAACTAAAGGATGGACTTTCGTGATTATATGGTCGCCATTAATGCCGCTCTCTCTTATAGAGACAGGCCTGGGCATTTGGTACTAGGGAATTAAAGGTGAGGAGGTGTGAAACGCGTGTGTCACTAAGACAAGGTGGCTGAATGGTCTGATGAGGCAGCTGCCAGATAAAAATAGAAGAGAAAAGAGGTGCTGGTGGAATTCATTACCACCTCCTTTTTTAGTAGTTGGTTAATAATAAATCATGCCGTCCCCCGTAACATTAGATTGAATGAACAACAAAAGACGGCTTTGTCTTTGTAAAGTATGGTAGTCTTAGGCCCAGAGTAGAGTAGAGTAGAGTAGGGACTCCGTTATCCGCACTTAGACTCTTGATCGGTCCGTTGTGCGTAGGTGTCCTGGCTAGGATAGCCAGCCTAGCTCCGCCCAGAAGCACAGAAGTTTCCTGGGAGCTTCACAGGCTTCGCGGAGCGACCTCACCGTTCCGAGGATTTGTCTGCGTTGAGTGGCCACGACCTCGCATTCCAGGATGACGTGGGCGGCTGATTCTTCAGCAACAAAGCAGCCCCTGCAGAGTGGGCTGTCCGTGGCGCCTATTGTAAAAAGATGTTTATTTAGGGGGCAATGGCCCGTTATTGTCCCTATCATTATTCTAAGGTTATCCCTACTTAGGCTGAGCAGTCGTTTTGTTAGCCGCGGATGTAGACTTGGCATCGCCATTTTTGACTGTCTACAATCTGTAGACCGTGACCATTTGCTATTATGGAGTTCGGTTGATCTCTGGCGAATCCACGTACGGAACTGTGAGAAAGGTAAGGGAAGGAGTGGGTACGGGCCAAGCACTGCCATCTCGGACCCTCTCTTGGCAAGTTCGTCTGCGGCGTCATTCCCCAGGGATCCACTGTGCCCCCTAATCCACTGGAGGGTGATACTGTTGGACAGCGATATACTCTCCAGGGCGAGGTGACATTCAAATATTAATTTACTGTTGGTTAGTTTGTTTTCTAGGGCTTTAAGCACCGACAGGCTATCAGTTACAAATCTGATTGCGTGGCTGTGAATCCTCAGACGCTTTACGGCTGTTGCAGCTTGTGTTAGGGCGACACACTCGCATTGGAATATCGAGCTGTGTTCGCCTAATGGTAGGTGAAAGTTAATGTCGAGGTCTAGGGAGTGTACGCCAGCCCCTGAGCCGTTTTGAGTTTTGGAGCCATCTGTGTAGATGCGTACTTCATTGACTCCTGACTGATCTCTTAATTCCTCTGTTGTTTGTATGCTATAGCTCTTGTTGAACATAGGTTTGTTAGGTGTCCTATCGCACGGGGCAGCGATGAGAGGTTGATACTCAATCACCCGGTCCAGGATGCCTGCATGAGGACTTGTGTGATTCTTGCCCCATATGCCCAAGTGCATAAGCCTGATGGCTGCTAAAGCTGCCTCCTGCTGTATGTACAGCTCAAGTGGGGTTAGTTGAAGGGCTATCTCCATTGCTGCAGTTGGGGTTGTCCTCATGCAGCCTGTGATAGCGGAACATGCCATCCTTTGGAAGCGTTGGAGCCTGGAGACTGTGTTCGAGAATTCAGTTCTCGTCCACCAAACCAGGGCGCCATAGGTCAGCATTGGTCTGATCACCGCTGTGTAAAGCCATCGCGTGATCTTTGGAGATAGCCCCCAAGTTTTTCCTAGCATTCTTTTGCATTGGTAAAGGGCGATTGTGCTTTTGTTTAGCTTGTAGTCAAGGTGCCTGTTCCAGAGCAATTTGCTATCAAGAATCACTCCTAGGTACTTAACTTCTTCTTTAAGTGTTAGTTCGGTGTTAAAAAGACTCGGAAGTTTGTGTGGTCCAAGGACTCTTTTGTTAGTGAACATTATTAATTCTGTTTTAGTGGGGTTAACCGACAGTTCGTGTTTGGTACACCAATTCTCGATTATTTTGAAGGCTTTCCTCATGAGGTCGCATAGGACGCCCTCAAATTTCCCCGTGATTAAAATGGCTATGTCATCTGCGTAACCCACCGAGTACAGACCGCTAGCGTTGAGCTCTGTAATGAGCTCGTTTACGACTAGGTTCCACAGTAGTGGTGACAGCACCCCACCCTGCGGGCAGCCTCTGCTAACGATGCATCGTGTGGTGGTGTTCACAGTAAATTGAATAGCGCGGTATTTTAGCATGTTGTGAATCCATTGTATAAGGGTTGGTGCCACACCGTGCACGACTAGTGTCTTAGGCCCAGATTCAGAGACCACACTTTGACTTTACTTTGATGGAAAGATCTACTTCAAGCTGTTCTTTACTTAGTAAAGGCGAAGTAGTCGATAATCATGACTTTGGCCACAAAGTAAACTTTGCATTATTATGCGTTTAAATAATGTAGTCCTTCGTGTTAAACTAATTTCCTACAAAAGAAAAGTGTAGTAAAGTCAAAGTGTGGTCTCTGAATCTGGGCCTTAGTAGAATCGACTTAAAAACCGAAAAACCGACTGTTCGCTTGAACATTTTTAACATCAGTTGGATTAAAGAATTTAACCAACTGTGTGACAGTTTTCGACTCACTTTTTCACTCTATTCACTCACTTTCATTTAAATGCTAAGAAATGTGTATTATTTTGTCGTCATACAAAACATCTGTTGATTTCACTCGTAGAATACAATCGCGTATTGATCGTCGTACGTACCATGACAGTTTCTAATCGAATGCTACAAGCAATTAGTCACACTGTCGTTCATTGAAATGTACCGAATTAGTCACACATCCTCTCAATTTGACTGCATGCTACGCGAAATGATAAGCCGAGGATAAATCTGTGTTTTTCCCTCAAGGTAAATTAGTCATGGTGAACTAATGGAGCTGATTCTGTTGCAATTATAATGCACATTGGCGTAAAGTAGTGATGAAAGTAGTGATGCATCTTGTAGTTTTTAAAAATGTTGATTGGCAGCAATTTTACCATCCGTCTGGCGTAAAGTAGTGATGAAAGTAGTGATGCATCTTGTAGTTTTTGAAAATGTTGATTGGCAGCAATTTTACCATCCGTCTGGCGTAAAGTAGTGATGCATCTTGTAGTTTTAGAAAATGTTGATTGGCAGCAATTTTATCATCAATCCAACCATGTATAGACACCAGCACATAAAGCTACTAAAAACTGTAAACAATTCCGTAAACTTCAACCAAATGTTTCAGCGATAAAGTTGAAAATATATTAAAGGAAGTAGACAAATTGAAGTTGCTTGATGTCCTGGCGCCTTTCAGTCCCAAAATATGACAATTAACGAACTTCTGCCAGCGGCTTCGTTCGCTCCGAAAAATGTATTCTATGGCACTCGTAATAGAGTAGCTTTACATCAGTGAAACAATTGATGTATAATGCTGAATGAGAGTGGTACCAGCAAAAATATGTGCTACAGAAGGTGCGATTAATTATAAAACAATACGACGTCAAACCATGAAGAATGTGAATATTTTGCCTATAAATATAGTATGGAAGAAGAAGACACCCGAAACGAAATGGGATAAGGACATGCGAGAATGATGATGTTGATTTTTAGTCCATATTGTTTTTGCCCAGCGGTGGGATATACAATACTACTACAAAACGGTTCCTATCTAACATTAATGTTTGCCTTTGTTTTCATGCCGTAGCAAAAAAAGTCCTTGATTTCCGACAATTTATGTTTACCAAGAGGAAGCGAATATAAGCCTTTCAACGGCACACTGCATTAAGAACCAAAAATAGGATCATCTGCTTCGTCAGAAGTTCTTCTTGGTATTTCCTGAAAGTCTTTGTTTTCACACAGTCATATTAATCATGCAGTGTAAACAAAGCGCCACATAAAATCCAGAAATGTTGTGAATAAACAGTTTATCATTCATTTTGATCACATTATTTTATATTTCATCTTTTTGCAACTTTCATACTTTATAGCGTGCCGGTATCCCCCGAATGATGAGTCAGATGTTTTTTTTTTTTTTTAACGTTACCCCACACTAGGAATTTCTCCTGTATCGTGGGTGCGTTTACAAACATTGAAACTCACATACACAAACACGCCCAGACCCGAAACAACTACCTGTAGGCAATACAAATACTTGTTCCGTGCGGGGATCGAACCCGCGACACGTAGCGCAGCAGTCCAATCGCTTAGCCACTGCGCCAACCGTGTCGTCATGTGTTGATACAGTTTTGTTATGTAGCATGTATTATGGTGCGAGTCCATTGCAATTAACTGGGTACAAATATAGCCTCCAGTTACTTAGAAATTTCTGATGAAATAACCCTATAATATTAACCCCTAAATAAGAATTGAAACTAGGACATGACACAAGATGTCCTGGTTTAAATTCCCTTGTTAGGATCATCAGTTGCGCAAACGACAGCGAGCATTAGATGAGGCGTCAAATAAAAATTGTATGCCATTATTTATTGTTTGTTGGATACAATGAACATTCTTTAAAGAAATTAAAAATAAACCTTTTATTTTTTTAAATTTTGTAACGTTTGAAAGTTTTTCAGTCATAATCCAGCATGACTTTAAAAAATTCAGCCTGTTTTCAGAAATAAAAAATATTTATTTGCTGGTTTAAAAAAAATAGCATTTTAACCAAATATTCTTTACATTCAGAGATGCATAGTAGGTACCTATTGTAACATAAAACCAGGCTTCGTACCTCATATTCATTTGTTTTAGGGATGATGGATGGTAATGAAATATCGATGTCAGACAAAGTTTTCAGGCTTTTACCGAAACGAATGGATGACCTAATTCAATTACTCTAACAGGCATTCGCTGTAAAATTAAGCTGACAACATCACTTCTGTTATTAAGCTGCGTATGCCTATATTGGTCTGTAGATGATGGGTAACCAGCCTGAACACCATGTTATAACATACTAGCACTTCGCCCGCATGTTTTGAAATTATAATATAGCTTATGTCACTCGGTAAAGATGTATCTTTCTAATGGTGAACGAATTCTTGAAATCGGTCAAGAGACTTTTTGAGTTTAAACGGAACAAACAAATCTTTCTTCTTTAAGTTATAATATTAGTTTAGACAAGTTTCGTCCGTGCTTCGGAACGCGCGATATGCCGATGCTTCAGGCTGTCAGTTGCAAATCTTTTACAGTCCTTACTGGTAGTCACTAGTCAGTGGCCTGAAAGTCTGACAACCAGTTTGATCAAGGGGTTTGAGTATTGCCCCATGCTCGCTGGATTGTGGAGGTCAGATCGGTAGTCGGTCCATGTAAAACTGGTATTCAGCTGCATTCGGTTAGACTGGAAGTCGACCCCAATATAGTTAAGAAAAGTCTAGGCAAATTATAAACTTCCATGAAACAATTGATTAAATTTATTGATTGAATATGGTATGAAGTGCTGAAGCACTGCCATATTCGATAGGAGGAAATTATAACCAGTTTTCCTGAAACTAACCAAATAATTTTGCTTCGAAATGATTTTCTACGTATCAATATTCTTATCGTGTAAGGAATTAAGGAATATTTTCCTGTGCGAGAAATACATACTTCAGCAATACATTTACTACTTACGTGACAAAATAAAGTCGTATGAAAACTAGGCTAACTTGAGTGCCACTAAAAATTCTTAAAGAAATGTTGGCACGATTTCTTATACAGCCTATTTTGTAGGATAATTAGGAATTATCGTAGGAGCTAGACGGCACGCTATTCAAATTCTTTGCACAAAGTCCTTTTTTTTTGCTACAAAGTATTTATAAAACCTCTTTTGGTTGACTTCAGTAAAAAGGCTTGAATTACTGACTTTCTTTCACAGAAGAGATAAAAGAGGTTAGAAAGGAAATAGTTTCTGATTTGTATTAGAACGCGTGTCGCCGCTTGTCTCCCACTCTCTGTAACCACTACATGCAAGACGCTTATAAGTACGCGAATTATGCTCACAAATAAACCGCACTCACTTAGATCGCGAGCTTGCTACTGGTTGTCACACTAGCGCAAACATTGCGTTTGACGTACACTCACACTTGCGTATATTTCTCATACATGTTACGGTGACCAAAAGGTCGATAATGTATATCGATAAAATTACTTGAGTTTTGTTACTTTAAGTTTTGCAGTTTTTGCTTTAATTTCGGGACGGGACAGAAAGAAAGAAAATAAGAAAGCAAAAATATTTATTGGTCTCTCACACATAAAAAATTAAAGATAAAAAGTAAACAGAAAATATTTTTTTCAAATATTGATCATTAAGTACTTGAAATTCAATTTCAATTCAGATTTTATTATTGTCTTGAAATAAAACGTATTTATTAAGTAGCAATAGCATGCGCTTGCTATCTTTCAAATTCGATTTTTTCAGAATAAAATGCAATCTCACACTAATATTTTTCTATAATAGCTTTAGTCAGGTCTGTAATATATCTGGATCTGTTGGAAACCTAAAAATAAAATTTAAAATGTATGTTTCGATTTATAAATGGCTAACCTCAAAACAAATTTTAGATGAAAAACAATCAATAAACAATAATAAGGTATTGATAGTATGGGATAAACAAAAGTTATTTTAATCATAACATAATAATCATTTGAATGCATTCACACATACTAAATATCGACATTATTGACAACTTGGTACAACACTATCGAAACGCAAAGAGTAGGCAGAATTTAAGCTTTGGCTCGTCGCACGCGACGTTCGCAGTGAACGAAATGCATTGCGCAATCGCCCACGTAGTACAAGATGGTACCCACGTATTGCAAGCAATGTACATAATTTCGTTTCTGCTTGCGATTGTATCATTTTTGTCTGCGAACTACATAATACTATTGTAATAATTACAAATATCACTTGTATTTTAAGGTTTTTAGACTTACCGATGAAGAGAAATCCCTTCTCGAGCCAGAAGCCAGGTGTGCAGCACCTGGCTTCTTTTCCGACACGTAATAATCGAGCAACACGGCATAATTCTTTTTTTTCGCGGAGCTCCGTTCGCTGTCACAATATGAGCGCGATTGTTGGTCAGTAAATCAAATTTTGTCGACATATGATCGTCTGATCATATAAGCGGCGCGCGTGCCCCGCCCACATGGCCTTTCTAACCTCTTTTATCTCTTCTGTGCTTTCTTTAGTCTAGGTGTAGCTCTTTCATTAAGACTAACAGCAGATGGAAATACGGCGACATAAGTAATTGACCGCGGCGTTTTATTGAAAAGAGTTAATTTAATTATTTATAGGTAACTATTCTAACTACTGGCAAAATATGAATCCTTTAGAACACAATTTAGTGTGTGCCTTACTCCTGAGCATATGGTTCTGGGAGTCAATTCCCGGATTGAGTAGTGTAATTGTAGTTATAATTGGATTTTTCTATCAAGAATTTCTTAAACACTGGTGAAATGTAGGTCACCTCTGCATAACCCCTTGAGGAAAACAGGTGTGATGATACGTTATGTTTAGAACACAATTTGGAGTGGCTGTGTTGAAAAGAGTATGCTTTTAAAAGCGATAATCTGAAGTGTCATCTATCTGTTACATTACGATTCAAACATCACGTAATATTAATATTGTATCATTATCATCAGACTGCCTCGTTGGTCTTGTGGCCGCAAGTGCAACTGCTGCTCATGAGGTTCTGGGTTGGATTCCCAGGACCAAAGTGTTTATTTATTTATTGATTAGCACATACATTTGTTGTAAGAGGTAAGACCCAAGCTAACAAGAGTAGTCATACATTGTTAATAGTTCAGTCCCAAGTAACGGGTCTGGGTTAGAAGTACAAGTTACACAGTGGACAACACACTTAGTGTCACCCTCTGGAATTCCGCCAAAGAACAAGTAAATAATAATATGTCCAAATGCCGAGACACACTATTTAGTGTTCTCATTGCACGAATCACAGGCGCAAACTTGAAGAGCGTATGGTACCTCAAACGCGATTTTTATAATGCGTTAAAGTATATGATTCACTGCAGTCATCAACATAAGAAAAATATATGATATTCTTCAGGATATATGCTAGTGCCATAGTGTTGTGAAAACATAATACAACTAACTTTGCTCGATAGAAAAAAATCGCGAAGATACCTCTAAAAATTTCTTTTAACGAGTAAAAACCATACTAAAAAATACATGTCATCGTTCTGATTTTTTTGCCAAATAATTCTACAAGCAACATACTAAAGTCATAGTGTTCTACTTTTTTAGTCCAATCAATAGTTTTTTTGTAAATCGCAAAATACCACTAATTTCGCACTATTCGGCCGCAGCGAAAGACGTAACAACCGCTTTGTAGTGCAAGCTGATTAGAACTTTATTCTAACAGCATTTCAAGCGAAGTTTGAACCACCACAAATAGGGTTGCTAATCTGAGGTAGCATACGCTCTTAATAAGTTTGAACGCGTTGCCGGAACTCTAAACAGACCCTCCCTCGGCCCCAACCGTGTTGTTGGGTTCTTCCATTAAAAATTCCTCAGTAGCAGCTACGGAGTCTGAATTTGTGCCCGGTTGATGGCAATAGGCTCGCCTTTATTACATGGGACTTAAATATAACTGGCGAAATGTGGGTGTACACACGGCTACACATCAAGCTATACAAAACCAGTATAATCTGATCGTTCATTGTGCGAAAAGATCTAGTAAAGTGAGGCCAAGATTAACTGGTTTTGTATAGCTTGATGTGTAGCCGTGTGTACTAATATGAGAACCTCTCCCTAACCTTTCGGGGATTACAGGCGTGACGTATGTTTGATTGATCCATTCATTCTCATTTAGCCCACACAAAAGCGACACCAATATAATAATATCAAAACGTCTGTTTGTCATTCAATTACGAACTAAATATATATCATTCAAACAAACCATTGGTACAAATCAGAACCTGTCCATTGCAACTGGGTCAAGTACGTCATAGTATATACTATCTACGTTATATATATTTATGTTATATTTATCTAAGCATTCGAAGTTTTTCTCCGCCAGCTCATAGTGTCGCTTGCACGCGTCAATAACGGCGTGAGTTGATAAGCAAAGCCTTTTAGTGCAGCCTGATAAGGTTCTGAAGAGTCTGTGTCAACGTTCATATATGTTAGCGTGTATAAACGTGTAATTTGGTACTTTATTTCTATTATCACTTTCATAATTTCTTCTTTGTCGTGGCGTTAGTGCCTGCTGGTGTTAGAGTTTTTATGCCGCCATGTGCCTCTGACTTGGCCCTCGAGAAGTATCTATGAGACTATGAGGCATGCTGGTTTCCTCACGTTGTTTTCCTTCGCAAATCATAATTATACTTTTTTTATAATAAAATTATTGTAACAAAGAAAAGATATCAGCTGCATACATAATGCCCTCCGTTTGTGGAAGTCAAATCTATACTAATATTATAAAGCTGAAGAGTTTGTTTGTTTGTTTGTTTGTTTGAACGCGATAAACTCTGGAACTACTGGTTGGATTTGAAAAATTCTTTTTGTGTTGGATAGTTCATTTATCGAGGAAGGTTATAGGCTATATAACATTACGCTACTACCAATAGGAGCGGAGCATAAATGAGAAATGTTGCAAAAACGAGAAAAGAACATTCCTTTCTGAGAGCTTCCGTTGCGTGCGCTGCGAAAACGGTTTAAGTTACGAGAATATCATGTATAAAGTAATTATTCGTCTTTAAAAGTTCTAAAAAAAAGTTCGCGACAGCATCTGTCTATCTTTTAAGATTGACTCACTGTAACCATTTTTTACTATTAAAATGTTAGGTTAAAAAGAATTATTTTTTGCGAAGCTTATTTAACCCAATGGTATTAATCTATATCTAAATAAATGTGTTCGTTAGAACGGAAATTTAATTTAGAATATTTGTGCTCTTTACTCTATACAGTTTAAACAAATATCTTAGAAGATATCGCAATGTAAAAATACCCGCGCGGAAAAATAATTACGCGGGTTGCGTCGCAATGTAGGTACGGGGGATTCTGGCTGGCCTCCGGGAAATTCAAATTCAAAATATTTACTGCATCATGTTTACAAGTACAGAGTGTTATAGTATATTTAACAGTAAGAGATAGATTTTATAGTAATTCACACTTTAATATAATCTAAGCTAATCTAAAACATCTAAACTATTGTAATAAAGAGGAAAGATAAGATTTTTTGTTTGTTACGATTTAGCTTAATTAATGTCGGATAGTCGATATATCGAGAAAGGTTATAGCTATTAATATTTATGTGACGCAGACGAAGTTGCGCGGGTCAGCTAGTTAAAAATAAAAGTGGAAGTAAGGTTCGAGGCCTTTGTCCTGCAGTGGGATAACGCGGGCTGGAAACAAAAACTAACAAAACATAATAATATGCTATATTTATTTATTTTCTTGGAACTTCACAAAGAGGGAATGCTTGACACATAATTTTCTTTTTAATACGTCAAATTTCAGCGGTGTTTATTATTTTGATGAAATATTCATTACGTCAGCAGATGTTGAAATAAAGTATGAATTTAATTGATGCGTTATTTTGAATTAATTGATTAGGTTACCTACGAAAAAAACATTTTTGATAATTATATTTCTGAAAGTGATCGTAGTAGTGTATTCATGTATGTAACTCCGCATGTTGATAAAGTTTATTTTTCATACAAAAACAATTTTCCAGCTCACCCGGTAATGTTTGTTTTTGAAAAACGTTTCACGACTAAATTGCTTTTGGCAACCAGCCAATCCAAACTAGTCTTTGTCCCAGAATCAATGTCAATGAACCAAACCGATGCGCCGGCGCCTTTATTTTGTGATGTCTGTGTGTGTCAGCGGTTTATTAAATTATTGACCCTAAAGAGATAAAATTAATTTCATGCATCACATTGTTTTGCGTTTTGAGTTTGCAGCTGTCTTTTGAATGATTTCTTGAAATATGGCAGAGCAAAAATAAATACAGCGTAATTTCTTCAACTATTTTTCTTTTGAAAGAATCTTTTCGAGTTTACAGGTGTTAAATTCAAAGGTACAATTTCAATACCTTTAAGTGGATGCTATGTTTTTAAAGTTTACTGTAAGAATTATATTTTAATAATATATAATAATAATAATAATCGCAACCTAAGTTAAATAAGTTTTTAAAGAAAAGGATTTATAAGGAAATAGGAAACATAATTGAGGACAAGTTTCAAATCAAACATAATATCTTTAACTTATCATTGCAAATCGCGTAACAGCGACCATTCAGTAAAAATAAACATCCCCATTGTACAGTGGCGTGCGCTCTATTAAGGCTCTTAGGCTTAGCCTACCTTACCAACTGAGCATTTCTTATAACTAATTAACCATGTAATAAAATAACACCATGTACAAAATAATAATAAAAAAGTTCAAACTCCTGTTAAAATACTTAGAGCAATTTTTCGCGTACGAATCTTATATTTACAGGCTTGCTTAGGCTAGCATCCGAGTAGCCTAAAACCCATTCATAATTTTACGCACACAGCGTCACATCGGAGAATGATCGGTGCATATTTTCGTGTATATGAACCGCACACATGCATGTCAGCTCCTGCGAGTGTAGCTGGCCTGTGATTGGCTGCAACAACACAAGGCTACGATTGGATGCGTCATGCGTGCCATCTTCAGCCCGCGAACTCCGGCGCGAAGTTCAAATTTGTTTTTTTTTTAACGTTTTTTGCAATTTGCAGGCCAGTGCTAGCTTGAATACTGACTACATACGTCTTACAGCCGCGAATCATATTTTATTAATCAACATACAACCTAGCACTGGCCTGCAAATTGCAAAAATGTAAGGAAATTAAGAAATTTGAATTTCGCGCGTTTGCGGTCTTCGCTCTTCCGTCCACAGATAGAGTGCAGCACTGACAACACATTTCATTGATTGATTTCGTACCTATAATCCTGCAAAATTTTGTTGACCGCTGTTGTGAACAAACTCGATATGAAAATGATGTAATTTTATTTGGTAGTATTTTTCTATCGGTCAGCCATTATTGTTTCATTGTTGTGAATTTATAGCGCAATTTATAGCGCGATTTGTTTTGAAACCGAAAACGTACAGATAATGTCAGTTATTAGATACCATTATTAACAGTAGTGTAAATATTAGCTTTGTTGTGTATTATTTGTTTATTCCCCTAACAAATAATAACAATGGTAGGTACCTATTTACTTGTGAAGTTTGTGTTGATAATGTGTGTTTGCTAGATGTTAAAGGTAATAAGTTTTCTCAATTATCGTATAAGACAATGATAAGGTGCAAGTTGTATTTAGAGGTAGATGTGTGAAGGCCGCTTCGGATATTATCTTGCAAGTGACGTGTTTTGTACTTTTGTAACTATAACCCACTCACGACTTGGATGAGTTTTATAAGGTGGCCGAATCTTTCTTCTGTTTGCATCGATAAAAAATCATGAGTTGAACCTTGAATAATGTGGTGAGTTTTTGAATTGTATTTAGGTATAACTTTTACAGGCTTATTTTCAAATGTTAAAAATGTGACAATTTTTTTTTTGCTGTCAATATTTCGTGGCCTACCCACCGTGGCGGACCACTGCACGCCACTGCCATTGTATATTTTACAAAGCGAGAGCAATACTATCGAGTGTTGAAATAACAATCAATGATCAATGCGCTTTGTTTAAATTATACCGTCATTGTGTGAGAATATCGGTTTGAAAATAACATGTTTTTAAATCGATACTTACCGTGTCGATACTCTCAATTCCTTACACACTGAATTGGTCACGAAGTTGCAGTAAATTATCGTTTATGACTCTTTTTTATAGTATTTTCCTGTGTTAAAAGGAATAATATGTTATTGAAGAGGTATTAGAATCACCCATTACTGATTTATTGTTCATATTGTCTTAAATAGCCTGACCACAATAATGCATTTTTAAACAAAAACAGTTTGGTCATCGGAAAAATTACTTTTGTCTGTTACCTACTAGCGACCACTATTATAAGGTGCCTATTATGTTGCCTAAAATTTACCTACAGGATAGAATTTATTTATAATATGACTAAAGTTGAGAATGTGCGATATATTCTAGAAGTAGTCGTTAGTCTATACGAAGCATTTCTTGGAAAATCTTTTGTTAAACGAATACGAAAATTTGCCCAAAATGCAACCCGAGTAAACTGCCATAACATAACGCATTTAGGGTTCCATATATTTTACAATAAATAAATTGATTGTGTGAAGAATGATATGAATGAAAAATGAGTAAATTATAGCGTGACGGTTGACAGAGGAGAATGGGAGAAAAAAACGTGTTGCGCCGACGCTAAGTAACATAAGACAAGGGCAGGAAGATGGTGATAATATTTTACAATAAAATATTTATCAAAATTTTGGACAGATGGGAAAAATACACAACTTTTACGAAGTGACCTAAAACACTACCTATATTTCTTTTTGTTTCGGTTTAAAGAATTTATTCTCATAAGAACAATACATAGGTTCACTTATAATGAGATACAAAGTAATTGCTTATATCTAAATAAATACATTTTGCCTCTGATGTGTGTTGGTGAAGCTAAACAAAACAAATATGTAGGAAGTATGTAATTGCTAACATTTAATATACGGTATGACTACATTTCATAAACGTAATTTCTCAGTTTTAGTTTAAAGCTTTTACGATATTTGGTAGGTCGTTAAACAGCTTTTCTTTATGTTTACAGGTGTAGAAATTTGTCGGAGTACATGAAGATAGCAGAGAAGGTGAAAGAGTTCTTCCACAATGAGGGCATCCATTCGACCACCATACAGCCAGAGTTTGTGGAGCTGCCTATTGGTGGAAATGAGGTACTTATATTTATAACAGTAATGTTAGTATTGTGTAACGACACCCCAATAAAACAATCCATATCGATCAAAATAATAACGGCAAATTATTATCTTCAGTTTTTATCTTCAAAATCATAATTTCGTCATTAATATGCCTAATAAAATCGTTAATATCGTTATGCCAAATAATGATAATCGTGTCGTAAAATAGTAATATTTCAACGATTATTCGTTAAATTATCATGATAAGGAGAAAATATTGATTGTGTCTGCAAGTTTGTATCTTATCTGAAGGTGCTACTAGGTTGTAATCTGATTAGATTTAAATTATATTAAACAATGCGTCCTCGTTACTGTTTGGAAATCTCGAATTATTGCAACACCACGACAGGGCTGACTTTCATCATATTTTCAATGGTATAAACCATCAGACATATTATTTGCAATATTTTAATATATAAATTTAAAAATAAATCAGATACTACAATAACAAGTCACTCATCAATCAATTAATGAGTTATACGGCTTAGTTAAAGAAGACTATGTTTTTATTTTGTATAAGTAGCAATATTTTCAATCTTCTTTAAAAATTAAATTCCTATGCGCGTGTATATAATTCTTCTGCTCATAAACAGCTTAATCTCATCATGTCATCTTTCGACATGCTTACTAAAGCCAATTAAAGCTAAGCTAAACTGTAGACCGTCGACGCCCAAAAGCATTACCTTTTTTTTTTTTTTTTGGTGGGTGGAAAATCATCGAATGACCCCCCCCGCTCTTGGGCAGAGCGAAGGGGAGTGTCAGACTTCTACTGACTAAAAACCGAACCCATGTTCCTTCTTTGCCCTTGCGCCGAGGCCACGTAATCTTGTACAAAATACCGCGGCCCCAACGGGCGTCGGCCCTTGCGGGCCCCTCCTTGCTGACATCTCTTTGAGGCGCGCGTGGAACACGAACGCGCCACCGACACGTTCTGTTGCCGTCATGACGACGGCCGGACGGCGAGCTAGCCCATTACTCACAGTCCACAGGCCCGCGCCTACGGTGGCCGGAAGCCATCACGTGGCCCCCGACGCCCGGAACGCCTACCGCGCCTTCCGCGGCGGAAAAGCATTACCCTCCGTCTAGACTTCGACTCTAAAGTCTTAGCGGAACCCTGCAAAATTAAAACAATACATAATTTCCTTACAGATAATAAGCGGAGCGTCAGCCGAAGCGCCCTGCGCCCTCCACTGTCCACCGAACGACATCTGTCACAACGCGACGTGTTGCGGGCCCAACCAACAGGTGCGTCTTTTACCAGAAGACATTATATAGTAGCTAGCCACCGAGCCTTTACAACAGTACAAACACTTCGGGTCCTGAAGACGCTCCCTCGCCGAGAGTATTCGCTTGTAATGTAACAATTCACAGATATAGGTAAACCTAGATAAAGCAAGTGCACCTACTTCGTGTGCCCGACTTAAGTATTTTATACTTAACGAGGTTACTGTCGCAGAAAGCTAATTTGTATAAAATAAATAAGAAGCCAGTGAAGCTGGTGGCTCCGGCCGCCGGTGACTGAAAAATTGTGTGGTAATCGGCTGTTTTGGTATGGGCATGTGATGTGGAGGTATGAAGGAAATGTTGTGAGGAAAGTTTTGACCATGAATGTGGCATGACCGACCCATAGTCACACTAAACTACCACACCAGTGTGACTACGGATCAGGTTAAATTATCCGTAGTCACACTGGTGTGACTACGTTTAATTAGTACTAGGTTAGTATCCATAATTTACATAATTTTTTATTTTCATTATTTCCATAATTTTTGTACTCCATGACGCGCGCTCGCTTCGCTCGCATATTAAATAACACTAATATCTTCTGTCCCCGAAGTGCCGGGCCTCCGCCGGCCTCCTTCGTCGGCCTACGGCCCGGTGCCCATGCCGCCCATAAAGGATACTGTCGCGAGACGGTGATTCATCCACTTAGCGGACGACTAGCAACAGCCTATAATTTTGGTTATTTATCCGGCTAATCGGACGACTACCTAATAAATTTTATTGATCCGTAGTCACACTGGTGTGACTACGGATCAGGTTAAATTATCCGTAGTCACACTGGTGTGGTAGTTTAGTGTGACTATGGGTCGGTCACTGAATGTGGTGGGTATAAGAGTAGAGGAAGTTCAAAGAAACGATGAATGGACTGTGTAAATGATATGGCGAGTAATAGAGAAGTATGGAAGAAGAAGAAGGTATGCTACGCTGAGGCCAAATGAATTGGGTTAAGGGTAAGATATGATGATGACGTCTTAGTAGGTAGGTCTATACCTATCTGTGTAACACTCCAAGAATCGATTTTGTACAGGTACAAGTGATTGTTACAAGTTGTATCGTTACACGTTGCGCACTGTATTGTTCGGTTCTGAGATGTTACATTACATGCAAATGCTTTCGGTGAGGGAGCGTCTTATAACCAATTCTGCTAAGCAATATTCTAAGCTTATCTTATTCAAATTTTCCTGTCTTTACTAATTTTCCAACTTCCTATTTCCCTTCCTGGTAAAATAATTAACCACTATTTCTAATAAGGTCTATTTGGGCAACTAAATTAATATGTATGCAAAGAAAACATATCGTCAATGGTCAAACATTTGAAAAGTGGTCTCAAGTTACCCCTAATTCAAAAATAATATTTTGTTTATAAATTATGTTATAATAAAACACACAATCTAAATTGGTTTTGGGATAATTGTTGAAGTAACCCATTGTACATATGTAAATTGTGTATAAAGTGTAAATATCGATTTTGAATAAATTATCTTTAGGACCAAAGAATAGTTGTACTAGTCTTTATGGAAACAGAGAGAGAAGCTACTGTTCACGAAAATTGAGGAGAGTGTAAAAAAAGGTTATGTTTTTATAACCTTTATTAAAAAGTTGCTGTTGATATTGCTGACAATGTTTGTATAAAGCCTGGCCAAGCACAATCTCTAAAGCATATAATGCTAGTAAATAAACGTATATGTTTTACCAACATAAATACGCTTCGTGCATCACGTCTACCTTATCATCAATGGAAGCGTCGAATATGTTTTGTCTTAATTTCACAAACAACTCATGGACATTAAATAAATTGATGTACGCTATACTATTTGCTTTTTATTTTTTAAACCAAATTCTTTTATTTTTTTTTTATCAAAAAATGAAATTAGGCAAAATTATCATTATTATTTTTAATTTTGTTTTATTTGTCAGTAACTTACCAGTATTATTTTGTATTTCAATTACAGTTTTTCAGTTTAGAAACGATAAGGGTTCGATAAAATCTTGTTCAAGGAGATGGTTTCGTTGAAAATGAACGACCCGACCCTCTCCGTGTCAAAAAATATCAAGATTTTCAATGAAAACTGATGTAGAAATCGTTAGAATAATTATATTTTATATGTATAGAAGATATATTTGTATGGAAGTTATTTGTTGAATCATATAGTTGTATTATTATTATTACAGGTTCATTAAATCATAAGTGATTTTGTATTTTGTATTATTTTTGTTTTTGTTAACGAGGCTGTGTTCATTTGTTGTAAAAGATTTATAAAAATAGTAAAATGTTTACAATTTACTGGACTTTGATTTCCTTAGATGAGAGTAGACCTAGCTAGCCGTTCTCCGATATTATACTCAACGTGTACAAAGGGCAACATCGAAGAAATAATTATATCTAAACAATACACTTGCATGACTTGGTGGCAGAAATAATCTTATCTATAAATTATTGGGCCTATTATACTTAGCACAGTTGGATGGTATGGGCACAAATATGAATAAGGTGAAATGGTTAACACACAGTCCTAATTCCTGAATAATTACCTATTCCTCACACTTTCTATCTTCCTTTATTAATTATTCAATATCAATGTACAGAAGTATGATGTAGTTAGTGCATATTTTGCAAGGTTGAAAATTCTCTTTTACTGAAATCGCTCATCAGAGCTATAAGAATAGAAGACGACTGTCCTTAGGCAAAGTATCGAAAGTGAAAAATGCTTACTTTACAGGACAGCGATTTGAAGTTTATTTTATGGATAACCTTGTAATTAATGACTACACTACTACTGAACACACACACTACACAACACTTTACACTACAACTATATTATTATACAGCGTAACTGTATAAACAAATATTTCGAAATCTTGAAAGGAACCCAATTACACACCAATATAATCTTTAATGACAAAGTTATCCATAAAATAAACATCAAATCACTGTTCTGGAAAGTACCTAAGCAGTTTTCACTTTCGATGGTGTACCTACCTAGGGACAGTCGAAAAAGTGGAATGTCTATAATAGTTCTCTGGATAATTTGCCGTAAGGATAGGTACTTATTAATCGTTTGAAGAGCATTGGGCCACCGCTATGCCGTCCGATCAATATCTTTGCAAATTCTCCGAAGGACACATAATTGTTACGACCTTCAACTATAAAATGATGGCAATTTATTCAGAAATAACATAAAAGGTAAACGTTTACTTTATGTTGAACGCACCCAGTAGAGTATTTGTAACAAATTGATAGATAGTAGACGTATGGCATATGTTTTTATTTTACCAGACAGTATAGGTATTACAGTATGGTATTCATTGTGTAAATATAACAGTAGGTAGACACACACACACATTTTTCTGTAAGAAAGTTAAACAGAAAAAAACATTCGTAACACGTTGTATACATACTCACAGAGCATAATTAAACATAATTAGCAAAGTTATCACTATTTATCCAGTACTTGTAGCCAAGTATCAGTATCATGTACACACGGCTACACATCAAGCTATACATTTCCAGTATAAGCTGGTCTCGCATTGTATAGGATTTCCGTACAGTACGAGATCAGCGTAAACTGGAAATGTATAGGTTGATGTGTAGCCGTGTGTACATACGCTTGAAAATATAAACTTATATTGGAGTACATAATCGATGCGTATTTATAAATCTTGATGCTTTAGAACTATTGTTTGTTATCTATTGAGCTGATTGCTATCACTTATCAGATACGTCTAGTATTTGAAAATAGATTAGTTACACATGAGCATTATAGATTTTCTGTGCCAATTTGTATCTGTTCTGAACTCTATTGAGGATGCATATTCTGGGACGTTGTCGAATTAACTCCACTGATGTGACTATGGAAGGGTAAAAACTTTTTGGGGATTTTTATTTTCGTTTTTTTGACACCAGCCTCCACATTTTGACATGAAACCTCATATAAGACGACCTTTTATTGAAATTTCAGGATTTCCAAGAGCAAAACACTCCGTCTCCAGCAGTAACTCCGTACCTCTGCAGACAGCGGACCATGGGATCTAGAACCGAGTCTATGTGTTCCACGAACGGCGCCGGCGCACCTGGCCGGCAAGCCACGACGTGGAACCTTGAAGCGTTAGAGTGCGGGTTAGTAGAGTAGAGGAACTTAGTAGCGATGGACCTAAACGATTTTATCGATCTCTCGATATGTTATCGGTGATATCACGTTGTTTCTAACGGCTGTATGTGATTAAAGATTGTCGTAAATTATCTAATGTTGTTGTAGTTAGTTGCAAGTAAATAGTGATGTTGAAAATGTTTTACAAGTTTTTTAATTTATTAAACTATTCAGGTTTTTTTTATAATTTTGGGCCATGAATTTATGAAAGCTGTTTTGATTTGTTTATTTGTTAAAATATCGTCAAATATTTTCAAACTTGCTGTGTTTTTAAATGTTAAGAAACAGCGAGAGAATATTGACAGTCTTCCTATAAAGCCCAAAGAGTACTACTACTAAGAGACTACTTCGGTTATTAGTTTTGAGTTCATATTTTACGTACACTTTGAGGCTCAATTGGAATTTTGAAGTATTATCTAGCAACCATAAGATTGGACTTTTTCATTTTCTTCGCAGAAATCTTTGCTTGCCGACAGATGTCTAAATATGTTTTAAAGTAAAAAAGTACAATTTTTATACAGTATTGTATCACCATTATTCACCATAATAAATGCTCGTGAAATCTAATAACTTTAGCTTTTAGCTTTAGCTAAAAATCAGCCTTACAATTGTCAATTATTAAAATAAATTCACTAACAAACAACCACGTCTGTCGGTACAATATTGTAGACAAAACGCAGCTGAATAGAAGCTAAGAAATAGTTATCAAATAAGTTTTATAACATTAATGTTAAGGTAGAAAAATTAAATGGCAGACGCATTCTAGTAAGGGAGTTTAATATTAGTGTTTTTTTTAGTTCCCTGCTCCCGTCGCCTATGGTGGACGGCCGACTTGCGGTCTGACACCCGGCCGGGCCCGACCGAGCTGTCATGGACTAACCCCTTCACTTTCACTTTACACTTTAGCTGTGAAATTAGTTCCATTGTTATTATAATAACATTTCGAACAACAGCGTGTATCAAAGAGGTGTTGTCAATGAGTGTGGTACAGAAAAACTTCCTCTATGGGACCAACATCTTAATCGCGAAGGAAATAATCGGCTGTCCCATACAAAATTTCAATTCCTACTCGATCAGGTCATTATTTTTTCGCGTTTGATGTTTTGTATCCACACCCTGAAATATGACCGCACCTATTTGATATATGATGTATACAAGGTGTAAACGAACCCTTCACGAAGCTGTCAGCCAAGCATTTGTACATCAAACTAAATAACTCGACGGAAACTGATTGGTAGGAAATGACTCCTTTTTTTTGGAATGGAAAATCACGTTCTACGGTAGGTAGGATTAAAAGTACATTACTACTATTATTTATTTAGTGCTCAAAGTAACGCATTCAAAACATTGTGTCGATGGATGTATTAAATGTTAAGGGGGTCATGGAGACATTTTAAAGTAAAGTTACATCATTAAAACCAAATTAATTAATTAAAAATGTGAAAATCTTGCACTTTGGTATGGAGATATGGATCTCGGTAACTACAAGGTTCCTAGGTACAGTCTAGAAAAAAACAATGATCGCAATGACGGAGAGAACCTTTAGTAAGTGGCTTTCGGCTTCGTTAAGGGTATTATTACACCCATTAGGAGCACCACCAATTATTACTAACGCATCATCTAAACCATCCACCTCATTAACAACTGTTGTTACTAAAATTCGATAAATCTCACTACATTGCCTCTAGGTGTACCTTCATTCATTAGTGTTATGTCGTTTCACATTATAAAATTAAGTACTTAGCTTATCTAAATTGTTACAGATGCTTAGATAAAATTATTCATAATGTTTTTTACTAAATTGAAAATTTTAGATGTTTAAAAAATTATGCCTGTTAGAACTCTCTGGGTCAAAGATACAACATGGTCTTTATTAAATAGTAGCATGGGCTATGCGATAGTTAGACCATAATTTTATTAATTAGGTTTTTTTTTTCAAATTGCGAACATGTGATAAAACAACATTTTTAAGCACGTGAATAATAAAAAATTAAATATTACCCTTTCAATTTAAATAGCATTAAGACAAGTGTAATTGAATACCTATTGTATTTCTATAAGGTATTTCACAATTAATAATTATGTGGATGTGAGTTGTTTATACCAAAACAATGTTGTTTAAGAGGGAATAGGGCCTGCGAGGTGGGATTTGAAAAAACTACTGCTGTCGCGCTCCGTTAAGCCTACCCCGTCGAGTGCGATAGGGATAGCCGAAGCTCAGACTAATTATATCACAAAAAAATGACGAAATCGACGTTTTGGTATTCCCCTATCTATACCCATCGAAAAATAAATTACTGCCATTAAATTTTAATTAAGACCGAGTATGTGTTCCTATTAATTTCTTATATGTTAAAAACTTTTTGAATCGGCAGTCCTCTAATCATCTTTAGTTGCTGAAAAAACAAAATGTCAGGTAGACATAGATTTTTACGAAAATTATTTCTCTAGAGGCATTATTCAGGACAAAAACGGGGAATACTTCAGTATGGAGAATCGCAGCCGCTGTTCCCTCTTAATAATTAACAACGTGAGTTTGAGCGTGAGTTATATAAGGTAATAATTTCTATTGTTTGAATAATTTATGTCTTCAAGGCAACAATAAATTAGTTAAATTATTCATCGTAGGAATTACCACAGTTAATACCTAAATATAACGAATATATAAATCAAGAAATTAAAAGAGCTCTATGCTGTCACAATAATAACCATACCAACTCACTGAAATAATGCTACGGTGTAAAAATGATTTAACTTCCCATTATTTTATAACCAACAGTTTAATTTTTAAAGTGCACGTCTATAAACTAATGCACTGAAGGGCTTTTTATAACATTTTGAATTGTTTGAAGTACAATATGCATATTATTATTTATATTTTTTTTTTATCTTGAAATATTCTTTTTAGTGGCATTATTTTATATGACAATTTGTTATTGTCATATAAAATAATGCCACTAAAAACACACAGTTGTAAATCATAGGAAACTTAGGAGGAAAACGAGGTCAATGAACTGATAAAGATCTTCCACGTGAATGACGCAACGCATTGTCTGCCAATCTTATCTGGTAAGGATATATGTCTAAATATATATATGTAATTGATAATTATGTTAAGTATTTCATGCTGATATCAAAAGTTAAGTAAAGTAGTTACATCAATATAATTACATTTTCACTATAAATTTTCTAATGACAGTCACGCCCAAATACTCAAACGTCACTCAATTATAAGTTGCACTTAAATCTCGTGCTGTCTTTGTTACTTTAACGCAGAGTGACAGAGATAGCAGGAGTTTTGAGGGTTACTTGTTATTGAGGGACGTTTGAGTATTTGGGCGTAAGTCTTGTAAACTGAGACGTTGCGTCAGAAAAAAAAGTTTAAGAACTGAAATTTTTCATTTACATTAAAAACGGAATATTTACCATGTTAACTATTTGTAATCCATGATTACGGATAAAATGATAAACCGGATAATCCTTTTATCCAGGATCTTGGTGCTTGTAACAGCTCCGAAATAATTATCGAGTACTTAACTCAAAACAAATAGTAAACATAAACATGGTATATTATATAATTACATCGTTTTCAGTGTTAATGATAATAAGCAAATGTTTTGAAAATTGCACTAAATAGTCCCAAATATCACATTTAATAGTCTCGTTAATCTGTTTTCACTATTCGATTCTGACAATGATAAGGTGAAACCTAAAGTTGATCCTCCTTTAGGTCGCACGAATCAATCCATGCAAACCCAAATTTAGCTGATCTTTAATTTTACGAAAAGCTCATACAAAGCGAGGTCAGGTGGCCTACCTTCCACTTGTTGAAGAAGAATTGTTTAATCTTATTCCAGTGTGGTAAAGAGTTGGCGCTAGACACACTGTATAGCTCTGTCGCTTTCGCCAACTGGAATAAGATTTAAATAAATCCTGCTTTATGACGTCTTGATAAGTTATACTAGTTATGTGTGTCGCCGTATCTACCTAAAGTAAAACATTTTAAGACCTACCTAATGAATTTTCTTTTTTATAGATTTACAAAATATCTAACGCCCCTTTAATTTAGGAAAGGGTTTCTTATTACTTAAAAATGTGATGTCATTTTGTAGTTATAAGTAGTATCGGCCGATTTAGGCTAGCATTTCATAGATGACGACATTAAGAACATTTTGCGGGTAACTTTGCAATAATAACTTAGTTAGATAATCACAATTTAGCAAAAAATAGTTATTGCACTTGCGCCCCAAAATTTTATATTCCCCCTATTTTTTACTGTTTCATATTGCTGAACTTTTTTAGAGTAAATCGTTTTAAAAGGAGATAAGAGAATAGCGTGGGATCATGCATAGAGTTTTTATTCATTTACTTTAAAATAAAAGCAAGTAAAGTAATATTTATCCGCTCCCAAGTATGTGTTAATTTTGGCTTACCTAAATTATACAGGACTACTGGCCCTCTACTATGACGTCTTAAAACAGTCCTAACTTAATATTATTCCAGTGTGGAAGCGTGACAGAACTATACAGGGTGTCTAGCGCCATCTCTCCTCCACAATGGATTAGGAATAAGTTAGGACTGTTTTAAGACGTCATAGTAGGGCCCCTGAGCTGCCACGGAGTCTGAGTTTGCCCCCATTACATTGAACTGATTAAACTCATAACTGGCGAAATGTGTGGGTACTACTGCCTTTCCCTACAGAGGGATTACTGGCGTGATTTTATGTTATGTAAATTAAACAGGGTGGAAGGGATATCGTTGCAAACGGATACCACGTGTTCAATACAAAAAATATTTAAAAAATTAATACTGTGTCATTCTGAACCCTTTTCAGAAAAACCTTTCGATTAATACCCATAGAATAGAATGGATTATGTTTATTATGTAGACAAAACCAGTAATATTCATGAAAGAAAAAAGCCGTTCCATTTCCATAATATGTCCCATATCATGGGAATTCATAAACAATAATTAGTTTACCATCTTTGGGAGTCCGCCTTTTTGGATTTATAATGACGTCACTTACCATTCATTGTCATCCAAATTCAACATGTATGGATTTTCAGCTTAATTGGAAACCAGAAAGTGGGTCAAAAACTTCTAAGATTATATTACATAGTCAGTTGTAGGTAAAGTTCATAAATTGTATCATTGCGCGTCGACGTCCCTTCCCTATTACTACCCCGATTTCTTGTGATATTTCCTTTAATTAAATCACAATGTTTTAATAAAATTATATTGGATTTGTATTTTATCGTCTACGATTAAGTTTCTATGTAAAATGTTTTGAGCCCCGTTAATGACAATAGGCTCGCCCCCTATTACATGGGACTTATACATAACTTGATAAACAGGTGTTACGTTATGTTATGTAATAATCAGATAATGAAATTAAAATAATTTGATGTATGATGAACTTGTATGGATGAAGTGACGCAGCCGGGTCACTGCTCAATATGAAAAATCAAAAACGAGCTAACATTTTTTCTACATTCGACTATGACATGTTTCTGTTTTGCCAATTTTCAACCTTATAACAAACCACATAACGGTTGGCCCTTAAATGCTTTTTTATAAGATTGAAAATGTGAATGGTCAGCAAACTTTGTAGAGCGTACAAACCTTTTAAAGAATATTCAACCTTTTTGGGGATTGCGTTTATATTCTATCTCATAACAGTAATGAAATTATTATTGTTTTTTTAATTTAATTATTTTTTGTGCAAAATTTTGTAAAACAATTTTATTTATGCGTACAGACATGACTAAAATGTTTTGTTTTTTGTTTTAATGAAATCGTTGATGATACATGGAAGTCTTGGTAAGTTGTTGATTGCGTTTCGCAATTAAATAAAAATATGTATTAAAACAACAGGTTGTTTGAATTTCTATATTGAATATACTACAAGTTCTGCCCCATTTTAAAGTTAATTATTGTGATTTTTATTGTGCTAGTGTTATAATACTTAAGGGGCCGGTGAACGAACATTCTCCATACAAACGTAATACCAAAATCATTCGCGATACGAACATATTACCAACTTAAAATTATGTTATTCGGATACAGACGATATTTATCTAGGTTCCTATTAAACTTTTTTTTTAAAACATTTACTATTTACGAAATGCAAGCGAATTGCTATTTACTATTGACGAAATGCATAATTTTAAGTTGGTAATATGTTCGTATCGCGAATGATTTTGGTATTATGTTTGTATGGAGAAATGTTCGTTCACCGTCCCCTTAAGTAATACCATTATATCTATGACTATTAAACACACGCTTAAAATAAGCCCGTTTTCACAAATATTGAGCGAAACTTAAATGAATGGCTAAATAGTATTGCATTGCTGGAATTTCAACTCTAGATAAAGAGCCGAGAGTGAACATTTTACAAAGTAATTTTGTTTAGAAATTCATTTAAGTGTCGTGCAACTGAAAGCGGAATAGACCTACTTATATTTGTACTTGAGTTAAATTCTGTCTCTACCGTTACAAAGAACACCAAATTACTATTTACGATATAAGGCTGTGTCCACACAAAACTTATAGGCGACCAGTAAATGTAAGAATGAAAAGCGAGGCGAAGGAGTGGAATTCCCTACCTGGGTCGTTGTTACCAAGTTCATAAATGACCCCAACATATTAAATCGGGACTTCTCTTTGGTTAGCTTGTTCCATTGTCGACCTCATCCCTGTCCTCAGGACAAGATTGAGGCCAAAAGAAGGCCCATTTTTTTTTTAAAGTTTATTTAATCAACTGACCAAATAAGAAATTCGATACTGCGTTCCAAAACTCAAATTGCCGACATAGGTCACACGGCTGCCAAGCTTAAATGGAACTGGGCTGGCCACATCTGCCGCATGCCGGAGGAGCTATGGGCTAAAGTAACCACACAATGGGTCCCAAACAGCAGTAAACGGCAACGCGGCAGGCCTAGAAGAAGATGGCGAGACGAACTCGACTCTTTTCGCAGGGATTGGCAATCAACAGCATTGGATAGGGATAAGTGGAAAGAGGGAAGGGAGGCCTTTGCCCTGCAGTGGGACACAAATGGCTAGTAATAATAATAATATTTAATCAACAGACAGTCACCCGGCAGCTGAAATTGTTTTTGGTTCATACAGTTTGAACCCCACTCACTTGATTCCCATATAAGTTTAGTGTGAACACGTTTTACTATGATTACTTAAACTAAGAGAAGAGAGGTATTTTCCATGTGTCCTAATAATTAAACAAAAAAAAATAATATCTTCGAATTTACCAATTTATCGTCACTTCCTGCTGATTTAGGTTACTTATCAGATCTATTATAAAGGAACGACGAAGGAGCTCTAGCAGGAATTAGTTTCTTTTCGCCGTTTGCCGTTTCAAATACATAGTATTCTCTGCCGTTTATTATTTTCGTACGTGTCGTTTCTATGTTGAACCGAGAATTCTTTCCGAACAGAGAATCGTAAGGTGGAGGACGGCTGTCATCCTTGCGTGTCGATTTCTTGCTCGGTTTAGACTTCTTTCTCTTTACTTTCTGGTCCTTGTTCAGTTTGCCGGTGACGTAACGTTTTATGAACATCTGGAAATGGTAAATTGCACTAGTAGTTTGGTCTATAACAAAGATCGAGGACCTAGTCTTTGTGCCACAGAGACGATTCTCAAAATAATTAACACAAAGGTACCTATATTAACATAGTTAGATGAGTTTCCTTTTTTTTTTTGGTGGGTGGAAAATCATCGAATGACCCCCCCCCCCCCCCGCTCTTGGGCAGAGCGAAGGGGAGTGTCAGACTTCTACTGACTAAAAACCGAACCCATGTTCCTTCTTTACCCTTGCGCCGGGGCCACGTAATCTAGTACAAAATACCGCGGCCCCGACGGGCGTCGGCCCTTGCGGACCCCTCCTTGCTGGTGTTCTTAGAGGCGCGCGTGGAACACGTACGCGCCGCCGACACGGTCTGTTGCCGTCATGACGACGGCCGGACGGCGAGTTAGCCCGTTACTCACCGTCCACAGGCCCGCGTAGTAGGTGGCCGGAGGTCATCGCGTGACCCCCGACGCCCGGAGCGCCTTCCGCGGCGGCTGGGACGTTGAGAGGATCGCTCCCTCTCTCGTTCCGCCACCTCCTTCGCTAGCATCACTGCTTCGCAGAAGGAGGCGACGGCGTCCCATTCCTCCTCGCCCCGGACCATGGCTTGCTTGCACCAGGGCCGGACGCGAGAGGTCGCCGCTACGAGAACACGGCGGGGCTCCGCCCAAGCAGGGCACACCTCCACAGTGTGCTCCACCGTGTCCTCCGGTCGATACTCGCAGTGGAAGCATCTGAGTTATAATCCTTGCCTGTTCTTCGATTCAGTCATTGTCTCCATAGCTCTATGATCATTGATCAGTCATGTATTTTTTTACCCACGACCCAACGGAAGAATATCCGTCGTGGGCTGCCATTAAACCAGCTAAAGGTTTTCTAGTGACGTGAATACAATTATTGAAGAATTGTAGATGTTTAACGACGACATAAAATACACTTATGAGTATGATTAAATTTTTGTTGAAATTTCATATAGAAAAGGCAACCCCCGACGGATATTCCTTAGATATGTATTATGGTAAAATTATTATTGCTACATCTAAGTATATCTTCGAGAAACAGATACGTTAGGAAAAGCTGTAAACATCGATATTCACTAAAGTTATTTTATTCTTTTTCAATTACTTAGATTTTTACCGTTGTGGGTTTTTTTTTTTTTTTAATTTTGCTTAAAAACATTTATATATATATTATATATACGTTTATGTTCGACTTATTGGCTAACTGTGAAAGCCCATAAAATATCACATACAAAATAAAGTAACCAAGTCATACCTCAGCAGCAAAAACGGCGACAGCAATAGCAGATCCGGAGACCATCACCAGATACGTCATGATGAGATCACTGTTCCTGAGCTTACGATCTTTGGACTGCAAGTCTAGCGGGCAAATCTTGGTACTCGGCAGGTCAGCTCGCTTCAGGAACTCCAGTATACCGGCTTGGAATATCTGGGTTAGTCTGTAAGAGGGATGAAACTAGGTTAATATTGGAAGGTACCTAAGTTCTCCTGATCATTTTCATCTCGCAGTTCACCCTAGAGAGGGTGGCTACTGCTTAACCGGACTTTCCTGTGGATGCCTTGAAATTAAAGCCTAATTCCTTTTTCTCTCATATATAGTCCGATGGGACGGCAATCCGACACGACCGGAGACAGGTCAGGCGCAGGTTCAACGACTTACCGTACCTACTTTCCAAGGCACGGGGGTATCATACCACCTACTTTCAAACTCCTGGCTACTACTGGGAAATCTCTAATGAAAAACCCAATAGCACTTTTTGCCCAACCGGGAATCGAACCCAGGACCCCACGCTCAGCAGTAGCACTAGCGACCACTGGCTGGACCAAGGAGGCAGTCTGTTGACGACCATTACTATGCTAAAAACCGATATCTATAGGTATAATACTTACACAGGATCAAATAACCCTTTCAACTTGCTGCCAACAGGATACGCAAAGGCCCTCTGCTTCTTCATAAACTCGTGAGGAGCAACAACATAAGTGCACTTGTCAGATTCCTCCACATCCTTCTTCGATGTATAGTCGTTGTACATGAGATGGTCTACCACGGTCTGTTCCTTGACTAATACCGCTCCTTTCTTCACGGCTTCGAGGAAATCTTTGTCGCTAGTCACTGATAGGAATCGTGCTCTGCTGTTACTGATCATTGCGCTCAGGTAATATAGTTCTTCGCCTTCCTGTAGAATAAATATGTTGGATGTAAAAGAAGTAGGTATACCATTAAATACGATAAAAATAAATATAGCATAAAGGTAAACGTACAGTCGAACAAGCTAATAAGTATACCTACAGCCAGCTATCTTGTATTTACTTTTATAATTATACAGATACATTTAGAGACTGGTGTCAAACGATACAGCGTTTGACATCAGTCGTTTAATGCAAAACACTTGATAAAACAAAATTACAATCAATATTTTCGTGTTATAGAATTATGAAGATCTCTACTAGTACTTATTAGTTTTTTTTTTTTTTTTTTTAATGGGACAAGCCCGCCACACTATTCCCAAACCACTGTAACTCCTGTTAGCCAGAATCAACAGTGGCGACCACAAGAAAAGCGCCGAGACAATGAAGCTCGACAAGAATAGCTCGAAAAGAATAGCGGAGGAGTAGGAAAAAACATAGTTTCCACTTCCCTCCATATCAGCAGGAGACAGAACAGAACAAGGCCAATAGGCACACAGGGACGTATACAACTGAGATAAGCCCAGTTGCCTAGCACCACGGATATTATTGTCATTAATATTAGGTACTGGGTCCTAAGTTGTGAGCTGTTATATTTGATTCCAATAATAGGTATGACAAAATTTCTTGAACGCACGGAAATTTGTTCTAGTTTCTACAAGGTCCGTATAGTAAATAACTCCGGATGTAACCTGTACACTATTTAACATAATATTACGTTCATCTGCCAAAGACTACACTCCCATAAAATGTGATGTGCAGTTTGTTCAAATTCGCAGTCAGATGTAAAACATTGACAAAAAGGCGAGGCAACAAGCTTGAAGGAAAATAATTTACTCTTAAAGTTACCATGACCTGTGAGAAATTGGGCGACACAGTGATCCACCTCCAGCCATGTCCTGGCCACGAACGGATGGATTCGAAAGAACTGGTGAAGATGACGGCCCTTGATGGAATTATCCCACCTACATTGCCATTCAGACGTAATCTAGCTATTTTAGCACGGTCACGTTACGTTAAAAAGTCTGTGTCCGCGGTCTCTCGTGCGCTGTAGTACATTGAAGCACGGCACTTATAAGCTTGTTCGACTGTACCTACACCCAAAACCTTAGAAATATTTTAAAGAGCTCGGAGTAAAACGTGTGAAATAACTTAGTCTACCTACCCCCTCTAACTCCTTCATGTTCCTATTATACCTATAATATTATGTAAATCCAGACTTCGTTGCTGCTACTAAGATTTTCCTAATGGAAAAACCAAATTACACTTTGCCCGATCCGGGAATCGAATCTAGGGGCTGCAGTCTCTACACTAATAACGCCGCTACGAATGTCGCTAAGTCGTAAAATCGTAAACTTTCTTTAATAGATTTTCAAACTTATGCCGTTGAAATAAAGCTGAAAATCTATTAACAAAATTTGACATCGATACGACGTAGAGACATTCGTAGCGCTGTTATTAGTGTAGCCTGCAGTCTCTACACATTGTAAAACATGTTGTAAAACCGCTCTTATTCGGTCGACTATTTTACACCCTTGCAGATGCCGTTAGAAATAAGGCACACCGTAATATGACACAAATATAACCAACTTACAGTCTTAACAACATGTTCAACAGAGCTCCCAGCAGACGCGACCCAGCGGTAGTTCTTCTGGTACAAGTCCCGAGGATACTCGATGGCCAGAGTAAACTTGGACAACGTGAGGAAGGCGGTCAGGTTGGCCGTGTAGAAGGCTGACAGTAGGATCATGAACAGCCACCAGGTCACGAAGAGAACTCGGGTTGTGTCTAGAAAGGGTAGGTACATTAGTTTCGTGATTTGAGCTGAGGCCATGCGGCTGTAGGAAATACTAAGCTTAGGGTAAAACTTTTAGCTAAGATTGTTAAGGTATGAATATTTCTTTCTAAAGACTCAAACAACTTTTTTATTTATAAAAACATCAGTAGCCCATTAAAAAAAACCGGCCAAGTGCGCGTTGTACTCGCTCATGAAGGGTTCCGCCCGTACCATTCTATAAAATCTATAAAAACGGCAAGACATCATGTCTGTTGTATGGGAACCCCTCTTAAATATTTATTTTAATTTTATTATTTATTTATTATTTAAAGTAAAAATACTGAGTATTTTGTGAATATTTCAAGTGCATTATTGATATCGAGCAAAAAAGGACAAAAAAATCGCGTTTGTTCTATGAAGAAACGCGATTGTTCTATAAAGAAACGCGATGTTTTTGCCGTTTATCCCCATTAATATTTATTTTATTTAAGTATTTGTTGATAAATCGGCTACAGAAATACAAATCATTTGTAAAAATTTCAACTGGCTATCGCGGTTCTTGGGATAAGTAAGTAGGTACAGACAGTCTGGTGACAGACAGACGGACAGATAGCAAAGTCTTAAATTGGTAATAGGGTCCCGTTTTTAACCGACTTCAAAAAAAGGAGGAGGTTATCAATTCGACAGTATTTTTTTTTTTTTTTTTTTTTTTTATGTTTGTTACCTCATAACTCCGTCGCTTGCTAACCGATTTGAAAAATTATTTTTTTGTTGGAAAGGATATACTTCCCAAGTGGTCCCATGATCACCAAGTCAGGATCTGATGATGGGATCCTGGAGAAATAGAGGGAACTCTTCGAATTTTATAGGCACACTTGAAGTGATTTGAGTAGTTTTTGGAAGAGTACTTTCTCGGAGTGGTTTCATTTCAATTTAGTGAAGATCTGATGAAGAACTTCGGAGATAGGCAACGGAACTCCTCAACGAATGATAGCAAATGGACTGGGATTGCTGAAATGTCATGTCTGTCTATTGTTTAGACCAGATCATAACATAACTTCACGCCAGTACGCTGTGAAGGGGTAAGCACATGTGAACCACTAAAAAGTGAAAAATAAAAACTTTTTTACAAAAAATTAAACCGACTTCAACAAAAAATCAAACACAAAAAAGCGAAAAATAAACTTAAGAAGAAAATCAGCTTCAGAAGTCGGTGGCAAAATCATGAAATAAATCAAACAAAAGTCACCGACTTCAGAAGCTGATTTTCTTCTTAAGTTTATTTTTCGCTTTTTTGTGTTTGATTTTTTGTTGAAGTCGGTTTAATTTTTTACCCTTTGGGTACGGAACCCTAAAAAGATACGTTTCGAGCTCTTAGATTTAACTTATTAGATGCCTACTTATCTACTAAAAATTTCGGTCTCTATGGGTCAAGGAAACATTGGTTACGCACGGGAATCAAACCGGAGGTGAAATGAGTCGTAAGTAGCATAGCGCCTATAAAACCAATGCCATTGTTGATATGTGTAGGTAAACTAGATATTATTGTCCATTGATCGTAGCCATAGCCGATTTCGGCCACTACTGCATTCGATGGCTTTCTAATTAATAGAATGGTAGTGGAGAGCTTTGGTCTGCAGCTCTTTCGTGTGCTCTTAAGAGGCAGACTAGTACCTACCTATTACCAACTTTGAGAACAACTTTTCGAGAAAAACTCCAATCACGGTACAGCGGATATGTCAGAACACCCATTTACGATATAGTTGGCCTAGCTTTAAGGTCATCACGCTTTAAATCTAACTGCGACCTTCTCTCTTCCAAGGCATTGTACTGCCGAACTGCCGATGCATATGTGTACGATGTCTCCACTCGGGCCGATGATGTGCCTGCTTTTCTCATACTCTGAGGTGTCCATTTCGGATCTTTTGAAGTGTTACACATCCTTGAAGGTATACCTACACAACTCTCGCCATCGAGTCAAGCGTTGAAATTCGGTGAGCTTTTCAGGAACTTAATTAATTAGAGTCGTCTAGACCACATTAATTATGTGTAGATAGGTAAGTGAAAACGGGCATTGTGATTTACATTTTTTAAATAAATATACCTACCTACTTAAAAATATCTATCTGGAAATCTCAACGCTTTACACCCCTAATTACTAAAGAAAGCCTTTCCAAACCCCATCATTAATCAACCCCACATAATAACAGTAATCATGGATGACCTGACAAATATTTTGACAATGATCATTAACACCATTTTCTTTTGTGATTACTTTTCGTGTCATACATAGAAAGTTGGAAGGGTGTGACAAAAAGTGATAGATTACGTAAACCATTAGTGGTGATACGATCTAGGGTAGGAATTGACCGCGGTTATGAAACTAGTTTGTAATTCTCGTATCTATATTCATCATTTTGATGGCAAACCAAACAATATTTTAGGTACAGCGTCGTGATTTCGATCAATATTTTTGCTTGTTTACACAATCACTAAGTATAGGTAGGAACAGCCTATATGTATAGGCACCTGCACAATAAGCTAGGTACAAATAAAATTTATACCGGTAAAATTTAATTTTGTAGATTTTCACGTTTATTGCTTAATTCTGGGGTCATTGGAAAATTAGACAGTTTTGGGTAACTTAAAGTGCTGGCACATAATCTTTTCATGGCAAACTAAGTCGCTACTATTTTACTACCCCCAAAAATTCTAGCACAGCTACAACATGCATGACCGCTGATGTGACACTTGGGGGAGGCTTATGTCCAGCAGTGGTCGTCTTTCGGCTGAAATGAAAATGACATGCATGACCGAACCGACTAAATATACTTCTAGCTACCCTTATGCCCGTTTCACTAACAATAGGCGACACTTTAAGTAAATAAGTTCACTGCTGACAGCTGGATTTTCAAAGCTCGGCTCGGCGTTGAGAGTAGGAATCCAACAATGAGCTTTTTTACCCGACTCCGTCGAAGTTCAAGAGCAGGGTTTTTGAGGCTTAGGTGTTGCTTTGTGTGTGTGAAAACGAGCATTAAAACATAAATAGTCTTACCTACCTATGAGTTTAAACTAAGCAAGAACCTACAAAATTTGGTACTTACTAGCCTCAGGTGCCAAATTGGTGCCTTGCTTAAGGAAAGCGCTGTAGACGAACCAAAAGCTAGGTTTTATCGGCAGAACTCCTTCATCGTCCGTGATCAGCTTGCTTCGAACTCGCGTGAAGAATGTGATGCAAGGTCCGAATGTTAGTACTGCAGCCAGGACCAGGTACCTAGGGAAATATTGGATTAAGAAGTTGTAGAACAGAGAAGGAATTTGGAGATGTTAAAACCTTATTAAAAAAAATAGTTTGGGAATGAAGAATATTTTCCCTATCATAGATGTTTGGAATAGGTAGTTCTAATGTTCATCATATTTTCTTCTTTAGTAAATATATACCTAGGTACCTACTCAGTTACACCACCTGGATGCAAGTTCCAGAAGTTTGCACTAGAAAGTTTGATCAAATCATGTTTATCGTGGGTCAGAGTGGGTCATAATATCCTAATGTCCCCCAGTGATTAATGTCTGAGCGTGATGTTCCATTATGAAGTGCCAGACATGCTTACATTATCTTATCAGGGGCAGACGGCTAGTAAAATTACTTAAAAAGATTACAGCCTTAAGGAAAAATCAGTGTCGTTTAATGGAAATGCGGAATGTCACGAAAAATGCCGTCTCTAAAAAGATTTGCCAAAAATCTAAAACTAAGTATTAACATACCACACAAGATCGTTGAAAGGCGCTAGTAGACCAGACCCAGCAGCGGATTCCTTGGGTCTCTTCAGCATCATCACCCACACGCCTTCATCAAGGTCTATAGAGAATGACACCTTCTCCCGGTAAGCTATCAACGTTGGTAGAAAGGCTGCGGCCAAGTCCACTCTCTGTTTGGAAAATATTTCAAAAAGTTGTAGATTTTCGCCGAGGTTTAAAAGTATTCAGGGTATCGGCAAATAGAAATGATATTGGGCAGCCTAATAGGTACCTAGGTTCTCAATAGATGAGAAATCACGTTAATTACTGAACACTTAAAATACCTACATTCGTAAGGTCATCGCAAGAAGATTTGTATGAAACTATAAAGAACGTAAATATTCGTATGATCTAGGACATTATTTTATGAGCCCAGTAGGATATTATATCTCGGCCAAAGCTGGAGCTGCAAAAATTAAAATGTTGACAAAAACTTACGCTAGAATTAAGGAGTCCTATTACAGAGTCATCAGACACCTTGGTGCCCAACTCATAGTTTCTTTTGGGCTCAACCACTTCATAGGTAAAGTTAAACTTTTTTCGTAAAATATCCATGACGATAAACGCCACGCCCCCGCCGACCACCGTACCATTTTTAAATTCTGTCCAACTTAGAGGAGTGTTCTGAAAACATCATTCAAGTCAGTCGAAACCCATCCTATCTAGGTCAAAAACTCTCGATGCTTAGGCTTTGCCATTTCGCAAAAGTATAACATTATCTGCCTATGTCGTTAATTGGGTAAGTAAGTATCTTATACAGGTATGCACGGACACCTCTATTCCCGTAGGTACCTGATCTTTGAAGATGCCTTCCAGCACTTATCAGAACAGAAATGAAACAGAATCTTTCAGCAACCTCTGCGGACCTTGCTGTTTGTCAATCCTTAAAAAATGTGTCACTGTAACTTACATTATACGTCGTTACTTTGAGATTCTTCCCATTGACTTCCTTCGCCAAACTAATAAAATTGTTGTCCTTCGCTATCAATGACTCTGGCCCTAATAACAAATTATTATAAAAAATAGAAATAATTTAATCTTAGAAACTGCCTAGTTCTAAAAAAAAACAAAGTAAATAGGTGCCTTCAAAAATAGAACATGTCACCTGTATAAGTATCATTGTAAGGGACTTCGCAAAATGTGGCGTTGCATATCGACGATATGATTAGTTCTATGCCGGCCATGGCATAATGAGCCTGACGATTTCCGCCGTAGGACACATTTGGTGGTCGGTGGTCGAATGGCGACTGCGACTGGTCACGGACGACTGTGAGGATGCGCCACTGACATGGCCTTTCGCCACCACTCACTGTCCCCCCACGCTACGGTAATGCACGTTAGATTAACATTGACATTCACCGTAACAAATAAATCAATAGAATTCTTAGTGGTGGACGATTTCGCAATGTCAGGCAAGTTTTCGCTTTTGCTAGCACCTCCTGGAACTTTCTCATGTTCGTGGATCGGTAGTTGGGGTAGGGCATGATAGGGCTGATCAAGTTGGAGGTTTTGTGTTCTTGATTTGGTAAGATTCACAGGAAACTGATATCTCATCTTCGTACTTTAGGATGGAATAAGGAAGTTACCATGATTGAACAGCAATTGATAATACTCGAAGATAGGTAGTCAACAGGTTTATGATATACATCGTCAATTCTTCGCAAGAAAATCGCGAGTTAGGTAACCCAATTTAAAACAGGAGATAAACATGTCTGAAGTTCAATACGCGCTGCGCTGCGCTGGTTGAGCTAGCTCCCACAGCATTTCAATATTATCAGGTTCGACCTATATATTTTTAGATAACAAAACGGTTTAGGCGCAAAATGCCAAATTCGCAAAATGGCAACAGAGTCGCAAAAGGACAAATTCTCAAAATGGACAATTCTCAAAAAGCCAAATTCTCAGAATGGCAAATTCTCAAAATGGCAAATTCTCAAAATGGACAATTCTCAAAAAGCCTAATTCTCAGAATGGCAAATTCTCAAAATGGCAAATTCTCAAAATGGCAAATTTTCTACAACTGGCAGTATTCTATCTACGGTCGAAACGGTAAACATTTTGAGGAAGTCTGCATGTCCCAGAACACTAAATTGAACTAATTTCGAAGACATGACATCCACGAACTGAGCGCGCGTGGTCGTCGATTACAGCCCATGCATTCTATCTTTCAGCGAAAGGAGGCGTGTATCCTATAGTTCTCAGGTCAAAGAGCCAGCAGCAGTGGCAACGTCATAGGGCTGCTGCATACGCATTCACGGCTGCAGCGTCGGATCCACACACAACTCACATCATCTTCGTTCTCTTAGCCCTCATTATCATCATCAGCCATAAGACGTCCACTGCTGGACAAAGGCCTCCCCCAAGCCATACAGAACGGCATCCTGCCGCTTGCATCCACCGGTTGCCCGCGACTCTCACGATGTTGTCGGTCCACCTGGTGGGTGGCCTACCAACGCTGCGTCTTCCCATTCGTGGTCGCCACTCGAGAACCTTCCTTCCCCATCTGTTGTCGGTTCTTCGAGTGATGTGGCCTGCCCATTGCCACTTCAACTTGCATATTCTGAGAGCTAATATGTCGGTGACCCTGGTTCTTCAGCGAATTTCCTCGTTTCGGATTTTGCCCTTGCTCTTATAGCCCAATCCCAAATTCATTTGGGATCAGTGTAACGTATATCTTCTTTTTCCATACTATTCTTTTACTCGTCATACAAATACAAATCATTTATTTGCATAAAACAGGTAGGTATATAGTCATTTCATCAGACACCACCTTTCTTGTCATATCATCCTTTAAATAACAAAATTCACAAAGATTACAAATAAAAAATTGAAGCACATCCACACTATTCCATATGGCAATAATGTAGAGGTAAATAATCATAGCTCGTTAATGGGTGACGGCACGAGGAGTTACTCGGTAAATTGTCATACTGTGCGACCTATGTGTGCGTCATTATACGTTACCCGACGACAAAACATCATGACTGTAATCCTGGAACGGTTTGGAAAAACTTTCAATACCTACTTTTAGTAGAGCCGGTCATGTTCCGCCAAGTCCCATATATTAAGTACTAGTGACCCGCCCCGGCTTCGCACGGGTACAAAAAAGGTATTAAAACCTTCCTCTTGAATCACTCTATCTATTAAAAAAAACCGCATCAAAATCCGTTGCGTAGTTTTAAAGATTTAAGCATACAGACAAACAAACAAACAAACAGACGCGACTTTGTTTTATACTATGTAAGGAAGTAATAGCTTAGGGAACCTTTGTTTTATTGGGATAAGCCTGCCACACTATTCCCAAACCACGGCAACTCCTAAAACCCGAAATCAACAGTGGTGACAACCAGAAAGGAGCCGAGACAATAAACCTCGACGAAATCCCAGAGAAAAATTAAACTGGAGCTTAGGGAACCTTTGCCATTTGCCACCTTTGCCAAACCCAAGTTTACCCAAGGCTGCTGTTTGAAAAGTTGTGACCACAAGAGCAACAATATCATTAGTCCAGGGCATCTAAAACGGCCACTTTAGCAGATCATAATATGAATTGCGTTAAAAATCGTAAAATGAACCATTCGTAATTGCGTCTGTGACTATTTTACGATTTTTAACGCAATTCATATTATGATCTGCCAAAGTGGCCGTTTTAGACCCCCTGAACAGCCTAGAAGGAATTTCTTATGCTAAAATTATGACATAGGTAGGTATTTATCTTAAAATTCGCAGATGTAGGTAGGTACGATTTTGTTAACCTTATTTACTAAAAGATTCCGGGAGTATAGGACCTAACGTAAAATCAGAAGCTAGTTAACTTTACAACTGCGGCAGCTTTTAAAAAATCTCAGGTCTTACTGAAAATATAAAAAATTGTATAGTGTGAACGTGCACTAAATTGTGTACCATCATAATGTCGCTATTACCATAATTCTATACATGTAAGCGTAATTTGAAAATATTTGCCTACTCTTTGTTGCATTTTCTGACTGTGTTGGAAAACTTAGGAAGGCAATAATGTTTGCTATTTGACTAACAGAATACCTGAGTATTTCCTTGAAACAGAATTTTTAGTAGATGTAGGTCTATGCGCTTTGTTTGGCAATATTTAAACGGAAACAATTTTCAATATACCTATTTATCTAGATTAGTAAAAAGCTCTTCAATTCTAGAAATCACGATACCATGTCCATGATGTGTTTGGACAGGAACACTTTTTGGTAAGTATCCCTTGATTCCGATTCTTCCCTTATCAGTACAATAAGATAGGGTTCCTTATCTTATTATATAGAATTATGATTATTAGGTACCTAAATTTAAATTATGTTAATTTAATAAAACCTGTGGGAGTGGGCCAGACAGGAAGTCTGGAATTGAATTTTGAATTTCCGCGCTCGTAAAAAGTTGCCATAATTGAAAAAGTACTAGCCACTTTGTATCATTTTTTTTATAAAAACATGAGAATAAATAAAATATCAATTTCAGGAGATGGAGATGCTTCAAAAAATAAAATCCCAATTTAAAAAATGCGAAGTGTATTTAGAAACATTGCAAACTCCAAAACACCGAACACGTTCAGTAACAAGTTGACAAGCGCAGAAATAAGGAACGTTACATACTCTATGGAACGGACTGTCGAACCCAAGGTCGAACCAATGAAAAAGTATGGACTGGAAATACCTACAGAAAAAAGGTGCATACCTACGGAGCATAAAATGGCTGCCAATGCTAGGGTTGTGTCAATCATGAAACATAGTATTACTGTAACGAGTATCGATACTAGTATTACGAGTATTATTAGATATCACGGTTGAATTAAAATGAACAGTCCGTTGTAAAGTTGTAACAGAAAAATATGAGTAATAGTAGTTTATGCGACTGTGCATAGTGAAGGGCATTACAACACAAGTGTGGGTTTAAGAAACGAGCCGAAGGCGAGTTTCTTAATAGCATCACACTGATTTATCTACCCGAATATCATAAGGGCTCTATGATGGGTTCAGGAACCATAGGGAAATGACCAGCATTGTTACCAGTGTAATGCAATAAAAAATAAACAGGTTATTAGTTGCATTCGTCGCTGCATTTACGATATCTGGCGGAGTGTTCATGTTAATTTCCGAGTCACTATCACTCATTTTCGACAGAAATAAAGAACTTATCAGAAAATTTGTCTACTCAATGAAAGGGAATAAAAAGCTAACGAACAAATGACAGCTCGAAATGGCGGCGTTTCGGATATCTGTAATTTTTTTAAATCATAGGCAAACGAACAAAGTCACTAATCTTGTGTCACTCGAGATCAAAATGTCGTGCGATTTATAATTAAAATCATACTGAATTGGGGTTTCGTATCGATAGGTATCTGTTTTAATATAGATACTAGAATAGCACACTCACTTGAATTTGACACCTGTTCCAAATTTAAACTCATAACCTACTGTTTTCAGCAGGTTATGAGTTCATTATAGTTCTGTTAATTTCTGCTGGTTGGTAATGCTGGTCATTGCCTATGGTTTTTGAACGCATTAGAGAGGGTTTATGATATTTGGGTAGATAAATTTACTTACCTACTATACTACAACCACTTTGAATAAATTTTATTCTCAGGTATCGGATACCTGAGAATAAAATTTATTCAAAGTGGTTTTTCTGAATACAATAATTAAAGAATACTTTTTACCCGACTACGGAAAAGCCAAAAGGAAGGGTAATGATTTTGGCAGTGTATGTATTATGTTTGTATGTTCCAGCATAGCGCCTAAACTACTGAACACTTGTTCTCCTCACCACTGCGATATTTTTTTTTGTTCTAGACCATACCTAGGAACCCCATAGTTACGGAGATATTGGTCAAAGTTCCAAATATTTCACATTTGTTTTTGTAAATACTGGTTTTTCAGGTTATAACTTTACTTATATTACCTCCAACCCGTTTACTATTCATAGCATCCACTAGCCCAATGTGTTGCTACATTGAGTTTTACCGTAAAATATGATATTTGACCCCAATAAAAATCGTTTCCCAGCAAAAAAATTGCGTAGGGGGGTACTCAGTTTGATGTTTCTGTACATCAAACTAAGTACCACCCTTGCTTGGTTGTCGGCTGTGTTATGGGTTAATTTACACCCTGTATACGTTTAGATTGCGGTCAAACAGTTGTCGCGGTTAAGTCTTTGTTATTTACTCGTATTATATAACAAACCAACATTAAATTTTAGAATGTAACTAAAACTCAACTACGAATTAAATCGCAAACTATAGTGCGCGCGGAACTAGTTGGCCGCTCCTTAGGCAAGTTTTTGTTTTTTATTTAGGTATTCTTTTCAATAAATTGAACAATTATTGTTCACGATATCTCGAGATTGGTTATCACTGTCTAATTATAGTCTCCTGTGCATTGCAAGCTGTAGGCAACCCACCCCCTCACCCCTGTCGCAACCTAAGGAGCGGCCAACTAGTCCCGCGCGCACTTTAATAAAACCGCGGTCTTCTACGCAGAAAAAACAAGAAAATAATTCTTGTCTATAAACGCCTTATCCAATTACCTAATTGATTATCGTCTAGTAAGTAGATAATTTGTATATTTCAATGTAACGTATTTTAAGTAAAATGAAAGTAGAGGGCAGTCGTCGCATCATCGCATGCCACCTTGTTTTGTTAATGGCAAGAAGCAGCTGACTTATATATCAATGAGAACGCCATGAACAGCATCAGGTATCAGTGGCAGGCGAAATACGACTATCCTCTATAATAATTTTACTTATTATAAATACGTTAAATTGAAAATTACAAATTATCTACCTACTAACTAGACGATAATCAATTAATTGGATAAGGCGTTGATAGATAAGAATATTAGACAAGAATTATTTTCTTGTTTTTTTACTTCCTAAGATCGCGGTTATATTAGTCTGCGATTTTATTCGTATTCGTGTTTTAGTTTTATAAACTTATTTTTTTAGGTTTGCGCTTTCGGTTATAATATCTGGTCTGTAGATTCCGGTAGGTATGCAGATCCTAGTGAAGAACAAATCTTCTAATAGTAAGAAGATTGTCTCTATTATGATTAACATACTGACTGGCGGAGTAAAATAAAAGGGGACTTTGTTTCTTGTCGCCAAAATTTGTATTCGTCACCAAGTTGTATCACCTAATAAATAGATCTATCGCCACGAAATATTTTCGTTCTCAGATAAACAAAAAGTGTTCAAAGATATGAATGATCAAATTAATGTTAATATAATAATGTGTAAAATAAGAGATGGATCACCAATAAAATTGTAGTGCAATAATAGGGTTTGTCAAACCCTATTATTCTACTGACTAAAAACCACCCATGTTCCTTCTTCGCTCTTGTGCCAAGGCCGCGTTATCTCTTTCGATAATCCTCAGGGCGGTCCCGCGCCCTGACCGGACCTGGCACGGTCACTCGAACAGATATCGTTTCAGCGCAGCGAAGGAACTAGTATCGGAAACTATTACGCAACGGTACAACACTATCCATGTTTGTAAACAAACGAATCAAATTATGAAATAACAAAAAGGTCTCTGGGACGGAAATAAACCCAAATATTAACACTTTAGCAATAAATTAATGATCACTTAGCATTTTTTCATCGAAAATGTATTACTCCTAGATACTATTGCATGAAAACGACTACTAACCTATGCAAAGTCAATTGAGGTTGATTTTCAGTCCTTCTTGCACCACACTTCACAATACAACACGCAGGCATATTGAATTGCTGTTTCCTAACATAATAATAATAATAATCCTTCCAAGCTGGTTTCGGCTACGGCGACCGCATCATCGTCATCCTACTGGCGTCTATCATGGGCTCTCATGTGGCTAGAAAAACCACCTTTGTTAACAAATATTCTCGCACAGAGTGGACACGTGAGAGCACCATTAACATAATGGTAATTGATTGCCGCTGGTGGTCGGGCTTTTAGTTCGTCACGCTTCGAATCAAGTTTTGAGAGCCGACGATCCTCAAAGTCAAAAACTTTCTGTTGTACCAGTGACCTCCACTCTCCGCGGTTAGACGCAAGCTCTTCCCACTGAGATGGATCTACGCCACAACCCTTCATGTGTCGCTTTAGCACATCCTTAAACCTCAGGAGTTGTCCGCCATGCTTTCGCTTGCCCTCCTGAAGTTCAGAATAAAGAATGCGCTTCGCCACTCTCTGCTCTGACATGCGTGCCACATGGCCGCACCACCGAAGTTGCCTCCTCATGAGGTATGCCTCAATACCACCCACATTGGCTCGTCTCAATACTTCAGTATTGCGCACTCGATCAGACCAATGAATGTTAAGAATTGTACGAAGGCATTTGAGATGAAATCGGTCCAATTGTTGAATGTGACGTCGGTACGGTGTCCATGTCTCGGCAGAGTATTGAATGTTAGGTAGCACAACAGCCATATACACTGATATTTTAGTGGCGCGCTTTAAGTCGTGTGAGCAGAAGACCCTGGTATTTAATTTACCGAAAGCTGCAGCAGCAGCACTGATTCTGCTGTTGGTTTCGGGGTCAAGGTCACACTTCGATGTTAATGTGCTCCCCAGATATCGAAACTTATCAACCTGCTTCAGTACGTCTTCACCGAGCTTAATATTCAGCGTCTCATGACCATGAACGTCCAGAGACATAACTTCCGTCTTCTTGACGCTGATCTTCAGGCCAAATTTAGAACACTGCTCGTGAAGGTTAGCAACAAGCTGTTGAAGACCTTCCGGGGATTCTGCCACAAAACACAAGTCATCTGCATACATAATATCTTCAATGTGTGCAAGAGACACTTTAGTACTTGCCTTCAGTCTCGCTAAATTGAAAAGACTGCCATCCGTTCGAAAACGCAGTCGAACTCCCTCTGAAGATATCGCGAGGACTTCACGAATTACCACTGCAAAGTAAAGGGCAAACAGAGTAGGGGCCAAGACGCAGCCCTGCTTCACTCCACAGGTAACGGAGAAAAACTGCGACTGCTCATCTTCTGCCACCACACAACACTCCATGTCATCATGCAGGAGACGCACAAGTCTTACGAACTTTTCTGTACATCCCAGCTTTCGCAGTACCATCCAAAGGGCCTCACGAGGAACGCTATCAAACGCCTTTTCCAGATCGACAAAGCAGAGATACAAGTGCCTACCTTGCTCTCTACTCTTCTCCTGCAGCTGTCGAACAGCGAAGATTGCCTCGCAAGTACCTACCCCTATCCGGTCGGAAACCGAATTGCGTTTCTGGCAAGATCTTTTCAGACAGTTTTCTTAGGCGGTTAAGCAACACTCTGGCGAAAACCTTTCCAGGGACCGAAAGGAGTGAGATGCCACGGTAAGAATTGCAATCCGCTCGGTCACCCTTGTTCTTATAAAGGGCCCTAATACGCGACAGTTTAAATGTCTTAGGAACTTGTTCCTCCTCCCACATGCGAACAAATAATTCCCAGACCAGCGTCTGCAACTCAATGCCGCCGCATTTTAGCAGCTCACCTGGTATAAGGTCCAAGCCAACCGCACGTTTATTTTGCTGTTCTTTTATCGCACAGACAACTTCGTCCAGGGTCAAGGGATCATCTAGCTCTTTTTCAGTTTGGAGCTGAGGTAGATCAGCAATGCAACTTAGATCAACAGTTCGATCTACATTTAGTAGGTTGTCAAAGTGTTCCGACCAACGCGCAAGCACTTCAACCTTGCTCCTGAAAAGACAACTGCCATCAAGTGATTTCAGCGGCACCTTGACAAAATTAGAGTTACCTAGAAGTCTGCGTACCTCGTTATAAAATTCTCCAATTTGATGACTGTCAGCAAGCCATTGCATATACTGCGCCTTATCCCTCCACACCGTCTTTAATATCTCTCGTGAGTTTGCGCAACTCCCGATCACTAGTTCTTATCCTCACACCATTTTCCTTCCTCCTAAGTAAATCTCGGTGTTTGGCGATTGCTTCCGTCAGGACCCCGTCATTTTCGTCAAACCAATCTTCCCGTTGCTGCGGTTTTACACCTATAGTTGCAGCTGCAGCATCCAGTATTGACGATGACAGAAATTCCCAAACAGACCCAATATCAGAAGTATCAGGGATCGTCGGCACAACATTATTAGCTACAGTTTCCGCAAAAGCCCTACCAGTTTCGGAGTTAGCTAGCTTTTCTAAATTTAGCCGCTTAGCTTTAGTTTGGCTGGTTCGGCAAGGGCGACGAAGGCGGAGACGCAACCTAGCAATGACAAGTCTATGGTCCGTCCAGCAATGTGCACCGCGCATAACACGAGTGACTAGGACCTGGGACACGTCTCTTTGTCGTACTATAGCATAATCAATTAGGTGCCAGTGCTTAGATCTTGGGTGCATCCATGTCGCCTGCATGTCGCATAATATGTCGCATGTAAGCTGGGATGTACAGAAAAGTTCGTAAGACTTGTGCGTACATGTCGTTTTGTGCTTCGCAGAAAGGCGAAACATAGTATTTGTTACAGCGAGCTGATACTGAGCACAAAAACTTAGCAGCAACTGGCCATTGGAATTCATGTTTCCAACTCCATGCCTTCCTAGAACCTTCGGCCAGGCTTCGTAGTCTCGGCCTACCCTTGCATTAAAGTCTCCTAAAACCAAAATGCTCTCTCTAGGATGTATCTTTTGAAGGCACTGCGATAGTTCCTCATAAAATTTGCTCTTAATGTCGTCAGCACCATCCAGAGTCGGTGCATAAATGCTGACCACATTAAGGTAGTTATGGTCACTCAAGTGAAGACGTAAAGTAGTAATGCGGTCCGAAATGTGAACAGGACATTCCTGAAGACTCTTGGCAATGTTATTTTTGACCGCAAATCCAACTCCCGACCGCCTTGGTTCAGAGGCAGCGGTTCCTTTCCAGTAAAAAGTATAGCCACCGCCATGTTCGGTCAGTACACCTTCGTCGGCCAGATGTGTTTCACTGATAGCAGCCACATCAACATTATAGCGACGAAGTTCCCGAGCCACGATGGCAGTTTTTCGTTCCGGGCAGGCATTAACATCACGGTCAAGAAGAGTCCGCACGTTCCAGGCGCCAAATATCAAATGATGTGATAAAGTTGGTGTAATATATTTATTTTTGTTATTGCGTCGACCACGAGTTTCAAGGATGCGGAAGCAGCCGTGGTTACTGCTATCCTAAGATTTTGGGGTGAACACTTTTTTAGGGCACCTTTTCTAGGCCCCTCCCCGGCTGAGCGGGGAAAGCAGTGCTTCCCTAAATAGGGCTGCTTTGTCACTCTGGGTGCTGTCGAATTTACCCTGTCCCCCCAGTTCAGAGTAAAAGCGACCACGGTGTGTACTCACACCCCCAGAACCGCTGGCGTGCAGACCTCGGACAAAGCTCGGTTTGCATCCAACCGAACCTTTCTACCTAAGCCCATCGCCACCAGACTTTGCCAGATCGGAGTCCATCAACGGAAACGGTCAGATGCGCAGGATATATTAAAGTGCTCAAACGTTCGCGCAAACGCAAGAGCACTCTCTCGTCCGTGCCCCCCTGGCTCCAGTGGAACGGAAAACCGCTACGACCGGAGGGGAGCTGGATGCAGTAGACTAGCAAGCAATAACATTGCCCTTATTGCTGCCTTAAGGCCTTCCTACAATTGCCTAGGTGTCTTGCCACCGGCGGTGGACTGCTGTAGATACAGTTTCCTAACATATACACGCAGTTTAAGAGATAATTTTCTCACAAATCGCAATTTAACAAAAATTAAACAACTATTTGACAGCACAACTACCACGAAACTCGTCGCCATCTTGTATCACAATATGGCGAAAACGGCACCCTACCTATTAATCTGTGACTCGCTTATCCAAATGTTGCCATTGTAAGAAACAACTGAAATATTGTTGTCTCTTTCATCAAATACGATTACTGCATTAGAAAGAACGAACCAAAACTATATATTATTTTACATTCTGTCTCCTATTTCACTCATATTTGTATAAGCAAGTGTGTGTATAGAACATCGCGGCGTCTCCGTAAGTTTCATAGCTCAATGTCTCGAACGGAGTCAAATTCGCTGTCATAAATTGTCAAAGTCAAAACGTGATCAAAACATAACCTGTATTATTTTATTTCTAAAATAAATAAATTAAATGGTACAAAATAACTTGAAAACATGAGGGATGTATATCTGTCGAACTGCGAAAAGAACTTTGTAAATAAAATAGTGTCAGAGGGACATGTAAGACGCGTTCAGTATGATTACAAATATTATTTATTTACAGTTTACAAGTTTTTAAACTTCTGGTTTGATTACAGCGTTTAGACGGGAGAACTTATGATGAAAGCAGAACACTGAACATATCTTTTGGATCCGAATATGGCAGCTGTATTGTCTCATTGGGAGAAACTAAGTATGTAAAATACTAAAGTTTTCTACCCACTAGTAAACTTACATTTCTTTGTTCAAAACTTTCAAAATATCTTCAGTTTCCATGCACTACAATTAAAAATATTTAAATAAACTCATAGTATAGATATTCATGAATTTTCCAGTATCAGAGTATCATTTATTTCCTTCAGAGCTTCAATATTAAGTATTTGAAATAAATATTTTATTTAATACATTTTCAGAGTTCTAGCACAAGTATCATGTGAGGTGGTACAGCCCAAACAGATCAGACCAAATGAAGGTTTACTCTACATCAATGTGGAAATGAATCCAATGGCTGCCCCACACATTGAAGCTAACAGACAGACAGATCTTGCCGTACACTTGAACAGAATGCTTGAAAAGGCTTACAAGGATTCCAAGTGCATTGACCTTGAGTCCTTGTGCATTGTTGTTGAAGAAAAGGTAAGGATTTATACTGATATGGATTGCGAAAGGTTTGCAAAACAAGTTGCATTATTTTATGGTGAAATATTTATGTTATTGACCCCACTAAAGCATTGAAACTAAAAAATAAATGTTTATCAAGGCACTTTCCGAAAAGTAAAGAATATGTTTTGTAAATTAGATTAGAATTTTATTTTAAACTGAATTAAGCATCTCAATAAAGACAAGGACTCTTTTGATCCTTTTCACTAACTGGTAAGGCAATGCAAAAGTATTGCTTAGTTTATATATTTTCAAACCAATCACAAGTTTCATGCAAATGTCTTTCATTACTGAGATCCAAACAAAACAAGCACAGGCAAGGGGGCCAGTTCTCAGTGCTGAAAAATAAGACCCAAATAAACAAAAATCTCCTCCAACTCCTATTAAAGGCTCAGTTCTTTCTATTCCCTTTTCACTTACTGTGACAGAAAAAAAAACCTAGGTTCTTTAACTGTTCACACATGACAACAACATTTACCAATTATCAATAATAACATCTGTTCTTACATTTTACAGGTCTGGTCCCTAAGAGTAGACATCAAGGTCCTGAACCATGATGGCAACCTCATAGAGTGTGCAAGCATAGCAACTGTAACATCCTTGGCGCACTTTAAGAGGCCTGATGTCACCCGTAGTGGGGACAGTGTCATAATACATGACATTACTGAAAAGGATCCTATACCTACCGTACTGTTTCACTATCCTGTGTGCAGTACTATAGCTATTTTTGATGGCGAGTAAGTAAATACTCACTTCCTGTACTCAAAAACGTGCTTTGGAGACCAGCCCATTTTACTGAGGTACCATACGCTCTGGAAAAACCTAATAACACTTTGTCCGACTCGGGAATCGCACCCAGAACCTCATGCTCGGCGGTAAACCTTGCAAAGAGAATTTGTATATTCTACAAATAATTGCAATAAGTTTATTTCTAACATTTCAGCATACCACTAGCAGATCCCAACTTCCTAGAAGAATCAGTCTGCACCAGCAGCGTAGAAGACGGTACAACCCCCTGTGGAGGCCTCGTAATAGTGGGGTTCAATCAGTACAACGAAATATGCGTAATGAACTTAAGTGGAGCTGCCTCAAATTTCAGTGTACTTCGCAAAGTTTTACATGGTGCGAGTGACAAATGCAAAGAAATTGTTGCACAAGTTAAGAAGGCTATTGTCAGCGATGATACTCTCAGGTGCGTGGTTATGAAATTGTTGTTGAATCTGAGGCATAGGCATAACGTAATCCTCTGTTGTTCCCTCTACGGGGCCAGGTCTTTATAAAGAGCCTTAGTTTGGGTCTGTGGTTGTCACAATATTAGTTTTTTTTTTAATGTCAGGGTTATTTTAGAGAAATAATGAAATTGTTGTTCAACCTTGATCATAGGCATAACATAATCAGCCTCTATTATTCCGTCTGTGGGGCTAGGTCTTTATAAGGAGCCTTAGTATGGGTCTGGTTGTGAGGTTAATTCAAGGATATGCTGGTTTGAAAGAAATCCTACTAATATTATAAACGCGAAGGTTTGTAAGTATGTATGTATGGATGTTTGTTACTCTTTCATGCAAAAACGGCTGAACGGATTTGGATAAAATTTGGTACACAGATAGTTTATAACCTGGATTAACACATAGGATAGTTTTTATCCCGATTTTTTCATCCCGTGGGATAATTTTCGAGTTGTAGCGGGCGAAGCCGCTGGCAACACCTAGTAAATTATAAAAACCTAAGTGCTTGTCTGGGGTTGAATACACAGATGTGTCTGTTACCACTAGAGTGTAGTCAGGCTTTTGCCTCTAGGCAACACACTACTGCCCTCAATGTGGAGCCTGGCCTTTGTTCAACAGTGGGTTGTTGACCCGTGCGATGCTGTTAAAACTTCTATTACTTGGGATTATAACATAATTGAAGAATTGGGGATGTTAGATAACGTGCTGCACTGACCCTAAATAAATAGGGATAAGGGCTGAAGACAAGACTAGCGACCAGTGATCCACATTGGCCTTAGATCGAAACAACTGGAAGTCATGAGATGAGGCCTTTGCCCAGCAGTGGGATGATACAGGCTAACAGTATCAGTAAGGACTGAAGAATGATGAGTGGCAAACATTTTGAATACTAGAGGGTTTGGCCATGTTGGAATGAGAGTAGGGCGACGCGCGACGTTACGACTGCACAGGACGTCGTTTTAGTCGTAGAAGGTTGAGTTTCATCACAGTTTCATGGTGTTCTTTGGAAAGGTCTGGCACGTAGAACACGCAACCAGTGTGCGTGTATGACCAGATGTCTGAACATAGACATCATGGACGTAGCAGGTGGCTGGTAGTATTCTATAGTTTCTGCCTACCCTTATGGGAATAAGGCGTGAGTTTTTGTACGTAAACCACAAAACACAGTTGCAAATAGAATTCTTATCATGAACAAACTGTGGTGTACCAAATTCATAATGGTAATTAAATACAAAGTCGAATAAAGTCAATGACATTTGGTACTAACGTGACATGACGTGTACCCAATTACCCATTCCATTAGTACCTACACCCACATTTCGCCAGTTATGTTTAAAACCCATATACTAGGGGGGCGAGTGTTCTGTGGGGGCGAGCCTATTGCCACATTACACAAATCCACAAATCCAGACTCCGTAACTGCTACTGAAAAATTCCTGAAAACCTAATAACACTGCCCGATCTAGGACCTCAGGTCCAGCAGTATCGATCGCGTCTACTAGACCAACGAGGCAGTCTGAGAAATACTCTCTATTCTCTGTTATTTATGCAACTTCTTTACTCATTTTTGTTTTAAACTAATTGATTTGTGTTATTTTCAGACAAAAAAGAGTAAAGATTAACTTCTCTGATGTAATAACACAAGATCACCTGCAGTGTTTGAGTAAAAAGGATTTGAATATCAAACTCAAACATTACAATATTGATGATGAAGTAGACGATGATATCATGGATGCGGATGCAGATTCTGATCCTGAACCTAGTAAATATGATGGTCAGTATAAATTTTTCATTTATAAATGTTTTTAAGGTTTGCCAAAGGGCGATGGAACGAAGCGTATTGGGGATAAAGCTCGAATACGCAATACCACAATACGCTCCAAAACAGGAATCGCCGATGTGTAACAAGACTGCTGGGTAAAGTGGGATTGGGCGGGCCATGTCTGCAGAATGCATCAGGACCGATGGGCTAGGGTCGTCACGCAGTGGGTGCCAGAGGACAAGCGTCGTCGCCGAGGGAGGCCTAGAAAACGCTGGCGTGACGACTTAGAGGCTTTTATACGAGATTGGCCGGAGAAAGCCGCACGGAGAGAAGAGTGGAAGACTATGGGGGAGGCCTTTGCCCAGCAGTGGGACAATATAGAGGCTAACAAAAAATATATATATATATCTTGACTACATACTCTCGAACATTTTTTTTTTCAATTATGATTTTTTGCTATCTTAATACAATTTTTTCTCTTTCCTGCTCCATGGCAATTTGTGGGAAACAATAATAAGCCACTGCTCTGTCTGATACAAGTTTGTTTAGGCTTTTCAGTTTGGTGAGATACTTCTTGGTGGGATGTCTCATTTCATTCTGAAAAATTGTATGATTTAAGATTGGGACACTATGTCTTTTCAATCTTCTATGTTGACGGCCTTGATCTCCACTAAGTTTTAAAGCAAGCTCATTTTTGTGGCTTGTCTTTTCTGGTATTTTAATTACTGTTGGATTTATTTTATGTGAATATAAAAATAAATCATAGATAAATTATTTGTTTACAGTTGTGGCATCAAAACCCCAAACTGCAGAAATCCAAACGAAGCAAGGAGTTTCAACATGGATAGAAATATCATCGGATTCGGAGGATGACTGAAATAATACACATGTACTTGTTAAATAAAATGTAATAAATTTACATTTTAAAACTTCCTGTTATTATAATCTCTTTTAACAGTATTATATTAGCCATTGCATGTCCCACGTCAATAAACAATCATAACATTTGACACTGTAAGGATTTACATATAATACAGAAAAATATTACCTAACTACACTAACAAGAAAATAAATAGAGTAATTCATGTGGATGCTAGTGGGTACAGTGGTGTGAATTAATGAAATAATACATTTTTTATTAAACATTCACTCATTCAAAATCATTATAGAATTTAGCAAGTTTACAATTTGGCATGAAGTAATATACTTCAATTATCTTTGCAACTGATTCTCAATCTATATTTCTATGCTTTTACTGTAGAATGCAGATTGAAAATTTATGAGAAAATAAAAATCAAAACTATTTATAAATCTAATTAAACTATGTTAAACCTACACACTTCAGCTATAAATTACAGTCATAATATTATACTACACTGAGTCAGAGTTCATCCCATTTTTCTGGTCTAACTTGTTCCCATTAGTCTTCACCATATAAATAAAATAAGTCATAATTTCTTTTTCATTCACAGGTAATGATTTGAAATGTTTTTGGATAGCCTGGAAATAAATAAAAACATTTTAATTATTGCTTTGAATAAACAGGATAAACAAGGTTTTTCTAGGAATTCATTAAATGAACATATTATTAAAATACGAAATAGGGGAATTTTGATTAGTAATGCAATACTTACATCAGCTAGTTGAGCTTTATTCAATCCTGGCCTTGTTGGCACCTTATAATGTCTTTTGTATCTCCTCAGTGTGTTCACTTGTAATTGGAACCAGTCTACTTCAGGAGAATCCATCTCTGCCTCATTGCTGTCATCCTCAGAGTCCTTGGGCCTCCTCTGCTTCGTCCTTGCACACTGTATCATTGTTTTATGATAATCACAAATGTAAGTATGCCTGGCCTGAAAATAACATATGGAATTCAGTTAGCCAACATAATAATTATGATTGTGTTCAAGATTGTTATTGATGAAAGTTAAAAATAAATAAAAATGTGTGACATACTTGAGGGTCAATGTTAAGTTTCAGCCTTCTTTGGGCGACAGTCTTTTGTATGCGCTTGCTGTATGAGGCGTTGCCTGCGGGTCGCCTGCAGCTCTCGCCGTCATCCATAAGGCAACATATTTGGTCAGAATTACCTCTAGAATCTTCTTCTCCTGTACTAAACCCGTTGTTCATTTGATACTCCCGTTGAATCATATATAACGAATAAAATGAACTCTTCTATTACACTTCGCACCAGGCGATGGAAAACAGTTCGACGTATTCACAATGACACACAATTGAGGTTATGATTTATAACAACACAGAACATTAGCGTTAAATAAATCAATTAAAATCATCACAACAAATACCCGGCCGTTTTTCTATTGCACACCGATCACTCTACGAAGATACTATTTCTTTATTCACTGCACATATGCAACAAATTGTCCATTGCTAATTCGCAACTGTTCAATCGTTATATTTGTCTAAGTATTCGATTCCTTTATTAGATGACTTCTAAAACCAGAACTATAATTAATAAGAATTTATTGAGTCCACGGTGCTTTTAGGAAACCCAACTGCAGCCACTGAATAAAAATGACTTGACTCGTACTCGTCGTATCCCGCACCGACCGATGGCATCGCCATTACAATTTTATTATTACTAGTTCGTCATTTCATTCACTCACTCATTCACTCGTTCAAGTTACGGTGCGCCAATGAAATAGGACATTATTGAAATGGTGAATAGCACCCACTTTAGCGTAACACGATTAGAACCGCGAAACGAAAACAGTTCTTTTGGTGAATGTGTGCATGCATCCAATATGACAACGTATCTATGTATTGTAGTATAAACAAAAAATAAAGCTAAGGCTGGCTCCGTTATTGGCTGAAAAATGGCGGGGCATTTAATTTAAGCCAATCGGATTGTTTTGTCACTGACATCGTCTGTTCATGTATTCATTACGACGAACGCAGCAAAGTTCCCTACGTAATAAGCGCTGAAATCGTGTGCTCGTTTATAATAAACACAATACTCGGTGAGTTTCATTATTTCCTATTATAACCATTTAATATCAAAATAAACGAATAAGTTGTGCTGCGTAAATTATTTCTGTGGTTTAAATAGTCTGTGTTCTCCTCGAAATTATATTTATAGTTTTACATTCTAATTTTGTAAGCAAATGGCTGCCGAGTGCCGAAGTAAGGTGACAGATACTATACTATGTGTACAACCATACCTATACAGTATACATAACAATGTCATAGTAGGTAGGTAAGTATGTTATAGGTAGTTATTAATGTTCATATGATACAGCCATCAATGGAAAGATTTGTACCTATATTGTACAAATATGAAGTGAATGCGTATGTATGTAGTCCGGCTTTTACGAAATTGTTTAGGTATACGTACCTAGCTTTCTAGTTCAATTAAAACTGATTCAGCGTTAATTCATAAATCGTAAATTATTAGGTACATAAAAATAATCCACAAGGTTCTATTTTATGGTGTGTAGCGTTACTAAATTAAATCTATATACTTACCTAAATATTTAGATTTGAACTGTTTGCTGAAAGTAGGTAGGTAGGTACCTAATGCTTTTTATGAATGAACCAGTTAAGTACTTATTTGACTAAGGTCGAATTGAACCAAACTAGAGTAAGTTTTTAATCGAGAGTAAACTACCACTTATTAGGCAATAAATTGTTTATTCGAGAATAAGAATTGTCATACAAAGCAGTAGCTTACTCTCGAGTAAAAACTTAACTCTAGTTTGGTTGAATTCGACCTAAGTAAATAAAATCATATAATAATTTTAAGTAAGTATATTAAATAGTTTTGTTCTATAAAATACCATAATTACATTCTTGAATGTTCTCTCGTTGGACGTAGGTACTAATATTTTATCTAAGTATATTTTTTGTCATACAATATTGGACTGTGTTATATGTACCTACTTACAGACTGATCAAGATAAATTGCAACAGTGGCATGGAATAGAACATAGGTTTGTTCGGTTTTGTTTGGTGTGTTTTGAAACAGCTGCGGCACGTAACCGGCGTAAAAGCAGGCATATTCTGAAAGGGGTGGGGGTGGGGGCATTATAACTTTTAAAGACTAATGACCCCTGATGGGAAAGACGCATTGACGTAGGTAGTCTAAAATGAAGTACTCGTATATCGGCTTACGTATGCCTAGCATAAAATCATTTTTAGGATTTGTTATTCTAAAAATGCATAATAAATATATTTGAAGCCTCATTTAACACGGTAAAAACTTAACTCGTTTAAGGTAAATATGAACTTTTTAGACTCTCAAAAAATCATCTGAGTAGGTAGGTATTCAAAATCTTGCAACAACTTTCCCTCTTCAGTGCCTAGGTAAGTACGGCTTGCGCATTTCGCAGCTTCCGCTACACGAATAAATAAATGCCATCTGGTTAAGGTAAACCTATTCCTATTAAGGATTTCTAGATAATTGGACCAGAGTTTACACACGGCAATGGCAGATCGCCTTTTATTTGTCATGAGAATAAATTCAGTCAACGGCAAAATCATACTTTTCTTTGTAGGTACTTACTTAATTTTCCTAGGGGAAAAGCAGGTTTAAAATTGAAAAATTAATTATCGTTAATCGTTTTACACTATAATTATTTCTCTAATAACTCTAGATTTTTAGCAAGGAAGCATCACCGAAATGTAAGTCTCTTCTGTAACTCTCTTCTCTTCCCAGCATAAATACCTACCACGTGAGAACGTGGTCACCTTTCTTCACTTCGCCATGTTTTTTTTTGTCATCTGTTTAGGTAATCAAGAGTTTTCAACCTAAAGTTAAAATCATTAAAGGATCTCATTGTGGGTAGATAGCTGTACTATAAATAAAATGATTATTTTTACGTACCTACCTACTAACATATTTTTTAAGCACAATATTGTACCTACCTATGCTTGTCGCAACGCAATTGGGCACATACACTTTACTGATACATGTTACCTACTATGTAAATAAATAAGACTATTACCCTAACCCGTAGTTAATAGTATGTTGCCATTGCCACTTATAGGACATAAAGGCTTAGTTTGTCGTTAATCAATTCTAGATCTCAGAACTTTCAAAATAATTCGCGAAATTTCTCAATCACGACTTATAACCTAATCAAGTTTTCAGAAAGAAAACTTCAACACAACATACAAAATGCCTAGTTCAAAAGGCTGATCGTAGAAATCAATAAAACCTGTCGTTTAAAAAGTATCGGTCCAGTTTTTCTAGCGAGGGCACTTGTTACACAAAGTGACGTTCCCCTTGCACTTATTATTGCTATGAATGGTATTTTCGGCAAAATCGGCAGTGAACAAGATGATGATGACACCTTAGTTGGTCTTAATTTAATGAATGAATGGGATGATGAATCACATAAGCAAACTGTGAAGTAACAACTCTGTTATTTATGTTGATTTAACTTTGAATAACCCATGAGAAAACATAATAATATTATTGTTATGTAGGTACATGCAACTCGAAAACTTAAAGGTATGATGCAAAGTTGATGTCACCAATAGCAGAATGAGAATCCACCCCGATCCATCGTATATGAATGAGAGATAGATTCCAGAGCTGCCCTGTACAGGCGGTAAAAGGCATGGTAGGTGTAATGCAGTGCAGCAGAGTAGTAAAGGAAGAAACAGTATTGTTCACTACTGGGGACGACGTACTCAAGTCAACACCAAGAATACCTATAGAACGAGTTTAATATAATTTGTTAATCTCGGATTACAATCTGAGATTAACACACCACTTATTGTATGTACGTTAAAACCCATAAGTGGTGTAGTAAGTAGCTTTGTGAATGTGAACTGTTCTGCTACTAAGTCTTTTAAACAATAAAATATTACCTACGTGATTAAATACTTTTATTATCGACTATTGGACCTTTATCAGAATCTTGAAATCCTTCCCAAATTACAGCTGACCGTATCCTGTGATGGATACGGTATAACATATAACTAACAACTTAACACGTAGGTACTACTAATTCATCGATGTCGGTGGCCATAACAAGCTGACCAAACCAGCTAGATACTTTTTGCAGGCCAGCTAACTGCCTGAGCAGTGCTTGCTTACCAAGAAGACAGAAGACAAACATTCTGTCCAAACGAACACACATTAGTATTATAGAGATTTAAGGATGACAAAGTTTAAACACCGACTTGACAAGGACATATTATAACAGGTAATGGAATGAAATCAGTATTTGTATAAACCAGCTGTAAAGTATATTATGTACCACATACCAAACACAACTTTATTTTCGTATACCTATTAGTATATTTTAAATGAAATAGAACCTGGTTGAAATTTCAATATAAGATGGTTGAACACTTACAAATTAATATTACAGAATAAATACGAGGAATGCTTTCATTATTGCTACAATGTCTTCCAGTAAACTTACAACGGTGGTAAAATTACAAAATGCCTATTGATTCAGCATAGTTACGCCGGTTTCCATAAAAAATGGCCGATTTTTTGCATGAGTACAACCGTGGCCTTGAAAGCTTAGAAGCTCACGAGTACCTACTGTAGAATGTTCTAAATCGTATGATAGTTATAAGTAACCCAATTTTATTCATTTCATAGAGCAACTTTACTAGTACTTTAAAGAAAATGATTAATTCTATGCGGTTTATAAAGACAAATTATATTCATACAAAAGCAATTAATTGAGTATTTTGTAAAGACATGAAATGAAACCTTAATTCAGTAGATGTAAAATATTCTCTGTAAAGGTACCTATGTAAATTTACTTGAATTATAAACAAAAGAATTTCAGTATGAACATGGATAGCCGAGGCTGCGCTAATCGTCTTATTGACCGGTTGCTGGACGAGCTTGTTGCCAGTTCGTGCACACTCGTCTCTTTTCGTGTATGTTCGAACGTTTCTAAAATGGCCGCTGCGCGTTGAGGGCGCTCGTGTGCACTTGTTTGGCGTCTGACTCTGCGACGTTGCCAACTTTATTGACTTAAGTACAAACGAAGACAAAACGTACGCGTGTGGAGTGGAACTTACAGCCGGTAGCTTTTTCACTAAACAACACGCGAGACCTTGTGCGTTTTCGATTTCCATGGAATAAATTTGATTAAAAAATAATGTGGCATACATAATCATATTGAGTCTTTGTGATAAAACCCGATTTACATGAAAAGTGACAGTGTTTTAGTGAAAATATAATTCTATCAATACATAAAGCTTAACGATCCAGTATTCGCAAAATTAGAGAAAGGACATGATTTCAACAGCTATTGGAACGCAGGAAACATTTTAAAGTGACCAAAGAGGCATAAAATAACTGGTTGACCGCAAGCTACGATTGTAACATGGGGGATCGGGGCGCGACGGGGGACGCTTGGGGTGCGCGCGACGATGCCTCGTGGTGGCCGGGTGGCGCAGGTGAACTACAGCATCAACAACAATTACATGAGGAGATAGCAAGAAGCACTGCCGCCTCTACTCATCAACTGTATACATACAAAATGACCGGTGGATTTTCGAACAACGGTGGTGATACCTCCACTCCGAGTTATGATTACCGCATAATGTCAAATTCTAACGCAAGAGAAGAATCTCCTCAACAACCATGGTGGTATGCATCTGGATCGGTAGAATCGCAACAAACATCTTCTCCTACGGTACGAAAAGGTTTTATTGGCAAAATGAAAAATATAACAAAGCAAAACCGATCTGTAGCATGTAACTACAAATACAAAGGGTTAAATCTAGGTCTTTTTTGTTTCTTAGTCCACCAGTGAAGTGTCGAATTATTCAATTGATAGGTACATGATTAATTAAAAAACAAAAATATCTTTTGCTAAGCTGGTACGTGCATAATCAAAATAAAACATCAGTAGGTATTAGCTATTGTTGTTGAATTTAATTTAAAAGTTTGATTTCATTTTTCACCAATTTTCAGCAGACATTTTAAGCGTAATTACTAATTGAGGCTGATGGAGCAAGCGAAATTGACCAATAACATTTTAAATTAAAAAAAAGTACAGAACTGCTTCTAACAAAGAAGAACTTTACCAATCTGTGCTAAAATATAAATATCAAGAAACAATTTTTCTAGTACAACTAAATGAATAACAACATAAATAATTTTTCACTAAGTACCTATTTAGTTTAAATTTTAAGGTTAAAAGTAAAAAGAAAACATTCTATTTAAATGCTTTACTTACCTTTCTATCATGTAAATAAACTGATACAAGAATAGTTGTAGCATTAGTTTATAATTCACAAATCTGAGCAGACTCCTGTTTTGCCTTTTGAAAATTAAACGATGAGTGGTCACTACGAACAATACAAACATAACTACAACATAAAACTTATAGTTCATTCATTCTTTTTTCCTAAAACCATTCGGTCTGTTATTGTTTTTCTCTTTTTGAAAAAGGAATTTCTTGAACAGCCTAGTAATAGCATTTTTTTTTTTTTTAATATTTTGTGGCTATGCCACTGGCTTGGTTACAAGACCTTTAAGCCACTAGTAATAGCAACCCACTTCAGTGGTTTGCTATTACTAGTGAGATTGTTTTAAATCAGATTTAATGTTTATTTGATGAATAATGCATTTCCATAAAGATCTCACCCCCTGTAATTTGATACCTATCTAACTTATCCACAAAATTCTACGGCCTAATCCTTTGAAGAAGGCAGGTTCGAAAAGGTTCCCACAATAAAAAATCATAACTAATAATTTAATTAGGAATTTGCCAAAAGTTGCAAGTTACAAACAATGATGTAAAGTATTGGAACAAATAGATTTCATTTTCAATTTGAGCCAAATAAACAGCCAGCATTTAGGAAAGTATTTTTTTTTAATTATGTTGTCACTGTCAGTCTGTCACTCTGTGGTGCTAGGTCAAAGTGTCAAGATAATGTCAAGTGTCGGCTGAATTTGTTTTCAACTTTTCAGGAAATTATATCAAGTTTTGATTTTCAATTCGGTTTAGAGAACGTTTCTTCAATTCAGTACTGTGGAATAATTGCAGATTCCAGACAACATCTGTTTCAAAAAATGGTATTCTTAAATTTTTTTATAGAAATGTCACATTGTATTTGGGTGGGGGGAGTCAGTCATAGAAATTCTACATTGCAAAGATTTACACTAAAATATCTTATTAATTTTCCGAAATTTTCCCTACCTGTTCTACAAGCCGGTTTCCGAGCTAAAACCCCTAAGACGACCCACTGACCAAAAGTGTTTCTAAACAATACTTAGATATAATTTTTTTGTACTTATCTTGTTGCTGGGCTAAAATCTTACAATGCAGTCTGGATATGGTATTGCCATCTGTGGGTTTTTCTGGCCAGTTTCCTAAGCCTCTCCTTGCAGTGTAGTGCAACCGCGGCCAATCTGGTTGTTTAATAACGGTAATTTATAACAGCTATTAACTCATAAAATACTGGTTTAATGATTCATTAAAAAAATTAACCAACTTAAAATGAAGGTGGGAAGTAATATGTTCATATCACTGGTCCGAACTTGAACAGGGATGTGATTTTCATGCCCTGTATCAGATCAATACTTAATGTTAGTTCTGCGTAGGTTGCAAAATAGAGCAACGCCATAGGTTATACTTACTTTGAGATTAGTGATCAAGTTTGGCAAAAACTATAGTTTTGCACAAATAAATAAATATTGTCTATTGTTGCAGCCGCAAAGTCAGTCAAGTCCCGATTCTGAACAAAACAATCAGCAAGCTAATGGTATACAACAGAACCACCAGACTCTGCAGCAGCAGCAACAGGAGCAAAGCCAGGCAATACAACAGCAGCAGAATCAGCTGCAACAGCAGTTGCAGCAACAGAACTTGCAACAAGCGTTGCAACAGCATAACCGTACACTGCAACAGACTTTGCAGCAGCAGCAGCAAAGTCAGCAGGAGACTTTGCAGCAAATGTTGCAACAACATCAACAGCAGCATCAGCAACAACAGCAGCAGCAACAGCAACAACAACAGCAGCAGCAACAACAGCAACAGCAGCAGCAACAACAGGCTCTACAACAGAGTCTTCAACAGACTCTGCAAGTGAGCCCAGCACAAGCTCAAGCTATTGTGCAAGCTCAGGCAGCTTTGCAACAGCAAGTTGCACAAACTCTGCAGCAACAGCAACAGACTCTGCATGAACAGTTACAAGCTGTCCAGCAACAACAAATTCAAGCTGCCTTACAGCGGCAATCTGCTACATTACAGGTAATACTTACTTCGAAAACAGTTTTTTTTTTGTTCTATTGGGAAAGCCAGCCAAGCTAATTAATTGTATCTTAAGGTTGTGCTATTGATTGCGTTTATTAACATCAGCAGTCAACAACATAAATCTGATTTTCGCTACGAGACCTCTTTGGTCTCGTAGCGAAAATCAGATTTATGTTAATGATGAATGATTGTGTTAATTTTAAGCATTCTTGAATTCAACTGTTTAAGTAAATAGCCAACTATTTTGCCTTTTCCATTGCTATCTTTAAAGTAGTTAGCATAAGTTTGAAACCATAGAATGAAACTTTAATGTCCAGGAGTTGCAGCACCAAGCGCAGCAGCAGGCATTAATAGCCCAGGCTCAACACACAACACACGTAAAACAGAAGATGCCTAGGGCAAGGGCATACAATAAGCCGAGGGGACGCATGACTGCTTATGCGTTCTTCGTGCAGACGTGCCGTGAGGAACACAAGAAGAAGCATCCCGATGAGAATGTTGTGTTTGCTGCGTTCTCCAAGAAGTGCGCTGAGAGGTGGAATGTAAGTTTTATTTTATATTATTTTATTAATTTTGAGGAAACTTGCAGCATTTGAATAGTCAAATTAATATGTAGAGGAAGGGAAATTACAAGCTTTGATAGTTTGTTTTATGGTATCGGGCATGAGGAGCAGTGGTGGCGGCCCCGACTTACGAACAGTTGGTCGTAGGTTCGAACCCAGACAGGCGCATTACTTTGTGTAATTTATTTCATCACCACTGATTTCAAAACGGTGAAGGAAAACATCGTGAGGAAACCGCATAGGTATAGAACGAAAAATTCGAAGATATGCGACATCTACCAATTCGCACTGGGCCCGCGTGGTGGAGCCCATCCCTATCCTATCCCCATTAAAAACTACCAAACCAGCATTAAAAATGATAAAAATAAACATGCTAAATAAGTAAGTTCATATTTTTTTTCCCATATTGTATGATTTTGATCATCTGTTCAGTCACATTGGACACGAAGAATTGGCACAATATTAGTAGGTATATTGAGTGCCAAATATACAGTAACTGAAATTACTCACACATGTGTAGGTATATTTAACAACGCATTGTGAGGTATGGTATTTTATGTACGAATAGGTTCAAAACTAAGATTAATGGAAAAATAAAGTAACCTCTGAGTATTACTAAGTCCCTTTCTCTGTTGGCTTTGCATTAAATAAAATGACGTCATCTCTCTAAACAAATAAATTAAATTGAAGTGTCTTTTTGTGATATCACAATAATTGCTTTTGTTTTAAGAACGGTACTTTAACAACAACCCTTTTTTTTGTCTATTTGTTTGTTCCGGCTAATCGCCGAAACGGGTGGATAGCTTCCTTCCTGATCAGAAGGTCTAAGTAGCAAAATGTCCAACAGCGCAAAATGTCTAATGAGCAGTAAGTCTACTTAGCAAAATGTCCAACTATCAGATGGTCTATAAAGCAGAATAGGTATCTATTTAACAAAACGTCATTTTTAAAATGTGTACACTCATGATAGAAACTAATAGTCATTTGTACACACCCCAATTCAGTAACCACTCCATTTCCCTCACAGACAATGTCAGAGAAAGAGAAGCAGCGGTTCCACGAGATGGCGGAACAGGACAAGAGGCGGTTCGACCTGGAGATGCAGAACTACGTGCCTCCCAAAGACATGAAGGTTCGCGGACGTAAGCGGCAGCAGATGAAGGATCCGAACGCACCCAAGCGATCGCTGTGAGTTATGGTCATGAGTTTTTCTTTAATCTGTTGTGGTTATGTATGCTCAATGTTGCTTTAAAGCTTTTGAGTGAGGGGTTTTTTTTTTGTGTGCACTTTTTTCAGTCAGATTCTTGAGAGCGCACTGTCAGCCTAAAGCACCATTGTTGGTGGGTTTGAACCCTAAAGCCGTAAGCTCACAATATCCCTATACCGCTAGCTTAGCCTTTTATGTTTGTTGTATTAAATTGATCAACCAAGTATACCACGCGGCATATAAGTTGAACCTGCGCAGTAGTAGTTTTTTCGACGTCCTGTATAAATCAAGCAGAGAACCTGCGCAGAACGACGTCATTTTGTGTCAAGTTATTTGCCTAGGAGTATACCTTTAAGAGAAAAAGCCTCATAACTATTACGAATTACTGAGCCAAAAAGAACAGATTTTTCAGTAATTCCCTCTTGTGTTTATAGTTAGCCAGTGGAACCAAGTTCATTTTTTAAGTTATCCCATAAAGTTGATATTTTCACTACTATGTTATGTACTGGAACTAACAGTTTCATAAACTATGAATGAGAACAAAAGCTTAGGCTTTTTATATATATTTAATTTCTGGCTAAGCATCAGAAATTATCTCATAATCTGTATCCACAACTAAAAGCCTCCCTACATTTACAGATCAGCTTTCTTCTGGTTCTGCAACGACGAGCGTTCGAAGGTGAAGGCGAATAACCCGGAGTATACCATGGGTGACATCGCCAAGGAACTGGGCAGGCGCTGGGCTGCCGCCGAACCTGAGACCAAGTCCAAGTATGAGAGTCTGTCGGAGCAAGATAAGGCACGATATGATCGGGTGAGTGAATGTCGAAGTATTTTTGTTTCGTTTAACCCTTCGTATGCCGAAACGCAGATCTACGCGAGACACAATCACTTTTTAATTGTGTCCATACACGCGGCATACGAAAGGTTAAGAGCTCCAGTCTAACCAAAGGTCTCGTATATTCATCATTTCAGCCCGTAATCACCCACTGATGGGCATAGGCCTCCCCTTTCTTCTGCCAGTCCTCTCTGTTTTGTGCGTCTCTCATCCATCCACTTCCCGAGCTCATGACGATATCGTCCATCCAACGCGCTTTAGGGCGGCCCTGGTTACTCACGCCCAACCTTGGCCACCACATTCGTATATTACCCAGTGCGAACTGGGTCGTGGAGGTCAGGTAGTATTCGCACCATGTAAAATACTGGTTTACAGCTGCAACCGGTCAGACTGGAAGTCGACTACAACATGGTTGCTAAAGGCTGAGCAGATGATGATAGAGTCTGTCAAGCGAGTCTAGTCCCATGAAAAAGGCGGCAAATTCAAAAATCACTGATATAAAACACTGATATAGCACGCTGAAAACTTATTGATAGAAGTCTGTCAAGCGAGTCGAGTCCACAACCCTTTTACTTTAAAATTCAAGTATCAATAAGTTTTCAGCGTGCTATAACAGTGTTTTATATCAGTGATTTTTGAATTTGCCGCCTTTTTTTGTTTTTTTTATAATTCTAGTGAATTATAAAAAAAACTCTACCTGTATACTTATTAGCTTGTTCGACAGTACCTGTCATGTTACCCCCAGTTGACCGGTAGTGAATGCCTATGCCATTAAGTCCGCCTTTGTACCTTTAGTGTGCGACAAGATACAAAAAAGAGATTACAATAACATGACCACCGAATCTTTAATAGAACAAGCTAAATTACCATCCCAATTGGTTGAAGAAGGGCGTTCTATATAATATTTTGTCTCATTTAAGTTGTCTATTAACTGTAACTCATTTATTGTTACCCTGCCGCAGTGTCCAACTGCTGGGCATAGTCATTTTTCCGCCCTAATCTTTCTATCTTGTGCAATCTCTGGCCATATTCGCCTCGTTAAAAAGATCAGATGATCTTGATTAGTATAGTCGACCAAGAAATTGGTTTACCACTCTAAGGTTGAATATCATTTGCACGTACAAAACATCAAGTGCTATTTTCACGTCAGAATCTGTCAATCTGTCATCCTTAGCGAATAATTTATTATGTTACTGGGAGATGTCATCAAAAGTGGTAAACCAATTTCTTGGTCGACTATACAAGAATATTATAAAGAGAACAAGGCATTATTGTTCGGGTGCCAAAGGAGCATAGAGTTTTTTTTTTAATAATTTGGTTGATACATCATGTTCATAACATAATACAAACCTCTATCGTTCATCCTCCCTAGTCCTTTTATTAATTTAAACTTTATGGACAAAAGTGAGACATAGGCGGACTTAAAGACGCAAGGCGTACTCTACCATTCAAATTTTGGATTAAATAGGACATTATGATAGGAAACAAAATAATAATTACCAAAAAGATAACTCCTTGTTCCCGTTTACAATGTACCTATCCTAAAAGACAAACACATACACAAATAAAATAAACTAATAAGTCCTTTTTCATCATTTCAAAACGAATACATAATCTATCCTAAAATGTGATGCCGTCAAACATTCGCACAGATTCAAAACTACGCATTCTTTGTCAGTGAGTATCACCTGTCCCATAATATATCAAGATGTATCTAATATAACAAAAGGCGAAGGTTCCTTATAGTAGCACATTGGGAGGCAGGTGCGAATCATGCCTTTATGTGATAGGTGGCGATCGGGAATGAAAAAAATCTTCGTCCGGAATGCAAGATTTCTTCAATAAAGAGACGCGTTGAGACCTTTATTGGATTTCATGTTATTTATGTTTTTTTTTAGTATAATAGCGTAGGAAGTTGGTTTTTCTTGGGTGCTAATAAATGCGAAAAACACGGCGTTTACCATGTTTATTATAATTATAGACATGACCACAGAATAAATAATAGTACTGTATGGCAAAGAAAATTTAAATAAGAGAGATTATTACTCATATCAGATCGATCTTTTGTCTTTCTTTATCGATTGGTTAGTACCTTACATGGTGTCAGAGTTTTTATGTCGCCTTTGGGGGAGTATGAGGAACAGGGTGTAAAATTCCTCATCCCCCGTTGAAAAGGGAGGATCCTCCGACCGGACGGGTGTTGTGTCCGGCGGGTTAACTGCCCAACAGTTGTAAGTCGGGAACTCCTATATAGGCCCATGTCGCGGATAATGTTCATAGCGCGATGTAGGATTTTCTGTCGATCGTTGTTAGTACGCAGGTGTTGCGATAGATGTCGCTAGTCGCCACACGCCTATATGAAACTTAGTCAGAGGCCCATCCTCTGACTTAGCTTATAAAGTTACATGGCCGTCGAGAAATATCACTCAGGCATCCTGGTTTACCCCATTAAGTTTTCCTTCACAAAGCCAGTGATTTGCAATCAACAACACCTGTTTTCTCCAAAGGATCACAATTTGTGTCCTGTTGATGGTAATAGGCTCACCTCCCTTACTTATACATAACTGGCGAAATGTGGGTGAACTTAGGTACACCTTTGCCTAACCCTGGGGATTAGGATATTACAGGCGTGGTATTATTTTATGTTATAGCGCATGGTTACATCAATCTGCGTTTCAAATAAGAATAGGAACGTCAATCGTCAACTATCTGTCAACTGTCACTAGAAAAGTACGGTTTGCAATAAAATTTTAATTTACTTAACATCTCATTATAGGAAATGACGGCATACAAGAAGGGCCCGTTAGCGCTGACGCAGCAGCAGCAGCAAGCAGTGGTCGCTGAGGTGGATGAAGACGGCGACTTCGATGCTGAAGAGGAGTACAAGTGAACCCACAGACTAACACCGATGTGATCCTGGCAAGTGCACGCCATGGAAACAGTCGGGTCCTACAGTCCACCTTGTAATTACATTACCAACCAAATTCTAGCTGATTGATCCCAAGGTTGAAGCAATAATACTGTCTACAAGTAAACCTTGTGTCTTCCAATATTTAATTATAGTGGTAAAGCAATTATTAGGCTGACTCTACCAACTGTTCCTTGTGCACTCATTTAAATGTTAACCTTATAGCTACAGTCGACCCCTAACTTTTTGCCTACAATTTTATATACTCGGATATTTTTATACAACGACTGGTCATTTGTACAGATATTCGATAAGACGAATGCTTCACTTTATTTACCATTTTATTATTTTTCTCACGTGGACGTTTTGTATGTTTATTTTTAGGGAAAGTTTTCGAAAGCAGACGGATTGTTTTTTGAGTGAGAACTTTGAAATTATAAGTATAATAATTTGTTGTTGTTAGACTATCTTTAGTTTTCTGTTTCGACATTGTTTTTGTTGTCGAATATTCTAATTGTAGGTGCGATCTTGTAGTGGATTCGTTGGAACCGTGTCGCACGGCAGAATGGGAAGTGATGTTTCGCGGAACAACCTGTGAACTATCTGAAAGGTCGGGTTGGAAGGGGCCTTATAATTTGAATCATCGTAACAGCAATAGTTAAAATATGTACGGAACAAAATATAGGTTAAAAAAGTCCATCGAAAGAAAATTAAAATTAAGTGGATAGTATTTCAAGTTAGAAAATTTAGGTGTAAGTTTGAAACGCGAGTGAGTGAGATTTTGTTAATCGTGATGAGAAAATGTATAGTTAATAAATTATATTCCTTTATTGACCTTAGATTATTTTATGTTATTAATATTTTCGTTTAATTAATAAGACCTTGTTTTGAATTTAAAAAATACTATTATGACATTCACCTTGAAATAATATTGTAAACTGTAAAGAATTGTGAATTCTTGTGTTAAAATGAGATTGTTTAGTCGCCCGATAGTCGTTCGATTGTTTTACCATTTTACATCGTGAAGAAGTATGTATTATGTGTACATAAAAGGACTGCAAACCGTGATAGTACTTAAAGTCGTAGGACATCTAGGTTCCATTACCGTCTATAGAATAAAAGCTAGAATATCCTACTTTTTGCTTATTGTACTTGTTAATATCATTTGACTGTTTTTATTTTAAAATGTTTGGTTTGTGATTCTGTCTTTCATGATTAAGCAATTATTTAAGCAATTCCACGAAATTAGAACCGTGTCGTATTAAAAGTTTAGTGGAAAAGGAAAATGAGAAAATATTTTAAGCCGTTCTTGGTGTAATGGAGGCGATATTGTTTTGAAATTGATGATGCTCTTTGTACAAAACAATATAGTGAATCTTTTACACAAACATTGTTCTTTGATTTTATTTAACCCTTTCGAAACTGCTTTTGAACTAACGAATCCTGAAATTGACTGATAAAACATTACTATTCAACATGTAGTGGGATAGTGGGATCCCACAGTTGGACAAAGGCCCCATGACGTCCAGTTGTTTCTATCTAAGACCAATATGGACAACTGGTCGTTAGTCTTGTCCAGATCGTCTCGCCATCTTATACGATGTCTGCCACGACGCCTTCTCTCTGTGTCAGAAAGTGTCTTTTTCGACCCATACCTCATTGAGCATGCGGCAGACCAGTCCCACTTCAGCTTAGCAGCTTTATAAGCAACGTCAGTAATTTGTGTTATATAGCGTGTGTGTGCTATAGCACAGTGATGTGTTGCATACACAGGCGGTTTGTTTGGACGCTTTAAAATATTATCTTGGACAAGAGGGAGGCAGAGAGAAATTTGATGTGAATATTTTACCCGCCGTATTGCTAAATGGGTCTGCTATTGACCTATATCACGCCTGATGGAAGGTGATAGATAAGGTCAAAAGAACCAGGTACCAATTAAGTTATAGTATTTGCGCCGTTTGAGGTTTCAGCACCTGCAGCAGCCGCCCCAGCGCAGCCCACTGCTGGGAAGATAAGATGGTGCGAGGGTGTCGACGCACGTTGCCATCATCAAAGACCTACCCAACTCCCATGGCATTATGGTCTCTTTCCATCGACGCATGCCAACACATTGGATTCGAAGACAGCTGGCACTTCGCGGTGGCAAGAGCACAACGGATGAGATCATTAATAGTTAATACTGGCGTGCCGTGCAATTCGGCCTGCGTCCTGTTCGAGTATAATACCTACATATCACAAAAACCGAAATTTTAATCCTCTTCTATATGACAACGCCTGGAAAGATTTGTGTTAGATTGATGATGACATATGTACCTAAGTGATGGATGATTCCTAATTAACGTTTGTCCAAAATTAATGGCCTATAGGTATAATTAAAACATAAAGGTACAAGTTGGTAGCCGACTGCATGCAGCTGCAGCAGACGACATGTCGTCGCTTCATACAAAATAATAAATTTTATTATTATTCAATTTCACAGAAATACGTAGAATCCAGTAGTTGTCGTCTGCTGCTGCTGCGTGCAGTCGGCTACCAACTTGTAAAAAGCTTTAAAATACCTATGTTACTTTAAGTTTTTTGAAAATAGGTAAGTAGGTATGTAGAAATCGAAAACGTCCTCCCCGGTCAAAAGTAATTACATTTTGTATCTCCCATCTATGACTTAATGGACTTGACTTTAATGGATTGATGAATGACCTTGAATCGACCATAGCGCGACCAATAAACAAAATGGTGGAACGTAGGTACCGGTCGCCGTGTTCTGCGCATTGGATAATGCGTTTTTTTCTGCGTCGTTGGTATTTCGCAGTAGCAGCAAAGACAGACAGCCAGTTTGGCTTTGTGCCCGCTTGATGGCAATAGGCTCGGCCAACATGGCACTGGCAAAATGTGGATGTAGGGTGAACTCATCTAATTCTGTGATTCGCCTAATTCGGTGATATTTGGTTTGAGCGGTATCATAGGGCTGTACGAGTGCACAAATGCCTTTATCACGAAGTTAGATTGTTCACTATATACTTGCTAATGGATACCTCAGCTTAACCCTTCGGGGATTAGAGGCGTTATGTGATAACTATAAGATGAAGATTTTATTATTTCTGACTTCGACGTCTTCTTGAGATAGTTATTGAGATGGATATGGTTTTCTATTTTGAAAGCGTCGCGCGCGCGTCGTCGAATTAACTGCACCTACCTACTATTGCAGTCTTGGTATTTTCGGCAATTCTGCAAAATATTTGTGGAATCCTTCATTGTGCTGTAAGACTTCCTACTAGACAAATCGTAATAGCACCTATAGTAGTAGGTACCTACCAAATTGAACGGAATTGGTGAACCTTGAAAGGCAATAGATAGGTAGGTAAATTACCTAACTCATATTATACCTAGGTCGGGTCAGTATAATTATTAATATATTCTTCTTCGATAGGAAGGTAGGTACTTCTCTGTCAGTTACTCACCATCTAAGCAGTAAACTCCGTTCAAGTAGCTTCATATAATACAAAAAATTCAAACCTAATAAAGTAGGTAATTAGCCAGCAGCGGAAAACAATCTTTCTACTTCCACATTTAACTAGTAAGATCAACTATTTATTTAGTCTTTCCTCATTCGATATCTCGCGCGGTAGCTATCCTATATCCCATAAAATTTACGAGCTAGGTTAGCCCCGTATATTGCGGAGTCCCGGTGTCCTGGGGCCGGAATTGTTGTAATGTTGTCTCTAAATTAGGCAAAAGTCAAGACACCACCAACTTCTAAAATCTGTGCCATAACTGAAAAATTTCTGATGACGAACTTAATTCCCCACGTTAAGTACCTACTTAGGCGCTTTAATAAATAGTGTGTATTTAGACGGGTGTATAACATGGTCAAGAGAATGCAGCGGTGGCCCAGTTGTGGCGGCCCCGACTGGGTGGTCGTGGGTTCGAACCCAGGCAGGCGCATTATACTTTGTGTAATTTATTTCATCGCCACTGCTCTCAAAACGGCGAAGGAAAACATCGTGAGGAAACCGACATGTCCTAGAACCAAAAATTCGAAGACATTATGTGACATCTACCAATCCGCACTGGGCTCGCGTGGTGGATCATACCTAGTCCATTCCTCCCATTCCAACCCATTCCAGGAGGCCTGTCCCAGCAGTGGGAACATTACAGGCTGATGATGAATGTCATGGTCAAGGTGGAATGAAAAGTAAAAATTTATCTAGAAAAGTTTAGGAACGGTTGATTCTAAAAAAGGATGCAGGTAAGTAATAAAATAAAGCATAACTCATTTGAAACATTTTATTTTATAAAAATAAACGTTTTGACGACAAATAGTTACAATATTCGGGGTCCTTACGAATTCATTAACTCATAACAGAGTTCCCTCAAGAAATGTTTCAAGACATTGTAAAAAATTCAGTTTTTACAAAAGTTACTTTTTATCTTAAAACATTAACAACATTACATTTTTCACATCTAATTCTAATAACGGTCGATCACTTTCATGTTTTTTACGTAATATCTTTAATGAATAAGAAAATAATATTTATTTTTAGAAAGGTTGTATATCCAGCTAACGAATTGGATTATTACATACAAAATACAGCGACTTACATAGGTTAGGTACACACTGCTGTAATATTTGTCGAACTAAAAACGTAATCCTCAAAGAATTACAATTACATTACAATAATATTTTCTAAGAAAATCATGAATTTCTATAGGTACATACTTAGGCACTCAGTGTAGGTACATGGGAGGAAAAATTAAAGTTAAATGTACCTCACTCATTTTCTTAAGTAGTCGCTTAGTTAGGTATATTGTCATCTCCTATCATCTTAGTACAAAAATAATACCTAAATTAACAAGAAAAAGTAAAAAAAAACATAACAGCAGTGTGTTTGTAGAAGTACGAATCCCGAACAAAGAATAATATTAAAGACTCAGAAGAATTCTGAGAGCAAAACTGATTTTAATTAGAATATTTTTTCCAAAAAGTGTTGATGACCATAAAGGTATATGCTTCCCCACAGTGTTCACTGGTGACTCTCCAAAGACTTTCTTGGACGGTGAGTAGGTATGCGATAATTTCAACAGTTAATGACTGATTCTTTATACAAATGTTTGTTCAGCTAGATAATAGGTAACTTGATGGTGTAGTAGAAATGGGTTCGCAGCAATGCGGGGCGCCAAACTAGTGCTACTCCCACGCCTAATCGAAGCACGGGGTCATTCAACTTTAATTTCATGTACAATGCAATGTATTTCATATTCTAACTAGTAGTAAATAACCAAAGAGATTTTTTTATCAAAACGAGCATTGTGACTAGAGAAACTTAGATAATTAATTTACTGGAAACAGTTTTTATACATTCTATTTGCTATTTCCATTTATTTTAAAAATACACACATATTGTAATTGTTCATACATTCCGTATACCGGGCTAATGACAAAAGCTCGTTGAAACATATACTACATAATACCTATTTATATATGGCATACACAATTATAATTAATGATGTCTTTAACTAATATCACGAAACGCCGTTATTATGCAAATCAAGTTTTTTTTATCTACGAGATCAATAATTTTATTACATCGTTTGGCGTAATCATTTCGCTCAGTACCGTTACAAAATCTATAGTAGATATCATACGTTAGATATCTTCAAAGGGAAACAATCTAAATGAAGCGACAGTAAAGTGAAATACAATACATTATGTCCGAGTCTGATAGAAGGTAATACCCTGATTGTTCGAAGAAATTATAAAAATAATCGATAGGCAGATAAAACCGCGACTGGCCGTTCGTTTAGTTTGGTGTTCGAAGAAGATATTCCTAAGCAAAATGTTATTTACATGTTCCGTATTTCACGTCCTTTTCGTTTAATATTCTATAGGCTATGAGTCGTCGGTTTCGTGTGGGTCGGGGGGTTGTTGAGGGATGTAGTTCCATCTCGCTCGCACTTCTGTGGTGGCTGTTGCGGTGGAGGCAGGGTTGGGGGGAGCTTTGTTGGAGGTGGGGGTGGCGGCAGCTAGCCGTCTCGCTCGCACGACGGCGAGGTGGCGCTGGATGTAGTGCTCGTGTGGCGCCAGTGCGGCGGCGCGCGCGAGACACTCCTCAGCCACAGCGAGCTTGCCGCGCTCCACGGCCACCACGCACAGGTTGTGCAGAGCTTGCACGTTGTCCGCCTCCAGCTCCAGAATGCGACGGTAACACTGGAATATGGAGATATCCTATTAGAACATTTTGTAATCAAAGGAGTGGATGTAGAGTCGGTGTAGAGCCTTGACCCCAAGACTACTTATTGAATAAGTCAATAAAATGGTTCAAAACCGAGACATAAATAAAGGCAAAAAACTCGAGAAGGGTCACAATCTCTGAATTCTGAGTGACTTATTTCATTAGGTTGACAGCCTCGCACCCTAAGGGTCTTAAGCATAACTGGCGAAACGTGGGTGTAGGTACATGACTATACTTTATACTAAGACCTCAAATTATAGTACCTAACCACTGGTTACTACAATTTGTCTTACTACATATTTACTCAAACCTTTATACTCACACTTTCAGCCGCATCCAAATCCTTAACAGAATTGATGTAGATGTCTCCAAGAAGCACCAACGCCTTCACATGGTCCGGATGATGTCTGACCAGCTGCTTCAAGAACGGCGCGGCTTCCAATGGCCTCCTCCTGTCAGCCAGGAGTAGCGCCAGGTTGAACAGTGCTGATCGGAAGTCAGGCTTGAGGTGTACCGCAGCCCTGAACCACCGCTCAGCGCATTCGGCGTCACCCTCGTCCATGCAGACCATGCCGAGGTTGAAGTGGACACGCTCGTTTGTTGCTGAAATTTGAATTGGAATCATTTAGCAAATTCTTATATGGATAAAACATCATCATCATCAGCCTATAATGTTCCCACTGCTGGGACGCAGGCCTCCACTCGGTGAGAGGGCATGGGCACTGGACCTGCACTGGACTGGACTGGAGTGCGGGTTCCAATTTTTTGGTTCTAGTTTCCTCACGATGTTTTCTTTCACCGTTTTGAGAGCAGTGGTGATGAAATAAATTACACAAAGTAATGCGTCTGCCTGAGTTCAAACCCTAGTTGGGAGAATTTATATCAAACTTTATAGAAGTGTACGTGTATGCTGTCGGTTGGCAGTTCTGCTTGGTCATAGCTTCTGACTTTTGGCAAAGGACAATGCAAGCAGGAGAATCTGTATCATCACCAATAAGTAGTGAATACGACTTTTAGAGGAAGATGTCAGAGATATGACGCATTCATTTTAGATTTCTGTTATTTCAAAAAAAAAGCACATAGGTATTCAATATGACGAAATTGTCGTACCTACTACCATAGTTGTCAGTAAGTAGGTTTTATGTCACAGATCCATGTTCCAGTTTGATAGAACTTGTTCCAATCTAGTTGGATTATATTGTAATGTTCCAACTTGACTGACCTTATTGGAAAATTAAAATTATTATTCTAATTTGAACGAATTTTCTAACTGAAGTCACCAAGGTCAATTATTTATCAAACTTACCATCTTTATCAAGTAGTTTGAGGAGGCGCTGCCTGGCGAGATGCCTCAGGTCAGCAGCTCCGAGTTCTTGCAGGAGTATGGCGGAGTTCAGTAGGGCTTGTTCATGTTCTGGTTCTAGTTCCAACGCCTTGTCCAGGTAGGCCAGCGCTTGGGATGGCTTGCCCTGCTCTAGAAGGACCACTCCTAGCTGAAATGCGAATTGAAAATTCGTTATTCCATGTCTTTAAACTGTTTTGATCTTGAGACTAGCCTTGAGAAATGATTGTAATGGAAGAATGGTTTAATACTTACGTTGTAATAAATGTCAGGATTCCCACTGTCATACAGCAAAGCCCTTTCATAAACCTCCTGCGCTTCCTTCGTCCTATTTAATTTGATTAAAATATCTCCTCTATTTATGTAGGCCTGAGTGTAATCAGCTCTCATGCTAATAGCTTGTCTGTATAGCATATCAGCTTCTTCTAATCTGGTCGCATTCTTAGAGATCAAATTGGCAAGATTCAAGAATACGTTCAAATGGTTAGGCGCTATCCTTGCTTGGTATGATTCACCAGGTTTAGCTTTTGGAAGAAGAGATTTGGCTCTGACGTAAGCGTCCTCGGCTTCTTGGTATCTTTCTAGGTGGTTGTAAGTCCTGCCGACATTGATGTGGGCTCCAACATCGTCTGGTTGGACATTGACGGCTGTGTTGAAGAATTCTAACGCTTCAGCATACTTTCCTTCCGCTTCTAAGGCATGTCCTACGTTATTGTACAATTTGGCATTGTTACGATTTACCTGAAACCAATATTTCACTTTAATAACCTGTCCAAAAAGTCTCAAAAATATGTTACTCATCAAAATCAATGTTACCTTCAGTCCCGAAGCAAATATAGAATATTCAGTCTTCCAATCCCAGTTCCTCATGTAAGTTTTAGCACTGAATGCTAGTAGAAGAAAAATGAGGGCACTGGCTGCAAGTTTTGCCCGTCTTTTGGCCAGCATTCGCCAGCCATGGGCCACTAGCAGGCACCAGCCCATTGAAGGCATGTAGAGCACTCGCTCCGCAACCACGAAGCCGACAGGGAAGAATAAGTTGGATGCTGGTAGAAATGGTAAGACGAGTAGCGCTAAACCCTGAAGGAATGAAAAGAGAAACGGTTAGTATTTGTCACTTTGACTCCACATTGTAATGTGTGTCCGGAATAAAACAGTTAACCCGCATCTCAAAATAAAAACAAAACACTGTGAGTGTACTGTTTGTTTTGGTTCGATAGCTTGAAACGGAAGTGAATGTACTTTATCCATCAACACAATGTGGTTGAAAAAATAAAACAAAACAAACAATCGTAAACTATATTTAGCTGCACCGTATCACTAATTAAAAAAATAAAACAAAAGAAAAATCTGTTGTTTTTATTGTTTGTGGTGCAGACGATTGAATTGAAACGGACGTGAGCACATGGGATGGTTCTTTACGAGCTTGATTGATATTGTCCGGCAATGTGGCTTTTGTAAAAGTGTATGCAAAACAGCTCAATCGTTTGGGAATAACTGGTTTAAAATTCAGTTGCAAGATTTGACCCAAACAAACGAACATACGAAAAATTGCACGTTAAATAAAAGCTTGTAAAAAAATATAAATTTTATAATAAAAGTTTTTAAAAACAAGAACATACGGACGGCGCGCGTTAGTTTCGACTGCGTATACGGCAAAAGAGGCTGACGGACTCTAGCTTTAAGTACTCTATTTCTGACAAATTCTAGTATCGACTGCACTTACCATAGAAAGAGCAGACGACCGCGTCCTCAGTGCATGTATGGTCGCAGCCACGATGATGATGAACAGCGCCAACGTGGCCAGGTTTCGAGGGTCTCGCCAGCTCTTGAGTAGAGCTACCGTGCCCATGGTCCAATCACAGCAGAGAGCCTCGGGCAGTGTGAGGAGCCAGGCGTTCAAAGCTGGTAGGTACGCGAATGTGATGTGCCTGTAACGAAGATGATAGAAATGTAAGTTTTGTAGAAAAAATAAGGTTGAGGAAATTATTGTTGTGGTCGCAACTGTCAGCAGTTGCGACCACTAGACAGCTGTGAGGCAGTCCCTGTCAGCTGTAAGTAGGTACTATTGGGTGTATTCAACCGGATCTTTTTTTATTCTCTGCTGTTCTTATCAACCAGTTGATACAAGCCAACACACCATGATCACCGCTTCATCTCACCTGAGGACGTCCTGACCATGAATTTCAGCATTAATTGGAGGCCCTCGCTCAAAAACTCGTTTTCCCCCAATTGTCGTCAATTCTATGGCCAATAGCCATGCCATTGCAAACCACTCTCGACACTCTGGACAGTATAAAATATTGAACCCATTATTGAACCTAAATGTATGTTGCCATTGTGTTGGAGATTTAAGACCCATTACTGACAGCAAAAAGTCAGCAACATCAGTCCTAGCAAACATCCACCTTCTAACATTAAACGCTACAAAGCCAAGCATTTGTTTATCTAAGTGAATTCCACCATAAGCCAGGAGTCCACCGTTCGAACAATGGCTTGATGAGAACGCTCATAAAATTAATGTGGCTTAGCTTGCGACCGGCCGTTTCGCAGCTAGTGTGCTTGTCAAAGCCAATTATCCCTTATTACTGGAGGATAAAGACGCAGACTACCTCGTCCGGTCACAAAAGAAGAATATATGAGGACATATGTCCATGCTTACACGATTAAGTACATAACAATTTGCTAAGTTAAACTCGGTTCAACGAAGATAAATGAAGAGTAGCGTGCTGTCTACGTAAATTTTCAATTTAATATAAGTTTTGCTGCATTTAAAGCAGGAATGTTGGTCTTTGTGTTTATTATCATCTTTCTGCCCTTTCTTGTGATCAACCATTATAATAGGGTAGTTGACAAAAAAAATTCTAATTAGATAAAAAAAATAGATTACCAAAAAATTTTCGACACGTATTTTTTCTTTTTGCACGTAAACCAAAAATGAAGACGATACAGTGCTTCGAAAACTCGTGTGACGTCACATCGCACTACATTTTTACCACGTAGTGCCGTCAAAAGCCCCCACTCCTGATCTTTGACGCGTTATAACTTCGCCAATTTTTATTAATTTGATAAAACAAAAAACATGTAGGTATCCAATATTTTTCGATAATCTAACTGACGGACTAAACGGAATCGTATTTTTTTTACCCAGGACACATCCCTATTATCATTTACTCCTTCTTCTATATAATTTCAGCGTTGTCTTTTTGTCCAACTTCCTGCCCATGTCTCATATTATCGGTGCAACACGCTTTTTTCTCTCATTCTCCTCTGTCAACCGTCACGCTATGATTCACTCCTTATTCTTTCATTTCATTCTTTTGTTGGTATTTGTGTTCGTCTCCAGTTTTGTGACCTTGTAATCTAATTCTAAAAAAAGATTTTAGTTTTAGAGTATGCCCAGGATTCACACTTAAACATAAGTAAGTTGCACAATATTGTTTCAGCTTAATTTTTTCTGGAAACATTGTACGAAAGTTTTCTATGTTCTTTTATCCCCAAACCTTTGATGAAATAACAAGACTTATTCTTCTTTGATCATACATTTGGTCTTACCCAGTTGGTGACCACATTAAATGCAGGGTCAGAAGCTGTAGTTTTGTATACCCTCTATAGACGTTGGAAGATCACAAAATAATATTATATCATCATCAACAACATTATAATTACCTGGCAGGTGGATGAGCAGCTCCCGCAGGGTTGTCGAACCTCGTGAAGACCGGCAACTGCGCGCCCATGACGTGCAGCCTAGCAGCCAACAGCGCGAGTGTGGCGCAGCACACAGTGGCAACGCGGCGCGCAGCCTCGCCACACGCGCAGCCCCAGCCACCGCCCTTGCCCCACGCGTCCACCCACGACCAGCGACTGATGCCGCCTGAACTTCGACGCTGGAAGATATCAAGGAGTTGGTTTAGTTGCTGTAGTGATTTTTTGCAAGCTTCTATTAGGCATTTTTTCTATATCGTGGGTGCATTTATAAATGTGAGTTTAAAGCTCACATATATACACACAAACGGTTAGACCCGGCTCAACTACCTGTACTGTAGGTCATACAAATATTTGTTGCGTGCGGAAATAGACGCAGCAGCTAGGGATGGGTCTTAAATTAATAAGCTGCTAAATTAACACTGCTAAATATTTTTAGTGTCAACACCTGTTAAATAATTTCTGATATAGCTGTTAAATATAGCAGTCACAACTGACAGTGACAAGTTCCGTCTCTATTGAATTGGTTTCAACATAACGAGTTATTTAGCAACTAGCGAGCGAGTTGATTTAACTCACTGCTAATAGTGTCAACACCTGTGAAATAAGTTCTGTTATAGCTGTTAAATATAGCAGTCACAACTGACAGTGACAAGTTCCGTCTCTATTGAATTGGTTTCAACATAACGAGTTATTTAGCAACTAGCGAGCGAGTTGTTAATTCAATTCACTGCTAAGTGCTAACTGCTGAATTCGGAAATATTACATTTAACGAGAGTTAAATAAAGACTGATCTTCGTTACGAAGGTTTACGCGGAATAAGATAAAAAAAGATTAGAAGAAAATTACAAATACAAAAAAAAACAGACATGAAAAAAAAGAAATCGTTGTAAATAAATTGATTCTCATTACAAATACGCCAACAGAAAAAGTTAACAGTCCTAAAGCCTGTGAAAAATATGAAGGAAATGAGAATTAATTATGTTAAAAATCTGTCTGTGACTAAATTTAACAGTTGCTAAAAATAACTGCTAATTTTAAGTGTTAATTATTTTTAGCATTAGCATTTAGCGGTGTTATTATTTTTTAACGTTTAAGCCCATCTCTAGCAGCAGCCAATGGTTCACCAACAACACAAAAATGACATGTAAGGACTTTTCATACTGCAATAATACTGTGTACGGCAAGGCAAAACTGAGAATCAGGATCAAAGTACCTAACGTTCTATCAGCTGTAATGACTTTCAAAGAACGGTTTGATGTTCAGTAAATTTCGTTACATTTGGTATTTTTGACAACCGTTATGGCTATAGAATGTAGTACCAAATTCATTTCCATAACCCCGTCAGTCTTTCCCTACTTTTCTCTATTCTAAATTATTTGTAGTAAAAAACGAAATTTCACGGAGCAAAATCATAGAGGTAAAAAAATAATATAAAACGGGAGGCTGTCAGGTTCGAGCACTAGTGTTGTATCGTTCGATTTTGTATTAAAATTAAACACGTCAAACGGAACGACCGCTGCTACGTGCAGGTTAAATTCTGTGGTAAAGGCGGGAAAAATGGAGGAAAAATAATTCCTAGCCCGTCATAATGGCTTCAATTTTCATGTATAGATTGGAAAGCTTGATTTATAAAGTGCGGAATAATGAATCAGGGAAAATTTTACAAATAATAATAGGGTTGTTGACACATATTACGAATTCATATGAATTTATGTTTTAAAAATCAATGATAGTTTTTAGAATCCTAAATTAATAATATAAGAAACTAATTTTTTGTCTATATTTAAATAAAATTATTTTAAATTGGGTTATTTCATGCCCATTATCACGTGACTACGAACACCAATCAGAGCGCGATGACGTCACAATCCGAGAAACAAGCTGATCTATCTGTCATATCGAAGGAAAAAGTATCAGCGGTGAACGATTTTCTTCAAATACTTAACTGAAATAACTCTTAAAATTACTACTTGTACCTACGAAATCATAACACAATGGAGACTGGATTTATGAAAGGAAATGGTTCTAACTTACCGAAAATTGATTCTTTGATGGTGGCAAGTTTCTTTGCTACAAACACGAATTTTTGTGCGTCGGAGTTTCGAAACGTAAAAATGTCTTTGTAAGTATTTTAAAGTGATATACCTATATATATGAATGAAAGAGACTTGCTTACTTACTCATTTTGTATGAATCCGCATATTATACCTATGAACTAAGTATAAACTTGTCATTTAGCATCAACAAAATAAAAAGTTAGGTTATGCAAATTTTTAGTAACTGGTTCCTATTTTGTTTATTCCAGATCTTCAAAGGAATCTTATGGCGATGATGCCGTAGGTTACGTGCAGTTGAAGAGAGATACAAATATTTGTACAGTAAAGTGTCGAGTGTGCCCTGAACACAAAGTTCGGGCTAAACCATATGCAGTCACTATCATTATAGATGAAAAAAACAGTGTTGTTGTTAGTGCACAATGCCACGATTGTGCTGCATCAGCGGGTGGGTGCAAACATGCTGTGGCTTTTTTAATGTGGCTGCATCGAAGAAGTGAAGAGCCGTCTTGTACTCAGGTCGAATGCTACTGGAAAAAGTCTCAGCTATCCAAAGTGGGAACAACACTGAAATTTGTAACAACTACAGAGTTATCCAATAACAACTATTCAACTTCTTCAGATGCCAGTGTTTTTAATAAATTTGTGGAACAGGCTACAGTGCATGGTATTCAAAACTGTGAATTATTAAGGTATGTGCAAAACAATATCAATGACCTCCAAGGGCTCTCTATGTACCAGTTAGTGCAGAACTATAGAGAACCATGCAGTGAAGACTTCATAAAGAAAATATGTGGTTTATTTACTGTTGAATTACTAAAAAAAGTTGAAAAAAACACAAGGAACCAGGCTGACAGCAACTTGTGGCATGAATTAAGGTTTGGCAGAATAACGGCTTCCAAAGCTTATGAAGTTAAAACCTGCAAAACACCTGATGGTACCTTAGTTGCCTTGATTATGGGTGGCAAAATTCCTGCAACTCCAGCTATTAAGCGTGGCAAGATTTTAGAATCAAAAGTTCTAAAAACAGTAGAAATTATGTTAGAAAAAAAATTCCAAAAATGTGGTATTTTTATTAGCAGAGACTTTCCTATGATTGCTGGCTCACCAGATGGAATAGAAGACCAGTATATCATAGAAATTAAATGCCCCAATAGTGAGAAAACCATGAAAAATTATATAAAAAATGGGAAACCCTCAAACAAATGTTATGACCAGATGCAAATTCAAATGTATGTTTCTGGGTATAAAAAATGTTACTTTTGTGTTGCATGTGATAACTTCCAAAATAATAATGAAGTTAAAATCATATTAGTGGATTATAATGAAGATTATGTAAAAACTTTATTAAAATCTTTATTAATGTTTTGGAAAACAAATATCTACCCTTTAATAGATAATACCACAGAAAGTGATTAATTTTAAATAAAAATATTGAATGCATTTCAGTGTTTTATTTCCAGTTTCACATTATTTGTTACATGAATTGAAAGTGTGTGTGTATTGGAAGTGTGTGTGTTTTGAAAGTGTATGTAAATCTATATGTATATGTATTAATATTCACCAATTAATAAACTGAGTGTCAAGATAATTACTCCTTATTTCATGTGTTTGAAAGTATCTCTTAACAAGTGTGCAGGGAACAGGGTTGATAAGAAATAAAACCACAAAGGACAAGAACATTAATTTTATTTATTTTGGTCTTGTCATTGTTGTTGTACAACTCAAACTCTATTCAATTCACTAGGTCTAGGTCCCTAGGTCTTCGTGGAGAAGAATGGTCAAAAAACTCTACGGGAACATCTTTTAAAGTAGGTAATATACTTACAAGGACAACCTGACATTGTCCTTGACTGTCTCAAGTTATAGCAATTTATCAGTGTACATAAACAATAAGCAAAATTAACCATAAGGTACATATTTCTAACACCTAGTAATCAGAATTATTCATAGCATAATATCAAATAACTTACATAAACATTGTGGATCCTAGAGAGTAATACAAATCGGTTTCAGTTTTTACACTTGGTATCTTCCTAAGTTACAATATGTAAACTTAATTATTTTTATACACAATTACACAATAATACACACAAATGGAATACTCAACATACTACTTTGGGTACATGAATTACTTATTAATTAATGAGTTTTGCAAATTTATAAGACCACAAGCTATTACTATAACATCATCCAATTTCCCTATAAGAGAATGGTTTATACAAGCATGAGGCTTCAAAAAAGAAAACTCCCTGATGCGTCTTATTACTCTTTCAATATGAATCCGCAAACTAGCAATTTTTTTTGTCTCCCTAGCTTCTGCCTTAGATAATTTTTTACCGGATACAATGCTTGGAGGCCTTGTTAGTTTACACCCAACCCCAAGTAATAGTGGTTCAATGTGTTTAAATCCTCGGTCAGCCATAACATGTGACCCACTAGGTAAACAGCTAAGAAAATCACAATTTTCTACCAGACATGTATCAGAAATTCTTCCTCCATATCCCTGGGTAATATGATTCACAAGTCCATTTGGTGTGCTAGAAATCAGGTATTTTATGGTGTTGGCTTTTTTGTATTCTGACCAAGTTAAAGACTGATTTAAGGCTTTACCAGGCTTTTCAATTTCAATTTCCAGACAATCTATTATACATGTTACATCAGAGTAATTTTTTCTAAAAGCTATGGGCAAACATCTTTTGATAGAAGACTTGTCTAATTTAACAATAAAAGGTCTCATAATTTGAGCAATTTTTGGAATATTTTCTTTAAAAATTTTACATGCATAAGAAGTACTAATGTCAAATTCATCAGCAAGTTCAGAAAACTTGTTATTCAAACGAATTTTCTTTAAGCACAATAATATATGATGCTCAGGAATACCAGTATGCTCATTTATAATATTTATTAAAAAATAACATTCTTTTGGTATACCAACATAGAACTGTGGTCGTTTTTTTATTTTGTCTACAGTATGTTCTGCCATACATTTTAAATTATCATTCTTAATTTCTGGTTGATAAATACTTGTGTCCGAAGAAGTTATAACCATGGGTGCTACAGATGGAGTGTATAATGATATATCACTGTCCGATTTGTCATCATTACTTAAGTGGCTTGTTACAGTGGAGCAAAGTGGTCGTTGCTTTATAAATGACTTTAATTCTGAAACTTTAAATGGAGAAGTAGAGACACATTTGCTAGAAAACATTATTGGAGAGGTTTGCTTTGTAGTTGATTTGGTTACAGTCTGTGTAGTTTTACTGCGATATTTGGCTGTAATATATACCTGGGCTGCTTTGTCAATTTTTGATACTTTTTGTTCTTCATCGAGTGGACCTTAAAAAAATATAATTATAAAAATACTTTTTAATTAGTTCTTACCTATGAAGATCACACATAAATTGAGAAATTAAATTGGGCCTTTGGTTTGCCTTACATCTAAAGGTATCATCTCTGGGTTTCATCAACTATATACACGGTTACTCAGAATATGATTAGAAAAGTTTCCAGCGGTTAAGGATGGTACATTATTTTATACTATTTTTCATAAATACCAACCTTCGTCTTGACATAGAACTTCAATATTTATATTTTCACTTTGTTGAAAAGTAGCTGTCCTTATCTCTTCTTCACATTCTTTTATTAATGCTAGTCTTTGCCTTTTTGCAGCGACTGGTCGACATACATCAGTAGAAGTAGAAGTACTAGTAGCAGTTCTCATAGGTTGGCAAGCAAACTTTGTAGGTAAACAACCAGGTCTTATCTTTATTCGAGATACTACACCCATTGTAGTATATCGTATATAATTCTCCATATCATTTTGAAGCTGAAATTAGATTTTTAAACAATAGTTAAGTACCTGCAAGTGGTCCAGTAAACAAACAATAACATTAACAAATAAGTCATAAACGATAATTTTGGAACATAAATACATCATTGATTTAATTTTGTTAATTATAGTTTATTTAGAACTTACATCGAAGTGATCTTCACAAAAATAACTGGTACTTGTTGTTGACAATGATGATGGATGTCTTCTAGCCATTGTTAACCATTTTCTCCTTATATCTTCCCTTTTTGGCACGCTTATGAAAAGTTTTTGTGGCGTACTGATTGACGTACTTATACACATCGGCACTGCACAACATTTGTAAATAGTATTCATTTTAGAGCTTTTTAAAAGTATATTCTTAACCGAACTGAAACAAGATCAGTGAAATTTGACAGAACGTAAAGTTTTCAAAAGGCCCGTGACGTCATCACAGCCACTTGACAGTTTAGAGCGTTTTTAGCGCGAATTTTTTAAACTATTTTTATTTACGGTTTTTATTATTAAAATAAGTCATAATTTTTCAGTTAATATTTTTTTTGTATATAAATAGGGTCTATCTATAAAATAAAAGCGATTCCAAAAATTAGTCAACAACCCTATTGTCTGAAAGTGCATTTTAATTGACATGCTTGCTTGTCTATTATTCGTAGATATGTATTGGCAGTGTATATTTTTTGAAATTCATGATAATGTGCTGTTATCAACCCGCACTAGGCCTGCGTGGTGGATTATCTTGATAGCGGTCCCATGGAGAAAGTGGTTCAGTTTGATGGTCTGAAATATAAGCACAACATCTGGTACCCGCTGCCACACTTAGGTATGTTTATAATATACGAATACCTCGTCGAGCGTTCGGTGTCACGACTAAGCTATCGACGAATTCGTAGAATGTCGAAGTACCTTTCTCTTGTATCGTATCGACTACGGCGTAGCTTGTTACAATGAAGACGTGAAAATTGTGGCTCACCTTTTGTGCTACGAAAAGTTCGTAGACGACACATACGCCAGTGACGGTGATGCCTTGCTCCTTGCACAGCATTGCTACGCCAACACACGCGGTGCATGCTACGACGTAGCGCCAGTCTGAAAATATCAACGTTTTATTAGGTACATTCTGAGTGACTTTATTTTGTCGTGAAGGTTATTTATTTCGGTTTTATAGAAGACTTACATAACAGCTAAACAAAATAGAATTGAAACTGTAAATGTAACTTTCAAGCAAACAAACTTAAAAAACTTTGACTCACACAATATTGAATTAGCTAAGAAAAGGAAAGTTTTCTACTCCAGTATAAATTTGTATAAACAGGATCAAAACTAAAATACTATATTTTTGTTTTGTAAACTTGACACAACTAACATTGAAATTAACTTCTTCTTAATACAATGTTAAAAACTAATATTCAATAACGCAACAAACACGTGCCCAAAACATAAACGTAAGAAGTAAAAGAAATTTGATCAAACTTTTCTCATTCATTCTGCAAAGACTGGGAACTGATGATTAAATAATTCACATTGTACAGTCGAACAAGCTATTAAGTATACAGGGTAGAGATCTTTATAATTCTATAACAATGAAAATATTTATTGTAGTTTTGTTTTATCAATTAGTGTGTCGCATTGAGCAACTAATGTCAAACGCTGTATTGTTTGACATCAGTCTCTAAATGTATCTGTATAATCATAAAAGTATTCACCCAGAAACACAACAGGGTAGTTGACAAAAAAAAATCTAATTAGTCCGTCAGATAGATTTCCAAAAAATATTGTACACGTATTTATTCTTTTGTCACGTAAACAAAAATTGAAGACGATACAGTGCTTCGAAAACTCATGTGACGTCACATCGCACTACATTTTTTACCACGTAGTAACGTCAAAAGCCCCCTCTCCATGATCTTTGACGCGCTTTATCTTCGTCAATTTTTATTGATTTGATAAAAAAAAAACACGTACCTATCCAATATTTTTCGATAATCTAACTGACGGACTAAACAGAATCATATTTTTTTGAGTCAGTCCGATCCCCTATTCTCAGTAACATTAAAAGACGCTTAGAATGTCTTGAGTTTTCCTTCTCAGTGAGTGTGGTTTAGTAACGTTTTATGTAAGCCACGTTTTCGTGTTATCTAAATAATAAATGTGTGCTCTTAAGGCTTTGTATCTTAAAGAGCATACATTCAAGGCCTAAATGAATTAACCAAAACGCTTAGTGGCCCTTTTCAGGCATCAAATATTACTTAGGTTATAAGATGCTTTACAGTTTGACTGCCTCGTTGGGCTAGTGAGCAGACTGCTGGGCATGATATATCGGGTTCGATTCCTAGGTTGGGCCAAGTGTTATTGGGTTTTCCATCAGGACATTCTTAGAAGCTGCGAAGGAGTCTGAATTTGTGCTTGGTTGATGGCAATAGGTTTGCCCCATATTAATAATTTTATACGAGACTATAAAACACTTTTTCTTCCTTTCTTTACTTATAGGATTGAAAGCATTCGTTCGTTCATCAGTTTCCCACCTTCACACCTTTCTTTTCACAATTGACATAATGTTTTCTTTTATAAAGCTAAAGGTATACCTGTATATCTTCTTCTCTGCGAAGCGCGCGCGTAACAAAGTAGTGCGCCGAGGAAGAATAGAGAAGATAACATCTCTGCTCGTCCCACCACACCCGTCACCTGTCAGGAAAACATTTTTTATTAGAAGAAAATATAAATTGTTAGATACTGTGACGATTGGATTGTAGTTTCAACTGTAGTGCTATTTTGTAAGGTGCACATTTGTTTTAACAGTATTTATTGAACACAAAGCCGACTGGAACATTATCACACATTTTTTACTTTCATTCGGTACTTGCCGACGGCCAACTGCGTTTGGCATCGATCATCCTAGCCTAGCCTAGCCTCTTCCCAACTTTATTTCGTCGGCTTCCAGTCTAACCAGATACAACTGAATACCGGTATTTTACATCCATCAACAACCTGCGAGTTCTTTCGCACCTTACTCTTTAACGACGTTCCGACGTAAAAGTAAAGTTTACCACATGAGTTTTCAAGGAAAAACGGGACTAGTTCAGGAAGGCGCCGTAAAGATTGCAAAAATACCAGTGACACACACACACAGTCCACAGTCTATAAAAATAGCAAACATGGTTATGGTTTACGTACGGGGACGCTCTAGTCTCGTTCACAACTATTATGGCGAGCTCAGTACAAATACATTTCCTCTACTCTGTGATCCTCACGAAATAGCTTCGCATCTTTACTCGGAATAGAAGATTTTTGAAAAATAACAGACTTTAATACAGATGGAATCAGATATTGTATAGATATTGAAATTCTACAGCAGTTATATTGATGAGAAAAGCAACTGTACTGTTTCAAAGCAAAAATATGAAAAATTTGCTATTAAAATATAAAAGTCACAAAATCCGTGGATTTATTCGGAAATTGTAAAACACTTTCAGGAAAAAAGTTTTAAATTTGCATTGAGACGAATTGAACTGTACAAACAAAATGCTCCCATGTTCATATCCCTTCGAACACAGCAACCCAGCGCGGATATAAATCGTATGCCATATAAAATACGACGCAATAAAAAACGAGTATTTCTAATTGGAATGTTGACGTAAACAGAAAGTTTAAAGATCATCAAGTTCACACCTGACGGGGCATAAAATTTGCCATACGGGTTGGCGAGTGGGTTGTCATAAAGTAACCAGCTACCAACCAACGGACGGACGTCCGTAGCCGTTATTACCCACTACTGCCGGCTACTTCTACCGTATTTTTAGAAAGAAACATAAAATGGACTGCAAGATCGTAAACTGCTTTGACAATTTTGAACATTTTTGGGGGACTTAAGACCTCAAACTTGGATGTTTGCCAAGTTGCTAAGTCATAAACAACAGTGCATCTGTATTCTAGAATACATATTCGACAAGCAAAAGATCTAGATATCTTCTGCTTAGATCTTCTTATAGTCGTGTCGATAGTAGTTTTCTTAATTGGGTCCAGTTACTAGTGCTCCCAAAATTGCAATTATTGGAATACTTAGTTCAGTAAGTGGGTAATATTTTAAACAGCACCACACACACACACACACACACACACACATTGTGAGTCAGACGAGTCTATAAGTTCCCATTTTACCAAATTCTGTTGTTTCTACTTGTATAAGAAGATTACCAGATGGTAAATCTGATGATCCTTTACGTGCAATGTCATGAAAACCTCAGAGGGCCGAAATCGAAACACGTTTTTGACGATACAACGAAACGAATTGAGAACTTCGCTTCGTTTTTCCAATCGGTTAACAACGAAAACATAATCAGATCGTTCGATGCTCCAGCTATAAACAGAAAAACATTCTGAAAACAGCAGGTACTTACTACATACATATTTATAAAAATGTATGTACATACTTTTATAATATAAGCAATAGCAGTAATAGTGGCAGTATATGATAAACATCAAACAAAAAATACAAATAGTACTCAGGGCAAATTCGAATCAGAAAAATCAGTGCGCATTTTTATAACATGTTATTAGTTAGGTACTAACTTTTTTTCCAGGTTTCAGTGCACTTTTATGTTCATTTGAAACCATCAATATACAAACGAATGGTCCAATATACGAACGGTTTTTACTCTTTCGAATTTCCATTTTAGTTTGTGAACTAATTTCAGGCAGAAGCATCAATTTTGCTCGTTTTTAGAGCACTATAAAAGCTTTTGCGTGTTACAACAACCAACTACCTACACAGGTACTTGATATCTGAGATCAGAGGCTTAACATGACCTTTTACTGAGGAACTTTAGTACCTAGGCCATCCTACTCCCGCTTTGCTAAGAGTATAACCATGTCCCTTACATTGGTTCAAACAATACCTATCTTTTGCTGGCGTCATATCCGTATTAAAGTCAACAATCCAAATTCTAATAAAAACCGCTCGTATGTACGAAACACTTTAAAACATAATGAAGAATTCAAATGAAAACAACGGAACGAATGAAATGTCGAACAAAATATGCGGTGGAATCGAAAAAATCACAACGGATACTGTCAGACACAGCGTGTTGTTATTTCGAACACAAAACGTTTAATATCTGGAATGAATATTAACCGAATGCCATCCGATACGACATATTCGTTTGGATCAACGTTTTAAAGTATTTCATAGCGGTCAGAATGCAATATTTTCCGTCTATACATATTTTAGTTCTACGAAAATGCTTTCGTGAAAGGTTTTTCAGCCATTCAGGCAATTTTTTTTCTATAGGATGCAGTGTTCAAAATTGATGCCCAAAAATCATGCTTCAATTAAACCCCTTTTTAACTAATCCTTGGAGAAAAATGTGTCGATAAATAAATACCTATTAAGTTTGTTGAAGAGAAACGAAGACCGTTGTTACCGCATGCACCCAATGCATGCGGTAACAAGCATGCACCCAAATTATAGGAGTGCAATACGTCATTACAGGATTCTTGATGAGGTCAACGACCGAGATATACATTTGGATTTTTATATTAAATTTAGAATAACTGCTTACTATATCACAATTACATGCTCTATAGAATTGGATTATAGTTTTTTTTTAATTTTTTTTTCCTTAGCCTACACTGTCCCACTGCTGGGCAAAGGCCTCCCCCATGGCTTTCCAAGTTTTTTTACAATTTGCCTTCTCCGTCCAATCCGTTGAGAATGAGTCCAGATTCTCACGCCAGCGTTTTTTGGGCCTGCCTCGGTTACGTCGGCCGTCTTCAGGCACCCACTGTGTATCTTCGCCCATCTGTCCGGTTTATTAGTTTTATTTGTTATTATAAATAGGTAATATATTTCATTAATCTATAAGAGAGCAGCATTTCACTTTCTTTGTTTTCCTGACATGCAAGTAGGGTAAAGAGGTGTAGCCGACCCCAATAAATTAGGGAAAAAAGGCTAGGTAAATGATGAAAAGTGCCTGTAATGGAATAATTAAAAAAATGCTTTGATTTTGATGCATCTATATTATCTGTGACGTTTACCTACGATTTTGTATTATTCTGTATAATTATGTGGCAATATTGAATAAATTGGAAGCGTTTTCGTGCAACTATAGAAACTCATTTTCGTTCCAAAAATCTTCACCTCGAACCATAATACATGGCAGCCCCAAATTTTACCTTCCTCAATATCTTGAGAAGGATACAATATCCTTCACTACTTTTAGGGTTGTGCTGACGATTCTGACAGTTCCTTTATATGCCGTATATAAAGCGGCTGACGTTTGATGCGTGAATTATTCGTAGGGAAAATATTTTTTTCAAACTGATGTGATAAGTGGAACGTCGCAAGGTTTCCAAGAGTATATATTAACTTAAAAAATTTCAATCAATATCAAGCAACCCGAAAATGTAAAATTGTCCCAATTAACATCGAATCTAATGCTTTAGGTAAAGTTTTAAATCTATTGACAATAAAAAGCAAAATTAAAAATTTTGAAAAAACCCACGACTGTTAAAAATTAACTGAAAAAAGGATAAAATAACATAAAACACCCACCTTAAAAAAACCCAAGAATGTCCGTCGGGAGCTGAACATTGCAAAACTAGTTCATTTAATGTCAGCCCCCGACGGACATTCTTGGGTTTTTTTAAGGTGGGTGTTTTATGTTATTTTATCCTTTTTTCAGTTAATTTTTAACAGTCGTGAGTTTTTTCAAAATTTTTAATTTTGCTTTTTATTTTAAACTTTTTACTTTTATTTTTATTTTTTTATCTAAGAACATGCACCAATCAAACCTTAACCGATAACTGAAAACTGAATCAAAATCGGACTTGTAGTTTTGGAGAAAAATGGCAACTTTGATTTGCACAAAAAATCTTTGCTGCAGCGCCCCCTGGTAAGTTGTCACCGTAACACCTATCTAAGAACATGCACCAATCAAACCCGAACCCATAACTGAAAACTGCATCAAAATTGGACTAGTAGTTTTGGAGAAAAATGGCAACATGTGTTTGCACAAACACACAAACAAACAAACACACAAACAAACAAACAACCTCTCACCCCAAACGCATATACCGTCTCCGTTCCGTCGTGGGTAAAAATGACAATTGTAGTTTGATGTTTTGGCATCACAGTTCATGCCTGAACTGTGACGACGTTGCTCAGTTCTACTTTTCAATCTGACCTATAAAATTCTTGCCTTGTAGTTTATATATAAATAAATTATTCGGATATTTTGATATCTGCTTTGATGGTCTTGTAGTCTCAAGCGCGACTGCTGAGCATGGTTCGATTCCGGGATCTGGCAAGTTTTTCCATCAAGAATTACTCAGTAGCAGCCACGGAGTCGGTATTTGTTCCCGTTAATGGCAACTGTCCCCAATTACATGGGACTTAAACATAACTGGCAAAATGTGGGTGCATTATTAGGTACACCTCTGCATATCCCTTCGGGAATTACAGGCGGACCGTCTGTTTAGACTAATGTCTCTTTAAACTAGGCTTTACTCTTTTTACCCACGACGGAACGGAGACGGTATATGCGTTTGGGGTGAGAGGTTGTTTGTTTTACTACGTAAATTTTCACGGCACAGTAGTCCAGAAATCCAAAGACGTGAATGAAACATAAAAGAAACATCTCCCCCAAAGCCACGTCTCATAGTTCTAAAGAGCCACACATCACTCACGATAGACACTCACACACTTCAAGCTTCACTATAGCTATAAAAAAACATAATATATCTACTCACCGCCTCAGTATGAATAGGATGAACGGCGAACAAGATGGCTGCGACAAAACTCGCAAACTCCGGCAGGAACATTGCGCACACCCTGTAACAGAATAACTAGGTCACTGGATGGATAAACAGGCTGAATATGGCGGCAAAGAGTAGTGAGGTGCAGAGAGCCACCTTCATACATAGAGCTGAATCAGGCTCGTACTTACAGGTTCTAAGGACTCTAAGGGAAAGTCCTTTCAGTCTGATCGGTTGAATTCAGTATAAATAATTCATAATTATGTACTTAGATGAACGATATGAGAATTCAATAGTTTGTTTTATTTCCATACACGTAATATATGTGTCTTTGCCGTGGCAAAATGCGCGTAGCGAACGGCAAGTGCGACGACGAGTTCGATGAACTCTGTAGCTCGGCAGGAAGTGAAAAGTTATTTTTTCGCATCGTTTGCGTTCGTTAGATTTATTTCACCATCCATCGTTATTTTTTTTATTTTAGCCGTTTTATCTACCTATATATTATATATAAATAAAAAGAGAAGTCCTGACTGACTGACTGACTCATCAACGCCCAGCCCAAACCGTTGGACCTAGAAAGCTGAAATTTTGCAGAGGTTCCCCAACATTGTTGGTTACATTGTTGGTATTTCCTACATTATAAAGGGTTATCATGTAGGGAATAAGGAAGTATTTTTCGAAATTCAACCCTTAAAGGAATTAAATAGGGGATGAAAGTTTGTATGGAAAATCGTCATTTTTGTAGTTAAACCGACATCCACGCGGGCGAAGCCGTGGGCAAAAGCTAGACATAAATAGAGTGCTGCGACCTGAGAATGTAATTTTACATTGAAATAGTAACTGAAAAAGCCATAAAAAATAACATTTTCCGGAGAACAGCGAAGAAGAGAGCTACTAAAGAGTGGAACTCCTTAAGTGTAGCGACTAAACGCTTCTTCTGGGTTAGCTCGTTCTCTCTGCCCTTAGGACAAGATTGAGGTTAAGAGTAGGCCGATTGAATATGAAAAAAAGAAAAATTCCGATGGAAAATGATTCGAAAAAGGAGCTGTATGAACCCTGACTGACAATTTGCGCTGGACTGTCCCATCATCAGCCTATAATGTTCCCACTTCCACACAAACCACCACGCGAGTCCTGTACGGGTTGGTCTATATCACGTCATTGAATTTTAAGTTTTAGGACAGGTTGGTTTCCTTACGAAGTTTTCCTTCACGGTTTTGAGAGCGAACGAACACATAAATAACAAAACATAGATAAATTATGTTCGGGCGGTTTTGTCGTGAAACAACAATTTTAACTTTGAGGAAAGACTTTTTTTAGCATGCTTTTATTAGTTCACCTGTACTGGTCCACTTCCCGGTTCCCGATTAAGCTGACATTTTGCATACATGTTTAGTTTGGAGATAATGCATAGTTATGGGACGTCATTCTAAATTCAATATGGTGGACAATTGGACAGCCAAAGATGGCGGACGTAGATATTTTTATGCATTTCCATGATAAAAATATAAATAAAAGCGTGTTTTTTAGTTTTTATTTTACCTAATATTTGTAACAACAGAGAAATGTGATCGTAACACTAGGAGAAAATCACTACAAAAAGTTGCTAAGTGTTGAACTGTTTACATACTTATGCTCGTGAATTTACGAAAGTGCGCGTCTGTCTGGGTATACGCCTACGTTCATTGTAAGAAGTCATTCCTCTGTATCCATATTATACTCTGTGACATCGCGGTCTTCTAGAATTACAATGTTTTTGTGTACCGTACTATATTTGGTAACGTTCAGGTTATTAGCGATCAGGAGCGGTGTGTCAGTGGTATCACTTGCAAATTGATAGTCGGTTAACATTTTGCGTGGATTGCAGCCAAATTATGGGAAAATATTTGTGGTTTATTTGTTCGGAGAATTGAAATTGTATTAAAATAACAATGATTTGTGGTTTGCGGCGTTTTGTTTGTTTGTTATTTCGTTCGTTTTCTAACTAATTTGATGTTTTTGCATATATATGTTTATTTATTTTGTGCACTGTAGTGGTATCTCGATTTATTCGTAAACCGGTGACAATAAATTTAGAAACGTTTACTGATTCAAAGATTATTCAGCTCACAAACACACATAAACTCACGCCTTTTCATTAGGCTAGGCAGGAATGACAGAACCTCAACTGCAGGCATCGATTCTTACATACTCCCTTTGTTTACCAATTTAATTATAAAATACCATAAGCAATCACAGGTTCCAAAATAAAAAGTAAAACCAAAAAACCAACCGTTTCCCACACAAAATGGCTAAATGACTGCCTCCAGCAAGTATAGGATTCCCACACTGACTCGTAGTTTAAACAATCAAACATTAATTATTTAGTGTTTAATAATTTCCTAGAAGTTGCATGAACTAAAGAAAAAGTAAAAATTAAATCTCTCTTTTCATTGACTTAAAATGGTGAAATACTCGTAATACAGCTGCTAGTTGCTATAGCAACTGCAAGCTAAGGATGGTCCATATCGCTTTTATTATATCGATTCTTGATAACAGTTATCAAAACGAATTATTTACTTGAAACTAAGAAGTGGTAATCAGAGTTTTTGGTGGTAATCTATACCGTGCAATTCAGTGTCTTGTTTAGTTCCTTGTGTTTTAAAAATGGGGTTGTTTGAAAGTGACTGTCGATTCTACCCAATTCAACTTAATTAAATCCTAATCAAATAAAACAAGGGATAGCTTCGAATTATGGTTATTCATTTAATCGTGATACATATTTCGCGAAAAATATGAACTGATGATTATTAAAAAGTAGTTCTATTTTTTTCTTTTAATCGTTTCGATTATTTTATTTCATCAATAAAAAAAGCACACGTCATAATATGTCTGACGTCGTTTTAACGCTTTGCCGTTTATTTTGTTCGTTGTGCTTTTATATTTTGAATTTCCACCCTCGCTTTGATCCTTTTGCTTCTCAACGCGGACTTGACTTGCAGTACATTCATCATGCTATACATGTACTGCGGTAGGTATAACCACGCAAAGACTGCGGCGGCATAATCATCACTTCGTTGCCTGCTGCTCTACTTACTATCCTAACTGTAGATGACTCACCTTTTTTTTTGCGTCTGGGAAATCATCAAATAACTCCTCCCGCTCTTGGGCAGAGCGGAAGCGAGTGTCACACTTCTACTGACTAAAAACCACCCATGTTCCTTCTTCGCCCTTGTGCCGAGGCCGCGTTATCTCTTTCGATAATCCGCAGCCCCGACGGGCGTCGGCCCTTGCGGGCCCCTCCTTGCTGACATCTCTTTGAGGCGCGCGTGGAACACGAACGCGCCGTCGACACGGTCTATTGCCGTCATAAGACGGCCGGACGGCGAGCTAGCCGATTACTCACCGTCCACAGGCCCGCGTCTACGGTGGCCGGAAGCCATCACGTGGCCAACGACGCCCGGAGCTTCTCCCGCGGCGGCTGGGACGAGAGGTTCTCTCCCTTTCACGTTCCGCCACCTCCTTCGCTAGCATAACTGCTTCGCAGAAGGAGGAAACTACAAATAATCCTCTGGATGACATACTGTCATATTACTGCATCTGTAATGTGGGGAACTGAACTCTGGGCTGTTGCTGTCATGTAATGACAGTGATCTGGTATCTGGGATGGGCGAGAGACCAGAACACGCTATCCGCTCCGGCTTCATTTTTAGGTAAGAATAACAGAAAAGAATAAAGTCATTCACATTTTTGCTGTTTTATTTTCAATATTTTTTATGTTAAAAACTTTAGATTATTATTTTATCGATTCTGTTACACTTGAATTTCAATCCCATCTCTATAAAAATCAAACGTCAAATGTCATAATGTCAGATGTCGTTTGAACGCTTTGCCGTTTGCATGGATTTTTTATTTTGGATTTTCAATGACCCTCGCTCGCCTACTTACGGACCTCTCGCTACTCGACACAGACAGAACACCACCTATGAACATTGTCTGTGAAAACCGTCTTTATTTTAATCATTTGGATGATTCCGTTAGGTTTTACAAGAGTAAACACGCGGGTGGTAGTAATTTTTGCGCGGATTGCAGAAAGACCGTTGTATTACATTTTTAGGTGCAATTACCCCTTTGTGTATATTTATTATAGTACCACGATGCGAAATCGGGGTGGCTCGTTTAGTCTATAATACAATTATATCAATTTCAATGCAGATACATCCAAATGCCTAAGTAAAAGTTCATAGCAATGACATTTATTTGCAGTTTTATACGTATTGACGTAGGAGCTAAACGATTTTATTTTCACTATTTTCAACTTAAGATCAACTTCCGAAAGTGTTTTTTATATGAAATACTAATATTCAGCTATTCAGCGTTGCATTTTGCTAGGTGCCATGTTTATAGATGCTTGATTCAGTCGTCCTACCTGAATTTAGCCATCTCCTTTAAACAATGTTTCACTCCAATTTCTTTTTAATACCTGAACCGCGCTCTTTCAAATAAAACCTTAAAAATGTTTGAAAACGTAATTGCTAGCGTTTCCAGCGCTTTATTTCTATTGGATAAGCAGCGCTGAGCCGTGAAAACTTTTGTGGTTTTATTTTACACGCACGCTCGCACGTCAAGACCGCGAAACTTTTAATAGACGGATTTTTATGTTTACTTCTTCTATATGGAAAACTTTAATGACTTGTTTGAAGCCGATTAGTATGACAACGGAGGGTAAACTTTGATTTGAAATCACTTTGGTTGGTGCTTGACGTTGGGTTTGTTATTAAGCTTCATTTCTGTGAAAAGGTTTATTGAAAAAAAAAGAGGAAACAAAACTTTTTTGATTTGATTACTTTATCGTTTCACTCACACTCTACATCTACCTTGCCTTTTTTCTATGTTGGGGTCGGCTACCAATTCAACCGGACGCAATCAGGTCAATTTGACCGCTTAGCTGACCTCCACAACGTAGTCATTACAAGGTAATGCGATTCCATTTCGTAAGACCAATAGGGTAGTCGACCGACTAAAAAAAATATGATTCTGTTTAGTCCGTCAGTCAGATTATTGAAAAATATTGGATACGTGTTTTTTGTTTTATCAAATTAATAAAAATTGACGAAAATAAAGCTTGTCAAAGACCATGGAGAGGGGGCGTTTGACGTCATAGTTAGGTAAAATTGGACCAAGCTGTGACGTTTCACGACTTTTCGAAGCACTGTATCGTCTTCATTTTTTGTTTACGTGAAAAAAGAAAAAATACGTCATCAATATTTTTTGGAAATCTATCTGACGGACTAATTAGTTTTTTTTTGTCGACTACCCTATTGTCAGGTTTTCGGGACCAGATATTAACTTGCTTTTCGAGGCACCTATCTACGTACCAACCTAGGCAAGTGCAGCTCCGTTTCGATTTTGATGTATTATGTTAATTGCTTTGTAGGCTTTTAAAATCCTGTCACTATGTTTAATGTGAATAATCCTACCAAAACTGCCCCTGATCCATTATTTTATCTACTCCAGCTTATAAAAGTACCGAATTCATCTTAAGATCCGAACAGCCATCAGCCATCTATGACATAAGTGATGTCCGATCGAAGCCAAGTTAATGTCGAATGTCACTTAATAATATCACCCGGGACCGGTGATGTAATGCCCTCTCAGATCCGAACGGAGTAAATTAGGCGTCATAAATTGGCCACCCAACACATTGACGTCCCAGCCACACCATAATTTAATCACAAGGATCGAACGATCATGTCATTATCTTTACTGCGAACACAGCTTCCAAACGTTTATTCGGGTTAGTTGACCTTCAGCGGAAATAGGAGTCTATTATATTACAAAACATCATGCCTGTAATCCCCAAAGGGGTTAGGCAGAGGTGTACTAAGTCCTTCATTGGCGTTTTGCTAAGTCCTTCATTATTCGTACAGCTAAGGAGTGGAACACCCTGCCTGCGTCGGTCTTCCCGAGTTCATATAGCCCCGATCTATTTAAGTCGCGAGTAATTAGGCTTCTTCTGGGTAAGCTCGTTCCATCGTCGACCTCATCTCTGCTCTTAGGGCAAGATTGAGGTCAAGAGTAAGCCCAGATATAAAAAAAAAAACAGCGTAAACCCACATTTCGCCAGTTATGTTTAGTGCCATGTAATTGAGGGCGACCTTATTGCCATCAACTGGACACATATCCAGACTCCGTGGATATGAGAAATGTCTAATGGAAAAACCCAATAACACTTTTCCCGAACTAAATATCGAACTCGGCTACTTCCTTCGTACTTGCGACCACTAAACCAATGAAGCAGTCACTCAGTGGAGTCTATCAGCAGTAAATTAAACCCAAATAAACGTATTTATAAAACACAAAATACAATGTAGCATCGAGAAACGAAATTGAGAAAGTTATAACAGAAACGGAACAGGTAATAACAACAAACCGCCAGGGAGTGTCAACTGAGTTATCAACAGCACTTTAAAATTGAGTCGACAATTTTTACCGCCGTCTGCGCTGTCTCGTGAAATATATAGCGCAGTACGTACGTCCTCGCCGTGTGAATTGTGGAAGTCGAATGATAATAATTGGACAAGTTTGTCCAGTGGCGCCGCGTCGTGGCGTGCGACCGCAACTTTGCCGCAGAGGTGGAACAACGGCTAATTGAGAGCAACGCTACGAAGGTGCTCCCGACGGCTAACTTCTGCCGGAATTAAGGCACTCGTTAGTGACTTTTTGCGAATCTGACGAAATCTCTTGGCCGAAGTTGGTGAAAAAACATTTATGGGTAGTTTGTTGGAGAAGCGTGCACCTAATGAGCTCCTCTAGCAGCTCTCAACCGATACGCTTGTTAAGACGATAGTGGCTTGTTTTGTGATTTTGACTATCTGTTTTATGTTCCTCGTTTCATATCGAAAGTTTTAATGAAACTCGAAGACGTCAGACTAAACGACTTATAAGTAACTTGGTTGGATGTAGTGGAACCGTAAATAAGTTTAATCATATTTTTGATGTGAGGCTTAATTCATGTTTATATGACGATATCTTCACTCTAGAAATTATGAACGTGATATAAATTATGATCCGTTGAGCTTCGAATGTTTGGGCTTTATATAATAATATGTTAATTTACATTTGAAAGGCCTAAATTAATGTAGATCCGATGTATTCAATATTTGGTGTTAACTAGGATAGCTATTTATTCACTACGGAACGTATTCTTTTGTTTATCGTATAATTAATGTATTCTGTTAATTGCTATATATTCAAAACGTATGTAGAAATAATTAATATGAAAGTTAATTAATATATGCATGTGATAAAAATTAAATGTTTAAATGCAATTAAATTTAATACTGCACTCATAAAAATACCGTAATTTTAATTTCATATGACGTAATAAGGTTGGAAACTTCCAAAAACTTGTTTTTCCACAAATTAGTCTAGCTTTGCTAGCGTAATGAGAATTCACAAAATTCACAAAACCAGAGATCGAAATAATTTGGTAGTTCATTTACCTAAACGAAGTTAGTAAATATGGATACTACCTCCCTCTAATTTAACAGCTTTAAACTCACTTTTTATAATAATAACCTTTATTAGAAAAGTTTATACTCAAAATAGATAATAATAAACGTTATAAAATAATGGCGATACAATGGGCGGTCGGATTCTCGTAATCGGCTTAAACGTCCCAGAGATAATTAGACTTCCTGTAAACCTTTAATCCTAGCTAATATTATAAATTCGAAAGTAAGTTTGTTTGTTTGTTACCTTTTCACGCCTAAACCACTGAACCGATCATCCTGAAACTTAGCTTTTCTGTTGTCAGGTGAACAGAAACGGATATCCGTTGCTGTTATAATTTTTCATCTAAAAAAAAGCACAGTTCCCGAGGAAAACAATAAAATCGATCTTATGATAATATATGGCGCCACGTGTCTTTCGAATCATGATTTAATTATATTATAGCAACTTTAGTAGTATTTTCATAATAATTTCATGCAGATGAAAGTCGATATCGTTATGACGCGGTCGTCAGAAATAAACATCCCTTCACCTACGGCATTCTATTTCCAACGAAAACTATTCGTATAATATTTCCACAAAACTCGATTATTCCGATATTTTTATCGATAAAATGTTGATCACTCGGAATATCGATTACGCTAAAACTGTCCACGTAGAGTCCTGTCTGAAGCCTGTCGCGACGCTGACGTAGCTACAAACAGCTTGTGTAGCACTTTCGTAGCACTGTCGTAGCACTTCGTAGCACTGCGTAGCGCTGTCGTAGCGATTATTAATGTGCACTTCTACGGTTTTGTATCGCAGTGTCGAGAGAAATTTTCAATTGCCATTAGAAAATTGTTTAGTTCGGTATTATGTTGGGTCTGCGTCGCTCTGCGGGTGGTGAGATAGATTTTATTTGGGAACCTCGAGGTAACACTAATAAAATTGAAGGAATCAATTATTTTGCAAATAATGTAATATCACGCCTCTTCAGATCGATCTATACAGGGTGGAAGAGACACGGACGCACAAACGGTTAACAGCACATAGAAAATTTTCAGCAGTAATTAAAAAGAAAACTGCTGTTTCCTACAAAAGTACCTACACGGACAAAATGTATGGGATAGCATAGATTCGGAATGATGTACAGAAATCGTGGTAATCTTTTTTATGTCAGTGTGTATATACCTTGTCCTAACATTGCATTACACATTGCCTTACAGTTTGGAACAATTTGAGATTGGTGGAATCCGAAGACAAGGTGCTTTGGCACAGTGTGGTAGAGGCCCATGTCTAGTAGTGGTATGCGATTACTGCATGTATTTATTTTGACTACTCTAAAATACACTCACAATATCCCATTTAAGACTCCTAGCAAAAAATCCTCAATCGAAAAACCCCAATTACACTTAACCAAACAGTACCTATATAATTCTAGAATTAAGCTGTCAACTAGCCAACGATGTTATCAGCGCGGCTCAACTATAGTTAATTACAAGTGGGGGAGTGGATTACTTAACGATAGCCATTCGCAGAAGGTAATGGGTGTCTATTGGACACATCGCGTGTCTCACATGAACTGCACCGTGGTATAAAGTGTAGAGAATGGGTGTGATTTTGCTGCGAATGCGTTTGTGTTCGTCGTGAGTTGTGATTCAACTTTTTAAAAGACGTGGCGAGGGTAGCGTTAGTTTATCGTTATTTTTTGTGTGTTCATTACCATTTTTTTTTTTAATTAGCCTATTGTGTCCCACTGCTGGGCAAAGGCCTCCCCCATTTTTTTCCAGCTCTCCCGGTGTTGTGCCTTCTCTGGCCAATCAATCACGAACGAGTCATTACCATTATGCATCTTAAAAAAGAAAGAGAAAGGCATACAAACAAAAATGCATGATCCCTCTTAAATGTCGTTCGCTGTGCACAAGATAGGCACATGTTAAACGTCATAGGGATGTGTGTAGGTATGATTTGATTTAGAATATATATATAGAACACCTAGAACAGATATAGAACACCTACATTATAAGAGATAGATCATAAGAGCACCTACTTCGCGTGCCCAGTTTAAGCATGCTTAACGTGTTTAATGGGTAATTTGTTTAAAACAACAACGATACGACTCAAGTCTCAGCAGGTGGTGATGGCCACTGTGAACCGGAGTCGATAAAGGCAGATTGTCCGTTTAAAGTGGTTCAGTGACCACGATCCTCAGTAATGAGAAGAAGATTGAAGAAGACAACTCTAGCACTTTCATTTCTAGAAATTTAAAGAAGAAAAACGCAGTCTATTTTGTTTAGTAACGTATTTGTATAGTAACAAAAAATTGCTTTAGACACCATAGTAGATATTTCAAAAAAGTACGCTAAGTTTTCACACGGGTCGTGTTACTTGCGTTATCTAGGAATATCGATATCTGTGCTCACAAGTCAGTTCATCAAACTAGCAACTATTCCGATAATTAACATAAGGGTTGTGTGTGAACATAACTACCCATTCCTACAGTCGTGTAAAGCAAGGGGATGTCTATCATTGGACGGTATACATTGCGTGTGAAACGGAAAACACGTGTGATTGGCTACAGTTGATGCGTTATCAGGAGTAATCAACCTTTCCTTTCTTGGCAGGATAGTAATTGGAAATTAACTTGGCCTAACTAATTTCCTACTGATTTGTTATTTTTTGTGTTTTTATTAACTAAAAAAATAATATATTTTTTAGCTCACTAATTTAAAATACAGACTACGAGAAATTTCTAATAGAGAAACTGGTTATGAGGTTGTTCATTATTTTTTTTTCGTAAAACTGTTGTCTATAATTACTTAATAAATTGATTATTGATCAAAATATAAATCTAATTCCACCATAAAGTTTTTCTCTACAGCGCGATTCTGACGTCTGAGCTAAAATAGTACATACTGATAAAATTAAACTAGCTCGTGTTCAGGAGGAGGTTATTTTAATTTCCATCTAAATACAAATACTAAAACGTTTTTGTAGGTTTCCCTACCTAGATACGTGTATGTTGTGAACACGTGTAAATAGACAGCTATTTTCGTCCTTAGTCTTATTTACCAAAGGCTTCGGCCGCACGTGGATGTCGAAAAGTAATCCCACAGGAGCATACAGTCGAACAAGGTATTAAGTATATAGCCAGCTATCTTTTTTTTTCTTTTTTGGAGGTTGGGAAATCATCAAATGACTCCTCCCGCTCTGGGCAGAGCGGCAGGGAGTGTCAGACTTCTACTGACTAAAAACCACCCATGTTCCTTCTTAGCCCTTTGTGTCGAGGCCGCGATATTTCTTTCGAACAACCCACAGCCCCGACGGGACAGCCAGCTATCTTGCATTTACTTTAATGATTACACAGATACATTTTAGAACGGTAAAGCGATTAACATCAGTCGCTTAATGCCAAACGCTTTAAAAAACAAAATTGCAATCAATTTTGTCAGTGTACCTACTAGAGTTTAAAGATTTTCGCCTGTTTACTTATTAGCTTGTTCAAAAATCGTTCAGCCGTTAAGGCGTAACATTACAGGAGAACAAACATACATAATTACTTTTGCATTACATTCGGACGATTTTCTTTTTTTTATATTTAGTCGGCCCAAAATTTGGCGACGAGTTTGACCTCCATCAGCTCCTGTGATGTGCAAATAACAAGACAGGCAGGACACTATATCAAGTGTCCCATAGTTTGTGGGGCAATACCACATTTACACTACAGTGTATACGTTTGTACGATTGCCTAATCCAAAGGTTGAGTTTCTCTGCTCAAAGAGCTCCCTTCAACACTTCAAATGCATAAATAAATGTTTTAGCTTTCTTAGAAAACCTTACAATGGTTATTTCCAAGAAATAATTCAAAATAGATTTCAGATTCAAATTCTGTTTTAACAATTCATTCTTAGTATTGGAAAGTGACGAACGACAATTCTAAGAAATGTTAATGGGGTGGTACGTAATGGTACTACCCATGGGCACCTTTATTTCTCACTTACTTTATCTAATGTAACAACTTCATACATCGTATCCAAATCAGGCAATATTATTTTCTAGCCAACCAACTAGATCGTTACAGCTCACTAACTACTAAACTCTATATATACAATACATTTCCCTGTCACCTCCCGCATTTTTGGCCATACTTAATCGGCAACTGGCAGTTAAAGTTCAGTAACTACAGTAACTCCGCGCTTGTACGACGAAGTTCATGTCAACATTCACTGAGCAACGAATAGTTAATACTTTTCCTATACAGACTATTTCTATATAACTCTCAATTTGGCAGAAATAGAGCTGTACTTTACTAAAATATTTGTATTATTTTTTTGGCTTACCAAAGCTTTTGGCAAGTTGCTCTGGCTTGGAATGCGTGGGAAGATATTTCTGTTAGTCTCTCTGCTTTGCAGTTGCTTTTGTTAAACGAAAACATTTGGGTCTGTATTATTTCTAAAACATTTAGGCTGAGTTGCACCGAAAAAGTCGTTAAAGTTAAAGTTTTTGTCAAATTTGACAGTACTTTAAGAGCGTAGACGGGCTGCGTATAATATACGTATATATAACTATTGCCGTCGCGCTGCGCTCTAGCAACCGGGCGGTATCAATATGTGAGTGCGATAGAGACAACTGCAGCTCAGAACGATTTTACCTATAAAAAACCTTGACCGATCGACGTTTCGTATTCTCCTGTTTTCTCCTCGAAACCTAAGCCAATTAAATTATATTTGGTATCAAAATTTAAAGGAAGAATAGATCTATGCCCCTATTACTTGTTTTTATTTTAAAAACTTTTCAATTTTCTTTGGTAGTCATCTGATTACGTAGGTAAAAACGGGGTATTTTTTTAGGTTTTTGGTAAGTCATATTTATTTTTGTAATAAATTTTTTGAAAAAAAAAAATGACAGGGGCATGCCTTCAATAGACCTGGATTTTTATAAATAAAAACGATTACTCTAGAGGCATTATCCAGGAAGAGAATAGGGGAATACATTTGTATGGAAAAATGCAGCCCGTCTATGCTCTTAAGGGGTATAGAAAAATTATATAAACAATTTATTTTGCAAACATTTAAACAAAGTAAGTACCTATTATATTTATTGCTCTGTCTATAGCACGTATTATTTTTTAGTTAAACAATTACCTACGATGAATATCCTTGTTACGCCTTAAGCAATGCAATCGTATAGTCAGCCACTAAGCTACGTTTTTAGAGACTCGAAATCTTGGCAAGAAACATTCGTCGTTCCATGTGAAAAAACGATCGGCTCTGGTAATCACACTTTTCTTTTCATCGCTTTCGTCATCAGAACTGGTTTCTGCGAGTATTTCTTGGAGCAGAGACATGATGTCTAAAGGTTATATTCAACGCGTTTGACAATAAAATTGACAGAAAATTTAACACAAACTATAACACTAACCAGCGGAAAGTGAGCGGTTGCAGTTACCGTTAAAGTTATGACGTCATTTAACTATTTGTCAAATCGCGCAACTCATTGTTGGCATAACCGATACAAAACTGAAGTTTTGATGTTTGTTTGACGTGCCATTTGACACAAACTTTAACTTTAACTACTTTTTTGGTGCAACTCAGCCTTAGAATGTCCACTAAAGATAGTTAAGAAAACGAATTTCACGGCGATATTTATGATGGTCCAGTTGAAAACCAGCGTCAGGCACTTAGTTGGCTGACATTTATGCTGAACTGGGCCTGTTTGGAGTTTTGGAGCAGTCGTGGGGCAAATATTTTTTTTGTACCAAATAGTTTTAAGTTATTTAAAAAAAAAACATTTGTTCATTTTAATTTTTGTATGTTTATTATTATATGTATGCCCTGTGTCTGTACCAAAAAAAAAAAAAAATTATTCAAAAGACATCTTCGAAAATCGACAAGGACCATGGACCAAGATGATCATGTTTACACTATAAAAGAAACCGATCTGGATTGTTTCGGTGTTTCTTCTGAAGCATTTGAATAGGAAACTGTTACTGAAACACACTGTTTAAGAGACTCTCGTGCTAAATGTCTTGCCTAGCGCTTTATAATGAGTATTTTCTGTCCGCGAATAAAGGAATTAAAAATTGTTAGTATGTTTCGTAAAGTTTTCTACACCAGTTTACTAAACACCAGGTTCGTGGCCCGGTGTTTTAGAGCTGTGTGTACTTTCTAAGTTTGTCAAAATGGCTACGGGTTCTCGGTAAAGATTAATATAGTGCTGAAACTTGAACTAAACCAGACATTAAATCGCCAACTTGACGTTAGCACAACTTTCGTAACTACCTCCTTGCATGAGAAAAAGCTTGTACGTTTAATATTTTTAGGAATATTCTTATACATTAGTATTATTAGTAAACTACACTATGTATCATGTTATCAATGTTTATAGGTATTCATTGTGTCTTTTTGTATACTCAAATATCGATCGACACTAATTCGTATAAATGAGATTATTTGATTTTGAAGCCTGAAGGCATACTTCAGTAGGAATTAGTATATCCTAAGAAGCTTTGACTTCGATAAATATTTTATTTATGATTCTGCGTGTTTAATTTAAGCAAATGTATACTCCTGGTACCACAGAACCTGTATCTTAAAAATAAACAAACACACCAATTATTCTCTTTCGCAAAATTACTCAAAATTTTAAGAAAAATGATGGCGCACGTGATTTGTCACTGTTGGTTGTAAGACACAAATTCAAATTAACGACAGATACTGGGAAAAAAGTGGGTGTTCATCACTTTCACGCACACCCTTCAGACGCCTTTGACAAATGAAGTGTTGGAGTAACGCCTCATTTATCTTACTCCCGAACTCAGATGGAAAAATATGGCATAAATATAGAAAAATAACGGTAAATGTATCTAAGATTTTCGTACGTATGTTGAGCTGAAAGTCAACCTTATCTTTGTTAGGAAAAAGCTAAGAATAGAATGTCAAAGGAAGATAGAATGGATGTCATGTTTTGTGAAAAAGCAAGCACGGTAATGTTTATCAAAATAACTCTGTCAGACAGTGTTTTGTCAGTGTAGGTAGCTACAATAATATTTTGGCGTTTGAAAGAGATTGCTAGTGGGAAGTTGTCGATGGAAACAAGATGGCAGCATTCATTTTGGTTTGGGCCACGTAACAAAAGATAGATGGTTGGGCAGGACACCTAGCAAGGCGCGATGATGGCAGGTGGAGTAAAACTGTGACTGAGTGGCGGTCGAGGACTGGAAAAAGAAGAGTTGGTCGTCTGGGGGCAGAAGACATTGTTGTCATTGCGGAAATATCCTGGATGAGACTGGCACAAGAACGTGGAGCTTGGCACAGTCGAAGAGAGGCATAGGCCCCTTTTTGATTATGCCAAGTATAGACCCAGCAGAAGGTGAAGTCAGGCTGTGGATGATGATGATGATGATGATGATGATGAACAACTTTACTCGGTACGTGTAATCAAAGCAATAGATTACCAAAAGTACCGGGTACTTTGTGTAAACACCCGGAAAAGCAATACCCATCCTTGTATCCCAAAATTACCAAAACACGACGAAGCAAATGACGAAGTACCGTCGATAATTAAGAGCCATTCGTCATCGACGCCGGGACCCAACAATCACGGATCAGACGACTCACATATTGGCCTAATTGGTAACAGGCGTGGGTTCCGCCAAATGTCCGTGTAACCACATAGCAATCAATCAAATAGACATAATGTATTCATTGGCGTTGTCACAAAACCGCATGTAGAAAAATACGGAAGCAATAAAGGGTATGTCGCAGTAATGGAACCCGAGGGATCGCAAATCGTCACAGCAGTTTCGTTCCTTGTCATATAACTTTTACTGCTCTTATATTTTTCTATTTATTGCGCTCTTTTGTTTGTTCTTAGTTTTATCTTCGCGGGCGATTTATGTGTGTGTTGTATGGCTGGGAGCGGTTACAGGTTAACGGCGGTAGTGACGTCACGTGCTTACTTCAAATGTCTGAATTATCTTCGTGGCGTGCTCAGATATATTGCATACTTTCGGGGTAAAATATATCTGGTAGACCAACTTGTACGACTATGGTTATTTCATGTTCTAACGACTATGACTTTTATGAATCTCTCGGAAATGTTCTGACATAGGCACCTTAATGGGAAAAATAGTCTCTTGATTTCTAAGAATTATGAACTAAATAAAACTTTATCTGAAAGAGACCAAAGGACCAAACTACGTTTTCGAGTTAATAAAACAGAGAAATAGCAAACATGCTTAAGGCGCGGCCCCACCGCGGTGCACGGAGAGGCTACGCACGTGTAGTATGCTTCGCTTTGTAAGAAAATGTATGTGGTTGTGTCCACTGCAACCCACGGAGAGGCTACGCATGAATTGACGTCATTGATACATGCGTGGCTTGCTTGAATAGGTGGTTACATAGCTCAACGCTGTCGACGTGGGTCTACGTTTCCACTGAAGTACACGAATATGACCCACGACTATGCACAGCTCGCTTATCGATGTACAATCGCTTATTGTGTTATATCGTAGCCTCTCCGTGCGCTGTGCCACGCTATACATAGTCGTTGGTCATATACGTGTATTCCAGTGGAAACGTTGACCCACGTTGCCAAACAAATTAATACACGCAGCTAAAATGCGCCGCGTGCCCGTGCACAGCATGCGCCGCGGTGGGCCCGCGCCTTTATGCAAATGTGTACAACACCGAAACGTACCAAACGTTTAGGTTTTTACGGGTTTTCCAAATAGGGGGCGCTGTTAGGGTAACTTTTTTGTCCTTCCATCTGTTTGATTACATTTTTGCTCCCATACGCAGTGCTCACTCCCGGTACGATACGTTTTTCATTGAACTACAGATACAGTACCAGCAGAAGCGACACCACCACACATAAACCATTATTACACACTCAGGGAGTTTTAATTAATAAATGGCTTAATTATCCCTGAATAACGATACACTCCCATTACGAGTAAATTAATTACATTTAGTAATTAATTACTCGCATGCGACGATAAGACAATACCCAGTAAGTAACTATATGACAGGAGATGTACGGGTACTATGAAAAACTAATTCAACTCCGCGGTAAAAAGTTTCGCTCTCTCCGCAGCCACTCCGCTCCATTACGTTATGAATGGGCCAAACAGCCTTCGTGTCTTACGCAACAAATTCTCTTGTTTGCCTATTCCCTTACTTTGGCTCAAGTTGCTTTGATTATTATTCCGGCGAGAGTTTAACGGTTATATCCAACTTTCAGGAATATTTCATTAATTAATATTAACGTTATTAACTCGACCTACTGTTTTTCTAGGTAATTGCTCTGGTCTCATGTTTCCCAGTGGAAGCAATTTTTATATCTTTCCGCCATTTTGTTTATACAACGCTTGTACTGTAATACATCGTGTTTACGTGTCTTGCATCCACAGGGTCTGTAACGCAGGTAAACGCAAGAAGTTTTATATTACAACATGCATTACTTTCAAATTAGGGTTTCCGCATGCAAACGGTAGCGAGCCATGAATTCGAAAGTAATTCCATTATAACTTCGAAGTTAAACATTTTCGAGTTGCAAATAATGTGGCAACCTAAAATGTCCGCTTGATACCCTAATATGATTGGAGTGAGCGCGGTACTAAGCACATTAAAAACTTGTGAGTGGCGTAAACAAGTTGTTGTCGTCATTGTATTGCCTACTAGCTACGTGTATGCGGCTTTACGTGTGTATGCATCGGACGCAGTCGAACGCCTCTCGCCGAGTCAGAACTCCAGCGGATTAGAATGATGTTCGAGCTTCGTTACCACGTTATTGTCGGCTCTGAATGCGTCATTTGCGTGTGAATTTTAACACCTCTAGGACACCGTTCCGGGAAATAGGCAGTAACGCTCCGTCCCCACAACCCGCACTAAGCCCAAATGGGTAGAAATACCGACGATATTTGCCGCCCAGACGCAATGTAAAGAACGGTCGAATATTTTCGGAATGTCGGCACATTTTGGATGGAGCAATTCTAGTGTACGCCAATATTTAGTTATGGTTTTCATGTGCGGTCCTGTATTTTCTAAAGGTTTCCGTGTAAGGAATAGTTTCACACAAAAGCGGACCTTCTGAAAATACGGAACCGCTGTGGACTTGAACTCGAAGTTTTCCTTTCACTTGGAGTTTGTTATCGTATCGTAACGGTTCACATGGGTTTGTTATCAAAGGGAAGTTGTAATAAATACAGATGTACGAATGGGAACCGCAGGGATGTGCTGTAACAAGTCCGCCGGACTAGAATAATAATGAGAGCTCGAAAATCGTTAATAGGATTATGCTGGCAAATTGGATATTGAGCATAAGCCGGGCTAAGTTGGCGGTGGACAGCAAGTATCCGTAATTAGCAGTAACTAAGGGGATCGGGCGCACGGGTGCCTGATTAAAACTGGCTTAAGTGGAGCAGTTGGTGGCCCCGCCGCGGCCGCTGCAGCCCGACCCAAATCGTAACTACTTATTAATGACACAGGCAACCTATTACACTCCTATTTTAAAAGCAATAACAACCAAATCAAATGAACATTCCAACATCGTTTACATTAATTAATTATGTATTTTAGTGCTACAGTTAACTTTCATGCGATCTTAATTGGAGGCCGTTTGTTTCTTCGGTTCTTTGTTGCTACAACAAGGGATTTAGGTCACAGCGACCCAAATGCAAAGTATCTACGTAATGTATACTTCTCATTTATTCACCGAATTTCTTTCAATGTTCACAATTTACATCTCAATGTGTAAAAGAAAAAAATATATTTGCAATTTTAATATTTCAACAAGGATGAAACAAATTTTAAAGCCAGCATCTGTATCAATCAGCATCGTACGTCATGCAGCAATACGAGCAATTTGTGAGGGATGATAACGAGCAGACTTGCAAAATAAAAACCGGGACGCACCACTCATTTCTTCAAGCCCCCACACTGCGACGCGTTAACTCAATTTCCGCGCAAAAATAAATTAAAATTCACTCTTTGGTGTCGTGAACAACCCTAAACCACCCGATCAGGGGTATATTGTACTGAATAATTAAATAACCCACGCCTACTTCGGCTCAAACAGTGGATTATTGAGTCCTAACAATTAAAAGTTTCGCTGTTCAATTATCAATTACGGGTTAACAACCGGTCAACTCTGATTGGACTTTCATATTAATCAACGTTACGTCATCGTGGGGGACACTTGTTAAAAACTACTTAGCGACGTATTTTCTGTAAATGTTTCTATTGATCGACTTATAATATGACTGAAATATTAATGAGCGTAGTTTGAGTCTTTGATTGCTTGAATTTTTGATACCAAATACGTGGGAATAACCTTTCACTGCTTGTGGAATAGAGAATCTTATTCTTGGTCAACTCACATGATGACTATGTAGGATAGTGTCTGAGATGGTCTTTTGAAGAAAAAACCACACAGATTTGAGTGGACCTGTTCAGTTAGTGCAAGCATTCGTCAGTTATCAATATCATGTAGCTCGACTTAAAACTCATGGAGCTCAACATCACGACGAACAATATCAAAAAAAGGACATTTGGAAAAGACGCTTGTAGTACCTACTCAAACTGTCAGACAGCTATTCAAGATTAACTATCAAAGATAAAATGAGTTTTCAGATCTGCCTCGGCCTTTAAAACCATTTACAATCTCGGTATTCATAAGAACCGGACATGATACAGCGTCTTCTTCAATTAAAACTCTTTCCATCACCCTTAAGGCAAATAAATATGAAATAATTATTCATTCTCTCAAGCACTAGAGATTTGAAAGGCCTTCTCATCCAATTAAGCCTTCCTGCGTTCTTTAATCAATCCCATTTAGGCGGTAAAGTCACTGGAGTTTTAACGAGAACTGAGTTTGGCCGCACTGCCGATTTTCCGTTATACAATCAAAAGTTGGAATTTGCTCTCACTATAGAACAAAAAGTTGAAGGGGAATACAGTGGAAGTTGGTGTTGTTATGAAAATCATGGAAATCTCAACGGTACGTAATTAGTTGTTACACTAATTTAAGGTTGCATGGGATTTTTAATTGCATATTCAAATTATGTATGCGTTGCGGTATGGAACGCTCCCATGCTTCCTACCTTGGGTCTTGTAAAAAGACCTAAAGGGATGATGAGATATGAACAAATTATAAAAAGGGGATCCGGAAAATACTGTGATGTATGTATGTATGTAGGATAGGTACGGGTATGTTTGTTTTCATTTAGGTTATTATTCAAATTCTTTTTTATTTTATTTTGTATGGCGTTGGCTCACCCTGTTGCCGTCATTGTATTGCGCAGTAGCCTAATACATACAATGGAAGAGACACCGATATACCATACCTACACAAAATGTATGGAACACCATTTTTTTAAATTACCATTTAGGGACGCTTATACCCAACAGTGGGTAATTTCGGGCTGAATTGATGATGATGACGACCATTTAAAAAAATCTATATATCAGGGTCTGGTAGACCCTGAGACTGAGTGAGTAGAGAGTGGACTCAAACCCACAATACTTGTGTTACACAATCTAAACATTTTGCATGACTAGTTATCGATTAAAAACACGAGTTTCAATAATTTATGTTGCCTAATGAAGGTATTGTCATTGTAAATTAGATCCCTATTCCAAAATAATTAAGCCCAAAATCCAGCATACCTGTAATATAGCAACGACACGAGGGCATGCAGCAACAAGTTCACGAGGTGGTAGCCTGCTGGCTGCAGACCGTGGATGGCGTAGTTCCATCGGAAGGTCAGCACCGTCAGTGGACGGTACGACTTGTGTGATTGTTCCTGGAAACAAAAGAGAAAAGAATTTAGAACCTTGTTTTATGTTATTTCAGGGGTTTATTTAATAAAACAGTTCGGTGGTTTCGGAGATAAGCTAGTACGAACTTAGGAAGACACGTGATATACACAAATAAACGTAGCAAGCGGTCCGGCGGTAACGTCGTTGAACAGTCCTGAACTAGCCCTTGAGACAAGCAGACGGTCCCTTCGAGTTGCACACTACTTACTGATATATTGAGTGGTTTTAATCTAAACCTCAAAAGTCTGATCAAGTGAACTTAAAACTCGTAATTTTATAAACTCTCTTTCTGTCGCTTTTCTACGACAGATGCTGTTGAATAAAGCACAAAATCTATAAAACTGACTTCTCAAATTGTCACATTAAAAAAAAACCCGTGTAACCCGAGTAACCCGTGGTTTAAAAAAATAACCCGTGTATTTTTTTTATTTAAAGATAGGGCTATTAATTCACATTAAAATTCTCATTTGAATTTAGAGTAACCATAATATGAAGAGGAGCCCTCCTACTTCTACTCCTGTAATATTTACCTTTTCGTGTTTTGGCATAGGTTTGGTGTTGCACTGCACACGAATATCTATGGCTATACCATAGCGCGATGATAACGTGATAATGATCAGCTCATTAGGCAAACAGAGAGTACACGGGTCAGAATTCCATGTAACTGACTAAAACCTAGCGACGGATCGTAACCAAGACGAGTTGAGATAAATTCAACACTACGAAAATTAGCTTTGTTTTGTAGAAGTAGGTTTAAATAGGTCAGACTGTTCCGATCATTGATTTTAATTTAAGTTCTAAGCTGACTTAATAAATTAAGAGTGGCACCCCACTCGCTAAAAGGAAATTAGGTCAATCTATTTGTTTATAACTTTCATTTGATTTATCAAGTAGGTATTAATGGCTGCTTTTATTGTGTTGTTTGATTTCTTTCTTTTTATTTATTGTTTTGTTTATAATATTTTGGTAAAAAAACAAGTTAGGTACCTGTCTGTTTATTTATGATGCTGCTAAGCGGGGCATGGGAGTGGGGGGACCTGTAATACAGGTTTTTTTCTGAAACCTACTACAGGCATCAGCTCTCACAATGTGAATGAATATAGTTCAAAACTGTTAAATGGTACAAAAAAATAAAAATAAAAATTACTAAAACAAAAGGCCAATCTGTCTATTTCTAACTCACATTTGATATATAAAGTAGGCATAAATAGGACAAACAACCCTATTCGTAAATTCCGTTTGTTTTGTTCGCCCTGATAATTGGATTTATGGAAACAGAAACAGTCTATAAACCCAATTATCGAAAATTTAATTACAGCGTAAATTAATATCTACTGGGACTGATATAGATATGTTTAAAATACTCGTAACTTATTTAACTTAGTTGCAAATTAACTAGAAATTACTATTACTAAGTACTCGTCGCATACAAAAAACACTTTTTGCTATAACTATCTCGTATTTATAACCGACTTTCAAAAAAATTCTAAAATAATTTTGCTTTCGGAAGTATGTGACTTTGTTTGTATTTTTGGGCGGCAACTTTGTTTTTGCAGACAGTTTTTTTTTTTTTACCTTTTAGTTTCTTGTAAAAAGGTACTATAACTAGTAAAAACACCGATGTGGTTTGTGGTCCTTTTATACTTTTAGTTTGACGAGAACCGATTGAATTATTATTAATTACAAAAAGAACTATTAAACACATCATGGCTCTTCACAATAAATTAAACTTCGTAAACGTGTCAATTTATCTGATTCACGGACATTTCCATTTAACTGCTAATTAAAAAGAAAAACTTCATTTTTAATTAAATATCACTGGCAGACTGCACTGCATGTAATTAAAAATATTGTAAAGAATTAATTAGATACTCTGCGGTCCTGATCTTTTTTGAAAAGTGTGTTTTTTTTTTGTTTTAATTAAGGTATGCATGCAATGAACAAAAGTTTGTTTTGAAATGTTTCACATGTTATTGATCCTTCAGGGTCAAACATTCTCCTCGTCACCACCCATGTGTCAGACTTCTACTGACTAAAAAGTCAGTAGAAGTCTGACCCTCCCTTTCGCTCTGCCCAAGAGCGGGAGGGGTTATTTGATGATTTCCCAACTCCAAAAAAAATAAAAATAAAGTGTCAAACATTCTTTATTGTGGAGATATTAAGACAGATAAGGCGTTTCGTTTGTTAATTTTTTCACATGTTATTTAGATTTTTACAAATTTCTTTAAAAAAAAAAGAAAAAAATATAAAATATTGTAGCCAACCGGGACGATACGTACGCGATCAAACCTTTTAGTAAGTTACTGAGGGCATGTATAGTTTCCTATAAGTAATAGGTACATAAGTACCATGCAAAGATATGTCATAGGGTGCACCCAGCTATATACACATTACCATTTATTTAGTTGGCCCTGTGGTTGAAAGCACGACTGCTGAACGGGTAGGATTCACAGGTCGGAAAAAGTTTGATAAGGGTTTTCTATTATGAATTTCTCAATATCGGCCACAGAGTCTGGTTTTATACCCGGCTGATGGCAATAGCTCGCCCTATAATACATGTACTAACACAAAACTGCCAAAATGTGGATATTCTACTAGATGTGCCTTTGCATAACGCCTTCATACGTGATGTTATGTTATGTAATAAACACGTCATGTTACCTTTGAAAATGTTATGTTAAGCAAAATCTTCGAACAACATCATGTATGGGTTCGTTCTCATTCACAGTGGGATAATTCATTCGGTTACAAGCGAGTGGGTTTCAGGAGCGCCGGGGCTTCAGACAGGTGTTACGTTTGTGTTAAAAGTGGATTATGTGTGTTTTAGCCGTATTTCAGTACATAACTGGGGGTCTAAAATGACGGCTTTTGCAGAATCGTAATAGAATAATACTATGAATCACGTTTATGGAGCTCGTGGCGAAATAATAAAAGCCGCACAGATTGATTGTTATGGTTAAGCCGCCCTTGCCAGGGTCGGTCTATAGATTGACCATTATTATATTCCGAGTTTCCTCCGTGTCTCAGAAAAAAAAAAATTGTACATAACTGGGGGTCTAAAATGACAGCTTTAGCAGAATCGTAATAGAATAATACTATGAATGTTTATGGAGCTCGTGGCGAAATAATAAAAGCCGCACAGATTGATTGTTATGGTAAAGCCGCCCTTGCCAGGGTCGGTCTATAGATTGACCATTATTATATTCCGAGTTTCCTCCGTGTAAAAAAAAATAGTACATAACTGGGGGTCTAAAATGACAGCTTTAGCAGAACCAAAATAGAATAATACTATGAATCACGTTTAAGAAGCTCATGGCTAAATAATAACAGCCGCACGGATTGATTATTAAGGTTAAGCCGGTCTTGCCAGGGTCGGTCTATAGATGGGTGACCATCATTACGTAAAGAGTTTCCTTCGTGCCTCAGAAAATACGTTACGCCCGTTGGTCAAGCCTGCTAATTGTAGATCGACTGTCGTTTCAGGTAGTCATTGGTCCGAATGTCTGACAACCAGTTATAACCGAAAAAAAGAAAAAAAAGAAAAGGGGTATCTTAATACCCAGTACTAGCTGGTTTGTGGTGGTCATCCATCCACGAACAAACCTAGGTAAGAACGGCCTAACTTAGAGATGTACTCAAGTGGCGCTTATTATTAAGTCACTGGTTCCTATAATATCCTCATAGACGAGATTATCATATCGAGTAGATGTTAAAAATCACAAGAGAACGATTTAGGATTCTGTTAGCAAGTTTTTATATGACGTCGAAGGCGTACGTAAACACGTAGACGACGCGCGTCATCTGATGATGATGCCGATTTTTGAGTTATTATAATAGATTCGCGAAAACGCGATAGAACACGCGTGTGAAGCGCGTTTGAAGCACGAGCAGTGGACGCACGTTTCACAATCGCCCCGTGTGCTTAGGTTACAAGATGGCGTTCAAATCTCTTTAGAAGTGCTTAGACGCGCTTCATCTGAGAGTTTAAAATACGCCGCGTGCTGGGGACCTTAGAGTTTAAAAAGATTTTATAGGTCTCCTCTTTGCTATGAACCGCACAATTAAAACGCTACAGCCCACCCATGTTAATGAAGGTAATATTTCTCGTTAAAATCGGGCGTGGTCACGAGTAAATTTATTGACGGCATTAATTGTCGGTCATTCATTAATGGGTACATTATTAAAAGTGGGCGTGGTTGTATTGTATTTAAGGCACTGGATACGTTCAACGCGTTAATAGGCGCAGCCCATTCACATACCAAGGAATGAAGTTATTATGCAATCAATCCTTATGTCTAAAGAAAACGCCAGTGAAACTACAGAAGCCTAACCATTTTTTTTAATTCCAGCAATAAAAATGTTTGCGGACTGAAATAAAGATAATTATCTGGTAAAAAAGATCTCAACAATAATTTATAACGCATGAAAAATAGCGAACACGCCACAACAGTCTGTCCACACACATAGCCACACACAAGCTATTTGCCTAAATGATAAATAAATAAATCAGTTTTATAGAGCACGGAGTAACACGCACAAAAATGTGGCTGTCTCATAAACATGATTCATGGTCTAACAAAATTAGCAAGTGGAACGGCAATATGGCTGCTTCTTCTTTAAATGAAATTCCATGTCAGGTGTAGAGGTAGTGCCATAATGGGAGCACATATATCACCTACAACAATATGGGTGTTCTAATAAATATGAGTTGTCAGGAGTTCCCCAATCCTATTAGGGGCCGCTGCATAGCTGCCGCGGCGGTTTTTCAAAAGTTTTAGGGCGCTTGTTTACGACCGGTTTTAGCCGGGCCCGGTACCGGGTTAACCCAGTTGTAATTGCATCTCTCTGAGTAGACATACGACCCGATTTCTAGAAAGGAAGAGAGAGAGATATCGAGATGCCATTTTATATGGATTCATCCGTGCCTACTTACGGGCTAGTAAAAAGGCACTCATAGATTGTCATACTAAACCGTGTGCCGTACTAACCTAACCACTGTCAACACGGGCAAGGCTCGGACCTGAATCGGGACCAGCATCGGCGTTTTGAACAAGCCTCCATACATGACTGTCAATCGGCACCGAACCGGGTAAAAACTGGTCATAAACCAGAGCCATAATGGTCTTCGCAGTTTAACCAAGAAAGTAATAATAACTTGGCTTTGGCTCGTACTATAAGTATTTTACGGCTGGTCGTCTAGCCGAGCAAAACAAACGTATAAATAATAATAAACTTTATTTTCTCACCACAATATACATAAATTATTTTACATTGGTCAGATTCGACAAGATACACAATTGAGGTAAGTATATATTGTGGGAGACTGGTGCCTAAGCTAGGCTCATGGCCTGTGTTTCAGGACACCAGGATCCCACCCCTTTACATTTACATTTTAACACATTATGTACTAGACGTACGAAAGTGAGGATAATATTGGGTATAAATGTAAATGGCTGTAAAAGTAGAGGAATACCCATTGATATAATAAAACCCTAGATGCACAGTCTCGAACAAAACAAACAGTCGAAGCTGTCGCCAAACACTCACCAATACACGCACTACTACATGTAGTTATCGTCACTTTAAACATATTTTTTTTGGCAAATTCAACCTTACGCAGCTTCCTTTTACAATGCAGTTATAAAAAGCAATATAAAAAGTATTTTGTACGACCGTGCAGAGACGCGAGCGACGCGAGACTATTTGAAATGAGTTCATTGTGAACTCATTTTAAGCGGACGGTTTTGAGACGCGGAGTGTGTATCTTGGATTTTATTATAAAATGGGAATACCAAAGAAACGATGGATACACTGTCTGAAGGGCGATACGGCTAGAAAAGAGGAGACTGCAGAGATGATGAGTGAGTTATGGTAGAAGAATAGGTAATTATATGCTGCGCCGATGCCCAATAAATTGGTAGAAGTGTAGTAGAATGATGAGTTTACTAATAAGAAAAAAAAACCAGTTACCAAAATGAAAACTTATATTCAGCCGTGGCGTCCAAAAATGTAACGGAATATTTTTATAGGATTAGGTACTTTAAAAACATTGATTTAGAGTTTCGTTCCTACAATTAACAATTTAGACTGAAAGAGAATGCAGAATCCCGCAAACGCGATTTGAGCGGAAATAAAAATTTGTTTACACTTATTACGAATTAACTTTGGCTCGCAGATCCGTGCGGGTAAACTTTAGGATTGGACCGTTTGCTTCCGTAATACCCCTGGGTTGTTATCGTACGGACTGCGGTGATTCAATGAGGGACTGTATCGTTGAGTGACGTATAAGTACATACTACAGAAGTACAGATAGACAGTCCACTTAAAATATGATTTTCGAACTTACTCTGAAGTTTGGTTCATGTAATATTTTGTTACGTGAGGACATCGTGGCTTAATAATAACAGCCGCTCGAATCAATCTTTAAGTTAAGCAGCTCTTGGCTAGGTCGGTTTGTGGATGGGTGACTCATTACATAGCGCGTTTCCTCCGTGTCTCGGATCCGATGTATCGTATCACCCAGTACTAATTGGTTTGTGCAGGCCCTGCAGTCTCTACACTAACTTAACGACGCTACGAATGTCGTTAAGTCGAAAAATCGAAAACTTTCTTTAATAGGTTTTCAATCTTATGCTGTTGAAATAAGGTTGAAAATCTATTAAAGAAATTTGACATCGATACGACGTAGAGACATTCGTAGCGCTGTTTTTAGTGTAGAGACTGCAGGGCCAGGTCACGTAGGCAAAGATCCATGTAAAATACTGATATTCAGCATTCGGTTTTAAACTGAAAGCCGACCCCAACATTATTGGGAAAAAGGTTAGGCAGATGATGATATATTTTGTTACATATTCTCTTGTTCGATGACAATATTGATTTTTAAGTGGACCTGCCAAAATGTTCAGCTTAAATTAAACCCTCAGGGAAAGGTTTTCAAGCCTTAAAGTTAAACATCGTAAAAGCTCCACTCTAAGGTACGAGTACTACACGGTCTTCACTCAAGGGCCATTCCACTCCAACTTTCGTAATAAAATTAGCACAATTACACTAAATTATTAAGTACATAAAATGCGCGCCTACGGAATAATTATCTAAGTGAATAAATCTGTATTTTTTCTCATTTCGCATAAAAAAGTACCGACACGAAAAATTTAAAAGAGCTTTCAGGAAATGTATATGAACATTTTAAATGATACCACGTGAAGCATATTGCGAGCGTCATGTTGGGGCCGTATAAAGCGGGGAGCACAATTAAACGCTCGATTATTTGGCGTAAAGCTTGTGGCCTGCGGTGTGCGCATTCATCAGTCACCGGAACGAATTGATGGGTTATGATAAATAATAGACACCCGGGCGTCGGGCACCCCACGAAAGAAAGGCTCAGAAGCTGAACTTCACTTCTACGTTGTGGGATCTGTCTGAAGTCAATGATAACGTCTTAAAGTGGCAGAATTAAAGTCCAAGCTCATCTAAAGAAATCGTCGAAATGACGGAGAAGAAGTACCTCAGAATGAACGAAAAGTTACAAGAGTACAGTTCCAGTAAGGCGATTGCAGTTACCCTCGCGATCTTCAATTGTTTTACATTTCTCTACGCGTCTATGTGTGCGTTGGCCTATTCTTGGTGGTTATATGTATGAAGCAAATCTTCTGTATCTTATCTATTATGTGCCCAGCCGTCGCGCATGGCACCCCGACGGACGCGTCAGCTTTGCCACCATATCATACGTCACGGATGACAACTTGCGAATGTTCGAGGGGAGAAGCATGCTCAATCGGGATTTTTTTTATCTGCTAATGTTTATCGTCCCATTGTGTGCGTACAAATAGCTGGTTTTTGATGCGTTAATAAAGAAGCAATGGTTGCTGGAACGAATTTGATTTTCGTATGGTTGGGAATTATAGATCTGGCAGATGAGCTGGCGAAAATAATGAATTATGATTAGGACGAAACGAATTTATTCTTAATGGGCAATTTTTTTGTTCAATGTACGGGCTACAACGATTACATAAGCTGTAATTAATCATGGCTGGATTGTCGGCTATACAAACTTATAAATAAAACCTCTTTCTCGTTCCATGCTCGATAAATATACTTTATTTCTTAGCAAATACATCACTTTTATTACCAGTTTACCAAACACTCCAAGGCCAGCTCTAATCATAATAAAAATCGAACATCGCAGTCTCCATTTATACAGCTTCCCCTGTTCATTCAAAATAACTTTTCCTTATTACTTCATTAAAGAAACATGCACAAAACAGAACAGACGAAAGAATATTCGATGCGGAATTAAATCAATTAGTCGTCGCCCCTCGAAAAGCAAACACTCCACCAAAGCACTTTGTAGTATTTGGCATAAAACGACTGGCAGATGGCAACAGCCTTATATTTGTTCAAGAGATTAATGTCTACCGCTGTCTCCGTGTAATAACAGTATCTCGAGGAGGTGACAGAATCACTGGGCGAATAAAAGACGACTCACATCAGCCCGGGCAAGGTCGCAAGTCGCAAGCTATCAATTTCCAAAGCATATTTGCTTACCGGGACACCTGATACTGTAAATTAATTTCGACCTTTGACCTTGTTGAAACTGTTGGTAGTTTGTTTGTGTAATCGTTTATCAATATAGGCTTCGTTATACGTTTAGGTTCAGTTTACGTAACACGTTTATTGGTTTACATAACCGACCTAGACTTAGTAATAGACCTGCTTATTGAATTTAATAAGTGGAAGGGACCCAAGTTTGAATTTAATAAGTACCTAAGGTACCTAAGTTTGAAATTTCGTACGCCCAAAATAATGTTGTCAGCCGCATTTATCGCATAGACCTTTCAGAACAGCACAGTTTATGCAAAGTAAGTATACTGTTTCGTTTCAAAGTCCGCAATGTATAATTTCCCCGGTAGCCTCCGGTAATGTGTAAATTGACTCTAACTGTGCCTCGAGGCAAACGAATGTGGATTTGTTAGTTATTTTCGTGTTCTGTATAAGCTTGAAATGTTTTTCTTTTTGTGTGGGTAGACAGTTTCCACTGTTTTAGGCATGTACGAATAGATTGAATTGGAAATGTTAACATTATTTTAGTTAAGTATAAAAGATGGAATATTATTTTTTGGAATTTGTATTAATGTTTCTTGCGGAACATACACAATTATAATTTAAAAGTTCACCTACTTTTAACGTATCGACTTAAGGTAAGCCGAAAAAGCGACCTAGAGTTTAATAAGGATAGGTATCTTTTGCCGTGGGGTTTTAAATTAAAATAAGTATTATTCGTATACAATAATCACACAAGGGTTTACAGGATTAATTCACATCATTATTCCTTAACAAACTGCGCAAATCATTTGATACTCGTATAATTATAATAATCAACACGAAAACCAAATATTTCAACATTCGTTAGCATTACGATGGCTCAAACATAATTGTGTAAAGGAATATTAAAATAACAGACAAGAAATTAATATTCAAATTCAAATCGTGTTGTTACAGAAAATTATAAAATTGCTCCGTTAATTATGTAAACTGAAATCGACGAAAAAGTTATTCTCTTTACGAGTACAAAGAAGTGCTATGTTTTTTTCGCAAAGGGAAGAAAAACGTCTAAAGCAAGGCCCCCGCCCAAAGAGCTGGGGCGGAAAAACCGCCCAGAGCGAAAGGTCGCCTTTGCGTAATCCCTGGTCTCGGAGCTGCCTCTATTACAGAGAAAAAAAAAGCAATTTAGGTCTCTGAAATACACAGAGATTGAGCTACGTATAATATTGTAACAATTACGAAGATAAATCTATTTTAATAACTGTTTATTTGGTTTGGGGTGTCAAAGCTGCTGGGGCAATATACTTATGAAAAGTTTTTTGGGACGTTTACTTGGCAAATGAATTCGAATTCTTGGAATTTCTCAGTGGCAATTACGGAGGATGGAATTGTAACTAATTGATGGCAACAGGCACGCCCCTTATTATATAGGACTTCAACTTAACTGGTGAAAACTGGATGTGATATTAGGTACAGCTTTGCCTATCCCTCCGGGGATTCCAGGCGTGATGTTATGATATGTTTTCTTGGCCACTTCTTTCCAGAAGAACTCGAACTTTTTTCCAATACCTATCCAAGCAGCCTTGTCAGTTTATTCGTAAGATATTGTTGGGGAAAAACTCAGAGAGTAAAAGTTCAATAACTATCTACAAAAATTGGAAATAATTGTCACCAAAGATAAATTCTGTCGCGGAAATAAGAGTTATTCTTCCCTTTGCTCCTTTTTCTGCCAGCCAGTGTAATATACCTTTGAGTTGAATTGTACCGTCACGTAACGATGTGTCAGTTTTCTTACACTGTCGAGTTGCCGACGGTTACTCACCAAATTGGACATTTTATTGAAAACGAGGAAGAACTTCAAAGGGCTGTTTAATGTTTTATTTTCGGCATTTTCTATATATAAATTATTGTGTAATATAATGCCGCCTTGTTGGTCTACTGGTTGCAAACACGACTGTTGAGCATGAGGACTTGGGTTCGATTACCGGGTTATTAGGTTTTTCCATCAGAAAATTCTCAGTAGCAGCCATGGAGTCTGAACTTGTACCCGGTTGATGCCATTAGGCTTGGCCCTATTTACATGGGACTTAAATACAGCTGGTGGAATGTGGGTGTTCTATTAGGTACACCTCCGCCTACACGCGTGATGTTATGTAATATAATGTATGGTGAAAGTATTTTATATGTCGAACGTAAATGTGTAAAAAAAGTAGATAAATTCTCAGAACTTTATGATCATAATTATGTGATTCTTTTTCAACAAAGGTTCGAATAAAGAGTTTCCAAGAATAAAAAGCTTTGAAATTTTATTTTTAATAGAAATGTGATATTATTTCTGTTGTACGTTCTAATAAAAATGCTATCAAAAGCAGACATTAAAAGGTTAGACATTCAAATACAAATCGGGCCAAAAATACGTAACAAGTGTATTCAGCAAAAATAACTGGTAAATGAAAGGCATATTGCCTTAGTAAATAGAAAAGTGCGACCTTACAAAGTCGGGTATTGTTAAAATGTGACGCCTCGGGTTAATACAATGAAACTTTTTTCATTTCGTACGCAAAAATTGAACTCATAGAAATGAAAATAAGGGGATGCAATTAACAACTGTTATTCTTTTAAATTTGTTGCTTCGTCTTATTCTTGGGGTCTCGGAAGTATGTAGATTGGCTTACTTTTCCGTGTTAAAGTTGTATTTTGCAGTTATTCATTCTTTGGTATCATCAATGAGTAGCTTTAGTAGGGTTTACATAAGCCCTACCAAGGGGCTTCGCATTACCCAGTTAAACAAACTGGGTTGTGTAGGCCAGATAGGCAGTCGCTCCATGGAATAAACTGGTATTCAGCTGCATCTTTTAAGACTGGAAGCCGACCCTAACTTACTTAGGAAAAGGTTAGGCAGCTGATGATCACGAAGGAAAGTCGGCTACATACCTACGTTACGTTAATGTAGACCTGAAGTGTGTGGGTTGCGGGAAGGTAAACGAAACACGTCTTTACTATACGAGTGGTTTAATACGACTAATGCTTAGAACTAACACATGAATAAAGGTTATGAAATATATATGACAATACACATGTACTTACACACTACACCACGGGGGTACGAGAGAAAAAAAAAATGTTTACAAAATTACATTTTTTTTTTTTTTTAAATTAATCTAACAAAATCAGTTACACATGTACTTAAAACTACACTACACTATTTAAAATTACACTATTTTCTAAACAATTTTGTTCGGTTTTTGTGTACAATTTCTGATTTATTGTTTTTCACTATTTTTACATTTGGTTCCATGTCTTCAATTACAATGTATGGGCCATTAAACAAAGTATCCAATTTATTTGCAGTTTCATTTTTCAACAATATTAAATCACCTTTCTCATATCGCACTTGATTTACGTTTTTGTCGTACAAAGTTTTTCGCATGTGTTTGCTTTTAATCAAATTATTTCGCGCATCTCTGTGTGCTACTTGTAAACGATATCTTAATTCTAAACTATAATTATCTGGGTTATATAAAGGTTCTATGCTAGTACTTAATCTACTCGGAATGTTACTGAGTTTTCCAAAAACTAATTCATACGGGGCATATTTTGTAGAAGAATGTATAGTGTTATTATAAGTAAAACACCAAAAGGGTAGCCAGTGGCTCCATGTATCAGGGAAATTGTCGCATTGTATTCTTAAGAATGAACCCAAATGTTTATGCGCGTTTTCGAGCGATCCGATTGGCTCGTGATGATATTATGAAGTTGAGTTCAATTTTTCAATTCCTAAAAGTGAACATACCTCCGTCATAGTTGATGACATAAATTCAGAGCCTCTATCTGTGGCTATAGTTTTTGGGATTCCGAATCTTAATATAAATTGATTAACTAATGTTCTAGCAACGGTGACCGTTTCCTTATTTTGAAGAGGATATGCCTCTACGAATTTACTTAATTCACACTGTAATGTAAGTATATAATTATTACCATCTATATCTTTATCCAAAGGTCCTACTAAATCTAGAAACACTTTCTCGAAAGCATATGAAGCTGTGGTGGTTATCACCATCGGTTCCTTTGTTTTTAGAGAATGTTTTGATTTTTGACATTTTTCGCATTTATTTACAAAGTTTTTGACGTCTGCTTCCATCTCTGGCCAGTAATATTTCCTTTTAATATTGTTTAACATCCTACGCACGCCTGCGTGACCACTGGTGGGTAGTAGGTGATAGTCATTAATAATAAATTTCTTATCATTGTCATTATTTATTCTTTCAACTCCTCGTAAAATACATATCCGTGGGCCGGTCCACATATCCTTATTTTTTATCTCTTCTATTAGTTCTTTAATGAATAACGCGTTATTTTCTCTTTTTATTATACATATTTCGTCGACGTTTATATTTTTACTTAATTGCTCTAATTTCTCCACAAAAACGGCTCGCGTGTATTGTGCTTTGAAATCTAGATTAAAGTATATTATTTTCTTATTTTGGGAATATGCAAAACACTCGGTTTCTACATCTATGCTCCCTTGTTTTCTAATCCTTTTTAACTCTTGTTCTTCTATTAAAATTATTTCTACTGCATCACCTGGCATCCGCAATAATTCCACGATTCTCGGTTGATCAGGCCGATCGTCTGTGTTATTATTGGTGATTGGGGTGTCGTTGTTATCGTTTATATCTTCTAATTTCTTTTTCTGTGCTCTAGTCATTACATTAAGTATTTTATCATTAATACATTTTAATTCTTCGGAATTAATTGAAATTCTAGACAACGCGTCTGCTACGGCGTTTTCTTTTCCTTTTATGTATACTACGTTAAAATCGTATTCTTCTAATGTTAACCGAAACTTTAATAATCTGCTTGATGGATCTTTCATTCCAAATAAATATAGCAATGGTTTATGGTCTGTCATAATTGTAAACTTTTTTCCAAAAAGATATGGCCTAAAATACTTTACTCCCCACACTATCGCAAGTAACTCCTTCTGTATAGTTGGGTAATTTTTTTCAGCTTTGTTTAAAGGTCGACTTGCATATGCGACTGGTCGCATATCTTTATTACAAAGTACTGCACCTACAGCTATACCAGAAGCATCAGTTTGTAAAATGAACTCGTTTTCGTCTGAAAAAACTGGGTACTGTAAAACGGGGGGTGTTATTAATGCTTTTTTCATTTTTTTAAACGAATTTTCGCATTGGTCAGACCATATAAAAGGGACATCTTTACGACATAAAGCATTTAAAGGGACAGTTATTTCTGCGAAATTCTTTATAAACTTTCTGTAGTAATTACAAAATGCGACAAAACGTTTTACTTCTTCTGTACTCCTTGGTGTTGGGTAATTTTCTACTACTTTTATTTTTGCTTTATCTGGACTAATTCCTTCTGCGGAGACTGTGTGTCCTAAATATAATAATTCCTTTTTCATGAAATTACATTTGTTGGGATTTAATTTTAGGTTTACTTTTCTAAGTCTCTCAAAAACATATATTAAATTTTTATTGTGTCCTTCTAAATTTCGTCCAAAAATTACAAGGTCATCGAGGTATACAAAACACTTCTCATATGTTAAACCTGACATTGCAATAGTCATTGCCCTTGAAAAAGAACTTGGGCTAGTTTTAAGACCCATCGGCATCCGTTTCATCTGGTATTGTCCAGTATTAGTTGTAAAAGCAGTAAGTTTTCGTGACTCTGGGTTTAAGGTCACTTGGTAATATGATTGACTAAGGTCTAAATGGGTAAAATAAACGGCACCTGAAAGTGACTCTAAAATATCAACGATGTTTGGTAAGGGAAATTTGTCATCCTGTATGACATCATTCAATTTACGGTAGTCTATTACTAATCTCCATTTTTTGTTATCATCAGTTGTCTTTTTTGGCACGAGTAAAATAGGGCTAGACCACTCACTTTGAGCTTGTTCTATAATATCATCCTGTAACATTTGTTTTATTTGCTTATTTATTTCTGGTTTTTGACTATGTGGCAACCTATATGGTTTTGTATATACGGGACTAGCATTCGGTTTTAAATAAATATCATGTTTATATGATTTAGTAGTTGTGAGCTTGTCACCCGGTAGGTGAAAGATATCATTGTATTTAGTACATATTGCTTCTATCGTTTCACGCTCAGCAGAATGTAGGTGATCTAATTTTAGTAATGTTAACAAAGTATCTGCTCTCTCTGAGTTTGACTTACTTTTATTAAACTGACAAATTTGGTAATCGTTTAATGAATGTATCTGTTGGGGATCAGTTGTTCCGTCGGTGTAAAAATTGAATAGGCGTGATGATTTGAGACGTATATTTTCTTTTCCTTCAAATTAAAATTAAATAATTACAGACTGCACTGGGGGTTCTGTATGTAGGGATGATGGATGTGACTTGAAGGAAGAGAGAAGGTAAAAAAGGACTGATTCTATACAAAACAAAGTTTTTATAGCTGCGGTGAATTAGCGATCCGTGGAAGGGGCCGCGCGACACTGGCTCCGCCTGATGTGGTGATGAATGTGTGAACCCTTTTGCCAGCTTGAATGCTCAGCGGTCACCAGGTTCGGCGCGCCGATGATAGGTGGCGCCAGCGGTTGGCATGAACATGCCCCCGGCCTTGGAAGCGCTGCTTCCAAAATGGTTCCCGGCACGGAGTCAGGCGTCGCCGCTCACAGGTTGTGGAGGCAGCGGGCAGATTTTGGAGAAGGCACGCCTGATCGTGCCAGCAGCTGTCCTGATGTCAGCCACTCGTGCTATGCCGTCTCCGCCTGGAATGACACGTAGAATGCGACCGAGCCGCCACCTCAATGGTGGCAACTGGTCGTCCTTGATGAGGACAAGGCTGTCCAAGGTGATGTCCTCCTGCTTGGTCTTCCACTTGGTTCGCTGTTGCAGCTCAGAGATGTATTCTGTAGACCAGCGACGCCAGAAGTGCTGCCGCAGTTGCTCGATGCGCTCGTAGCGTGTCAGACTCGAAGTTGGCTGGTCTGGAAAATTCCTTGAAGGTGGCGACGTTAACGGTCGGCCAATGAGGAAGTGTGAGGGGGTGAGGGGGGAAAGGTCAGAAGGGTCTGAGGAAAGAGGTGACATTGGACGGGAATTTAAGACAGCTTCGATTTGTGTCAAAGCCGTGGAAAATTCCTCGTAAGTTAGTCGCGCGTTACCTACTATGCGTCTCAGGTGATACTTGCATGACTTCACCCCGCCCTCCCATAGTCCGCCAAAGTGTGGAGAATAAGGAGGAATAAATCGAAATTCAATGCTATTAGTGGAAGCGTAATCAATAATGGCTTCTGATTCCTTTTCTAAAAATAAAGGAAACTCCTTTTCCGCGCCCACAAAGTTTCTACCGTTATCAGAGAAGATAGTGCGAGGCGTACCTCGCCGGCTAATGAAACGTTTTAGTGCTAATATGTAGTCGTTTGTAGATAAACTAGTAACGAGTTCCAAATGCATGGCTCTAGTCGTGAAACAAATAAAAAGACAAATGTATGCCTTAGTGAGTCTAGAACCTCTGCCCTTTCTGGATAATATGAAAACTGGCCCCGCATAGTCTACACCGGTTCGCATAAACGGGTAACCAGGTTCTAACCGCTCGGAAGGTAAGTTGCCCATGAGAGGTGCTAATGTCTTACCCCGATTACGTGTGCACGATATACATTCGTGTACTATTTTTCTAGCGAGATTTCTAGCGTTCAACGGCCACCAACGTTCACGCATGTTAGCTAATAAAAGTTGAGGTCCGGCATGTAATAATCGTGCATGCTCGTGCTTAAATAAACAAATCGTGAATGGATGCTTACTGCATAATAAAATCGGATGTTTTTTATCGTAGGTGAAGTCGGATGAATTACATATTCGACCGCCAACCCGAATTATTTTATGTTCATCAATAAAAACATTTAAACTTGAAATCCTATTATATTGTTTACAATTTCGCTTGATAGGAATTTGAGCCAATAAGTTATTCAAAATATCTGGAAAAGAATTCCTTTGCACGAGTATAATTAACATTCTCAGCGCGGCGTCCAACTCGTTTACTGATAAGAAACCGGTTTGTCGCTTGGCGCGGTCCGCCCGCCTGAGGCTTAAGTTATTTATCTATAATGAATCTATAAGTACGTAGCTACCTATTCGTACAAGTTTGGTGAATGACGTGTATTTATCGAATTTGAATATGTCTTCGTGCTGAATATTGGCTAAAAACCACCCATGTTACTTCTTAGCCCTTTGTGTCGAGGCCGCGGTATCTCTTTCGTTTTTTTTTTTCTTTTTTTTTTATGATTTAATTTATTATGTAAGTAGGATGGACCGTACACGAATATGTCCTCCGTGATGACGCGAGCGATGACGTCATCGTCGCACTCTAATGCTAACTGTCTAATACAGCGCATACTTAAATATGGTGCTGACGCAGTTCCGTACGTGACTGTATTTAGTTGATATGTGTCTAACGGATCTGAAGGATTATCCCGCCACAATATTAATTGTAGTGACCTTTGGTCATGCTGGAGAAGAACTTGACGAAACATTTTCTCCACGTCTGCACAAGCTACATATTTATATTGTCTAAATCGTAACAAAATCGAGAAAATATCGTTTTGTAACGCGGGTCCCGGGTACTGAATATCGTTTAATGATTTATTCGAGCTAGTGACGGCACTAGCATCAAATACAACGCGTAGTTTTGTTGTTGAACTAGATTCCTTGACAACACCATGATGTGGAAGATAATAATTTGGTTGACTACAAGTCTCCAACTTGGACATGTGACCTAAATCATTGTATTCACGCATGAAGTTAGAATATAAATGTTTAAGCTCTGGTAAACGATCGAGTTTACGCTCCAAGGTTAAAAATCGTTTCGTTGCTGACGTGTAAGAATCACCTAGGGCATCTGGTGCCTCTTTCAACGGTATACGAACCGAAAATCTACCGTTTTCAACGCGTTTTGTAGTGTTATTGAATATGTTTTCGCAGGTGCGTTCATCATCTGTTAAGGGTGCGCATGATGATGAAGGAATGTTTTCGAGTTCCCAAAACAGCCGGAGTTGTTTATCGATCTCCTGACTGAAGTGGCAATGAACGTGAGCAGGTTTTGGGCTCCTCGCGAGCACAGGACCGGACAATAACCATCCTAATTTTGAATTTTGTAGGAATGGGCCACTTGCTAAACGTATTTTGTCTGTTTCTAGAAGATCCCAAAATCTATCCGCGCCAATCAACAAGTCAATTTCTGAACTTACGTTAAACGTCGGATCTGCTAATTGTAAGAACTCAGGTATATATATATTACCGGCTTCGATGTTTATCGTAGGCAAACTGGATGTTATGCATGGCAAGATTAAACAGCGAAGCTTGGTATTGAAATCGCTTAATTTTGAACGTATTGTGACGTCACATGAATGCTGTGATTGCGAGACTGACTGTCCCACACCCGATATTTGAATAGTGGACTGTATATATAACGCATTTATTTTTTTTGCTAATTTTTCTGTTATGAAACAGTTCTGGCTTCCGTTATCTAAGAGCGCGCGGGCCGTATGATACACGTTATTATTATCAGCTACTTCAATTAACGCCGTAGAGAGCAAAACAGTACTTATTAATTTAAATCCGGTAGTGTTTGCTTCACACATGACTGTAGGGCTCGAGTCGTCCGAACGTAACGTTGATGTAGCTAGACTGTGAGCTTGTTCGAGTGCTCCGCTTGCCGGCGCACGATCACACGCGCTGTTACCCCTCTCGTCTAAGTGCAACAGGCTGTTATGTTTGTTTGAACACTGTTTACACGACCCGTATTTACATTGACTTAGCGCGTGACCGGTTCGCAGGCAATTTGCACATACCTTGTTATCGCTAACAAATTTAATTCTGTCTTTCACGGACATGTTAAGAAAGGCTGTACACGCGTATAATGAGTGTTCCCTATCGCACAGGACACACTTGGGTAACTCCCATTGTTTATTTGTAGCACCACGGAAATTATTAAAACGTGCCGCTTTAGTCGCAGAGTAACTGTGTACTCGATGTGAATTACGTTTTTCGTTCACGTTTTGATGTTTAAAATCGCTATGAGGTGTTTTTTCTTTTATGTGGCTAGTGCCGATCATTTCCAACGTGTCCGCTCGACCCCGGAGGAACGTTATTAAATCGCTAAGTTTTATTTTCTCTCGTGAGCCCAAACACGTGGCACCGATGTGGCTTTCCCACTCACGTTCCGTAGACGAATCCAGCTTACTGACCACTAAATATATTATTAATGTATCCCAATTAACTGTGGGTTCATTCAGTGAGTTTAAAGCGCGCAGGTTACGTAAAATAGTATCGATTAATTTCCTTATTTGCGATGGCGATTCTTGTTTTAATGATTGAATATTATGCAACGCTTTTACGTGATTATTGATTAATAACCTCTCGTTGTGATAACGGTTTTCTAGTAACTCCCAGGCGTGAACGTAGTTGGCTGGGCTGAATTCCAAAGCTGCTATCACTTGTAACGCGCTTCCACTAAGTGCTGACCGCAAATAATGGAATTTTTGGATCTCGTCTAGATCGGAACGATTGTGAATCATGGTTACGTATGAATGTTTAAATTCTAGCCAGTGATCATATGCTCCATCGAAGGCGGGTAATTTTATGTCTGGTAATTTAATATTGACACGTGGTTCTGATGCAATTGGAAGTCGATTTTTAATTTCCGCGTTTTTAATTAAACAATTTGCATTGGCTATTGCCTTAAAATAAATATCCTCTAATGCTTCTATGTATTGTAGATTTGCGCTTGTTTCTGATTCCGGAAGGAGTAGTTCGAGTTCATTTTCTACGTTGTCGAATTTATCGTATAATTCACTCGCGGCTTGAACACGTAAAGTTAGCTCAGCTGTTTGTATGGTAGTTAATTGAGCTCCCGCGAACGATTCTACGTAATTTTTAAACTGGGTTAACCGACCCTTAATGTTACCCCTACGTTTCTTTAATTCGGAAAGAACTTCGTCCACTGCCTTAACCGACATTCTGACGGAATATGGATGAGCGTTATGTGGTGTGATGTGGTGTGGTGTGGTTACTCACATGCAAATATCACCTGGTCCACGTGGCTGCCACACTCGCGTGAACTGAAACGAAACACAGCTTTAACACAAATCTTTAACTGAATGGATGTGACGGGTGGGATTGACGGGACGGAACAGAGACCTGACCGTTACGTTTCTTACGCCTTTGCCTTTTCTTCTTGTATGAAGTTATTGCTGGGTCACTGGACCAGCTGTGATGATCGCTGCACTCGGTCGATCGTGATGATCGCTGCACTCGGTCGATCGTCTTCACAGCCAGCTATTGTCTTCAGCGCCCGGCTCCAGTCCGAGTCAAAGTCCGCAACGTGCCGGCAACGTGGTCGGCACCGTGTATGTGGAGTCTTCTTCCGGCTGGTATTCTTGTAGATCCGTCTCGTAGGACCAAAATGTTGGGGATCAGTTGTTCCGTCGGTGTAAAAATTGAATAGGCGTGATGATTTGAGACGTATATTTTCTTTTCCTTCAAATTAAAAATTACATGATTACAGACTGCACTGGGGGTTCTGTATGTAGGGATGATGGATGTGACTTGAAGGAAGAGAGAAGGTAAAAAAGGACTGATTCTATACAAAACAAAGTTTTTATAGCTGCGGTGAATTAGCGATCCGTGGAAGGGGCCGCGCGACACTGGCTCCGCCTGATGTGGTGATGAATGTGTGAACCCTTTTGCCAGCTTGAATGCTCAGCGGTCACCAGGTTCGGCGCGCCGATGATAGGTGGCGCCAGCGGTTGGCATGAACAGTATCTCTGGTTGGAAGGTAGGTATAGTAATTGATTCTTCTTTAGTATTTAATATTTTAATTGGGATAACGTTATTTACTGGCTTTACTATTAACGCTGCTAAAAATAACTCTTCTTGTAATTGTTTCGGTAAAACAACACAATCATTGTTTTCCTTATTATTTATTAGTGGTATGTAATGTATAGACTCACTTCGGGCAGGAATAGTCAAGTAACTATGTGATATAGTTGGTGTCGCATAAAGTGGTATTATATTTTCGAATTCGTTATATAGAATTAATGTATCATTTTCCAAGTTAATATGTGAATTAAATTTCGATAAAAAATCTAATCCGAGAATTCCATCAGATTTACACGGTAAATCATTGAACAAATAAAATTTGTGATTAAAACTACCATTTTGAGTACGTAATGTAAGGTAAACATAGCCTTCTGAATAAGTTTTACCACCAATACCATTTATTACAATGTTATCCTCATACAAAGGAATGCGTTCCGATAACACCTTCTTAGTAACAGCGGAAATGGACGCGCCGGTATCAAGTAACCATGAACGCTTGGTATTGTTAATGTTAAGATGTACGTACCTAACATTTTTGTTACACGTTAAAATGTTACCTTTAGGAACGAAAAAACTGATTTTTGTTTTCTTGTTTTTCGTTCTCTGCTCTTTCGTTCTCCGTTTGGGGGTCTCCACTCACTTGGGCTGGATACATTTTCCGTTGACTATTTCTATCCCGGGTACCTCTACCACGGTAATATCTAGAAGGATTATGGTTATTTCCTGAATTTGAATAATGATTTCCTCTACCGCGTGTATAATATCCACCGCGGGGATTGCCATTAAACCTTTGCCGATAATAACTGTTGTTATTATAATTTTGACCTGTACTATAATTTCCACGATAACGAGAACCTTGATTATTATAGTTATTTCGGCCTCCTCTATTGAAATTATTATTATTAAACCTGTTGTAATTGTTAGACTTACCCCTCGCGCTGAATATACCGTTGGACGTTGAGGGCTGACCCAGCTCCTCGTCTTCAGCTGCACGCACCGCATCTTTCAGCTCAGAATAATTCCGTGCTGAAATGATAGTGCTTAAACGTTTATGTCTTAATCCGTCTGAGAATCTTTTGATTGCGAGTTTCTCATTTATTGGTCTCAGTATCTCGCTTGCTTTTTCGTTACCGTCAGCTTGCGCAATAGTGAGGTCTATAAATAATTCCGATAATTTGTTTCCATACTCGTTGATGGACATATTATTTTGACTCAGATTATTTAATTGACAAAGTATAGAGTTGGCAGATTTTTTCGTGAGTAGATAAGTTTTCATATCCTGTATAAGGCTCGCGACGTTGTCATATTCACTCTTTAATTTTAACTTGGCTGTTTTAGTTAGTCTTGTTTTTAATACAAAAGAAATAAGCATTTCTGTTTGATCTGCGTCCTTTATACAGCTGTTATATAACTCTACTGCATCTATGATTTTTTCAGTTGTACTTTCTGAACCATCCATAACGGGTATTAAGGACGTCGCAGTTTTTATGTCAAACTTCTCCATGTTTGATAAGTTTGTTTTTGTTTCACCTTGAAAATTATATGACAAAATCTTATTGTAAATTAAATCTATTCTCTCTTTTAGTACTTCGTAAATATATTCTGCTAATTCTAACGAGGTTTTTTGCTCAGAAATCCTAATAATAGTTTTAGACAATGAATATAACTCTTTAGCTTTTCTTATTTTTTCTTCAACCTTGTCTTTATATTGTAACCGTTTACTTGGTCCTAACTTCCTTAAATTGACTTGGATATCTGTTAATGCACTTAAAATACTTTCTAAATCCCTTTCCATAGAATGTGTAATTAAAATATACTTACATGTAAATATCCATTTTTAAAAAAATTTCACATGATACTCGTAGGTTGATCCTTACGAATAGTTTATGGTTTTAACCCAATATTTGTCCATGAGACATTCTGATAATAATCAGGCTGTTGGTTGCTGTAAGTAACACAGAATTATAACAAACGTAACAATATAGTAGGTACATATTATACTTAATTGTTCATTAACGGTTTTGAGTCGGAGCCACTAAAGTTTCTATGTATAATCCGTAATGGATGCTGCAACACAATTGTTTTTTTTTTTTTTTTCACTTATTTATTTTACGAAACTTGTAAATCACGAGACATGACGTTGTACACTGTTTCCACTATTCACTACTCACTGATGTTATGTTTACACATTTCCATTTTCTTCTTCACGTTCTCGCCTTCCCGACAGCCGCAACCGCATTTTTCTTATAAACTCTGATTCTATCTGTCTTCCGATCCACTTCTTCTGTTTGTTCTTCAGCTTCTTCCATATATATATAATCACTGCAACGGCGATAATTGTCAAGGCCGACGCTATTAATATGTTATTCATCTGGATGTGAGATTCAACAGCAGTGTTACTTCCTCCCGACGCATTCTGTGATATTATCACCTCCTTATCCTCGGTTTTGGAATATGACTTTCCCATTTTTGAGTCGATATACGAGTCTTGCAGTGCTCAGTGTTTCTGTAGTTATAATCATTTTATATGTCGTCGATATTCAAACGTTCTTGTTCTGTGCATCGAGGCACACAGGAATTCGCTGACATCGCTCAATTCGCCCGCTACGCGATACCCGGCGACGTAGGTAGCAACTCTACACCGCGGCGCTCGCGCATGGCAGGGTCGCCATGAAGTGTGTGGGTTGCGGGAAGGTAAACGAAACACGTCTTTACTATACGAGTGGTTTAATACGACTAATGCTTAGAACTAACACATGAATAAAGGTTATGAAATATATATGACAATACACATGTACTTACACACTACAGACCCTTTGTGATTGGTAATTGAGATCTATTTCAAATAATCATAATATTTTATTCAATCACTAGACAGAATACCTATTCCGATGGAATTTGTTTGAACAGAAAAGACCTGAATAATAAAAACGTGTTCGAATCAAGCATACTTTGTGATTCTGTTTACTTTGGTAAAGTATGAAAAATAGGTAGCTCTTAGTAAAAACTTTTACTAATCTATTAGATTATCTTTTATCTAATTTTGTTGTTCTTAGTAAAAGCCTTTGTTTGGTAAAAAATAGAATATTATCTCGTCATAACATTACGAGGCGTAATGTTTTTAAAGTAATCTCACTACACGCAACGAAGATAAATAAAATTGTTGTTTGATACATTTTTAAACAGCAATTTGTCATTGTCTTCAACGACAAAATTAAGAAAGACATTAAAAATATTTCTCGATGCTTGTTGAGAGGTTTTTTCTCAGACAAGAATAAGTAATAATTTATGTTATCAAAGATACTTTGATGGATGATCACAATTAATTCAATTTATGTTTACTCAACGCATATTTACATAATTTTCGTGTAGGCTTTTATAGTGATTACGATATTATGGCAGGCAGGTATCTGAAAACGTTTTTACTTTGGAATATTTTATGCTACGCAGCATTTTGAGGTAGACATTACCATAATAAGCCTCAGGATTCCTGTACGTCTTGTATTTTCTTAAGCTACTTTATTTTAAGTAAAATAACAATACAATATCATGTAATCCCCGAAGGGTTAGGCAGAGGTGTAGGTACCTAATAGTACCTACACTCACATTTCGCCTGTTGTGTTTCAGTGTCATGTAATAGGCGAGCCTATTGCCATCAATCGGGCCCCGGCTGCTACAGTTACCTGTTGGCAAAACCCGATAACACTTTGTCCGACCTGGGAATAGAACCCTAGAACCCAGGACCGCATACTCGGCAGTTGTGCTTGCGACCACTAGACCAATTAAATAAGGCAGTAAAAATATGTACTGCCAGAATCGATTTCTTACGCCCGAATACTCGAACGTCTCTCAATTTTAAGTTGCACTTAAATCTCGTGCTGTCTTTGTTACTTTAACGCAGAGTGACAGAGATAGCACGAGTTTTGAGGGCTACTTATAATTGAGTGACGTTCGAGTATTCGGGCGTAACACACAGACATAATTGTTTTTCAAAGCGTTTTGTAGTACAGTACCCGGTGATAAATATTGCACATCGACCTTTAGAAAAATCAATGCAATTTATTCGTTAATTAAGTTCTCATTTTGTATTTAGCTTGCCGTGAAACATTTTCGAACCGACCTAGCTTGCGGCAGTTATTATTTAAAAACACAGCGGAAAAGAGATATGTCTCGAACAGTCATTTCGTACATAGTTTCTCCAAAGGTTGATGTGCAATATTTATCGCCGGGTACTGTAAGTATTGTTTACTCGCGATTACGGGAATGATGTATAGCTGTCACATCAATTGGTTCTGTGGTGTACGTTCCGCATTCCGATGGGTGTTGCGGTTTGATTCCCGCATCTGAACTAACAGTTGTTTGTTACTACTCTAATGGCTCCCGTTGTGGTTTCCACGTTGAGGAAGAACAGATTCTACTAACTTTCATGTGTTTTTGTAAATTCAAGGAAATTGGTAAATTGTTGTGAAAATTAAATACACGATTTCTAATCATTGTATGAATAATATCATTAACGGTATTTTTTTTCATACCTGCTGTGTATTTCCTTCTTTATTGCTATGATTAAATAAAAAAAACACATGGTTATATATTTAGTACGTGAAGTACCTCAAAGCCCTAGAAAACGTTCGGATTTTTAATTTATTCGATAATAAATACATCATGCACACACAAATAAATACACACGAAGCTTTGCGCCAAAAACATAATTAAATGCGTGTTAAAAGAAAATGCTACTGCTTTAGAATTTGATCGTCATTTCCACTTCACACGTTCACATCCGAATGGCCTAGTTACCGATTCCATTCTCTATTTTACGGTCCTAAACCAATCTGTGGGGGACCAATTCGGCTTACGCAACTGTTCGATCCAAAGACCTAAGACCCAGGCATTCTAGTTTGAAAAACTTCAAATTAGTTCCACCACTATCATGTTCTGTCCCATTTAGGGTCGGCACAACACGTTTTTTCTTCCATTCTCTACTGTCTATCGTCACGCTATCTATTATTTACTTATTTTTCCTTCATATCATACCGAGTTTCCTCCGCACCTTGGAAAGCACGTTAAGCCGTTATTAATTGGTCCCGGCCATAATAGGGATGTTTACTGACTTAAAAAAATATAATTCTAATTAGTCCGTCTGTTAGATTATCGAAAAATATTGGATACGTATTTTTTGTTTTATCAAATCAATAAAAAATTACGAAGATAAAACGCGTCAAAGATTTGGGTGGGAGGTTGTGACGTCACTGCTCGCTAAGAAATGTCGTACTAATGTCTTAGAATATGACGTCACACGAGTTTTCAAAGCACTGTATCGTCTTCATTGTTTGTTTACGTGAAAAAAGAAAAAATATGTGTCCATTATTTTTTGGAAATCTATCTGACGGACTAATTAGATTTTTTTTTGTTAACATTCGTAATTGTAAATCTTTGACAGTCGTTACAGGTAGTCAGTTGCCGAAAATCTGACAACATTTTTGTCAAGGTGTATCGTATTACTCAGCACTAACTGGGTTGTGGAGGTCAGATAGGTAGTCTCTCCATGTAAAATACTGGTATTCAGCTACATCCGGTTAGACTGGAAGCCGATCCCAATATAGTTGGGTAAAGGCTAAGGAGATTATGATGATCCTGTTCTCCTCCCAGGAGAAGGCCTATGTCCAGCAGTGGACGTCTTTTTGCTGAAATGATGATGATGATGATGTTCGCCTCCCATGTTTTTTTGGGTTAGAGCAACACGTTTTCTAGTTCCATTGTACCCTGTCATTCGTCACGCTATCATTTAGGTACTGTTTTTTCCTTCATATCATTTTTCACACAATCCATCCGTATTTTCTTTGGTGTTCCTATTTCTCTCTATTCATCAATATTTATATTCATTACTTTTTTAATCACGTGCCCATACTACGACAGTCGATTACCTTTCAACTTTTCTACTAAATCCACATCTATCTATGAATTAAATATTTACATTAACGTGAAAGTTCAGTTTGTAAATATTATATTCTGGCTTTCATTTATATTTAGTACCTACGTAGAGGTAAATAAGTAACTACATATATATGTAAAAACATGTCGATCTCATTAAGATTTCTGTGGATACGAAATAAACATCTGGCTGATATATTAACATACAAATTGGAGAATTCCCGGAAAAATAATATTCGAACATTTGTGAATTGTGAGAAAAATCAGAAACTCATTAATTGGACTTAATTTGGCCGAAGTACTTTATTATTATGTGTAATTTGTCCGAGTTTTGTGCTGTTTTTCTACTTACTTTTAAAAGTACAACAACGATATACTTGTATTTCCCAAAAAGGTTAGGCAGATGTTTTCATTTTGTACCCGCACATTTTGCCATTTAATATCTTAATATTTAAGGTTCAGTAGCTGAAGGGTAACCAACGGTACCCTTATACATATATACTAAGCCTCCGCTGTCTGTCTGTGTGTCTGTCAGCGGGCTATATCTCAGGTTCCTTAAAAGGTAGACACTTGAAATTTTCACAGAATGTAGGTATATTTCTGTTGCCGTTATAACAACAAAGATTAAATCTCATGCGATGGTCTGAAACCCTTCATGCACGAATTCAATTCGAGATTTGTCATAGTAACTTATCTGCATCCTATAAATCCAAAGAGTACCTATTACTTGGTTAGCCTTCTTTGGAAGATATCCAGTTTTAGTTTGGTTAATCATTTATCTTCCAATGTTACTTCAAGAACGAAAATTGTGCATAATTCGAGAATACTGACCTAAATATCAACATATCTGAACGCTCAGATTCAGGAATTGTGATGCAATTTGAAAGAATCCTTCTCGGCTACGATGAAATCTACGCCAATTATCAATTAACCATTTAACGGAATAATTACCATCATTATCCTCAAAATCCAGTTAAAACGTTCAAAATGAACAGAGAACAGTTCAGATTGAACGCAGCCAACAATTTGGAGCGCGTGACAATTTTGATGGATCGCCATGACGTATTTAATATTAACTATCGATAGCACAGACGCATACCCGCCCTGCGCCCGTTTAAAACACGATCAATCATTGGAAATGTTTGGAATACGGACACATGGGGTACATTGGGTACATCGGGTACCTATATATCTCAAACATAACTGTTTGTGAGCCCTGAAAGGTTAGGGGTGTGAGTTTGCATTTGTAGGTACACAGAGGTAGTAAATGTCGTACCTGGGAGGTGTTTACATGGGTCGTGCTACTATACTATTGGTAGTCAGGATAGAAAATTCGCTACTTAAGAATACATAATATATTGAAATGTAGTTTCATGTTGCGTTAGGTTTAACTACTCATATAGAAAATATTGGCTTTAGTCTATGGACATACTCTTGTCTATGGCTATACACTTGTATTAGGCTATTCTCTTGTCTATTGTGCTCTTGGTTCAGTTCATTGTATTGTAATCATGTATTGTGACAGTTATGAAATAAAATTAACTTTTAGGTAACGTCAGTTTATTTGATAATTATTTATGTCCAGTAGTTTACATCGGGCTAAATGTTTTCTTTGATCAGAAGACTATTTACAAATTGATACCGTACCTATGAATAGATAAGTGGTAATCATTTTCAAAGTGTTTCATCCATGCCACTGGATTGACGTTTAACGTTTTTGGTAGCTTATTTACACATCAACCAACTTAAAATTAGAACTAAAATAATTGCACCATATTTGACATATCGATGCATATTTTATTGAATTGAAAACATAAAATGGTCAAACGATAATGGCATTTTAAACTCTTCCGTCCTCGTTAGCGCCTATAGAATACCATTTTATCCGGGTTCTTAGTTCAGTGATAATAAAAATGTTACCCGATTCCTATTGTAGAAATGTTCCATAAACTGCAATACTAAAACATTACGTGCAAGTTGTTTCGCATCGCCTCGAAGCTTTACCGTGATTTATTTGCAGTCGGCTCCTGCGAGTAGCGTGGGAAACAGGCATCAAAACTGCTTTTTATTTATTTGTAAGATTACAGAAAATGTACTAAAAGTATTTTGGTTTAGACGTTATTTTATTACAGCACACCTGTTACTCCTAACGGATCAGACAGAGGTACATAATTATTATCTGCTAAATAGCATTTGCGTATAATACCGCACCACACCTGCTTTTCTTCAGTAATTTTTATAAGTCCCATGTAGGAAGTGAGCCTATTACCATTTAATGGACACAAATCTAGACTCAAGGCAGTGAAAAGTAATTCTTAATGGATTAACCCGACACCACTGTGCCCGGCCTAGGAATTGAACCTAGAGTCTTATGCTCAGCAAAGCGCTTGCAACCACAAGACCAACAAAGCTGTCAAATTTGTAATGCGGCTGAAAATGTACTAATAACATTTTGATATAGACGTTATTACTTCAGGTAGCAAAACGATTAAACGAACGAGATAAAGACGTGTTCATTCATCTTGTAATCTTCAGACAGAGATGAGAGATTACGGATGGCAAGAAAAGTCAGATAATCGTAATATAATAACATGGAGGTGGATAATCCGAAATATACGCAAGTAATTCCGTAACGGGAAGACAAATATTGAATCAATACTTTTGTTATATATATTAACTGGGTTGTGGAGGTCAGATAACCAGTCGCTGCATGTAAAATACTGGTATTCAGTTGTATGTGGTAATACAGAAAGCTGACCCCAACCGGGTCGGGAAAAGGCTGGGCAGATTATGATGACTTCGAAACAACAGATACATGACTGACATAAGTTTTAAAACTGACATGGACATTATCATTAACAATGAAAACTGGATATTTATCCTGTTTACTATTTGTTATGAGTTCCCCGATTTTTCGGCACTGTTGCAAGCGTGATCACGGATATATTGAAGTTATAACCCCACCCTCTTTATTGAGCTCGGTACCGCCACTAATCACAACTCGATTTAGTTCGTAACACACGAAACTCACTGTGTGGCCGCTTGCGAACTTTTTTCGACACTTTTTCGGTTTTTACACAGTTGACTCTCGAATATCAGGGACTCACAACAAATAGTAAACATGAAAAATATTCAGTTTTCAGCGTTAATGATAACATGACTGAAGAATGAAAGCAACGATCATGACGTCCTTTATTTTTATTTTGGAGGGTGGCAAATTATCAAATGACTCCTCCCGCTCTGGGCAGTAGGGAGTGTCAGACTTCTACTGACTAAAAACCATGTTCCTTCTTAGCCCTTGTGCCGAGGCCGCGGTATCTCTTTCGAACAATCCGCAGCCTCGACGGGACCCGCAACCACGACGCGCGACCGGGACGATCATGCAACCAATCGCTTTGATTAGATCGATAGGACAAGGAGTCTTATTGAAACGACTTCTATTTGGATCATCTACTAATCTGTATAACCTAGTAAACGTTAATCCCATTTAAGTATATTTAGATAGTTTCACTTAGCAGTTTAAGACGATCGGTCGTAGAATCGATGTAGCCCGGTGTTCCAGTTTAAGACGAAGCTAATACGGTGCCAAAGCGATTAGTCAGGCCGGGAGCTATAACGCTGCCTAGTACCTGATATTGGCTTCCGCCCGTAATTGTTATGACATTCAGAATATCTCTGGTCGGTATGCCTAGTCATAGTTTGTTTAGAATGTAGGTTAGAAACTGAATTACGTAGATAGTTCTAGGGTTCTAGGGTTCTAGGGTTGTAGGTTTTGTAATGTATCGTGTGTATTTTAATACAGATGTGAGCTATAGCTTTATTAATTGTAATGAAGACAACAAGGTTGCTGAAAAGTACGCTACGGAAATTAGTGTGCGTTTATTACACACACTGAATTTCCGTATTTTTAAAAGCATTGTACAAGAGATCACGCTAAAATTCCGCCGCATAATTTTTGGCAGATGTACTCGTAATCGTATCTAGTGCTTTCAAAACCGGTATTACGGGATCCCGTAATACCGTGATCCCGGACAAGTATGAGCAAGTATTTTCAATACCGGTATTGAAGCCCTCAATACCGTGATCACGGTATTGCAAACATTACATGTATTAAGTATCGCTATAGTAACCTAAGTTAAATGGATAAAGAGTTTAAAATTATTATTATTAAAAGTTCAGTTATTTTTAGAAGTAGTAGTTCGAACAATTATGAGTCCTAATCTTGTTTTAATAAGCATCACTTAGCCTAAAAATATTTGAAAAAAAGGTGAAAGTAAAGGTGAATTCCATTAAAATTAAAATACGACCTTTGCCAGCCGAAACCATTATAACAAGATAGTCGCTGTGGGAGTTTCTGATATTATTATGTAATGATAATCGGCTACCTTTTGAAATGACGCTGGTAAAATAGGATTAGTGTCTAATGTTCACCTGGATGAAATCACCCAGGTGAACATTAGATTCTAAAGTAGTATCCTCAATTCACGGAGATATAAGTTTCACCCAGGTAAATTGAGGACAATAATTTGGTGTCCTGTGTTCATCATCAGCCATAAGAGGTCTACTGCTGGACGAAGGCCTCCCCCAAAGAACGCCATAAAGAACGGCAGCCTGCATGCAAAAGCATTCACCGGTTGCCCGCAACTCTCACGCTGTCGTCGGTCCACCTGGAGGGAGGCCTACCAACGTTGAGTCTTCCGGTTCGTGGTCGCCACTCGCGAACTTTTCTTCCCCATCGATCGTCGGATCTTCGAGCTACTTGCATAATCTGAGAGCTATGTCGGTGACCCTGGTTCTTCGGCGAATTTCCGCGTTTCGGATTTTGTCGCACAAAGAAACTCCGAGCATAGCTCTCTTTATGGCTCGTTGCGTGACTCTGAGCTTCTCTAAGAGGTCAGCAGTTAAGGACCATTTCTCTGTGCCATAAGTCCTGTGTTCATCTAGGTGATATGACCTAGTTACTTTTTTTAATTGATTATTATAGTCTATTTTATTTATTTTAAATAAAATAATTCGTACCTCCCACCTTGTATAAGCAGAATTATTTATTGATTCAATAAACCATTTACTGGAAATTATTAATTTATAAAAGCTTTGTCTTTTACCACCTCATCACACATTGCCACTACAAAATATTTCAACCATATATGAACTTTGTGTGCAAAATTTATCTTAAATTATGATAAAATCGTATAATTTTATATCAAACTAGCTTTTGCCAGCGGCTTCGCCCGCGTGAAAATGACGATTTTCCATACAAACTTTCATCCCCTATTTAACTACCTTAGGGGTGGAATTTCGAAAAATCCTTCCTTATTCCTTGTCTAAATTATAAAGGGAACCTCTGTGCAAAAATTCAGCTTTCTAGGTCCAAGGGTTTGGGCTGGGCGTTGATGAGTCAGTCAGTCAGTCAGGACTTCTCTTTTTATTTATATAGATTGTTTTTACACACTGTAGCAACTAGGGTATCTGGATTTGTGCCCGGTTGATGGCAACAGGCTCGCCCCTTATTACATGGGACTTATATATAACTGGCGAAATGTGGGTGTACTAACGGTTACACCACTGCCTAACCCTTCGGGATTATAGGCGTGATATTAAATTATAATCTAACATCATATAATCTCAAATGACATACGCTACCGATAAAAGATTATGTCAGTTCTGTAGAAAGAGGTTGTAGAAAAATACGACGGTTCAAAAACGATTTTCATTTGTTAAAGTTCTTCGGTGACTACTTGCAACATCATATATTATACTCCAAGCATTTCGACGAAGTCTAATCGATTTAGGCATAATAAATGAACCTAAACAGTTCCACAGGCTATTAACGAGCGAAATACCCCATTTTCGTTCCACATACCTTGTTTGGTTATTAGGAGTCGCTTCATATATTTCCTTTGTACTGCTTTCATGAGTTCGATATGATTGGCAGTCAGGGACGTTGTTCCCTGCCGGGTTTTGTACGGTGGTATTACAGCCTGTTACAGACATATTTTTGTGAACGAAAGCCTTTTATGGAAACCTTGTGTTTAGTTCTGACAGGTTTCCCCGCAAAATAGGTCAGGGAAGCTGAAAAGATGTCGAGATGGGGGAAACATATATTTATTTTATAGTATCTTATTATATAAATGCGCAAGTTTGCGAGGATAAATGGGTGTTACTCTTATTTGCAAACTCCAAGTGGGCGAAGCTGCAGGCACAAACTAGTAACGAAATAATTGCATTGGCTTTAAAATTGTGATTTAACACGATTTGCAAAGTTTAAATTGTTATTGAAAGTTGCTAGAATTTTAATTTCATTCTCAGAAGCAATTATGAAATTCGTTTACCTATCCGAAAACGATACTCTACTTCAGCGAAGCACTCATTTGGTTTCCAACAGTACCTACGTACTTGCAAAATAAATAAATTTAAACAATGATTTTCACATTTCCAACGAATGCAAAGTTAAAACACATTCTCCTACAAAAATTACATAAAAAATTGCATTTCCGCCATGATTTCTCATAATTGTCGACGAACCAATTAGTTCAGAGTGCTTCTAAAAGCGATTGCTCACAACTGCGTCAGCGTTTTCCTCCAATAAAGGAGGAGTGGACAAACCTCTGTAAAAACATTCAAATATCCGGTGACCAGCTTAGTAACCTAACGATAACATCAAGTTGCCTTGAGGCTTGTGTCTGAAGGCAATTCGTTTAGCCAAAATTACTACTAAGTACCGCCAGTAATGTAGTAGAAAGGTCAACTGTTGTTTTTAGTGACAGCAGGTCATTTTCATTATATCAAGCACCTGGCTTTTTCGTTCTCGGGGGATTTTCTTTCGTGCTGATAAAAATCAATTTGCGAGTATTGTTCTACGTTCTTATCTTAATCAAAGAAAAATATTGGAAGGGAAAGAGAAATGCGATGTGATTTTTAATCAAGATTCCGTTTAATTTGGTGTTGTGTTTCTTATTCACGGCGTTTTTCTTTCGTTTTCAGGAAGTGGCCGTGTTGGCAATCTTTTAACATTTTTTTTTGTGTTTATAATTTAATGGGGGACGCTCGATGGTTAGGTAACCAATTCTTATGTATTTTTGTTGAGATTGTAGGATTGACATACATATATAAACTCACGCTCTTTACAAATGGGGGTAGACAGAAACCACAGAACGCCACCTACTACGATTCTTACATAGAATCTTTACCTCGCCCACATTCGTGCATCTGGGGCCGTATTTTTTAATCAATAGAATTCCAAATCGTGTACGAAATCGCAGAATTCATCACGTCATTTCCGTCATTTCTACTGGTAGAATATCGGAAACGAGTGGGTCGGACCACTCGTTGCAAAATTCACGGGTATGAATATTCAAAAATAGCAATTTCGTACGGATTCGCATACGAATTCTGCGATTTCGTACACGATTTGGAATTCTATTGATTCAAAAATACGGCCCATGGTCATACACGCCCGCCGGTTGCGAATACACTCACCTGTCCTTTTTGGGCGTCCCTCCCTTCCATACTCTTTTCAATTGATGTCAGTAAATCCTCTTTTAAAACGCAACGTTCTCGATAACCTTATTCCTATAAATTACTAAACGCATGTATTGACAATACAAAGTTAAATAATGCAGTAATGATAGGTAACTTCAGCCCTGACCTGAAACGAGCCCTAAACAGTCCAAATTACAGGTGAAACTACGTAAAGCTGAGGTATACCTGAACCGAGTTAGAATGAGTCACTGGAGAATACCTACACACAATGGCTAGCTCAACCGGTCGTTAACTTCTATTATGTGAATGTAAACACCGCAGTACCTATAACTTTTATATTTCTATTTGAACTCTATGTTTTTTTAACCCATCGTACGTACGTAGTAGTTGGCGTATCCTAGAAGAGTAAGGCAGAGGTGTATTTAATCGTACACCCATATTTCGCCAGTCCCATGTAATACGGGGTGAGCTTTTTGCCGTCAACTGGGCACAAATGACGTCCACTGCCGGACAAAGGCCTCCCCCGTAGAACGCCATAACGAACGGCAACCTGCCGTTTGCATCCACCGGTTGCCCGCGATTCCGAGGCTGCTATCGAGAAATTCCTGATAGAAAACACTCAATAACACGTTGCCCGACCCGGGTCGAACCCAGGACCTCATGCTTGCAATCGTTCCTGCGACCTTTAGATCAAAGAGGCAACAGTCGCTAACTTCTAGTATTTGAATGTAAACACCGCAGTCTTTTATATTTTTATTTGAACTACTTTTTTAACCTAATTTTATACGAGTAGTTGGTGTTCGTTTATCTTTAAAATATTAGCATACAAATTAAATCGTCCACCATTTTCTCGGGTAAACGACCAATGGAGACCACGGCCGTGATTAAGCCTTAAAGATAGCGGCAAATGGGTAGAATCAATCCTCTCTGGCTCCCATAAAAACAAGGTAAGCTGTGAAGGGTTGAAAATCTAAATTCAAGTATAAAATTTAATTTTGAACGATACAAGGTCGAAGTGTTTTATGATGGGTCATGTTTATTCTAAACTTAAAGTAATATCACGCCTTGTAAACCCTGAATAGTTAAGCAGAGGTGTACCTAATAGTACAGACACATTTCAACCAGTAACGTTTAATAAATCAAGAAATTGCAACATTTGTTAATTGTTTTCGTGATGATGATCTGTAACTTTGGTTGGTGAATAAATAAATATTATATTATACTAGCTGCTGCCCGCGACGTCGTCTGCGTGAACGCTATACAGCACCAAAAATACCTTTCCATTTACCCGTTTCTTCTTTACATTTTATATCTACAGAAAGTGCAGTAACAGAGGGAGACTGTCTTTTGTAAAATTGACCTTCAAAAAGTGCTGATTTTCAGCCTGCTTTAGTCATAAGTTGTGACTGAAGCAGATGGAGAAAAAAATGATTTAGGAATACAGAATGGGGTAAAAATACATACTTATAGGACTTCTCGATAAACCATAGTAGTGGTTTGGCTCTCCGCAGTCAAAATGTATAGAGAGTCAGGACTGGTGACGCGGGAGCAAGCGAAGTACAATTTATTGCCCGTGTGAGAAGCAGTTCATCTAGAGGTCGGTTCGCAGATAGGTTCCGAAGAAGCATAATCGGGACACCGACCTTCAGCTTGATGGTATGCGCTGGAGGTCCACTTGCTGACAGGGAGTTCAGAAATTCCACGGGATAATGTGTGGCGTCATCTTGCTCGACCACACACAATGTCTATAGTGGTGTAGACCACTTCATTCCGTTCAATTTCCGAGAGAATGCATTCGTTAATTGCTGCAGCCTGATCATTTTTGAGCGTCAAAATAGCCCGCTCACACACCCAACAATTCTGTTGGTGCGGTATACGACTGATGTCCCCGTACACACAGCGAATGGGTTCTTCTTAGATGGATACAACTATAATGAGAGATTCTGGAAGCACCACCTGTCCACCTCTCTCCTCTGGTAGAGTGCCTTCGCCAAGACTTAGAAAGACATTGAATAATTCTTGAGCACGTGCATTGCCGCCGAGCCGAGCTCTCATATTAATGGTCAAGCGCAGAGTGCGATCTCGTGATCACAACGAAGATCGTTTCAATGAAGCATTCACCTCGTCAGCCCTCAATCCCCGCGTCACCACGGGAAGCGTTTGTCGGAAATCGCCACTGAACAGAACTGTGACACCACCCATCAAATGTTCGTTCCTGCGGATGTCCTGCAGGGTTCTGTCCACGGCCTCAACTGCCTTCCTATTGGCCATCGTACACTCATCCCATACGATCAGTGAGCAATCCTTGAGCACGGGTGCCTTATCACTGTTACGTGACGCACCACAAACAGGCGTTTCGGCACTCTCTAAATCGATAGGAATTTTAAACATGGCATGTGCTGTCTTGCCACCCGGAAGCAGTGTGGCAGCGATTCCCGACGACACTACAGCAATGGCAATTTTGCCTTGCTTCCTGACCTCTGCAAGTATGCCAGTTGTAACAAATGTTTTTTTTCTGTTCCACCAGGAGCATCCAAGAAAAACATTTTACCCTGGTTTTGCCCAACGCTTTCAAGGACGGTGTCATAAATTTGTTTTCGCTCTGAAGAGAACAAAGCGACATGGTCATTTCGTATGGTAGTCATTACACCCGGATCGTAAAATGCCTCAGCGTTTTACTCCTGATTTCCGCGGTCTTGATGCGGTGATGATTGGGGAGCTGGTAACCCATATTCGACCAGTGGATTGCCGCCGATAGAAATGACCACGTGTTGAAGTGAACTGCGACAGGTGTTCAGCACGCGTTCATCAATTACTTCGACTTTGTCTCTAGTAGCACGCCTTAAAAGCTCGGAGAATATCTTCAGACTGATGATGGCGATACTTCTCCCGCAATGCTACCGGGTTTGCGACTCCACAAAACACCAAGATGACGCATGTGATGGCATAGCAATATGTATAAGAATATCTAGGTAACTATTTAGAAACTCACACTCTCACAAACACAAACTCACAGTATTGACCAAAATAACGTAGCAACGTCGGCTGTCAGATGTCAAGTGACAATGACGTAGGGCGACGTTGCGTCAAGTATATTGTTGATTTAATAATTATCGGTATTATCTTAAAAACAAAGGTTCTAATTTCAAATAAACCTAATTTACAATATTCTAATGATATTTTATATCCCGACGTATTTTATAGAAGTAGCTTTTATTGACTTGGTTTCCGAACCACAATTACTATTGTGGTATTTGAATAGTTGAGTCAAGTTAAATGTTTATTTATTATAAATTGCCAATAAATTATATAGTTATTATTAAACAATACTTATAATGTTTCCTACATTTTATCTTGCAATTTTAATAAATTAAATAGTTTCAATCAATTCTCTAAACTATATCGGTTGATATTCATATTCTATCCGATAGTCATAAAGATTACAAATAAAAACATACTACACTGCTAATAGTCCGGTCAATTTAGACATAAAAGTAGTGGTCAAATAACAATAATTCCCACAGAGCCAAATATTGGTGGAGAGCTGGGGTATATCATTACAAACAAAGTCTTAAAAATCCCCATCGATCCTATGTGTGCTACAAAAGTTATTCGGGGTCAAAGGTCAAAATTTGAGATTTTTTGATTTTTTCTCGAAAACGCTAAGTTTTATCAAAAAAAAACCTCAACCCAAAGTTGTAGATCTTAAAATTCTCTACAAAAATGCTGTTCATTATTATTTTCTAAGATTTACCATTCCTGAGATATCGCGATTCTAAGAGCCTTCATATAAAAGCAAAAGGTAACTCACTCCTCACGAAATCTCGAAAACCGCTGGACGTATAAATATGATTTTTGGCAAGGAGGTAGTTTATAGTTAGTAGACGTCCGCTAAGAATGGATTTTGCGATAGAGCCGGATTAGGGTGGTCTAAGGGCCCACGCAAGTTTGTATGAATCAGAACTTGCAAAAGCTCATAGACCACCCTAATCCAGCCCTGTCAGAAAATTAATGCATAGCAGACGTCTACTAACTATAAACTACGTCTCTGCCAAAAATCAAGATTGTAGCACAAAAAATGAAGGACTTTCATACAAACTTGCGAGGGCCCTAAGATCACCCTAATACGGCCATGTCGCAAAATCCGTTCTTAGCGGACGTTTACTAACTATAAACTACCTCCTGTCCAAAAATCATCTTTATACATCCAGCGGTTTTCGAGATCTCGTGAGGAGTGAGTTACCTATCGCTTTTATACATAACTAGCGACCCGCCCCGGCTTCGCACGGGTGCAAATGGATGTTATTATACATATAAACCTTTCTCTTGAATCACTCTATCTATTTAAAAAAACCGCATCAAAATCCGTTACGTAGTTTTAAAGATTTAAGCATACAAAGGGACATAGGGACAGAGAAAGTGACTTTATTTTATACTATGTAGTGAAGAATAATGTGACTGTTAGAATCGCGATATCTCAGGAATGGTAACTCTTAGAAAATAATAACGTAGAACATTTTTGTAGAGAATTTTATGATCTACAACTTTGGGTTGAGGTTTTTTTTGATAAAACTTACCGTTTTCGAGAAAAATTAAAAAATCCTCAAATTTTGACCTTTGACCCCGAATAACTTTTGTAGCACACATAGGATCGATGGGGTTTTTTTAAGGCTTTGTTTGTAATGGTATACCCCAGCTCTCCACCAATATTTGGCTCTGTGGGAATTATAGTTATTTCAAATGTCTATATTGACCGGACTATAAATTACCTAATGACGTTTTAAAATAGTTTCACTAAATAGGATTTGTTAATTATTATTTATGTTATTAGTTATTTAGCTATAATGTTTAACCATTTGCCATTGGTTTATTATGGCGGTAGTCGTTGATGTACTTTTTAATATTTGACGGTTATAAAAGTAGAAGTACCGCCAATTCAGGGTCAGTTACGCTGCAACTGTTGAAGGGTAAAGACAGACCCAAAGTATACTGTGTATTCCATTTGTGTATAGCAATGTGTAATTGTGTATAGAGAGAATTAAGTTTACATATTGTGGCCTAGTTATGAAGATACCAAATGTGTGAAAGCTGAAACCTATTTGTGTTACTCTAAAGGATCCATAATGTTTATGTAAGTTATTTGATATTATTCTATGAAAGTTATTTGATATTATTCTATGAAAATTCCTGATTACTATGTGTTAGAAAGATATACCATGTTATGGTTTATATTGCTTATTGTTTATGTACACTAATAAATTGATATAACTTGAGACAGTCAAGGACAACGTCAGGTTGTCCTTGTATAATACTTTAAAAGATGTTCCCGTGGAGTTTCTTGTCCATTCTTCTCCACGAAGACCTAGGGACCTAGTGAATGGAATAGAGTTTGAGTTTGACAAGACTAAAATAAATAAAATTAATGGTCTTGTCTTTTGTGGTTTTATTTCATAACAACCCTGTTCCCTACACACTTGCTTAGAGATACTTTCAAACACATTAAACAACGAGTAATCATCTTGACACTCAGTTTATTAATTGGTGTAATTAATACATATACATATAGATTTACATACACTTTCTAACATCAGAAGCGGGATAGTCTCTGGCCCTCTGATATAATTTCTAATCTGTTTTATTTTCATGATCAATGCTGGAGCTGCTGCTGGTGTGATGATGAAAGCTGTGACGCCGATAGCTCACCGCCTCGATTTGGCTATGATCAGAACGTCGACAGCACGTACTCCGACAGCGAGATTGAGAAGCTGCTGGAACCACTTGGAAGCCAGGCCATGGATTAAATCAAGCAGCAGTACGAATAAGCTAATGTCGGTAAGGCCTTTAGAGGCTTTGTTTTATTTTTATCTATTTATTCTCTAAAAACGTGGTAATAAAAGATCCTAAGGGATATTAAGATCCCAGCAACTGTAAAAATAAAACTAGAATTATTTAGGAAATTGTTGATTCAAAGTTAAGCTTCTTTCTAAAAGTTTTTAATGTACCAGACATCAAAAACTTGTGATGAAAATATTTATAAATTTTTCGTAATGCAAACCTTGGCTTGGTTAATACCCCCAAATTCATGCAGAATATTAGTTTTCATGAGACGTCCAATAATACAATTAAAGAAAACTATGTATCTCATCTTCAATTCAATTAATGAGATTATGGTATTGAAGATATTCAAGTATCTTACGTTATTTTTGAACCTTGTCTTGTAAATAGTATTAATGACAATGTTAATATTTGTTTCCTTGACAATTCTAGTTCTCGCAAAATAAATATTGTGAATATAATGTATAAACGTTACGTAGTATGAAGTTTGAAACTACAATAAAATTCTAATACGATCTAAATGGATAAGATTGAATCATATAACGAGGGTAGAATTTTTTATGGGTGGTCGGTCGATCTAACTGGGTTAATCAAACAAGATCTTAAATGTTAGAATGTAACTACATTATATACAAAGCCTAATTCTCTAGTCTAATAGATAAGTTTAAAAATTTGTAGGTAAAATACAAGTTACTATTTAAAGTTATGAGAGATGTATTATTAACGGCCATGAGAACTTGTCACGTTTATAAAAAAAGAGGGAAATTCCCACAAATTGAGTAAAAATATTTGTTCGTGATTTTAAGCCCTATTTCCTGTGTACAAATAGTAATAGTTTTTCAATTATCGCAATATTCTATTCAATCTGGAATCAAAAAATTATAATTAAAATAATAATCTAGACGTTAAATGTGAAAGATAGGTGATGTTACTTGTACTTCGTTGCTTGTAATATTCATTGCAAGTATTATTCTCATAAAAATATTTTTCGACTATTTAATAAGTGTGACGATTTTATCACTTATAAATACTAAAGTGTACTTCTGGTCAAATAATTCAAATTGAGATTTTGTTTAGTAAACTTCTTACAACCTAAAAATCTTTCATAACTGTCACGACAAGCAGTTTTAATTCTTATTATGTACACACAAACGGTGAAATGGACAAATATTACTTTGTTCCGTACAGAGATTAGTTTCCCAACATTCCTAAAGGACTCAGATTATGGCCGAAGTTCCATACCAAAGGTTACGTCTCCTTTCTAAACACATAAAAAAAAATTACTTGATGTAGTAATGAAGAAATTTAATATTTTACTACTTAATGTATCAAGTGGATAAACAAATAAATTTATGTGATGTAATAAATAAACACATCATACTTATTGTTTATAATTTAGTGTGACAAGGTAGGGTTACTGGTAGTTCCCATTATTTGGTTGTGCATTGGGTTGATAAGAAGATAACTTTTATGTTTAATCAATACAAAAGACTTGTTGATTCATACGAAAACATGTTTAAAAAAAAAATCTAATACAAATATATTAGCTAATGTATTAAGAACTTTATTATTATTTAATGCTCAGGGGTTTCCTCATCAAGAATAAACAATAATTCACTTGCTGATAATTAATTTAAATTATATAAAAAAGAACATGTTTATGAAAACGCAGAAATTTACATAGATAGTAAAAAAAAACAACGAATTTGAGGATAAAAGATTACAATAACAACACAAATGTCTAGTAGCTAATCACCAGCCAAACAAATACTGAGACAAACCAAAAGTGGGTTTCATTTTTTTTTACTAGATGTGGCAATACATGGCAAAATACTAATTAAGTTGTATTACTAATTGAGTATTTTTATTATTTAATATTACCAATGTGACAACTATTCATTTAAATGATTACCTATTTGTTTAAACTTGATTAGGTAGGTTAAACCCTTCGGGGATTACAAGACGTGATGTTAATCTATCTAAAAATTTAAGATTTTCTTTGTTAGATTCTAGATAATTTGTTAAAATAATAATAACAATCTATATTTTTTATGGAATAGTACAAAATGGTAAACTAGATTCGCAATGATATTGTCAGATTGACCGAGCGGTGACTGTTTGGTGATGTAAATGAGATTGTATGATTCAATGGTTAGAGTATACTATTGATTACGATCTGGGTACATTTTACAAAATGAAAGTCAAAGAAACAGTACACGATAAAGTCATAGATGAAAGGCAAAAAAAAATGCGATTCTAGTGTGGTGAATAAATAGATACCTAGATGAAAACATTGCTGTTGAGAATTCTATGTGGACAGAAATTTTGATGTGTTATTCAAAATGAAACAATCATTATTGATTGTGCTGATAATGTTACAATTATTGATTTAAAAGTAGTTTAAAAATATATATATATATCATTCTCTTGTCCGTCTTCCTCTTCCATACCTCTCTATTTTTCGTCATCTCATGAGACACCTCCTTTCTTACCATATCATTCTTAACACAGTCCATCCATCTTTTCTTTGGTCTTCCTCTACTCGTATACCCTAAAAAAAATATATATATAAATATAATATATTATCATATATTTTATTTATCCGCTGGGGCCTCTAGTTGATACCGAGTCATCTCACGGGCAGCGGGTGAATGTGAAAGGTATCTGGATAACTAGTTGGCTACATATTTATTTTTATAATATTTATCCGCTGGGGCCTCTAGTTGATACCAAGTCATCTCACGGGCAGCGGGTGAATGTGAAAGGTATCTGGATAACTAGTTGGCTACATATTTATTTTTATAATATTTATCCGCTGGGGCCTCTGGTTGATACCGAGTCATCTCACGGGCAGCGGGTGAATGTGAAAGGTATCTGGATAACTAGTTGGCTACATATTTATTGTTATAATATTTATCCCTTGGGGCCTCTGGTTGATACCGAGTCATCTCAAGGGCAGCGGGTGAATGTGAAAGGTATCTGGGGAACCAGTTGGCTAAATATTTATTTTTAAATTTAGTTTGATGGTCTATGTGACAGTGAATTGAATTTGGACCTCCATGTCCATGCAAATATCTAAACAAGAATATATTCTTTTTCTCATTGTAAAATTAACAGCACATTTTTATTTTATTTTTATTTTATTTGTTGTGTGATACTTCGAGGACGAAGTATTGTCAGTATGGCCGTGATGGCATAGCAATATGTATAAGAATATCTAGGTAACTATTTAGAAACTCACACTCTCACAAACACAAACTCACAGTATTGACCAAAATAACGTAGCAACGTCGGCTGTCAGATGTCAAGTGACAATGACGTAGGGCGACGTTGCGTCAAGTATATTGTTGATTTAATAATTATCGGTATTATCTTAAAAACAAAGGTTCTAATTTCAAATAAACCTAATTTACAATATTCTAATGATATTTTATATCCCGACGTATTTTATAGAAGTAGCTTTTATTGACTTGGTTTCCGAACCACAATTACTATTGTGGTATTTGAATAGTTGAGTCAAGTTAAATGTTTATTTATTATAAATTGCCAATAAATTATATAGTTATTATTAAACAATACTTATAATGTTTCCTACATTTTATCTTGCAATTTTAATAAATTAAATAGTTTCAATCAATTCTCTAAACTATATCGGTTGATATTCATATTCTATCCGATAGTCATAAAGATTACAAATAAAAACATACTACACTGCTAAATTACCTAATGACGTTTTAAAATAGTTTCACTAAATAGGATTTGTTAATTATTATTTATGTTATTAGTTATTTAGCTATAATGTTTAACCATTTGCCATTGGTTTATTATGGCGGTAGTCGTTGATGTACTTTTTAATATTTGACGGTTATAAAAGTAGAAGTACCGCCAATTCAGGGTCAGTTACGCTGCAACTGTTGAAGGGTAAAGACAGACCCAAAGTATACTGTGTATTCCATTTGTGTATAGCAATGTGTAATTGTGTATAGAGAGAATTAAGTTTACATATTGTGGCCTAGTTATGAAGATACCAAATGTGTGAAAGCTGAAACCTATTTGTGTTACTCTAAAGGATCCATAATGTTTATGTAAGTTATTTGATATTATTCTATGAAAGTTATTTGATATTATTCTATGAAAATTCCTGATTACTATGTGTTAGAAAGATATACCATGTTATGGTTTATATTGCTTATTGTTTATGTACACTAATAAATTGATATAACTTGAGACAGTCAAGGACAACGTCAGGTTGTCCTTGTATAATACTTTAAAAGATGTTCCCGTGGAGTTTCTTGTCCATTCTTCTCCACGAAGACCTAGGGACCTAGTGAATGGAATAGAGTTTGAGTTTGACAAGACTAAAATAAATAAAATTAATGGTCTTGTCTTTTGTGGTTTTATTTCATAACAACCCTGTTCCCTACACACTTGCTTAGAGATACTTTCAAACACATTAAACAACGAGTAATCATCTTGACACTCAGTTTATTAATTGGTGTAATTAATACATATACATATAGATTTACATACACTTTCTAACACATGCGGCTGGGACTGTTACTGACGCTCGCCTCCGCGAAGGTGTCATCCCAGTTTTGGTCACCGTCGAGAAGGTGACTTCGAGGCTGCGCGGTTAGTGGGATACTCCACGCCATCAAATGTCCTCAGAAAGGCGAAAGACGTTGGGCCTCGGACCGTGTGAAGTAACAACCGCAGAAAATAGCATTCACCATTATTCAGGTGCACGGTATAAACTCTACCCAATGCGGTATCCTTAAAAATTCCCGGAAAACCTTCAACAGCACGTCCTCGTCGATGTCGGTTAAATACACCCCTTTTTTCTTTTTTTTGAACTGCCTCGTTGGTCTAGTGGTCGTAAGCGCGACTGCTGTGTATGAGTATGGGTTCGATTCCCGGGTCGGACAAGTACTATTGGGTTTTTCATTAGAAACCCAATAGTAGGCCGGAGTTTGGAAGTTGGCGGTATAGTACCCCCGTGCCTCGGAAAGCACGTTAAGCCGTTGGTCCTGCGCCTGATCTCTCTCCGGTCGTGTCGGATTGCCGTCCCATCGACTTGTGCACTATAATATCTCCCGCGCAGTTGGCTAATCTCTGCTAAGATTGGCCGCCGTGGCCGAAAACGGTCAGGAGGACTATTACTATTACACGCCTTTGCTTGTCGTATGTGTAATATGAAGGCACTTCGTCATACGTAAGGAACCTCGCAAACTGGTCGATTTCACAGAGCCTGAAAAATGCCAAGACAGTTTGGCGCGGATTTTCCAAGCGCTCAGCAACGTCGTCGGGATCAAAATATATGCGCTGGCTGTTCTCCAGGTGGACGTCTAAGAACATGCACAACTCCATCTATGACTTTTAATAACAACTATTAAGCTCACCAACATGATCAAATTTAAATTATTTATACCCAAAAAGGCTTACACATGTAATTCGACTTGATGTTTTTGAAATCTCATAGATGGCGCTGCTTTAAAAAATTTCTTGGTACTACTTATATTCATTTAATTATGTTTATCGGCCTAAGTTACTTTTATTGCGTGTTTTTTATAGTGTGAAGCTAGCTTATAGCATGGTTAACATAATAACAACATTTAAATATGCGTCGTTAGATTACACGTTCTTACAGAATGCGTTGAAGAAATAAAGGTTCACTGCTCGTTCCCCGTAGGTGATAGCGTGATAATATGTAGCCTATGTGTTGACCCGACTTCTTAATAATATTCGTGCCAAATTTGAAGTAAATCCATGCAGTACTTTTTGAGTTTATCCCGGACAGACAAACAGACAAACAGACAAACAGACAAACAGACAAACAGACAAACAGACAAAAATTCTAAAAACTATATTTTTGGCTTCGGTATCGATTGTAGATCACGTCCCAAGTATTCTTTTTTAAAAATATTCAATGTACAGTTTTGACTTTCCTACCATTTTATTATATGTATAGATTATCCAGCCAGAGAACGCCCATGATAGAGACATTTGGAAGGAGAAAGGGGAGGCCTTTGCTCAGCAGTGGGACACAAAGTAGGCTAATAAAAAAAAAAACCAGACTCCGTAGTTGCTAGTGGAAACCCAGATGAGGTCCTGTGACCACTAGACCAGCCAAGCAATCATATGGTTATTGTTTTGTCATTCATATATTGTACTAGTTGTTACCTGCGACTTCGCCCGTGTGGATGTCGAAAATTATATACTAAAACCTTCCTCGAGAACCACTTTATCCATGGGTGAAAGCAGCATGAAAATTGGTGCAGTTTTCGAGTTTATCGCGAACAGATGCGGCGGGGGACTTTGTTTTATAGTAGTGATAGTGATTATGCAACCATAAATACTAAATAGAAATTATGTCTAGCTACTTGAGTTTAATTTATAATGTGCTTGCTAACGGGGTTTGTAATATAATTTATTCATGGAAATAGATTTCATTTTGGTAAAGTTCCTTTTGTTTAAAAGTAGCCTTCGCTGATTTAGCAATATGCAAGATTTTTATGATGGTTTGGCATTTTGTACTTCACTTTCGTAAGGATTTTTACGATCCACTCTGCTAATGATATTAGTATAAAACTGAAAGTACGGGCGAAAGAATCTCGAAAATAGTAGAGGCTTTCAAAATTTTCAGTAGGTTTTTTACGGATATGTTTCCTCTATGGATATTGTGAAGAAGTCCCATTAGTATTGTTAAGAAAAAAAACTACAAACATATTTTCAACACCAATCTAAAAATACATAACATCACACCGATATTCCCCGAAGGGTTAGTAGACCTCTGCCTAACTGCGAAATGTGAGTGTACTATATAGTATATAGTCCTCCTGACCGTTTTCGGCCACGGCGGCCAATCTTAGTGGAGAATAATCGGCGCGGGAGATATTGTAGTGCACAAGTGTGTGCGCAGGCACAGGTGCACTCTCTGTTCCTTTTCTCTCATAGTCCGATGGGACGGCAATCCGACACGACCGAGAGAGATCAGGCGCAGGACCAACGGCTTAACGTGCTTACCGAGGCACGGGGGTATTATACCACCAACTTCCAAACTCCGGCCTACTACTGGGAAATTTCTAATGAAAAACCCAATAGTTGAGTGTACTACTAGGTACATAGAGGTGTATCTCACAGTTCACCAGTTATGTTAAAGTCCTATACAAAAGGCGAGTCTATTGCTATCAATCGGGCACGGATCTAGACTCCGTGGCTGCTTCTGAGAAATTTCTGATGAAAGAAACCACTTACACTTTTCGAACACACGACCTCATGGACTGTAATCACGGTTACGACCACTGGACCGAACGAAAGTAAATTAAAACCTAAATAGGTTTCATTACAGCGTTAGTAGTAGAAACAGAAATACATAACTGCCTATCTTACTTAATTAAAAATAATACCTACATTTTCCCAGTACACCATTAATAAGCCAGCTAACAACCTCATCTTTTCATTAATTCAAGAGCAAATTCTATACAATTTACTGATACTTAAAACCATAATTAGGGCTCAAAATTAAGGCGGCAAAGTATACCTACAGGGTACTTATGAATAAAATATAGCAATACAAATTAACTTTAACGAACTTCATTAATTAGGTCTCAAACGGATTTCGGATGAATAAAGAGACCTAGGTTGGAAAAGGAATATAAATTATTCGTTTCTGCTTCAAATAACTATACGTTCGTAATGAAGTTCTGAAGACGGCACTAGAAAAGTTCTGAAAGAACTGCGTAATAATTTCGTAACTTTAATAATAATTACGTTTATTTTTGAATATTAAACAACATCATATATGAAGTGAAATTTAATTTTGATTGTTAAATTTCACTTCTGCCACCGCCGGTGTGCCTGCTGTTTTGGAACCCAATGGGTTGGCACGCGTCGATGGGAAGAGACCAGATGGTATGACCATAATGCCGTGGAAGTTGGGTAGGCCTTTGGTGTGGGACGCAACTTACGTCGACACCCTTGCGCCATCCCATCTTCCTAGCACGGTGAGCTGTGTTGGGGCGGCTGCTGCAGGTGCTGCGGCGCAAATACAACAACTTAATTGGCAGTTATGTGTTTGAGCCGTTTGGGGTTGAAACACTGGGGCCTTGGGGTCAGAGCGCTCACCTAATTTTTAAGGAAATTGCCAAGCGGTTGGTCGACTCTTCACGTGACCAGAGGGCTGGCCTATTCTTTGGCCAAATAATGAGCATTGCCATCCAACGTGGTAATGCTGCCAGCCTTCTGGGCACTTTTCCTGTTGACAGCAATGTGGGCGAATTTTTTGACGCCCCGTAATTCTTCTCTTTTTGCTATACTTGTATATATTTTATCATTATTTTAATTTTGATTGTTATGAATGTGTGTTAAGTAATTGGGTGTCTAAAAAATCAGGCACGAGTATGAATGTGGAGGGAGACCAATAAGAGTAGAGGCAGACCAAATAAACGACGAATAGAGTGTGTAATAATTTGGCAAGAAAGGTGTCTGATGCGATGACGAGTCATCTATATATAAATAAACAGAGAAGTCCTGACTGACTGACTGACTCATCAACGCCCAGCCTAAACCCTTGGGCGTAGAAAGCTGAAATTTTGCACAGAGGTTCCCTTTGTGTGGTTAATGTAGACAAGGAATAAGGAAGGATTTTTCGAAATTCAACCCCTAAGAGAGTTAAATAGGGGATGAAAAGTATGGAAAATCGTAATTTTTCGCGGGCGAAGCCGCTGGCAAAGGCTAGTAGAGAAATATGGAAGAAGAAGGCGCCTAACCCAAATGTATTAATTGGAGTAAGGGAAAGATAATGATAATCATGATTACGACACCGCCACTGTTAGGTTACATCCAGAATATTATCTATAACTGGATAGCTACGAGCATATCAAAATATATACATACGTCTACATAAACTCATGCCTTTTCGCATGAATCCAGAAACTACAGAGCGCTACCTTCCACGATTCTTTTTTTCTTTTTTGGAGTGTGAGAAATCATCAAATGACTCCTCCCGCGCTGGGCCGAGTGGAAGGGATTGTCAGACTTCTACTGACTAAAAGCCACCCATGTTCCTTCTTAGCCCTTTTGCCGAGGCCGCGGTATCTCTTTCGAACAACCCGCAGCCTCGGACCTTCCACGATCCTTATTCTTTTTGCCTCGTCCACCTTCATACATACACATAAAGTAATAACCACAAAAAGTCATGTTAAATTCAAACTTCAGCAAGCCTAACTAAACTAATTAAGTTTCAAACGTATCCCAGATGACAAAAAGTGTGCCAAGCATAGACCTAGTTTGGAAACAGGGGCAAAAACTGTTGAGGTCGGTGGAAACAGTTGAAAGTGTGGTAAATGGTGGCTCGTACTTAGTTATATAACACATCCCTATGTATTGTACGGTGATGTAAAAGTGCTTTGTAAAATCTGTACTAAATAGTAGGTATAAACGCGAAAATGACGCGTCTGTCTTTTCATGTCTTAACAACTGAACGGGTTTCGATGAAAAGTACAGAGGAAGACTGTCTGGATGACGACGTTAGTTTTAAGTATTTAAGATTTTACAATTACGGTTTGCCTCATTACATTATTTTGATCCCTTACTTAGTTTCAGGATTGACAAATAGACAAAATTTGAGTCATCGATGCAGGAAAAAGAGGGAAGTGTCAGCATCATACACACACTACGTGAAAATAATACTTATAAAGTAGGTTGAAACAGTTAAAAGTGCGGTGAATGGTGCCTCATACATTCGTATATGATATGTGGTACATTCCTACATACTGGCGGAGTTTTGAAGTTATGGCGCTTTGTGAGATAGGAGGTGCCGTGATCAGATTTTAATATTAAATATTGTAATACTTTAGGCATATTGGAGGAGGCTTCGAAGATTATAAGATGTGTCTTATTTCTTTGTAGAAGCATTATTTATGTACATATTCAACGTAGTACTCGTAACCGGCGTGCGTGTATGACCAGATGTAGGTACTTATATGTATGTAAAAAAGAGTACGTAAGGATCGTAGGAAAAGGGCGTGAGTTTATGTATGTATGTATATTCAACCAACACAAGACGATAAACAGAAAAATAATTGGTTGTGTAGCACATTCATTCCTACGACGATAGCCATCAAACATAATCATAGATCTGTGTTCGTGGTCTTCATTACAAAATCTCGAAACAGAAATAAAACCAGTATTACCAAGGGTATGGTATTACCGAGTACTAACTGGGTTCTGGAGGTCAGATAGGCAGTTGCTCCATGTATAACGTTGGTATTCGACTGCATTCGGTTAGACTTGACCCAAATATGTTGGGGTCGGCCCCCAACATATTTGGGAAAAAGGTTTAAATGAAGATGACGATTCTCGAAAGAGCAACATTATAATATCTTCAAGCAAACTAAATTAAACAACACCAACGAACTCGAAATTCCTGAGATGGAAAGTTAAGTAGTATAAAAGAAACAAATCGATGTCTTACGATCTCTAGCGTTTACATTCGGTCATAAATCTCAGAGTGAATGCCGAGCGAACTTTGATGATAGAGGGCGCTGCGACGATAAAATATAAATGGCTCTCGTTAATGTTAACTATGGTGGTGTAGGAGAAAAGAATGGGGTTTGTGGGGATAAATTGTCTTTGAGTCTAGTTTGTACAATCTTTTTTTCTATAACTGGCTACCTATTAGGTACTGATGCATATACATATAAAGATTTATCTAGACAACGCAAGAGGACCCTCAGATCTTTCATTTCACAAACATTTTGACAAGATTGACGGTTTGTATCCCCCTTTTCCCTCCTCGAAAACAGAGCCGATTCAATTATTTTTGAAATCAAAATATTATTATGTCCTGAGGATGGGTTCGAGACTTATCACTTAGCAGTCCGACGGTTCATCTCATCATCTATCTAAGCTATAACTCCTATTGAAATGAGATACTTTTACCATTAAAGTTTCTTTGAATAAAAGCCTATTTGTTATACTTTAACACCCTGAAAATTCCTTTTTTAAATATTTTCGATGTACAAAAATTATTTTTCTACAGATTTATTATATGTATAGATTGTTATGATATTTTGAATAAGTAACTTCAAATTAGATTCTGACTACATCTCTATTGTCTGTTGTTGCCTCTGTACTTACCGATGTCTAGACCTATGTTCAAACATAACAAAACTACATTATAAACAGTAATTTATTTAACGACACCCGAATAGTAACTTTCCGCTATTCGCAATTAAGTTGTAATTAGCTTGTATAATCTAAAACAGTGTTATCTTGGCTCTGGGTGCCATCGAACAACACAGCGTCCTTTGAGATACCATCTGATCTATAGTCAATGTTATTGTTTTGCTCCTTCGGGCGAATTCGGGACCACACTCCTTCGTATATTAGGCGGGAACCGTTACAGCTATTTAGGAGTATACAGCTAGATAAATAGATATAGATAGGCAAGTTTTGCTGATGTTTTCTGTGTCGATTTTCCTTGAGTACCGTGGAAGTTCCGATGGAAAAACACACGTATTAAAAATAAAATATTTTATTTATCTTACTGTCACAGGCGAAAATAATTTAATTGAGATAATTATAGGAAAGTAAATCACTAAAATAATCAAAATAATAACTGAACTATAAAATAAACTTGTTTTCGTAATGATGAAATCTTCTTACAAGAAAGTAATGGAGGAAAAGTTAGGGAAAAAGAAGAGGTGTCAAAATTAGCTAAAACTGACACTGGTAAAAAACGATAAGCACTTATTGCTTATTCAGTAAGTTATTTAGACCTCCTGGTTTTCCTATATATATTAGTAAAATCAGAAAGCTAAAGAATTCTGTATTTCTGCAACAACTTTCAATATGTTTTTAGGTACCTTTATTTATTTTGTCCGACTATAGCGTATAGAATAATATATTATGCATAGTAAAATGTAATATTTCAATTACAATGGGCATTTCTATTGGAGATCACTTTTTTAGTAAGAAATTGCTTGTAATAGGAGACTCCGCACTTCCATTTGTCATTTTTATGCAATTGAAATGTACACTTATGTAGCAGGAGAACGCCTTTAAATAAATATATCTCTCTAAATTCTGTCTATCTTTACCATCTTATCCTCACGACACCCTACTCTTCAATCTTAATCTCCTCCACGTCCTTGGCTTCATCTAATTGACGCTCAAGTTTGTACGGATCGCTTCGCAAAGGATTCCTTCGTTTTGTTTCCCTGAGTTCACGTGCGCTTGATTCCTCGACCGTTAAGGCGTCTATTAGAACAGGTTTCCTGCAGCGATTTCAATAAGCGCTTTATTGCTTTACGGACAATGCGACCGGCCTTTCTTTTGCTGATAAATGATGGAGCTGATTGCTTTCGAGGACGTGCTTGCGTTTTATAATATTTTTGTGTTGGGTATACGAGAAAGATTTAGGAAAGAAGGATGACAAGACCTTTTTGGAGGTTGGGAAATCATCAAATGACTGCTCTCACTTCAGGTAGATCGCTAGGGAGTGTCAGACTTCTACTGACTAATAACCACCTATGTTCCTTGTTAGCAATTTGTGACAAGACCGCGGTATCTCTTTCGAACAACCCGCAGCCCCGACGGGAAGATGACAAGATCTCACGTGCGCTTTTTCATCATCATCTGCCTAGCCTTTTCCCAACTATGTTGGGTCTTTCCAGTCTAACTGAATGCAGCTGAGTACTAGTACTTTACATGGAGCGACTGCCTATCTAACTTTCACAACCCAGTTAGTACTGGGTAAACACGATAGGCCTTGGTAAGACTGGTTGTCGGAGCCTATCAAAGATCTAGAAAAAACTTTTTAACAATAACCCTCCTTTTGGGCTTCGCCGCAGTCGGGTAATAAATAAAACCGATTTAAAAAAAAATACACAAAAAAATGAAAAATCAGTTTCTGAAGTCGGTGACTTTTGTTTCTTTGATTTCATTTTTTTGCCACCACACTGATGTTCATGGGTTATAATGTGGACAATGTAGCTTTTTTTTTAATTTTGTTGATTTTTCAAAAACCGCTTGTCCGATTTCAATAAAAAAAATATGGGACCATTTGGGAAGTATACCCTTTCCAACAAAAAAATAATTTTTCAAATCGGTTAGCAAGCGACGGAGTTATGCCCGAACAAACATAAAAAAAAACAAACATCTGAATTGAGAACCTCCTTTTTTTTAGAAGTCGGTTAAAAATGAGCTGGAACCAACGTCTTAAGAGTGTTATCGGTAAAAAATGTCAATTTTCATAAAATCGGGGTTTTTTAAAGTTAAATTACTAGAAACTGGCACGAAACCATTAAAAACCAATTTTAGTACCGCATTAAGCATATCTTTACATTGTATTTGTACGCGACTGGCCGACACAGCTCGGCGCTGCGTAATTTATTAGTAACTTTGAAATTTTATATTGTCGATAAAATAACTTTATGTAATTTTTTTTTTTACTGATTTTTGTTTTGCATGAACTCCACTTACAAACAGTGTATTTTTTAAAAGTTACTTCAGCCTTAATATTAAATAAAAATGATGTTTTATTTTGTAAAATTTAGGTTAAGAAAATATATTTTTTTTAGGTACTTAGTGAATTAAAATTACTTTTTTATTTTATACAATAACAATTACGGTATCTTTCCTTTTTCCACGTATTTTTTCCAGGCTTCTACGACTCATTGTTGATTCATAATTTCATTCCGAAATTCAGTCTTCCCGTATAATCTCAGAAATATGAGTTCAAAATAAGCTTTCATTTTGATATTTAATAACGTTTTTCAATTTTTATTCTTTACAAATACAATGTAAAGATATGCTTAATGCGGTACTAAAATTAGTTTTTAATAATTTCGTGCCAACTTCCAGTAATTTAACTTTAAAAAACCCCGATTTTATGAAAATCGACACTTTTTACCGATAACACTCTTAACGTGCTTTCCGAGGCCAGGAGGAAACTTGGTATGTAATGGGAGCATGAACTTTACATACAATTAACAAGCGTCAAAAAATGTACCCGATTTGTATAAACAAGAACAATGCCCTGACGACGGCGACGGCCAGCAGATAATTTGGCCAAAAAGATCGTACTGTGTTTTTACATAGTTTTAGTAAATGTAACGTATTTGTCTGTAGTTAGCGACACCAACGAATCGATAAAACATCACCACTAGAATTTTCACTTGAATTAATTTCAGGTGAAAATTCTTTGATTTATGCTTTACGTTATCTTGGCTTGCATATAAAATCTATTTACCTTTTAACTTGTGTTTTAGTTTGAATGTCAACTTAGGACTAATAAAACAAATCATATTCTCAGGTACATTATAGGTCAGTAACCTGTGCGGTTTACAAAGTCGTTGCCACACCACAAAAGCTATTCTCGTAGATAAGCTCAAGCTCTTCGTATTTTAGCACTTGCAGCTTCTATTTCTCAGAAAACGACAAGAAACTTGTGTGATACACAAACGCTAAGCACGTATGTAAGGCACCTGCCCCCCCTTGCCCCAAGATTAGCGAGTGATAGTAGGGAGAAACGAGTTGGCGAGTGTGTAGCTCGATTTTTTTGTCTTTCGGCTATGAGCGAGTACGCGAATAGGATGGGCGAATACTAGCTATTTTATAGGAGATTCTATGTAACTAGGTTTATTTCCATTAACTGGGCACATATCTAGACTCCGTGGTCCTAAGAAATTCTTTAAGCAAAAACCGAATAACACCTTTGCCCGACCTGATAATCTAACCCGGGACCTCGTACTTGCGGCTACTAGACCAACGAGGCAGTCCTAGGTTTAATAGCACATATATTACAAAAACGATGTAATCGAATACAGATTATTATTCTAATAAATACGTTCCATAAAGCACTCTCTTTGATAGGTCTTGTCGCTGCGAGAAACGGGAGTACTCTTGAGCGACAAAACATCCGAGAGCTAAGTACGTGTACATACACTGTGTTAGGTAAAATGGCGTCATATAGTGTTGCCAATGTGACGTTGTAAGTTTTAGTTATTAGGCCATTTGCACACCATTGCAACGTTGCAACGGACCGCGTTAATGTGGATGTAATAGAAGAGAATGAATGAAAACGGATTGCATTTCACGGTGGAATCGGGGTGGTTCGTAATGCATGCTAACTTAGTTTGGAAGTAAAGGGTTTATAGCAGTTACTTGCTCACAAGGTAAATAAACCTTGTGTATGGTTAAGCAACAATTGCCACAAATTTTTGACGTCTTTTTTGTGTGGTTAGTGCTTAACCTAGTTTCAGAATTTTTATGCCGCCCATGGGTTTCTGACTTGGCTTTATGCCGTCGAGCAATATCTCGTATGCATGCTGGTTTCCTTACGATGTTTTCTTTCACCGAAGCAAAAGATAATTATGAATCGAAAAATCAGAGGTTCGCGTGTTGGGTTCAAACTTCAGACCTTTTACCGTAAAGAGGTCTCTTTAATTTAAGCAATGTTTAAAACTTATGTAAATCATTAAAAGATTTTAAGTATGTCATTGTACCTTATATAGAGTGTCTTTTGCCAGTGACATGTTAATGTGACAGTAGATAAGTCCCAGCTCCATTTTATTATACAAAATGGTTCAGTAGTCTGTCATTTGCACGTCGATAGTCGGTTTTTCGAGAGACAGACCACGAACTGTTTGTAATTTTTTGATTCATTATGGGGTCTATCATCCCTTCTTTAAATCGGACGTCCTTAAAAACTGTGATAACACGAAAATATGAGATTTGAGAAGACTCGAGAAAAGCATTTAAGGTTTAGTGTGCAAAGCATGAGTAAACATGTTTTTAGTAAAATCTGTCTTCTGTGCCACTTGGTGACTTATTTTTGCAGTACCTACACTTACGTTGGATTAAAAAAAAATATAAATGATATTTGAGTCATTAATTTGATTAGCCTTTTACCAACTATATTAGGGTCGGCTTCAAGTCTCTAACCGGATGCAGCTGAATACCAGAATTTTACATGGAGCGACGGAGTTATGACGGACGACTGCATGGCTTCTCTTTACAAGTTTTAGAAAACTGTGTGTCAGACTATTTCCTACTACACTCGTATCACAATAATTAATTGCAAACCTGTTCTAATCCCACATAATATCCGTTTAGCTCACATTGAACACACATTAGTACGAAGATAATGAGAATATTATTCAAATATATCTCATTCATACACGATAATTATTTAACATTAATTATGGCGTCGGCTACCGATGCGTATGATTTGCATAAATATGCATAATTCCTAATATCAAAATATCAACAAATTATCGCTGTGTCGCATCTGGGCTATGGCATAAGTACAAATAGATTTTGTGTATTAATGCTTCGTTATTTGCTTTATTTGTGTTCTGGGACTTGTGCAAGTTGTTTGAAAGTAGGTAATAGCAGATTCGGAGTTGCTTTCGGACAGATTGAAAAAGCACTACTTATCTAGTTTTAAAATATCATTGTTCTTCTGCCCTTATACCAAACTATTTGGGGTCGGCACAGCATGTCTTCTTCTATCTAACCATAATATCATTCTTCACAAAGTCCATTCATCGTCTTTAGTCTTCCTTTCCTCTTATAGCCATCTACAGTCATATCATACTCATGATATTCCTCACTATATTTTTCTGATTCCTCGGCATCACATGTCCATGCCACGATAACTTATTATCACACAACTTTTCGGTGACGGTCTACTCTTAAAATTTAAAATACATTTAGTTTTAAATTACTGTGATCATGGAATTCATTTAATTTTAATGAATTTCTATGTACTGAAAATCTTTATTTTAAGCTGTACAAGTTAATTTTAAGTCTTATAGTCTAATCGTGGCCTAAACAAAAGCGAGAATATACTTCAATAAATATAATAATTAAAACGAAATAAATTACAGACATTACCTGCTCATCAATAATCCACATTTAAGTTCAATGACAAGCGTGCCTGCCCTGAAGAGAAGCTAACTATAGAATTCTAATCACCCGAGACAGCCTTGTAATAATAAAGTAATGAAGAGATCGAATTTATCAATTGGTACCTGCCAGACTGTATATAATTTGATTTATTTTAAGCCGATAAGTGCGTGACTAGCGAGACGCCTACTAACACAGAAGTATCGAAGAAGAAGACAAAACGGTTGAAATTTCATCAGATGATATAATGGAGCTAACTAAGCGTGAGTAACTAAGCACACGTCCCTTGAGGAAGCAGAAGAGGCTAGAATGGATCATCATCATCATCATCATCAGCGTATTAATGTTCCTAATGCAGGGACACAGGCATCCTCCTTTGAGAGGAAATGGGCTATCTTCCACGCGGACCCAGTGCAGATTGGTAGATGTCACAAGTCTTGTATTTTTATTATTAAACGGTTTTTAAACGGTTTTATTTAGCTCACCCCGTTTGTTTTTTTCTTGGATCAAATTTAGTAATTCAAATTTCACCCACTTCCAGTCAACCGATTAATCTGAAATTTTGTATACACTTTGGATTTTGGTGACAATACAATTATGTTTATTCATTATCATTATAAATTCAAGATGGCCGCCGCTACAAAATGGCGGATAATTTATGTTTTATTAATCCCATCAATATGGGTATCAAATGAAAGGGCTCAACAAGCAGAATACAAATACTATAAAAAATTGAAATCCAAGATGGCGGCCGCTACAAAATGGCGGATAACGTAGGTTTTATCAATCCCATCAATATGGGTATCAAATGAAAGGGCTCAACAAGCAGAATACAATATACTATAAAAAATTGAAATACAAGATGGCGGCCGCTACAAAATGGCGGATAACGTAGGTTTTATCGATCCCATCAATATGGGTATCAAATGAAAGTGCTCAACCAGTATAATACAATATACTATATAAAATTAAAATCCAAGATGGCGGCCCCTTTAAACAGAATGCGAAATAAAAACTAAAAACTAGAAAATAAAAAAATAGGTAAAAAAACTTTTTAAGTTAAACGGTTTTATGTTAAACATACATTGCAATGTTTAAGATAAATGTACTAAAAACCAAAAAATAATAAAATAGAAAACCGTGGGGCACGTCAATTGTCTACAATCGTTGATTAAAATCATATTAATAATAATTAAGTCGATAATTTGTACCTAGACAATTGACGTGCCCCACGGTTTTCTATTTTATTATTTTTTGGTTTTTAGTACATTTATCTTAAACATTGCAATGTATGTTTAACATAAAACCGTTTAACTTAAAAAGTTTTTTTACCTATTTTTTTTTGGTTTTAGGACATGCCGGTTTCCTCACTATGTTTTCCTTCACCGTTAGAGTAGATAGGCAGCCCTAGAGTGGATAGACACAGCATAACAACAGCTAGGGAAGTTCATTATTGCAGCGTGTTAATTCTAAAAAACACTTCCTGGTATGCACTTAAGTGGTTGGTGTATAAATAGTTGTACCAAACTCGCGTGACCTATTCTAACACAATTTCTTATAATAACTTCTTAAATGTCAAAGTATTTACGGCGTCGGAAGTGAACTCTATTTTTGGCTCACCGCAATACCATTTGCTTCCACATTAGGGATGTTTATCGAAACAAATTCCCCTGCCGAACTTTGTCGCGGTTCCCTGCATGTTTTGTTGGAGTAATCTGTCCCCTGAGGCCACGAACATCCGTGGACAACTTACTGCTCCGCGTATACGCATTCCAGACGTTCACTGGTTTGAATAAGTTCGCAGGCGAGTCGAGTAAGCGAGTATGTTGGCAACGTGTAAACGAGGCTTGTGGTGTTTGAAACTAAACACAAATCTGTAATAATTATACAAATGTGTGTGTAGTACTCCGTCGAGTTTTGATTGATGATATATTCACAGTTATCTCCTATTAATTGAATAAATGGCTTTTGCTGGGTACCTAACGATTTTTTTTAAAGTTTTATTTTATAATGCCCAATCCTAGGAATCCAATCCTAGGAATATTATTTTATTATATTATACGCCAATCCTAGGAATATTTATTATATTATTTTATCGTACAAAGTGTAAATGGAACTAAGTAACTCTACGGAAAAAATATTGCTGCATGGGTACCTAACGATTTTTTTGGACGTTTTATTTGTAAGACTCAATGTAATACACTCAAAATCGAAATTGAAATCGTGCTATATGGTTTGATTTGTCTGTGATGATTTGGTTTTCTAAGTACACTCGCGGGCGGAGTTGCGGGCAGAGTTTGTTACAAAATATACGATCCATACTCTTAGTGTTTTATTGATAAAATACAAAAAAGCACTTCTACATCTTCAGTACTGAGTTTATTTTATTTACTTTAGTGAAACTCAATCAATGTTCGGATAGAATATGAGTGGCTTCTATTCGATATTATAGAAGTAGGTAAAGTTAAGTTAATAACTTAACTTTACCGGTATCAAAATATCAGCACCAGTTTATTTAAAATGCCAATTTTAAATAAACTGGTGCTGAGACCAGTTTACTTTCTTTATTTTTGGAGGGTCGGAAATCATCAAATGACTCCTCCCACTTCCCCACCCGCTAGAGCGGTAGGGAGTGTCAGACTTCTAATGACTAAAAACAACCCGTAGCCCCGACGGGAAAATAAATTACCTCAGGCCAAGTTTCTACTACACCGAAGACGTAGACGAGAGTAGAGCGGAAAGGAGGTGTGTGAAGCCCGTCGGGGCTGTGGCTTGTCGAAAGGATAACGCGGCTCCGACACAAGGGCGAAGAAGGAACATGGGTTTGGTTTTTAGTCAGTAGAAGTCTGACACTCCCCTTCGCTCTGCCCAAGAGCGGAGGGGGGTTATTCGATGATTTTCCACACACCAAAAAAAAAAGGCGTGTGAAAACCGACTAATCACATTGGTTGAAATTCATATCGAGTCTCTGATCTCTCCTGTGGTTGTAAACGCCCAAAACATCTCGAAACCCAAAGTCAAACTATGAAGGTAAAAACACAGCACAAGTGATTCTTATCGATCTAAGAAAAGAAGAAATATCTATTCGCGTAACAGATTTTTATAGCGTCAAATACACTTAACCAAATACAAAAATGATATTGTCCTTTGTCCTATTCAGTAGCCCGAGTACCTTAAACAAACTAAAATAGTCCTCATATCTATGGGACGAGAGGCTGTCTAAGAATATTACACACTCGCCACTAGCTACTAATATAATGCCGCGGCCAGCGTCACTATTCATATTTTTTCCGTAAAAAAATACACTGACGGGATTTTAGACCCCTTTTAAGAGCAAATTGCTTTCAGCGGTAACAGAGTAATGGGTATGACGTTCACCCCTGTTTCAAAATTATAGGTTGCAGTTCAGATAGTTAATCGCATACCTATTACATATAATCATAGGCTCCCAAACGTGCCTATTAATCGATAAATCGAATTATAGGAAGTCTCTAATCGAGGCTAATGCCAATGCTAATTACCAATGAGTATGATTACACCTAATCAAACTGTGTAAGCATGTAAATTAGCTTTATAGGTAAGCTTAGATTATGAATTGGTGACATCGAACGTGGAGTGAATCCAGCCAGGATATTGATAACCACAAAGCTGGTAGCATCAAAAACGGTGCTAATAAAATTCGTGGAGCCAAAAGTGCGTTGACCGTCTCCAAACACAACAGTTTCTATATGTCATTAGTGCCGTAGTGCGAGTGAACGGTGACAACCGTTTTCGCTCGATCTGTATAGAAAGTGTTGATGTCCCCTCTAGAAGCATCCGCCGGCGTCTCCTTGCTCTGAGATGATAACAGATAGCTCAAAAAGATTACACTTGATCCCCGGTCATAACCTCGCTCGTAAATCTTGGAATAAAGCCCTGACGTTAAACCTAAGATAGTCTCAGACAAGAGAATGTACTAACCCATTTTGACTCAATCAAGATTTCTGAAAGATTCTATTCACAGTAACTGGCGCACAAGTGAATAGTACAGTAAAAGGCAACCCCTGTGACTTGTCTGCGATTTGACTGATGTGAATGCGCCATTTGCCTCAGGGAAAGGGGACTGATATGCCTTATGCTGAGTTTCACTCCTGCCTTCAGGCGAAGACATCTTGACAATTCGTACATTCGTACATACTTAGTAACTTGTACCGTTCGCACGGTTCTTTGAATATCTGGATATTGTGTTAAATTCCTGTGTGAATAATGTAGACTGTATATTTTCATTTATTTAGTGTAACTTTCGCAAATTATGATTAATGAGTCGTGTGTAATGTTATGTTCAATTTGCAGAGATGAAGGAAACCAGATGTTAATCTTCTTGTGTAAGTAATATGAGGTTTTGAGGAATGTTTTGTGTTTCCACGTTGTTATTGGAGCAATTACACAATATGCTTTTCTTGTAGCCCTGCGTTTGTTTGTAATCTTATTGTAAAGTAATGAAATAATAGAAATGAGACCATACATACCAGAAAATATTCAATATGCTGTGTAGGCGTAAATTCAAAGTACATTTGTTAAAGGTGGCCGTTTGGACAAATTTAAAAGCTTGACACACAAACAAGTAAAAGGTCAAGAATTCATGACATATTCCAGACGACCGCTTAATGGCCCACGGTTTAATAGAAGATTGATCGAAAATAAAATTAAGTGACGACGAAAAACGATAAAGAAATATCGAGTAAATGTGTAAACATCCCTGCGTCGGTGGACATTTGCATTCCTTGTAGATTTATACGACAGCTAGACATCATTACTCACTTAAAAAAACTGGAGATGACGGAAAAAGGAAAGACAGCTCTTTGTTATATACGTTTTATTTTCGGTGGAAAATATTGAAAACAACCCGAGGCGTATAATTAAACTTTCACAAATAAGCTGTCACAGAAATGGAAAAATGTATTTCAATGGTAACATTTTAAAAATAAACTGGGTGGATTTGTTTCAGCGGAATCACTTAATAATGCGGATGGCACGAGTGGCAAGACCGCGGCTCGCACTAGGTAAATTCGGCCGACGACTGGTTGGGTCGGGACGTCCCTTCACGGCTTCATCCCGAAAAATACGTGAGATCGCCGGATCTTTATGTACTGTTTGTGAATCCGACCGTCGATGTTTCAACCCTTCAAGGCTTCAGTACCTATAATATAAAAAGTTATTTCGAGTTCCGTCCCGACAATTTTTCATGCTTAGGGTCGGCGACGGAAAATACGTATTAGCCTCTACCAGCTATTTCGTATTATGTTTCTATTTTACAAGATTTCATTGGAAAACGCCACAATACTTTGTTTTATGTACACCGTACACGTACCAGCTTTGAGGTTTCTTAATGAGAATTCCGATAGGAATAAACGTTTGAGTACTAGCAACGAATTACTTTGACCGACAAATTATTTATTTAATGATGGAGAGAAATGTGATTTGTGTGATATTTGTGAGTCTAGTCCGACATAGCACTCATATGATTATACGTATGAGTTCTATGTCGGACTAGTCTGAGACTAATAAATTGACTTATAATGAAGCATGAACAGAACTAAATTGATAGGAGTGTAACTACAGTGATAAATCAATATGATGAACGTTGTCATCGTTCGGGACCGACAGCTAAAAGAAATGTGTGGCAAACGGTGCGTAAATCGAAGCATCATCATTACTTATGTTTGGTATCGACAATTTAATTTATTGTGAAACGGAGGCTGCCTTGCTTTTGTCTTTCATAGATTGATACCATTACAAAAGGGAATAACGGTCTACCATTCCCTTTTGTAAGCACATTGCCAAATTGAAAGGAACGCGCTGTTCAATGCTGGAAATCAGAGCTTTGGTTATACGCAATCTATTTGTATACCTGAGGATTTACTCGGAATACGTAAGCTGAATTTTGCGTTAAATGCAGACAATTAAACCTTCTATGTCACACCTGCTTTATATGTCACAATTTAAAGTGATTAAAGTGCCACATAATTAAAATTACGAGTTGGTAGAAGACCCCAGCTTGACCGCTGCTCGTGACGTTTTGGCAACTTGACACTAAAATTAACTACGAAACGTTGTTTATCGCAAAACACGCTCCAACGACCACGTAGCGAAAATTATCTATCTAATCCTATGTTATTTACACATACAAAATAATATAGCAATTCATAGAGCGTAGGTGTAGGAAAATACAGCTAAAACGTGAGGTCGGGGGGATGTGTTCCGGAATTTTCCGACAAATGATCGGTCCCGCTCGGAAAGTTTCAAATTACGGTCGGGCCAACGCTTTGCTTTTAGTTCACTGAAATATTATACGCGATCACTCGTTTGGATTCTAAATTACTTTTGTAATTAAAATTCTCAGTAAAATGTCTAGAGCAGCTACTCCAATTTAAAATTGACGGATATGAGAGTTCAATGCGCAAAGTTAAAGCAGATTGTTGAAATTGGAGAGTTGAAAAAATCCGGTTGCAGTCGGTAAAGCCTTAAATTCGCTGACGAGGCTCAGTGGGTGCGCCGGGTTCCGCTCGCCTCGCGGATCCTGACAGCCTGATTACAAAGTTTCAACAGAATGATGCCGAGAAAGATTTTTTAATGAATATTAATTCCTTTCAAGTTAAACAAAGTTTGTTCTTGGCGCGGATCGGTAATTGCTTCGTTTTTCGTTTACGCTGAAATTCTTAATCTTCTCCCGTTGTCGAAATGCTAATACAGCTGAATTGATTTTCGCACTCTGAGCCTTTGTTTTGATTGATGGAATCCGGTAATATTATATACCTGTCCGGAGTAACAATGAACTTTCCGGCGTTCAACAGCATTGATCCTTGTGAACGTAATTTCCATCCTTCCGTTTTGTAAATACCAAAAATTGTTAAATGAAAATGGCTCAAGATTATTCCTACCTATAAAAATACAAAACATGATACTATAGCATAGCGGAGGAGGAAAAACAAGAAACGGTAACTAGCTGGAGGGCTGAGAGGAAAATAGTCATGTAATCATAATGAATATTATTTTTTCTGGTTTATGTTTGTAAAAAGGTTTTCGCAATTTGGATAAGTCATTACAAGTTCTTACCCACGTTATTTTTTTGTGTATAAAAGAGAAAACGAAATTCTGATGTAATTATTTATTCTGCATGTCAAGTGGATTAATAAACAGAAGCATTTTCAACATGTAATAATTTTCGATTTTCGTTCATATTTCGTCATGAATTTCAGCTACCATGTTATGTTACAAACAACTCGCTACATATAAAATACTTTATGATATCCTCCGGGAGTCCAGGATAACTAACTTTCCACATTAACAGACTGATGCCTTGTTGGTCTAGTGGTCGCAAGCGCGACTGCAGAGCATAAGGTTCTATGTTAGATTACCAGATCAGGCAAAGTGTTTTTTGGTTTTTCCTCTGTCTAACACGGAGATTACTAACAGGCGTGCATGATTTTGTGTTATACATTGACTGGTCGCATTTATTCTCATCGATAAAAACAAGAACTACGGGACCAAAAAATATGTATTTGCACGTTAGGTACGCCGTAATGTAGAATACCGGAAGGAAGTATTTTTTGACATTTCAAGATCCTTATTACTTATTCACTAGGATAATTACAAAGACCCCTTAAGAACTTGAAGCTTGAACAAAAACGAAGATTGTATAAAGCTAGTAACTTAATGGGTCCTGGCTTTATGAAACCGTACCTATGTTAGTAGGTAGGTACAAGGAGGCTGTGAGGCCTTTGGTCCATGTGTTACAGTTGGCATAGTGCCTAATGCCTGATGGCGGAATGAACATGGAAAGGTACAGACCTCGTAATGGATCGTCCATCTTGTGTTTACGTAGCTTCCTGTCTACACAGATGTATATTAATTTGTTTGCGTAGAAATGTAGCTATGCATTTTTATCATTTCATGTACTACCGAGTTCACCGGGATACTTACGCCCAAATACTCAAACGTCACTCAATTTTAAGTTGCACTTAAATTCTCGTGTTGTCTTTCTTACTTTATCGCAGAGTGACAGAGATAGCAGGAGTTTTGAGGGTTACTTATAATTGAGTGACGTTTGAGTATTTGGGCGTTAGGACCATATTGATCTTTCTTGGTCGTGTAGTTAGTGCCTAATAAACTGGTGTCAGAGTTTGAGTTCGGGGTAATTTTGCCCATTCTTCTTTGGTAAAAAACCAATTTCTACTGCAATAAATTAAAAGGAAAACATTGTTGAACTAATATTTCGTTACTTTGAATTCCATAATTGCAGATCAAACCTACATCCATACTAATATTATAAATGCGAAAGTAACTCTGTCTGTCTGTCTGTCTGTCTGTCTGTCTGTCTGTCTGTCTGTTACTCTTTCACGCCTAAACGGCTGAACGGATTTTGATGAAATTTGGTATGGTGATAGATGATAACCTAGAAATGGACATAGGCTATAAATAATCACGCCATCGTTCTTAGGGGGTAGGCAGTAGGCAGATAACTAAATTGAGTTAGTGAGTTTTAGTCGTTTTTGTTGGGACTTTTGCTCTTTCACGTCTAAACGGATGAACGGATTTTGATGAAATTTGGTATGGTGATAGATGATAACCTAGAAATGGTCATAGACTATAAACAATCACGCCATCATTCTTAGGGGGTAGGCAGTAGGCAGATAACTAAATTGAGTTAGTGCCTTTTTGTCGTTTTTGTTGGGACTTTTGCTCTTTCACGTCTAAACGGCTGAACGGATTTTGACGAAATTTGGTATGGTGATAGATGATAACCTAGAAATGGTCATAGGCTATAAATAATCACGCCATCGTTCTTAGGGGGTAGGCAGTAGGCAGATAACTAAATTGAGTTAGTGATTTTTAGTCGTTTTGGTTGGGACTTTTGCTCTTTCACGTCTAAACGGCTGAACAGATTTTGATGAAATTTAGTAAGGTAATAGATGGTTACCTAAAAACGGATATAAGATCAAAATGATCACGTCATCGTACTTAGGGGGTAGGAAGTAGGCAGAAAACTGAATTGAGTTAGTGATTTTTTTATGGTTTTTGCTGGGAGTTTTGCTCTATCATGCCTAAACGGCTAAACGGATTTTGATGAAATTTAGTTAAGTGATAGATAGTAACCTAGAAAAGGATATGGGCTATTAATATTCATGCTATCTTACTTAAGGCGTAGGCAGTAGGCAGAAAACTAATTAAGTTAGTGATTTTTAATCGTTTGTTTTAAAAGTTTACCTCATTCACGCCTTAACGTCTGAACGGAATTTTATAAGACTAGGTTAATATAAAGATAGAATCCTAGGCACGGACACAGGCTACTTTTTACGGCGGGAAAATACCTCATTCCCGCGGAAATCTAGCGTGATCGTGTCAAGAAGCGCATGACGCCATAGCTACTGAAATGATTTTGATGTTTTTTTTTTTAACTGAGTGTTACTAAGACTTCAAGTTAGTATTTGATCACTTTTCTAACTTAGAGGGTCGGTAGGCGCCATAATTTAGGGAATTTATGATAAGATTTTGTTGCAGCTGTCTTTATTTAACAGTTTTACTTGGATCGAAACTTAGCGACATTCCATCACACTACTTAACATACAGGGTAGGAAGGTACCAAAATTCAGACTACTTTTTACTTCGGGAAAATATCTCACTCCCACAGGAACCTATACACAGCTTCCTATCTACAACATTAAAACTCTGTCTAGAATCACATTACGCCAAAACTACTGATCTGATTTGTATACGATTTTTTATTCAACTGACTGTTACATTACATACAGATAAAATCTAATTACCTACACCACAGAATCATTATAGTACTACATAACTAGCTACGCTTTAAACTTGAGGAGGTAATTAGATAGACTCAGTAATCAATCATAGTGATAAGTTAATACTCATTTTAGACAAAGAAACGGATAGGTAATCAGTTCATCACCGAAATTATAACACCTACACTTAGTTTGTTTACTATTCAACGAGGGAAAATCCTGGATTATAAATGCGAAAGTAACTCAGTCTGTCTGTCTTTCTGTCTGTCTGTCTTTGCTTCACGCCGAAACTACTGAACCGATTTGTGTGAAATTTGGTACAGACATAGTTTGGAACTTGAGAAAGGACATAGGATAGTTTTTTTTTTTTTCGCGAGAGAAACCAAAAATCTGCCGGAAGTCACTATTCCACGCGAACGAAGTCGCGGGCAAAAGTCCATACTATAATATTATAAATGCGAAAGTAACTCTGTCTGTCTGTCTGTCTGTCTGTCTGTCTGTCTGTCTGTTACTCTTTCACGCCTAAACGGCTGAACGGATTTTGATGAAATTTGGTATGGTGATAGATGATAACCTAGAAATGGACATAGGCTATAAATAATCACGCCATCGTTCTTAGGGGGTAGGCAGTAGGCAGATAACTAAATTGAGTTAGTGAGTTTTAGTCGTTTTTGTTGGGACTTTTGCTCTTTCACGTCTAAACGGATGAACGGATTTTGATGAAATTTGGTATGGTGATAGATGATAACCTAGAAATGGTCATAGACTATAAACAATCACGCCATCATTCTTAGGGGGTAGGCAGTAGGCAGATAACTAAATTGAGTTAGTGCCTTTTTGTCGTTTTTGTTGGGACTTTTGCTCTTTCACGTCTAAACGGCTGAACGGATTTTGACGAAATTTGGTATGGTGATAGATGATAACCTAGAAATGGTCATAGGCTATAAATAATCACGCCATCGTTCTTAGGGGGTAGGCAGTAGGCAGATAACTAAATTGAGTTAGTGATTTTTAGTCGTTTTGGTTGGGACTTTTGCTCTTTCACGTCTAAACGGCTGAACAGATTTTGATGAAATTTAGTAAGGTAATAGATGGTTACCTAAAAACGGATATAAGATCAAAATGATCACGTCATCGTACTTAGGGGGTAGGAAGTAGGCAGAAAACTGAATTGAGTTAGTGATTTTTTTATGGTTTTTGCTGGGAGTTTTGCTCTATCATGCCTAAACGGCTAAACGGATTTTGATGAAATTTAGTTAAGTGATAGATAGTAACCTAGAAAAGGATATGGGCTATTAATATTCATGCTATCTTACTTAAGGCGTAGGCAGTAGGCAGAAAACTAATTAAGTTAGTGATTTTTAATCGTTTGTTTTAAAAGTTTACCTCATTCACGCCTTAACGTCTGAACGGAATTTTATAAGACTAGGTTAATATAAAGATAGAATCCTAGGCACGGACACAGGCTACTTTTTACGGCGGGAAAATACCTCATTCCCGCGGAAATCTAGCGTGATCGTGTCAAGAAGCGCATGACGCCATAGCTACTGAAATGATTTTGATGTTTTTTTTTTTAACTGAGTGTTACTAAGACTTCAAGTTAGTATTTGATCACTTTTCTAACTTAGAGGGTCGGTAGGCGCCATAATTTAGGGAATTTATGATAAGATTTTGTTGCAGCTGTCTTTATTTAACAGTTTTACTTGGATCGAAACTTAGCGACATTCCATCACACTACTTAACTTATAGGGTAGGAAGGTACCAAAATTCAGACTACTTTTTACTTCGGGAAAATATCTCACTCCCACAGGAACCTATACACAGCTTCCTATCTACAACATTAAAACTCTGTCTAGAATCACATTACGCCAAAACTACTGATCTGATTTGTATACGATTTTTTATTCAACTGACTGTTACATTACATACAGATAAAATCTAATTACCTACACCACAGAATCATTATAGTACTACATAACTAGCTACGCTTTAAACTTGAGGAGGTAATTAGATAGACTCAGTAATCAATCATAGTGATAAGTTAATACTCATTTTAGACAAAGAAACGGATAGGTAATCAGTTCATCACCGAAATTATAACACCTACACTTAGTTTGTTTACTATTCAACGAGGGAAAATCCTGGATTATAAATGCGAAAGTAACTCAGTCTGTCTGTCTTTCTGTCTGTCTGTCTTTGCTTCACGCCGAAACTACTGAACCGATTTGTGTGAAATTTGGTACAGACATAGTTTGGAACTTGAGAAAGGACATAGGATAGTTTTTTTTTTTTTCGCGAGAGAAACCAAAAATCTGCCGGAAGTCACTATTCCACGCGAACGAAGTCGCGGGCAAAAGCTAGTTAGGTAATAAGTCTTAAATAAACAGATATGACATTTTTATTTGTATGATTATTTATTTATTATAATGTCTTATCAATCTTCGTTAGCTGCAATTATCAAAGACATTAAAAATAATACTTAGCGCCCCCTCCATTCCCCAACCCAACCTCTTTGCAAAGAGGAAAGTATAAAAAAGTAATGTTAAGATATTAGGGTGGCTTAACTCAGCTACTCTTAATTAGGTGCTCAGTATTTTCCCTATCATTTGTAATCTCGAATGTTCTGAGATTTGTCAGTTGTCAGATAAAAAAAGCTAACAAAGTGCGAGTCGGACTCGCGCACCGAGAGTTCCCAACTTGGGAAGGAAAAGTATTTTTTCCATTATCAAAGATGGTAATTTTATTTATATAAATATCATGATGGTAATTTTATTTCTATAAATATTTTTCGAAGTGAAAAACGATATGTCACGTAATTAAAAACATATTTCGACTAATGTAAATATCGCTTTTTACTCTTAATCTGAAATACGCAGCTGCAAAAGACAGGCAATAATATCAAATCAAATTGATTTGTGTTTTTTTTATTAAGTTTTCCTTTTGTAATTGTTCCATATTCCTTCCTTATTGTGTGTAACCTATGTAACTATTATTGTTTACTCGCTCCTGTAGCACAGGTCTATCACCTAGCACAAGAGTCAGAGACTTCCTACAGTAACCGCTTTCTTGTGTAGGTAATAATCATTATTCTTTATTTGTAGAACTGAAGCTGCCTTACAAGTAATCTGTATTTGTAATCAAATTTGTATTTGTATTTGTAATCTGTACATTATTCAACATATTATTATGTATTTAGGATAAGGTCCTTGGTGGAGTTATGAGAGTAGCGGCTGCGAAGGACCAATAAGCGTTGTGTAAGCTATCAGGAGTGTATGTTGCCGACTGGTTTTATAATATAGGATGGGTGGGACTTACTTGCAGTTTGAAGGATCGCCCGTAACGATGGCTGGCGACTGGAAAGCGCCGTGTAGAGGTCTTGGATGTGGTTTCTTCCCAGCACTGCACTTTACTGTTTTTATTGTCCCACTTGTGTCGGCCGACACTCACAGATTGGTTATTTGGTTTTATGTTTGCGATGCGCACCGCAATAACTAAGCGGTATCGCGTAAAGAGGTGTTAAGCCGTTGAAGACAGTTGAAGATGTGAATTTTGAAGTAATCCTTTTCATCATGGCGTGGCTTTCTTCCTCACCTCGGAAGCTCGCCTCATTGGACGTTGGAGGCAATACTCCTTTCTCTTTCTGGCGCATGTAGGCGGTGTAAGAGGGAAGGAGAGGGGTAGATAAAACCAGTTTAGACAACATGACAGGAAATATATAACGTAGTAAAGTGTTTCGGATATTTTAATGTAGTGTGGGATACGTACCACGTTCGGAAATATTATAGAAACGTATGCTACATAAACTTGCGTAAGCATCCTGCCCGGTTTTGAGGATATGTAGTATTCTCAAAAGGAAAGAAGTTACATTAAAACGGACTAGGAGAGAGAAAAATATTTAAATATGTTAACTACAGCTAAATTAGGTTATTGATTACAGAGTGAAACTATTGAGAAGGTAAAGGACACAATTTTACAACGGGTCTCTTGAAGGAGCCACTGCATGTCTTCACCATAGCAACGCGGGTTGTCCCATCCCTGCCGGGGAAAACTTCGGTAATTATGCCCATTGGCCAACGTAACGGAGGGACATCATCCTGATGCATGAGAACCACCGTACCAATCTCAATATTGTCTGTGGCATTCAACCATTTTTGCCTAACTTGTAAGTTATGTAGATATTCTATCCGCCATCGTCTCCAAAAGCTGCAAACCATTTGGTCAAGCAATTTTTTGCGGCAAGTTAGAGAACTCGTTGTTTCGGGAACGTTCACGACAGGCAACGAGGTCAACGGAGAAGCCATTATAAAATGCGCGGGAGTAAGCGGCTCTGGGTACGGATCCTCATTCAGGACGCAGAGCGGTCTAGAATTTAGAACTGCCTCAATTTCAGTGAGAACAGTCGAAAGCTCCTCATAAGTAAGAAGTTGAGAACCGATAACACGGTATAAATGAGTTTTAATTGATTTAATATTAGATTCCCACAACCCTCCAAAGTGGGGAGCGCGGGGTGGAATCAATTTCCACTCTATGCGGTGGCGGTTAGCAAGTAGTTCTTGCAATTGAGCCTTGGCTCCAACGAAATTTGTTCCGTTGTGCGGTGAGGAATGAATCCATGAAAGTGAAATTGTAGAATCGAAAAAGGCGAATATTTTGTTAATAGCGGTACGAGAGCGGTAAGTGTCATAAACTAATTTAATTAAGTTCGACAAAAGAACAGCGGCGCAAAGCTCTAGACGAGCCAGAGATACGACCTTAACAGGTGCAACTTTGGATTTAGCACACACCAAATTTACGTGAGTGTTACCATTTGTGTCAGTGACATGTAAGTATATGACGCAGCCATACGCATTCATGCTGGCGTCAGCAAAACCTACTATATTTGTCATGCAACCCATAGCAACGGCTACATGACGCGGCAATTTTAAAGAAGAAAGTAGAGGCAGTTGCTCTTTAAATTTTTGAAAGAGAAGTACAATAGAATCGGGTGGAGTTTCATCCCAATCTGTGTTTAATTTCCATAATTCTTTTATGAGTAACTTCGCGAATACGACTACAGGAGCTACCAGACCGAGGACATCCCACAGACGAGCAATAGTGGAAAGTATGGAGCGTTTAGTACAACTTTTATCCAAGTTAGATGTAGTAAAGGTGAAACAATCCTCGGAAGGAATCCATTTTAGTCCGAGAATTTTTCAATTATCCCCGTCAGAGAAGTTAATAGAAGAGCGATTGGAGTGTGGAATAGCCTCCAGTAGTTCCGAGGAATTACTTGCCCACTTAGTAAGGTCGAAGCCCCCCGCCTTAAATAAGGCGATAAGTTCAGTGGAAAGAATCTTGGCTTCCTCCAGAGTAGAAGTCGAGTTAGCCAAGTCATCCATGTATAGTTCATGAGAGGCGACAATGGATGCGCGCGGGAAGCGATGTTTTTCATCCTCTGACAGCTGGCGCACAGTGCGCATGGCTAGAAATGGGCTGGGCTTAAGCCCGAACGCAACTCGGTTAAATTGAAATTCGCGAACAGGCTCAGCGGTATTGAATCGAAATAATATTTTCTGGTATTTTCGATGCTCATCAATAACAGCAATTCGAAGATACATCTGTTTTATATCAGCTGTAACTGCAATAGGGAATAAGCGGAAATTTAGAAGTAATAAAAATATGTCCGCCTGTAAATTCGGCCCTGTGTGTAACAAGTCGTTCAATGACACGCCATTATGAGACTTGGCGCTCGCGTCAAGGACGATACGTACTTTAGTAGTTTGTTTATCATTCCTAATAACAGGGTGATGCGGTATGTAATAACCCGTAGTCTGATCAGCAGCGCTGGGTGTAGTTTCAGTTAAATAATTTTGATCAATATATTCTTGGATTATTTCGTTATAACTAGCGCGCAAAGCAGGGTCGCGAAGCTTAGTTTTTTCCAAATTAATTAAGCGTCGATAAGCGACAGCATAAGAATTTCCGAGTGAATCTGGATTCTTACAGAATGGTAACGCAGTACAATACCTACCACTGGAGTCATGTGACACAGTTGAAACGTACAGCTGTTCACATTCCCGTTCAGCGGGGCTCATAAAAGATTTTGAAGGTATTTCTTCGATGTTCCAAAATTTATGTAAAGATTCGTCTAATGACATAAAACAATGAGAATCTATATTTAACGCGGTAGAAAAATATGAAGCGGTATTTAAATCTGCGGAACTGTTGTTTTTGTTGGATAAACAAGAGGGTACCTCACCCATAAGAATGTAACCAAACACTGTTTCAATTGCGGAAGGCGCGGTAGGTGAGATAATTTTATTGTTAAGAAGTAAATATGGGAACAGCTTTGCCCCTAGAAGTAATTCAACCTCACCGGACACGTGCCACAGGGGGTCCGCTAGCGGCAATTCAAATAAATGTTGCACTTCAGAGGTGTCAACAAAGTGAGATGGTAATTTATCTGTTATACAATCAACAACAAGAGCGGTTATTTTAAAAGAAGAAGAAAGAAGAAGAAGTTTTATTTTTAGCAGTAACCTTTATCTCAACGTAACCTATGATAGGCCGCGAAGAGGTTCCTACACCCTTTATAACTGAATTTGAAAGCGATATAATATTTAATTGCAGTTTTTTACAACAAGCTAAAGTTATTATGTTGTTTTGTGAAGCGTTATCTATTAAACATCTTACAGAAACGTATTTGTTATGTTTGTTGTCAACATAGACCTGTGCTGTCGACAAAAGTACAGTAGTGCGTGGTATGTCTGTGCCTAAGCGTGAACATGCACACAGCGCCACCTGTTGTGAATGCGTGGAGCTAGGCACAGCGTCAGTCGATACCGATCGCGGCGACTGCGATGAACTTTGTTCCAGATGTAAGAGAGAATGGTGTTTTTTATTACACGTCCTGCAAGTATGTATCGATTTACACTGTGAGGCAGTGTGCGTTGCACTAAGACAATTCACACATCCACGTTTGGTTTTAATAAAGTCCAAACGCGCGTTGGCTGAGAGTGACTGGAATGTTGGGCATAAATAAAGCCTCCAATGGTCATTCTTATTGCAATGTAAACAAGTTTGATTATTATCACAAGCAACAAAAGTATGAACTGTACTATCACGTGACTGATTACGGTATGAATTATTTTTGTTAAGATTTACAGACGAAGTCCGTGAAGAAATAGTTCTGTCTAATATTTTAACTTGCGATTTTATGAACTCAACGAAATCCGTATAAGTAGGAATATCCGTATCTCTCATATGCATTTCAAATAAATGTATGGTAGCGGGATCTAATTTTTTCAAAGCTAAATTTAATAATATGAAATCCTTTATGTCATTAATTTCTAATTGTTCTAATGCCGAAACAGACGCGTGAAAACTTTCAATGAAACTATTTAGAGAAGCGGAATTATTAGTTGCGGGTTTAATATTCAATATATTAGACATATAATGTGAGCCTAGTGCTCGCTTATCTTGATAGGTACTTTTGAACCAAACTGTTCCAAATGGATGCATAATTTTCTCCGGACGGAATAATTCCGGCAGTAATTTGCAATGCGGTTCCCTTTAAGTTCCCTATTAAATACTGCACACGCTGAGAATCCGTAAGACTTATATTACTATGAATATTTGATTTAAATGATTCATAGAAAACAGGCCAGTTTTCAATCCTACCATCAAAGAACGGAATCTGAATTGGAGGTAGTTTGATCGAGCTTCTAGAATGTTTCACGCTGTCCTGTGACATTGAGTCATCTAATGACCTTGAAGACTTCGCGGCAATAAGTGCGCGTATTCTTTCCACGCGAGTGTAAACGCCGTCAAAGGACACCTGACTGCTATAATCTATTCTATGATCAGGATTTAATTGTAAACAATATGTATTTATTTTATCTATATTGTCACTAAATTCCTGACGAGAGACTGAGAGTATTTGAGTGTCTGCCATGAACGTTTCCGACGATCGCAGTTCAATACTAGTCGTATTTATTTTCTTTGAAGCTTCATACAACGACGATAAACGCTCAAAGATTGCTTGATTTTTTGCTTGAAGCAATTTAACTTTCATTTTAAGATCTTCCATAATGGAATATTTCTAGAACGACAATGAATAAAATAATTTAGTTGTAGTGGGTAGACTTAGAACAATTATTTTTATTCTAAGCGGGTATAAGTAAAGAATGCGGTTGAGTATAAGTTATTGGCAAGTTTGCCGAACTAACTCGTGATAATTAGCGGTTGTAATATTTACCTATGCTATTTCAATGCAACAGGAGAAATATTAAGTTGGTACAATGGTTCTCAATGAATAAGTATGTACCTATAGCGGGATGTACGAACGTTAGTACACGTTCAATATGGATTTTACGAATTTAGGTATTTGACCTAAATCCTAGGTAGGTATGAGACCTATTTAGGCTGATTTTTTGAATCCGACTCGAATGGACCAAAAACTTATGGTGGAGTTATGAGAGTAGCGGCTGCGAAGGACCAATAAGCGTTGTGTAAGCTATCAGGAGTGTATGTTGCCGACTGGTTTTATAATATAGGATGGGTGGGACTTACTTGCAGTTTGAAGGATCGCCCGTAACGATGGCTGGCGACTGGAAAGCGCCGTGTAGAGGTCTTGGATGTGGTTTCTTCCCAGCACTGCACTTTACTGTTTTTATTGTCCCACTTGTGTCGGCCGACACTCACAGATTGGTTATTTGGTTTTATGTTTGCGATGCGCACCGCAATAACTAAGCGGTATCGCGTAAAGAGGTGTTAAGCCGTTGAAGACAGTTGAAGATGTGAATTTTGAAGTAATCCTTTTCATCATGGCGTGGCTTTCTTCCTCACCTCGGAAGCTCGCCTCATTGGACGTTGGAGGCAATACTCCTTTCTCTTTCTGGCGCATGTAGGCGGTGTAAGAGGGAAGGAGAGGGGTAGATAAAACCAGTTTAGACAACATGACAGGAAATATATAACGTAGCAAAGCGTTTCGGATATTTTAATGTAGTGTGGGATACGTACCACGTTCGGAAATATTATAGAAACGTATGCTACATAAACTTGCGTAAGCAGTCCTATTGACCGATATCAATATGCATACCTTCAACCTTAACATTTTACAACAGTACCCTAAAAAACGTAGCAACCTACTTTACGTTTGTTCGTACAAGAATCGTAATTAAGGTATTCTTTGAAGCTCGGATAGCCAAAGGCGGAATATGTTATCTTGAATTTCAAACCTTTCCGTTGAAAGGAAGATTTGTAGGTAAAAGCACCTAAAAAATCAGCTAGTTACTGAGGGAACAAAGCCATTGATTTTGGCAACAAAACACATCAAAGGTAGTTCCTGAAAAAGGCTGGTACAGAAAAGAGGCTGTAAATAGGTGTACGTGTACTATAATCACATAGTGCCTTTAGTTAGGCCGGCTAGATACAGGATAGGAAAAGAAAAGGACTCGAGTAGGGTAACAAAAGAAAAGCCAACTTGGGTACACAGAAGTGGGTAGGAATTGGGCTGCGATAGAGTATTAGATAATGTTCGGCATTTAAAGATTTAAATTAGTAGAATGCATTTTTCCGCGTCAAAGAGAAAATTCAAAATTTAAATAGAATTCCATCTATGTTTTTTTTTACTTCTTACTATGACGTTTGTATACTTAGGCTGAGTTGCACCAAAAAAGTAGTTAAAGTTAAAGTTTGTGTCAAATGGCACGTCAAACAAACATCAAAACTTCAGTTTTGTATCGGTTATGCCAACAATGAGTTGCGCGATTTGACAAATAGTTAAATGACGTCATAACTTTAACGGTAACTGCAACCGCTCACTTTCCGCTGGTTAGTGTTAAATTGTCTGTCAATTTTATTGTCAAACGCGTTGAATATAACCTTTAGACATCATGTCCCTGCTCCAAGAAATACTCGCAGAAACCAGTTCTGATGACAAAAGCGATGAAAAGAAAAGTGTGATTACCAGAGCCGATAGTTTTTCCACATGGAACGACGAATGTTTCTTGCCAAGATTTCGAGTCTCTAAAAACGTAGCTTGGTGGCTGACTATACGATTGGCGTAACAAGGATATTCATCGTAGGTAATTGTTCAACCAAAAGATAATACGTGCTATAGACAAAGCAATAAATATAATAGGTACTTACTTTGTTTGAATGTTTGCAAAAAAAATTTTGTATATATAATTTTTCTATAGGTACCCCTTAAAGTACTGTAAAATTTGACAAAAACCTTAACTTTAACGACTTTTTTGGTGCAACTCAGCCTTAGTATTGTTTTGGTATCTCTTACTGATCATTTGTATCTTTTCGTGTGGGTCATGTACCTAAAGCTTCTCACTGTGAACTTTTTCTCGCGCCCTAAGTCGTTACCTCACTACATCTAAATTAAAAAAGAACTCAAATGACATCCAATATTAAAAGCTCAAAGCCAGCTAACATTAAAAAATGTCTCCAAGATAAAAAGTGTTCATTACAGCGTCCACTAAGATTAAATCAACGTAGCGATATAAAACTTGGCTGAGATAAGATTCCTATTGTGATCGGGATGAAAGCGCGGGAGTGCTGGCCCACAATGGCCGCCATGCTGTTCCATACCCTACACAATGGAGACCACATCTCTCATTTCTGAAAACAACGGATTCAAACACTTTTATTGTGCGATAAATTGGAACAGATGGAAATACGCGACCATAATGAAGTTGACGTAAGGCTCATTTTCCGTTGCATTGTCATTCGCCGATCAGGTTTTGTGGTGTGTGAATAGGCCTTAAATGTATTGAATTGTGATGATAGTGCAGCGCAATGTTTTGAGATAAAATATTGTTGTAGTGAATGAGATGGTATCGCTATTGTTTTTGCGCGATGAGATAAAAACAGACGGATTGTTTCGTTTGAATCAATCTCAATAAGCCATTCAATATTTAAATGCTATAGGAGGCGAACAGAGACGGATAATAATAAAACCAAAATAACGAAATAGTTACGTTATTTCCCATATGAGTTGATACACGTGTAAAAAGAGCCAATAATAACATCACATTCACTGTTTCTACTAGTCTTTTATTGTATTCCCACTTCACCGAAAAACGTACTCTATTCAGTCAATAAGGCAACACACTCAGCAACACCAACAAGACATTTTTATACAACAAAGGGAAGACCTTTTATATCAAAGCGAGAAAATAATAATACGCGCAGAGACGCGGACGTTGCGAATCACTCGCGAATCTCATCATAATGCGTATATCCTGCGAGTAAAACATTTTGATCCCGACTCAAAGAGGTGAAAAGAGCTGACAAAGCCGTGAGGTAACGAGAGCTCACCAATCACGGAATGCATAACAAGGGCTCCCCTTATATTATAACGTAATCTATACTAATGTTCCGTAATCCTCCTCCTTATTGTACACAATACCCTGTTAATTTGAACTATTCTGGGTTACAGAAGAACAGCTGTTTGAACAGATTAACGCTGATTTAGAAATGATTTCCACAGCATTATGCGGATTGACCAAGTTTAGTATCACGTTACAACGGATCGGACAGCTTTTGGATATTGTTCGGCTTCCCAGCCAGATATTTACCTTAGAAAAGGAAACCCTACACAAATATTTACGTACATTTTTATTAGATCCGTGATTACGAGTAAAGAAGAATATATAGTGCAATAAATGTTCAGTTCGAAGCAAAAAGGTTTCAGGGATTATTTGAAGTTACGATAGGATGTAAAAAAATAAAAGTAAACTGGAACTCGACGAAAGGCACGTGTGAAATCTTTATTTTTCTAACTCGCCGCGAATCGAAATTTGCAAAAATGCCGGCTGGCCGAAAATGGGATCTCGCCGCTTCCCACACAGCGTTTTGTAAAGGAAAAAGAAATAAAAGCGAGTGTAGCACGACTGACTCATAAAAATTGTAGTAGCGTGGCCTACGGACGCCACGGGAAATGTCGAAAAATGGGGACGGTCTCCGAGATACGCCGCACTAGTATTTCATTGAAATCACTCCGCCTCCTAATAATAAAAGGAGAGAAACGATCCATAATAATTTTCGACTACGAGAAATTGACATGGCCGTAGGTAGAGGTACTGGGAAACTCGCAATGATTACCAAATTGTTTGATGTCATGTTTTCTTTGAGTCTTTGAGTTAACGGCGAAATGTTGCTTAAATATTTATTTTCCTGACGAGGTTATCTGAGGTAGACATAGTAGCGATATGAAGGGAGTAGTGGGAGGTTTTCGTTTCAATAATTAAGTAAACATTTTGTATCTGGCAGTTACGTCACGATTCATAGCGGTGCTCCGGAATTTACATAAATCTGTATTTCATTAAAATGGTAGATGCGGATAACTAGTTAATAATAAATACATTTACGTATTCCACTGTAGGATTAGGTGGGAAGCGGATTTTGGTTTCAGGGAATAATTCCATACATATAGAGATGGAATATATTTACCTTAGGACTTCTTGGTCGCTAGGATGGTCCCAAATTAGTTATACAGGCCATAACTTCAAATTAAGTAAGACTAGCTTTTTGAGTTAAAAATGTTATATGTTTTATCTAAAATTGTAACCGCAAAACGTCTAAAAATGTAACCAAGACGAGAGTACTTCAAAATTACAAGATTCTTCCTCAGCGTTTTTTAATTACCCACGCACAAAAAAGCGAATAAAAGGAAACGCGACATCAAACGTTAGCCAGTAATTAAAATGCGTGCACCAAGAGTCTTAGCCCGCGTCAAGATGAACAAATAACTTGATTTCTATTCTTAATGAAGTCAATAAATAATTAAGTTACGAAGGACAGAGACGCCTAAATTAAGTGCGAAATTGGATTTCAACAAGAAGTTTGTATTTGTAAGTTGAAGATAAAAGTATTAGTGGAAGATTAAAGTAGAGAAAAAGCTATTGAAAATCGTTCTTTAAGTCACGATTTGCGACAATTTGACTAATTAACATAACATCACACCCGTAATGAAGGATTAGGCAGAGGGTGTACCCATAAGTACACTAACATTTCACCAGTTATGTTTAATTCCCATGTAAAAGGCCCTAAATCCAGGAGGGCTCGTGCTTTCGTGCTCGCAGTGTCCGCTGTTGCGGGCATTCGGTGGCGTGTGGTTCGGCGTGGTGGCTTTCGGAATGACGTATTGCATCACTCGTAGTTTCGTTCTTCTTCCGTCCTTCTGACATTCAAAAGTGCCTGTAATGGCTTAATTGAAATAAACGATTTGAGTTTGAGTTTGACTCCGTGGCTGCTACTAAACTACTGATGTAAAAACCCTATGACACTTAGCCCGACTCGGGAGTCGAACCACTATCGGTCACTTTTAACCAGGCAATCTTTCAGAAAGTTGACAAATTATTAATTAATTTAAATATCCCCCAAATCCGTTTTGTTGCCGAAACCTATAATTTCTGAGTAATTTGATAAGCCCATGACAGAAATTTTAGCTCCAAAATTCCTTTTCATAATACAAGACAATGATTTCGTTTGTTTTAGCGCATAAGATTTAATGAGCCCTTCCGTCTTTCAGAACCGTATAACTAAGAGAGTATGTCGTCACGTTTTGTCTGAAACGTCCTTGAGGAGAAAGGATTTTGTTTATCATGCAAATAAGCAGTTTAAACGTTTATAAGAGGATCTCCGGAGGCTTTATACGACGCTGATACAATGTACTTACTGGCGTAAAATTAAATTGCTCATTGGAAAACAGTTTCTTACTGAGTTGCAATTTTATTTTATACTTTGTGGGGGAAGACGTAAAATTTACTTTGCAATGAGTTGTTTTGATAAGTTATTTCCAGCTGTGTGGGGTGTAAATATAAATAGAAAATGTTATTTCTAAAAGTAGTTTTATTCTTGCCCTTTCAGAGACTTACAGTCTACAGAACCTTTGGCAAACCAAAAAAAGAAATGGCTGACGTCAGTAACCGGCAAATGTTATTACTCACTTTCAGAAACTAGTAAGAAAATGCGGATAAATAGGTAATTACTTGCGTAATAAGATGGCTGGAGAATTAATGACGGCCCTTGACCGACGACGCGGGTTGTGGGCCATTGGTTGCCGTTTCCATCAGGGCTGCTACCCCTAGATTTATAACTCTAGCCTCATTACATCCCTAATTATGTTTACGGGTCGTTCTTATTCCGAGGTCGAAGATTCGGTTGGTAATTGATGCTGGTGTTCTACTAAAGTGGTTTATAAGGGTTGGTGTTTTTAAATGTGGTACTTATTGGCTTTGAGAGGAGTTTGGCCTTTTTTATCTATTCGTTTCATACGGTGTTTTATTGAATGGACTTATTGTTCTACCTCTTTTTTTAAATTGGGTCTTTCAAAGACATGTTTTAGTGTTGAGTTATGAGCTATGATAATATCTTATTAGTACTAACAGTTTTAGAAAGCTAAGTAAGGGAACATTTTGGAATAATTTCAGTTTGTGTGCTGACTTGATATTTCCTATGCAGGGATAGCCTAGAGGTGTGACTATCGGACTATAAAGCCATAGGTATGGAGTTCAAACCCAAGACACGCACCTCTTTTTTTAGATTTACTCATGTGCGTATTGTATATTATAATCACTTGCTTTAGTGAAGGAAAATATCGTGAGGAAACCAAACAACAAGCCTAAGAGATATTTCTCAACGGCATGTAAAGCCAAGTCAGAGGTACATGGGCGGCCATAAAAACTCAGACACCAGATTAGCCCCTTACCACATAAAAATGAAAAATTTCCTTAAAGAAAAAATTGCTGCAGTTTTTAGTGTTGTTTCCATTGAAAACAAAACTTATATTAAGAAGCGAAGAGTTCAAAGTAAACATAGCAGCATTTACAAACACCTACTAGCTAAAATGGATACCTACGCGGATAACTTTGCTTCTAAGAGCTATTTAAACTTAGTATATTTGGAGCTTTCAAAGAAGGAGAGTACATCGAGAGATTAATAATGGTGCTATAAACTACATCACCTATTCTGTAATTAACTTAAATGGATGAAATTTTGCCAAGCGTTGAAGCAAATAATAAATTTTTGGACTGAGGCGTTTTATCACGGAAGTTTTTGGGCTGTGCCCTTTTAAGATTAAGTTGCTGTGGTTTATTGAGACTTACTTTTGGCAAATTAATCTACCCAAACGTGTGGTTAGTGCTTATCCTGGGAATGTCTTAAATGTTTTTATTTTTTGGAGGGCAGGAAATCATCAAATGACTCCTCCCGCTCTGGGCGGAGCGGTAGGAAGTGTCAGACTTCTACTGACTAAAAAGCACCCATGTTCCTTCTTAGCCCCGAGACCGCGGTATCTCTTTCGAACAACCCACAGCCACGACGGTCCTTCTATGTTGCTGAAATCTCTTTAAGACGCGCGTGGAACACGAACGCGCCATCGATACGGCCTGTCGTCGTCATAAGAGGCACCGACGGCAAGCTAGCACATTACTCACCGTCCACAAGACCGAGTCTACGGTGAGACGAGAGGTTCTCTCCCTCTTACGTTCCGCTACCTCCTTCGCTAGCATCACTGCTTCGCAGAAGGAGGCGACGGCTTCCCATTTCCTCTCGCCCCGGACCATGGCTTGCACCAGGGCCGGACCCGAGAGGTCGCCGCCGCCAATCGCCCCTACGAGAATACGGCAGGGCTCCGCCCAAGCGGGGCAGACCTCCACGGTGTGCTCCACCGTGTTCTCCGGCCGATCCTCACAATGGTAGCATCCGGGCGTTTCCTTCCGCCTGATTCGGTGCAAGTACCTTCCGAAACAACCGTGTCCGGTGAGGACCTGCGTCAGACGGAAGGTGAGGGAAAACCGTGGCGCCTCTCCAGCCACTCCTCAAAGAGATGACTTACCGCCGCTATCGAGGCGTGCCCTTGTGGTAAGTGCCTAACCTGGAGATATCTAAAGTCAGATTCTATACTTTCTTTGTTTTCCTCACCTTCTTTTTATAAATATATCTTTACCTGAATTTTATGCTTAACCTTCTGGTTACGTTCTTCTTCTAAGCGTAGCGATGATAATAATATAGTTTAAATTGAATCAGCCCAAAAATTAAAGACGAGTTTGGCACTTTCAGTAGCGTCCATCAACTCCTGCTAAGTGCAAGCAACAGAACCGCACACGATAACAAGTGTCCCATCGTTAGTTAGACGCGATAGGGTTAAGGCGACATTAGCTGCCCGCGACCTTGAGCGCGCGTCTAACTCATCGCCTAAACAAATAAGGTTGAAAATGGCGATGCGTTTGATGCTCGTGACTGCCAAAATGAACGATAGTTCGCAGATTTAATTTATTAAAAAAAAAAAATACGCTGTAATGTTAAAATATTTTTACATATGTCTTTAGTTGGTTAAATTTCCTTTCTGATAGTAAAAAAAAAAATAACAGTCGTCACTCAAAATATCGAGCATTTCGAGACGAAAAAGTTTTTTCGTGTGATTTTTTTGTGATTTTGTGATTTTTTTTTTCGAGGTTCCTGATTACTTTTAGAAAATATTTTTGCATAAGTCTTTTACCTATACATTTGACTATACACTGTATTTTTTTTGGAATTGTAATAAGTAGCAATACGGCTAACTCTGCGACGAAAAACAGGTCGTTTTTACGGTGCCCCTTTGACTGCGCCTTAAGGGCGCGTTCTCAAATCAGGCAAAATTATGCTGTTTTTTCGGTACATTTTATGTCATAACTCAACAAAATCGAATATAACTAATAACTACCTCGTTTAGATTGGTTCTTCATCTTCAAATAATGGGAACTATAATATTGAAAATTTTAGTCTTTGATAATGTAAAATCGATCTTACGTTGCCATTTTCCACAAAATTAACGACACCGGGTTGAGTTTAGGTACATTTTTTGTGCTATTATTAACATATTTTACTATTTCTAAAAATACTGTATGTAGGCAAATATACTAAATTTTTAATAATGGGAATCTTTTTTAAGCTAAATGCTATGAATAGTCGCAGAAAAAATGAAAACCGAAACTTATTTTTTCTCATTTTTTGCTATTCCGGATGAATCTTAAACGATTGCAATAAGGTTTATTTTAGCGGTCACTGTCATGATAAATTACGCAACAATTTTAAATGTAAAACTTAATCTGCGCTCTGCCACCGTTGTGGGTGGAACCTGTGTCGTTTTTTAGCTGCACTTCGTGTTGAAAATCATAGCTCTACGAACACAAAATATTTGTAGTAGCATAACTAAAAAAAAAACAAATTACCGCGAGAATCCGTAAACGCGTCCTTAATACTTATTAATATAATACATGGAGAAATATTGACCGACTTGCTCCGCTATTTACTAAAATCAAAAGGGCGTAAAGTTGTCACCATTATTAATACCTAAATAAATATAATGTAGGTAACTGAAAGCAAAAAATAATAAAAATACCAAGGGTTTGAATATTATGTACTTCACATTTGGGCTCGAGAAAGATATGTGTAGTCGAGCACTCCGAACTAAATGGCGGCCATCTTTACCTGAAACAAATGAAATTACCTTTTTGAGTACAAAATAAAGTAAGTAGAAAACTCGTAAAAGCAGATTTTATTCCAAATATTTTTCAGATCTTTACACTTATATATAACTAGCTTTTGCCCGCGACTTCGTTCGCGTGGAATAGTGACTTCCGGAAGATTTTTGGTTTATCTCGCGAAAAAAAAAAAAACTATCCTATGTCCTTTCTCAAGTTCCAAACTATGTCTGTACCAAATTTCATCAAAATCCGTTCAGCCGTTTAGGCGTGAAAAAGTAACAGACAGACAGAGTTACTTTCGCATTTATAATATTAGTATGGATATTAGTATGGAAGTATGGATGTGTTTGGTGAAAAAAGTTAGAATGTTTTTTTTTTCTGCAGGGCAAGGAGGCTTTTGCTCTTCCTTCTTTCCATTTATTCCTAGTCTTTGGTTGTTTGGGCCCAGTCCTTTTAATAAGAGTCCAGCTCGTGCCTACAGCGCCGCCTGGTCCTATTGTTTGGAACCCAATCTGAATGTTTGGCTGTTTTACAACATATTTCGTAGGCAAAGTGATGTCACTTTACCTTATTGCAAGCTGAACTTTAATGTCTCCTAAGTTTATAATTTCTAGAGTGAATTTTTTTTTTCATATTTTTTTTTCTTTTTATTTATATTGATTATTCTACTAAAAAAAAATGGCAACCTAATCTTGAACTCATTCGGCTTGCCGCCGACGAAGAAAATCTTAACACATTATGTGAGGTACTCACATTTTCTTTGATGTTCTTTTGAAAACAGTCCGTTGCACGATCAGATGAAATGTAACCTCTATATGCCTCTCTGCCCTTGTCTTGTGTGAGTCGGCCGTCGGGTAGGGTTTTATTATTTCGTTTGTTCATTACTTATTTAGTTATAAAGGTAAGGCTTAATATAGAATATAGTATTTTTATAAGACCTCCATTTGAGAAAGGTCTCCATAGCCTAATTGACATATTGATTGAAAGTCACTCTACATGCTCTCGGTTAGGGTACATTTTTGCTGATTCTGTCACTTATTTAGAATCTTGGCATGAAAGGGGTAACATTGTACACTTTTGGTCTTGCTATTCACCGAAATAAAAGAGGATTTTCGTATAGAACATGCCGAGAATAGAAGAAGAATCACCCTCTTTAATACTTTCTATAATTTACGACACTTCTTCGCAATGTCTTAAAGTTTACTTTCTAAAAGTTCTAACTGCAGAAATACGAGTAGGGAGGCGAAGACTGTACGATAAAATTTATACCGCGAGTGTCAGACTGAGAGGCGCGCCTCCATTTTTTACTTCCCTAAAACGTAAACACCGCGCCCGCGGCTTTTTGGTAAATAATTAATCTTGGAGCTTATCGCATTAGTCCCCCCCCGCGCCCCTCCACGTCCGAACTATTACAAGGTGGCGTAGGTGCGTGCACAAGGGCCAGTCCACAGATTTATGCGCCACTAACATGCCCAAAAATAATTGGATCGCGACCGAAAAATAAATTGCCGCAGACCCCTCCCTACCAGCCCACTAGAAATAACTCTTAACAATTTGTTATTGAGGATCCCTGAATTATAAGGTATCGAGGCCTTCCTTACGATATTTAATAACGTTTTTGGGTGATCAAATAAAGTATACTTCGGTAAAGTGGATAGAAGTTTGCAATATCGTCGTGATTATCGGAGTATGGAGGTGGAGGAAGGTAGATTACCTCCCGGTATTGATCAAAAGTACTGAAGTTTTTTATTATTAATACGACGAGTTACTTTTTGCCCTTCATCTTGTCAATGGAAGTATATTCCGCTTATTAGATCCTCAATACGCTTCATGAATCCGTATGATTCAACGAAGCGTTCGCAATATATCCTCGGTAACTTCCACTTTATAGAATTACCGGTAGGATATCCAGATATCTCCAGATACCTACATAACTTATACATCGATCGAAACTCATCAGAACTACCTAAGAATACCTAATACCTTTATCACCTATTCTTAGTATCGTCCTACGACAAAGGTACGGAGGACATCTCATGTTTAATACAAAATACCTTTTCTGAACATTATTAGTGAAGCGAAATTGGCAATAAATAATTCAGATCCACGTTTGTCCTTCAATCCATTTGTCTGTCATGGCGGATTACCGTTGAAAAGGACTAAGCTACCGACACGCTCGTATTGCCTGTTACTCAGCAATCCATCCAGGTATTAACAGAATATCATCACGCCTGAAATCCCTGATGGTTTAGGCAGAGTTGTGCCTAATAGAACACCAACATTTTGCTAGTTATTTTGGAGTTAAGTGTAAGAAGTATGCCTATTGCCATTAACCAGTAACAAATTCAGAGAAGAAATCCTTCAAGGAAAAACCAAATAACATTTTGCCCGACGAGGACTAGAAAGACAAGGCAGACTCAGGTAGGGCCGCGGATTTTTGTACTAGATTACGTGGCCTCGGCGCAAGGGCAAAGAAGGAACATGGGTTCGGTTTTTAGTCAGTAGAAGTCTGACACTCCATTTCGCTCTGCCCAAGAGCGGGGGGGGGGGGGGGGGTCATTCGATGATTTTCCACCCACCAAAAAAAAAAAAAAAGACGGGTTGCACTCCGGGAGTGCCGGCAGAAGTGAAAACTTGATTATTAACGTTGAGCATGTTTGATATTTTGGAATGGTTAGGGAATAATTTTGCACCAATTGCTTTAACAGTATAAAAGTACTATCATTTATGTGGTAGAATACAATATTGATTTATTGCGCTATCGTACACAAACATGACAATTTATATTACATTAAAAATTTAACACTTTAAAACTATTACAATTATTTTACATTAAAAAGTTTATCTCTCCGAAAAATCAACTTTCATCCATAATTTCAACGACTTTTTCACCATCATCATTACCAGAACTATCATCGCCAATCTCTAAAACTGATACGATAGGTTTATGGTAGCTGAAGTAAGAAACGAACAGTTTTGATTCGAACCTATTTAAATGTCTAATAAAGACCGCATCAATAGTAGTTTTGTATTTCGTTGTGCTAAGATTGCGATCATTCGACATAGTTAAACCAAATTCATTATTTAAAAATTCAATTATTCCGCCATAACTATGCTAACCCATTTATTTTGTCTTTCCCTGTCCTCCGATCGGAACTCCGATTGGTAGGAGGAGCGGGAATATTTTTTCCCATGCCTCCGATTAAGCATCATAAAAACATTGTACAGTCTAGTTCAAAATAAATTATTTTTGTATTTTATTGACTGTACAGTCGACATCGTTAACGTTCAGGGTCAAAATGTCCAACTCCCACACGACTAGTCTAAGATCGATAGTTTCCGAGATATAGCCGTTTCAATTTTGACAGCTGTCATCTGAAATGTAGATCTCATTGAGACCTATCACTTGTCCCTACACACAACTAGTCTAAGGTCGATAGTTTCCGAGATATAGCCGTTTCAATTTTGACAGCTGTCATCCGAAATGTAGATCTCATTGAGACCTATCAATTGTCCCTATTATTATTATTATTAATTATTATTATTATTAACGAAACAGTAGGCCCAGGCATACATTTTCGCCGCGCCGTAGAGAGGGGATAGCTGTCTACTCTCCATCCGTCTTACGCTTTTTCGATCAGGGTCACTGGTCACGTGTCCTGACGAATTTTCGATCAGGGTCACGTGGTCACGTATCCTGACGCGAGTTTAAGATTTTATACCCATCACAGAACAATTTCCCAAAGTGCTCAACGCCGCTAAAGAAGTTTTCACTTCAAAAAGGTATTATATGGATCCGTCGGGGCTGCGGGTTGCTCCGTCGGGGCCGCAGGTTGTTCAAAAGAGATACGGCGGCCTCGACACAAAGGGCTAAGAAGGAACATGCGTGGTTTTTAGTCAGTAGAAGTCTGGCACTCCGCTCTGCGATTCATTTGATCATTCCCCCCCCGGCCCCCAAATATGGATAATTAGCTGGCGCCCGCGGCTTCGGTAATTGTCCGGTGGGATCATGTTACGGAGATAAAATATCCTATGTGTTAATCCAGGTTATAAACTATCTGCATACCAAAGTTCATCTGAATCCGTTCAGCAAGTTTTGCGTGAAAGAGTAACAAACATCCATGATCACAACGTTTTGCATTAACTTTTTAATAGTAATAAAGTAGGATGGGATTGTCATCATAAAAAGTGGTGACGAGTAAATAGGGCTACGCAAAGTAATCCAATTAATAAATTCGTAGTGTCCTCCACTGAAGCGAAGTGAGCTCTGAATAAAGCGGAGTTCGCATAAATCCTAAATTGTAATACAATTTACATTACATGCCGCTATAATCAAGCGTTTCACAATGCATACGCTTGCAATTGGTATCACACAATCCAATTTGGCTAAAAGCTGATACTGTCCATTTCATAGTGGTGGTTTTATTTATATTTGCGGGGTTGCCATTTATTTCAATATTCTAAGTTAGTTTATTCAAAGCAACGATTTAAATGATGGAGTTGAGTGCATTTGGTTTTTACTACTTTTTGTAGTCGGTTCATTGTGATTGTTATTTGTTTTATTTTGATTCTAACAGTTTATTTTTGTAGATGACATAAATTCGAGAAATTATGTTAAGAAATTCTATTGCTTAGTTGGTCTCGTGGACGCAAGCACGACTTATGAGCATGGGTTCCTGGGTTCCTGGGCTCGGCAGGTTGAGTTAAGTGTTTTTTGAGTAGTCATCAGGAATTTCTTAGTAGCAGACACGAAGTCCAGATTTGTGCCCGGGTGCCATAAGGCACAATCTTCTCTACTTAGACAACTTACAATCACAACCCACATGGGCAAACAAAACTCCATCAAACAAAAAAAAAAAAACATTCTTCATTCTTTTCTAAAACAAGCGCAACGCTCACGCGCAAGTCTTACGTTTATATTTCACTCTGGCAACTCTGGGGCCGTATTTTTGAATCAATAGAATTCCAAATCGTGTACGAAATCGCAGAATTCTTCACGTCATTTCCGTCATTTCTACTGGTAGAATATCGGAAACGAGTGGGTCGGTCGGACCACTCGTTGCAAAATTCACGGGTATGAATATTCAAAAATAGCGATTGCGTACGGATTCGCATACGAATTCTGCGATTTCGTACACGATTTGGAATTCTATTGATTCAAAAATACGGCCCCAGAGTTGCCACAGTGAAATATAAACGTAAGACTTGCGCGTGAGTCAATAGATCAGCACACGGCGCACCTATCGGCACCAGGTATCCTGAAACAGCGGCTTCCTCTGCACCACATAGAAGCTGTTGTGTTTCGTCAGGTCGTAGGCAGCTGCCACTTCTTCAGCCGCCTCATGATCATCAGCCACGGCGTCCAGGACCGAATGCAGTTGTTTGGATATCACGGATTTGGTTATTTTTAGTTTTGCTTTTTAGGCTTCCTCCCTTATATAGGACTTAAACATTACAGGCGAAATGAGGGTGTACTACTAGGTACACCTCTGTCCCTTTGGGTATTACAGGCGTGATGTTTTATAAATTTGAGCAATCATATTTAGAAACCTACTTAAGTTATCCTCAAATCACTTCACGGCATCCCAAATAGCAATATAAACTCAAGAGCAACATGTCTCACACGTACCATATGCAAATAATCAGTTAATTCATCGAGACGGTTTTATGACGTCATATCGGACGTTATTCAAGGGTCTCTGTAGTCCGTAGCTTTATGGATCATACGAAGAAGGAAATTTATTACATCGTCATTCAACTAAATTCCACCCACAATGTTGCAAGCTAAAAGGAAATGAGGGTTGGCAGATGTTGTTCAATATATAAAAAAAACGTTGAATATTAGGTTGTAAAAGATGACAGTTATTAAATCTATAGCCGGTGCGGAGCCGGCAAAAAATACTTATGAAGGCGAAAGATAATATTGATCAACCTCAGTCCGTGTTGGGAACTCGGGATTGGAATGGAATCCCTAAGGTAAGCGATTCAAATACTCCGGACTCCGCTAGTATGACTGCGGCTGGGAAAATTGGTCTCAATGCAGTGGATCGTGCAATCACTTACAGTTGGTAGGTCTCTGCTCCTGTCTGTTGCCAATTCAATCGATTTGACAACGGTAGGCTCTCTCACATTCTATGAACCGAATACGTCAACGGAATTTGTACGAATACGTTTTCGTCAACATTGTACACGGATTTATTTTAATGGATGTACTCGTATAGTCGAGGATTCGGTTCATATTTTCGAGTATTATCGGGTAATAAAATTGTATTTTATTGGACTAACAATAAAAGCCTCTGCCTCTGGTATGTTCTGTCTGCCTCGTTAATCTCTGTTGGTAAGCGCGACTGGATGAGGTCCTGTGTTCGATTCCCGGGTCGGACAAAGTGTTATTGGGTTTTCCATCAGGAATTTCTCAGTAGCAGTCCCGTGGTCTGGATTTGTGCCTGGTTGATGGCAATAGGCGCACTCTCTATAACATGGGACTTAAAACTTGACTAGCGAAATGTCGGTGTCTTATAAGGTCACCTCTGCGTAACCCTTCGGGCATTACACATGATGTTATGTTTTGTATAGTCGAGGCTTTCGGTTCATATTTCAGAATATTATCAGTTAACAAAAAAAAAGTATTCGCATGTGACAAAAAAAAGTTATGAATATAAATGTGGATGGATGGAGAGGGAGAGGAAGACCAAAGAAAAGATTGATGGAGTGTGTGAGGGGTGATATGAAGGAAAAAGGAATTAAATGATAACGTGACGACTAACAGGGCAGAGTGGAAGGAAAAACCGTGTTTCGCCGACCCCAAATGACATGGGATAAGGACAGGAAGATGATGAACAAAAAAAAGTATTTTATTGTACTAACAATAAAATCCCTCGACTTCCAACGCTTTACTGTGAACTAGAATGTTCCCAACGATTAGAATTTCCCACTTGTTTAGAGGAAACTCATTCCGTGTTTCATGTCAAGTGCTCAAACAAAAAGTCTGGGCATAAAAGCGTGTAACTCGATATCGAGTACGTAGTGTTGTCAGGGTAACAGATAAGCATCATTCAGCGGCAATTTATCGTCGTGTTCATTTCACTAGCGAATTCAATCGAGCTAAATTTGAATAGTTCCGATATCGTCGACGGTATCGATAGGGAATGAGCTATTGTTCCTGCCTTAGGATTTTTTATAGAATGGAATAGCGTCGAGTTAATCACAACACTATTGATCGTAATTCGTGTATTGGCAACTTATTTTTAAGAATATTGCCTACAATCAACGACCATACAGCCACATATACGTAAAAATCAGCTTGGAGAAAATACGTGAAGTTAGTAATTTTTTTGTGTACCTTGATGACCTGATACCTGAAAATTGGGCGTCCAAGCAAGCTAGCTGGTAGTAGTGTGTTCTTAGTTCATACTAACACTACTCAATCGTCCACATTTCCTTCGTCAGAAAATACGTGACGTCTGGCGGCCCTGGGATCTTACTCTATCTATAAGTATCATCATCCGCGTAGCCTTTTCCCAACTATGTTGTTTATCCAGTAATTAACATGGAGTGACTGCCTTTCTGACCTCCAGAACCCAATTAGTACTGGGTAATAAGAAACCCCTTGGTAAGACTCACTGAATGTCAGACTTGCCGGCCACTGACTACCAGTTACGACTGTCAAAGATCTACAAAGAGCCGCGACCAATGGCTTAATGGCTTAATTTAGCATTTTTTGGGAATGGGTGGTCACCCATCCACAGACCAACTGAGGCAATTGCGGCTTTACCTGAAGATTGATCCGGGCGGCTGTTATTTGAAAGAAAGAAAGAAAGAAAGAAAAAATGTTTATTTGACGTCAGTACATCAAGCACACACACATTAATAATAAACAAAAAAAAAAAAGATTACAAAAATGGAAATACTATGTGCAGCCACAAGGTCCTATGAACTAAGTATCAATATGATTTATGTAGTTCGAAATTTGACAGTATCGAACTACATAAAATAACTTTTACATTCGGGCTTTTTACGGTCTTTTAATATCACAGCGAAAACAAAAGATCTGTGAAAAAACAGATTTCTTACGACAAAGCAAACGGAAGGAGTTTACTCTAAGCCGGTGGATGTTTCAGAGGTTCACAATGAAGGGCGGGTGTTAAAATTAAGTTGGACAGATATGCGACATGGTGACAAGGGTCGACTGGGGCAAAGGGACACTGTCTCCGTACCCCAATGTCCCCAACCCTGCCATAGCTTATATTGTGAAAACATTTTTACATGTAGATATATCACTTTATCTTGCTACGCTGAACTTATTAAACCTGATAAAAATGAAATACAGACTTATTTACGTCACGCCGAAAATAACACCCAACCAAAAATGTCGCTGAAAGTGTAGGAGAATTCTGATATAAAAGTTGGCACAATTTACTTAAGTGAGTGATAGACACCGTTTTTTAAATCTCTCTTATTTGCACTTACTTATTTAAACTGTTTAGTGTAGCTGTTAGTGGTAATAAAATAATAACCATTTGGGTCGACCTACACGCTTACCTAGATTCGTCCGTAGCTAGGTAACCAGCCATTGTATAAAATACTAGCTTTTGCCAGCGGCTTCGCCCGCGAAAAATGACGATTTTCCATACAATTTTTCATCCACTATTTAACTCCCTTAGGGGTTGAATTTCGAAAAATCCTTCCTTATTCCTTGTCTACATTATAAAGGGAACCTCTGTGCAAAATTTCAGCCTTCTAGGTCCAAGGGTTTGGGCTGGCCGTTGATGAGTCAGTCAGTCAATCAGTCAGTCAGGACTTCTCTTTTTATTTATATATATATATAGAATAGATAGATAGATTGGTATTCAGCTGCATCCGGTTAGACTAGAAGGCGACCCGAAAATAAGACAGGGAAACGCTGTTTCACCTTATGGGTCAACCAACTAAAGTCTCGAAGGAATAGTACAAAACCAAAAAAGACAAATAATAATTTGTAGCTAGTCCTGCCAAAGCAATCTCGCGATACACTCGCACTCATCAATAATGAAAATATTTCCTCCGAAGGATATTGACTCTGATTGCGAACATCTGAAGACATTTCTCGAACCTTCGTATATCTACTAATATAGTACGAGACAGAATTTGTCCTCATCAATTTAGAATACTCACACGACCCACATATATCAAATGTATTCGATCCGAATTCGTTCGGAACACTTCGTCAAATGGAATATAAATCAGAGTAAGAAAATATTTAACGACACGGGTGTTAGAGGGTATGAATCTGATTTACCGAATCAGGAAACCGTGAAGCAAGTTTTAAATGTATAAGTACAGTCACGGGACGTGTACACTTAAAAGGGTTTTTCAAAAGAAAAGGTTCAAGAAATAACAAAAGTTTGCGGCTTATTCCGCCAAATTCAATGAGGGTTTACGTTCAGCCCCTTGTTATGGCTGAGCGATATAAGCACAGTCTAACTGCGACGAGCTCCCGGCTTCAAAGAGATTCTTCAAATCAACCGTGCGCCTGTCGTGTTTATCGAATAATAAAAAGGTAGGGAAATCCATTAGGCTCCAAACTAATAAAAACTTTACGTGACGAGGGACTTTATAAGCCAAGCACTATTATGTGTACTAACACGTTTGATTTTATGAGCTGAGTCCATAATAGCTATCGCCGCGAGAAAATGAAGTGGTTCAATATTTTAAAGCCGGTTTACGGCTACCTCTGTTTGCCTTTATTGTTTTTTACACGAAACATTGTATTGTGAGCGAATCATTTCTTTTCCCAGAGGTTCCGAAAAGTAAAGAAGGAGAGGCGTAACGGCAGGATTACTGACGATAAAGTGCGCTACATTACACGCGCGTAAGGGGCAAAAGTCACACGATTTAGATGAGAAATGGGTAATATGCCATACCGCACTTTAGGTACGTATGTTATGTCGGGCGCGGAACTTTGCTCCGCCAACACATAGGTACACGCGCTATTACTTATTCGCTTATTCGCTTGTTCGCTTTGACGTTCAAGAGCAATATAAAATATACCACCACAATCTGTCTCTAATCCTTTATTTAATACATGAAAAATATGTGAGTTAATCGGTTAATGTGTTTTGATATTCTCTTATTAAGTACAAAAATATCATGTCCCAATAGTTCGGTCCAGTAGATTTACATGTCACTCACAAGTTCACCCTCGTTGTGCATTTGAGGGTTTGTTGGCCGCGGAGAAAATTAACTGCCTAAAAGGTTTCCCTTTTTTAAACATTTATTCATGAAGGCTATTTATTAAAGCAACAGCAGTTACATGTTAAACAGTAGATAGGGGGTGGGAGACCATGTGGCGGACAGTAAATATATCAGTCTGACAAGGGCATCCATCTTGAGGATGGAGAACGCCCAACCTTTAAACGATTTACGAGGGGCAATGGGCGCTGCTGGTAAACACCAATGGATCGAGTTGAGACCTATAAATAACACCACTCTAATCGGTGCCTCGCGCCTCTCCTTTTAAAGTTGCATAATGTTCACGTACTTTGTGAATAAATGCAACATACATGGTGAGGAAATGCAAATCGTCGCCCCGAGTACCGGTTTGAAAATGTAAATTGAATGGTCAAACTCAGCAAAGATTCATGAATTAAGCATCCCCTTAAAATTCCACATTTAAGAGGGTACATAAACAGGATCGGCTGGATGTTCTAATTTAATTTGCAATCTGACGAGCCGACCTTTGTTGTCAAGTGACGAACGGATAATGACGTTCGGGCCGCACTCGTGGGTTTTCAATGTGAGTTCCTTTGTTTAAACATTGTAAATTAGACGTTATTAATGACGGCGTACAGAAAGGTTTCCTATGTCGTTTAATTTGGGTAATAAATTGTGTAGCGCAATTGTTTCGACCGTAGCACATTCAAAGAAATCCGAATGTGGGCGGAATGTCGTCTGAAAGCTGTTTGCATTAACTATTCCCATTTCATTTGTATGTAAATGTGGGACGTTGTTATTTTTCAATCTAGTATTGGAGATTGGATAAGGCAAAAGACCGGTTATTGTAATTCGGATGAAATATGAGTGGAGTCGCTATTCGGTGGGTATTGTCTGGTGGGACAAAGCGGACGGCGGGCCATCCGCGAGAGGGCGAACTTCTTCCGAGATATAAAATTTAATTTCTATGATTTCGAGCTCATTTCTTTCTCGAGCGGGACGCCTTTGTCGTCGATGCCCTTTATGTGCTTCAAGTTGAATTCCAGTCAATGGAGACGCGATATTGTGCAGCGTTTGTGTGAAATGACTAGCACATTTGCACTGGTTGTGAACAGTTGCGCCTCAAGTGATATAAAGTGAATTTGTTGTGGTGAAATGTGCAATATTGTGTGTTCCATTTGTCTGTTCGTGTTAGTTTAAGCCATTGTTGTGACAGCGAACGGCCTGTCCTAGTTGCCCATACTTTCTTTTGTTGTATTCTCAACACCTTTTGAAAACTCGCAGCTATTAAATTCCTATACAAAGAATGTGATATCCTATACTTAATAAAGTTCTTGTAATCCAAACTACATTCTATTATGTAAGAGTACGTGTGTGTAATATAAACGAATATCGTCAAACAGGATATTTTATTTATAAGGGTCTTTGTTTCTTTCGTCCTGAAGCAATCGAGCTTACACGAACTAATTAAGCTCACACAAAAGGGTTTGATCAGTACGTACATTTTAATCTCATTTGCAATCAATATCTCTATATTGGAGGGTCGGGAATGACATTGACGGGACTCGAGTCTCCGTTCTGTCGATAAAGGCAAATCTTCGTGAGCTAATATTTTCGAAAGCCTTTCAATGTGAACAATAGCCTTTGGACAATTGGATGTTGGATATTCCAATATCCTTTCTGAATCGTAAGGTTTTTCATTTTATGTGGCCATTAAAAGAGTTTTACGTTTTCCTTACCTGGGCGATTTAGTTTATTTACGAGTTCGGAATTGTGGTCTATTTTTAGATGCGAAGTTAGTACTTTGCATAATCTTAACTTTGTGCAGTTTCTGAACCCATTTCTTGGCACAATCGCTTCACTTAATGGCGTTTCTGTATGAGACTCATAAGAGCTCTTGCTTTTAACAAGACTCGGAAGTTATGAAACTTTATAACATGTTTCGCAAAACAAATATAAAATTCTAACGTAACTCCTGATACTTTGCTAGAAATATTTAAAAGAGTAATGAGCTTTGAGATATTTTGAGACTTTGCAAAGAGAACTTTAGGTCTTTATTATACCCGTGCTACTGCTCAGGCTAGTCCAATTTATTTTGTTTACGAACTTAGGGTTCTAAGGCCAAATAATAAATTACCCTCAGGTGTGAGTTCTGTTCTAAGAGACAGTTTTATCTCTTGAGATACTAAGTTTAAAAACCCCATTTTATTTTGTCAATTGTAAGTCGTGGTGTATTGATGACTAAAGAAAATTGTTTTATATCAATGCATAAAGTTTTATATCAATGTATAACAATATGTAAAGACTGCTTTGACTACAATTAAACTTCGTAATGATTATCATTATCATAACGAAGGCATAGTTAACAGTTCACGACTGGATATTGCGCTGGTCTCTCAATCTCAAATTATTTTGAACAAATTTTAACATCATGCCCGAAGGGTTAAGCATAGGTGTACCCATTAATTAGTACACCATATTTGAATGCATCTAAATAGTGTTAGCGTGCGCAACGAGCCATGGAGAGGGCTATGCTCGGAGTTTCTTTGTGCGACAGAATCCGGAATGAGGAAATTCGCCGAAGAACCAGGGTCACCGACAAAGCTCGCAGAATATGCAAGTTGAAGTGGCAATGGGCAGGCCACATCGCTCGAAGAACGGACAACCGATGGGGAAGAAAGGTTCTCGAGTGGCGACCACGAACCGGAAGACGCAGCGTTGGCAGGCCTCCCACCAGGTGGACCGACGACATCGTGAGAGTCGCGGGCAACCGGTGGATGCAAACGGCAGGCTGCCGATCTTTAAGGCGTTCTATGGGGGAGGCCTTTATCCAGCAGTGGACGTCTAATGACTGATGATGATGAAATAGTGTTATATTTGTGGTATAAGTATTTACTTTCTCGCAATTCTCACAAAATCACAAAAATTCATACCTCAACTCAAAAACATTACCCTTTCCTGGCAGTCGGGTAAAAATGCATCTCAAATCTCATTTATCGTTACAAAATAACGTCACAATTTACTCGACGCAATAAATACACGACATGCAAACTAGGTTGACTCCGCTTAATACAGCAAAGCCGTGCGCTGCTATTTCCTATTGAAACAATTCTATTTACTTGTATAGAGCCAGCGCGTCTTGAGTCCCAAGCGCTGCAGCGCCCCAGCTCGCAAATGCAGCGAATTGAATTTAAGTTGACATAGGATTCGGTGCATACAATTTATTGCATCGATGGCAATGGTAAATCAAATGTTAGGTGGTCAGAATTTGGAGTTATTCGTATATAAGATTGACTAAAGTTTGATGGCTTGATGTAGAAACTTTGGTGTTTCTTTCTATACGTTCTTTGCTTTGTCATCGATTGATTGCTCATTTTTATGAAACCCAGATCATTGTATGCCTCGAAGGGCATCGATCCTGGTCGGTTGACATGTAATGACAAAACCTATCGTAGGTAAAATCAGTCTTATGTCAAGATATCAATTTCTTCTTGGTTACAAAGTCACACAATCATGTTTATTTATGTGTACACACACACATGTTATATTCATTAATACTGGAAACGGAATATTTATCATGTTTACTGTTGGTGATATTCCAGCGCTCTATTACTAGAACCGAACAATAAGTGATCAGTATGATCACGGATAAATTAAAGTTATTGCGGGTGGGTGTTTAAGGGTAAACAAGCCACAACGGCACGAACTAGTTGGTGGGCAGGGCTAAAATGCTTGCTATTTCATCCGACATCACGAGCGAAATGCATAGAGCGAAAGAGACACAACTAAAACGGGCGCGCGATTGTTTCTATGCAGACCTTTAGTAGTATGGATACCATGAAAAATCCATTGAATGTATCTGTTCAAAATAAAATTATTTGAATTCTTTAATAACTAATCTATGCCTGTACGGTTTCACTTTTTTCATTTTAGTACTATATACGTAACTTATTTGCGCCCAAAGATCAAAATTTTAACAAATTAGTGCTAAAATATGAAAGTTTCGACGCTCATAACTTCCAAACCAATATTTTTTTTCCAATTCTGCTTCCATAGAGGCTAGATAATGACAAGACCAGTTGATAAAATTTTAATTTTGAACCTACACCGTCAACCAGAGGAGTAATCACCATACTACGTTTGTATGGAAGAATGACCTCTTTCTTGTTCATTTTTACGCTCGGTACCACTACCACTTTCACTCACAAAGTCACAACTCGATTATGTTCACTTGTCTTGTTCTGCAATTCTGCCACTCTTCTCTGTTCTGTGAGCCTCTTTCTCTCGTCTAGTGACCATGCCAGTTTAAAAACTTAATATCACATGTAATTTATATGAAACTAATACTTTCTCCATTACAGGAAAAAAGCTGATGATTGATTTATTTATTTAAGCAGGTACTCGCTACACTTACAGTTTGCACCAACGAGTGCAGCAAGTCAAGATCACACACTGACTTAGGAATCGTATGCAATAATTAAGCAAAGCTTTATTGCTACTCATAAACAGATCCAGATACGGCTCCTGAGCAATCAGAGCGTTTAGCAGATGATGATCAAACCGAAAAAGTTTCCCGCTATATAGGTGCCATTTACCTGTATTTCCATTTCACTATTTAATTGGAACTAGCTAACTACCCAGACAGGCACATTTAGTTCAGCAGATAGCTTAGCTAGGCTTAAAATCCGCCCGAAATACGTAAAACTAAAAACTTTTGTCATTAGTCCGTGTTGTGACCGTTAACAGGTATTTTAATTACTTTGAAACATTGCTGTTAATTTATATTATTACTATCTGAATTTGATGCTATAAGTTTTGATGGCGGCTTCGGGTTATAAACGCGTTTAATGTCATGAATAATAATTATAATAGTTTTCGAAAGTAGCACGTATCAGTGTAGGCCTAGAAATTACTAGGCACCCAGGGATTGCTGTTCACTGCCGATGAAACATGGATGGTTTTTTAGTCAGTAGAAGTCTGACACTCCCTTCCGTTCCGCCCAGAGTGGGAGGAGTCATTTAATGATTGCCCAACCTCCAAAAAAAGTTTTGTAAGAGTTTGTAGTTCATGGTTTCGATTCCAGATAGAATTCTCCTTCTGTAATTTATTTCATCACAACTGGTGCAAACAAAGTTGAATTGATACTCAGTACATAAAAGAACTAAGTATCTATTTAACTTTGCTTGTCAATTCAACTACTTGGAAAACGGTTAAGTATTTGACGCTTCCTTAAAAAGAAAAGTTAAGGGAAAAATAAATTGAATCCACCAAAACAGGAAGGAGTTATAAGCTTTCAAAGTCTTTCTCAAGTTACCCTTCCGTCCTTGTACCGCAAAAAGAGGATTTGCGCGAGTTTTTTTATAGAATTTTATATTGTAACCTAATTGTCTATTGTGTCGTACGATTTGTGGTACCTATAAAATTGTCTGTCTCCTCTTTTTATACATGGATCATTTAGCGTGTGGTCACAATCAGAACTAGCGCTGCCAACTTGTCTTTTCTATGCGGTTTCCGGTGACAACACCCTTCTGTCAATGTCATTTAAGTGCCAAAAGATTCTAGCATCACCACAAAGTGGACAGGTAAATTAGTAGGTATAGCACTCGGCACGTAAGTTGAAACAAAATGGTGGTCGTCCGCATAGGTAATAAAATGACAAAAATAGAGTGAGATTCGAACGAAAATGTGCAACTGAGCATTCAAGATCATAATTCAACTTACGGGATGCAATCTGTAATACATTATCGGGTCTCAGTCGACTTATTTTCATGATTGTAGCTTCGCGAACGACCGCCATTTTGTTTCAACTTACGTGCCGAGTACTATAGCTAGCTGAATCCGTTTTGGGAGTTTACGAAAATATTTCGTACTAAACATACCATACATAAGAAGCTTGTAATCTCTGAAGGGTCAGGCAGAGATGTACCTAACACCCACATTTCGCCGGTAATATTTATGTATCATATTATTATATTCATATAATAGGGCCAAAACCTATTGTCATCAAACGGGCACACGTTCAGACTCCTAGACTACTATTGTGAAAAAAAGCTTACTGGAAAAGCCCAACAGCCATTTTCCTGATGCACGGGAATCAAACCCCAGCCCTCATGCTCAGCAGACGCACTTGCGACCACGAGTACAACGGGACAGTTAAAAAAGTTTATATTAAAACCGTAAACAAGTGAACATCACTAGCTCATAGCTACGGATATGGTGATCCATTCATCACAATTGGCTCTAACATAAAACTAGGATAGCAGGTGATACATTGTCCGTCCGCTTTTTGTTCGCAAAGCAATGTTTTGTAGCGGCGCTATTTAAATTGTTTGATGTTTTAGAAAAAATATAGAACAATCGGTGGCCGGAAATATTATTGTTCTGGAAAAATTTAATGTGTCCGGTGCTAAAGTGATGTCGTACTAGTTTGCTATACAAATATGCATTGTTAGTGCATTTATGACATGCATAGTTTAACATAATTATTTGATCTAAATACGACTGCCTGGTTGGTTTAAAACTAAACTAAAAATGGGTAGATATTTTTGCCTAACCCTTCGGGGATTATAGGCATGATGTTTTGTTGTTATCTCATATGTGTTATTTATATTTTCATGATTCTTTAATATTTTTAAAGAAACAGAACTGGTGTGTCCATTAACTTCGATCACATAAGTAGGTAAATATTTAATTCCAACCTAAGAATCAGAATTCACAGCCGAACTAAATGCTATATCGCAAACTACGTATCCTCATTTAGTTTGCAGAAAAGGCAAAAGGGTGGATTGAGAGTCCCTAAATGTTTTCGACGTCCCTATCTATTTACAAGTCGCTATTTACCGGAGCCTTACGGCATTCCCCGCTATTCGTATTCAATTTACCGTCAAAATGGACGTTCCCTAGTAGCATTTTTGTTGGCATTTGTTGGCATTTAGTTGGGCCACATACATTTTTGTTGGCATTTAGTTGGGCCACATACCTCTGTATGTGGCCCAACTAAATGCCAACAAAAAATGCTACTAGGGTTAGGCCTCATTTGGTATCGTATTCCGAGTTCTATCTGTCCCTACATAACAATACAATCACATTTCCAAGTTTTAGGCGAGTGATCGAAGAAAATAGGTTTTCTAATAGATTTCTTTTGAGTATACAGTGTGTGAGTCATTTCGAGGTGAGGCTACGAATATTTCGTAGCATTTCGTAGCCGTGCGTAGCAATAAAAGCGTAGCAAATGGTCTACAACAGTTTTAATTGACGTCAATTTTGTTTAAGGTTAAAGTTTCGATCTTTTATAAATATTTTAGTAGGGTTTTAGTAACTAACTAACTACTACCAATGTAGATTGACACATTAAAATAAATCACCGTTTATTTGATAAAGTTTTTTTTATGAAGTTATTTTGTGCCTATCTTTTTTATATCGTATCTAAAGGTATTCGGTAATCACTAGTGCGGTGAATGTTTTATTTCCTGGCTCAGGTCCGAGCGTTGATAACAGGCCCTTGGCTTGATAGCATCGCGTTTAAGTCACGCAATACGCAACCCTGCCTTCACACAGTGGCCTATTCTAACGCCAACGTTGATTATAAATTACAATGGAGGACTGGTGCTTCGAGAATCGTGAACACTGTTTCGGTAATTTATATTTTGACTTTAAGTAAAACGATCTAAAGTAACGTAAGCACGTAAGTACCTCGCATGATGCGATTTGTGAATCAGATTGCTACACGCGCGCTCTTCACAAGTTTCTTCGTACAGTCACGTCAGTAAGTAGAATATTCGCTAGTAGCATTTTTTGTTGGCATTTAGTTGGGCCACATACCTCTGGTTAGTTGGCAAATGCATACAATTGGCGGGCAGTTTGCGGGTTGGGCCCAAAACTGATGGCCTACGTGGATTTGCCTACGAAGGCCCAACTTGCGATAGGGCCAACGTGCATTGCCCTACAGAGGCCCGAGGAAAACGTGTTATGGGTAGGCCCAACGACACATAATATATGTAGGCAAGCGGTTGTATGTTTGTTGGTTCTATGGCTGGTTTCATAGCGACGCGTCTCGCCAGCGCCGGCCGTACGCGTGTCGCTGAACATGAACTTTATCAGCTTCATAATAAGTTTGGTTTTTGCGATGTTTTGAGAACCAACCTTATTTTAAAGCCGATAAGGTTCATGTGCAGCGACGTGCGTGCGGCCGGCGCTGGCAAGACGCGTCGCTCTGAAACCAGCCCTAATAGGCCAACCCAGACGACGACATACAAAAGTCACCCACCAAACAGTCGTCTCTCTTTTGCACTTTGACGTGAGTACATGAGAGGACGTTGTGTCGTCTGCGTTGACCTATTATACTTTGTGTTAATTAACTGAAATTAAATGAAATACAAATTATGATAATTGAATATTTATTTATTGTTATATTATGTTATTGACAAAATGAAGACAAATTTTACACAATTTGGAGACGGTAGCTCTGCAGTAAAACGATACACACCGTACCTACTATGATACATTGATAGAGTACCTACCTACTTTTACAAAGTTACACTTTGCAGCTAAGTTGTTGTCAAAGATTCGTTCAAGGATTCTTCTTGTGATAGGACCAGTTTTGTACCCACCAATGTAGGTTATGTAGTTTATCTGGAACAAACACAACACAACCCATTATAGTAAAACAACAAATACATGCAATGCCAGTAAGGATAAATTATAGACAATTTTTTGTTAGGTTACCTATGTGCGAATTAACTTGAGACCGGGCCGATGATTCAATTTCAATTTATGTTGTGCAAAATGATGCGTCGTACCTAGTATTTTTTTTAGCTAGAGATTTGCACGAGATTTATTAAGAACAAAATAAGATAGTATTTCATAAATAATAGCATCATAGTCCTAGGTCTCAAGGTAATTCGCACGGGTTCTAAGTAGATAAATACCTACATAAGAAAAACTTACCCGTTTCGTAAAATAAACGTTTTACAGGACATAATGTCCATGTTATCTTAGTTGGAGCCTCGTTACTGCTAAGGCATTTGTTGAATATTATTGCAGTTTTAGGTATATGGAGGCCACATGCAATGCGTCTTCCGTGGCGTCATCCAGTTTTCACGCACCACACCGAGTTCCCCACCGTAACCATCTTCATCGTCAAATTCCACAACTTTAAACATTTTGATCACTGCCTGTCAGGCTAATATTTTATATATATAAATAAAACAAATACTCAGCAGCCGCAAGCGCACCCGGCACCGCACAAATGAAATAACAAACTGCAAAATGGCGGGCGGGCCGGGCGACAAGTGCCGCCACCCGCCCCCCGCGCACCCCGATACCACCCCGTAGGAGCAGCAAGTAACAGGGCCATTGAAGGGTATCTAAGTTGGACCGATGTTGTTATCATAACTTAAATCCCTACAAAAATCTCCCAACAGTAGGAATAGAAGCAGCAGGCCCGTCGTTAGTTGGCCCAATGTTGTTTTAATAACATAAATCCCTACAAAAATCACCCAACAGTAAGAATAGTAACGCAGGCCCGTCGTTGGCTCTTCGTAGGGCAAATAGTGCATGTTTATGACAATGGGCCTATTTTAAGTTTGGGTTGGCGGAATAACTAACCGTCTGCCAATACATTCCCAACTGTTGGCGTATGGAAGCCAACGGCAATTGCAATAATTATCAATATTCTTTTGATTGCGCAATCAAAAGAATATTGATAATTATTTGGGTTGCTTTAACAGGCCAGAAATAACACATAGAGTGTGAACACTTTGATTGTTCAGGCGAAACTGCACATGCATATCCTGTCGTCTATTTAACTTTTCGTTCGCCGAATTTTGACCATGATTGTAAATAATTGTCCTATTTATAATTCTGCTGTTTTGCAAGTTTCCTAGAAAAGCTGTTTTACAATATTCCACAATTGGACTGCAGTGCAGTGCTGGCAGTCACTTCGTGTAAAATATGGATATAACATTCAGTCGCATATGGTTACACTGGCAACTAACATTAACCTTGTCGGGGAAACGCTAGATGGAGAATGATTCGCAATATTTATGTTAGGCTAAACTGTAAATGTGGCTGGTTTTACAGTTGGCCCTAATAATGGACCTAGAAAGTATGTACAACTGAGTTTGCTGACGGCAAGCAGTGCTGTGACCGTCGGACTGCCAAATCATACGTCTCAAGTTCGAACCCACGACACGCACCACTGATTTTTCGAATTCATGTGCATATTATATAACTATCACTAGCTTCGTTGAACGAAAACATCTTGACAAAACCAGCATGCTTGAGATATATTTCTCAACGGCATTACAAGGCGAGTCAGAGGCACATTGGAGGCATAAAAACTCCGACACTTGGTTAGGCACTAACCAGACTAAAGATGACTGAAGGTCGACCACTTTTCATCCTTATTACTTAGCGTATAAGGGCGAAAAGTGGCAAACCTTTAGAGAACTCGGTAGTACCTACGAGCCAACTGTAAATGCCATTTGATTTACAGTTGGCCCCAATGTTGGGCCAAGTTGACATATATACAAGGTAGTCCCAACGTTCTTTATTCATTGAGAACGTCTGAAAATCTAAGCTGTTACCACCAACAAGCTACCCCACTCATACATATTAATGTTTTATCTACATTGGCTAACACACTGGGGAGTAATACTCGCTTTAATGTGTTCGAGGGAGCTTCGCTTTACCTGTCCAAATTGTGACATTCTCGTGTTTCGTTGCGTGGGAAAATATATATAATTCTTTCAGTGTTTTTAATGGCTGGACGCTGGTCGATAAGCCGGGTGCCAGCTCTGTAATTATTTTGATAATTAAAGGTTTTAATTCGAAATGGAAAAAAGGGATGGCATTGTAGGTATTTATGTTTAAATAGGGGTAGAGTGAATGTGTTTCATATAGTTATAAATAAGTGTTATCGCATAATATTCATTTATTTTCAGGTAACTTTGGCCCATAGATATAACTTACAGGCTAACATAAATGTGTATAAGTGTGGTGCATGGTTATCTAGATGGGCGATACGTCCATCTATGACCGAGTAAAATAATCTCAGTTTTTTTCTGCGGTATGTATAGTTCATATATTTGTAAAATCGTCAAAACAACATAATTTTTCTTTGAACTAAAACAAGATTTATGATAAAACAATCTATAAGGAAAATTTTAAATTCGGCATAAAACAAAACATTTTCTTATTGTTATCAAATCTTTAGAAAGTTTTTTTTTGTATCAGAGACGCTTTTATTTATTTTTTCATTGTGCAACCAGCTCTATTGTCTTAAAGGTTTTCAGACGGCCAGCATTGAGGGGCTTTGATGAATTTGTTTAGACGAAGACACAAATGATTTGTAAGAACAAGTAGGTACGGTAGAATAATTTGTAAAATAATTAGAATAAAACTGTGGTTTCTAATGTTGAATGATGACTTTAAGTGGATTCGTCTGTTACTAATTTAGTCCATTATTTGGTTTCAGAAGTGTCTTAGAAACTTGAATTAATTGGAAAAGATGTTGACATTGAAATTAGCCTTAACGATTGTATTAAAAATGTTAACTGTTACTAACGGAGACTATCACGGCACAGTAATATAATTGATTTTCTTGGTTAGGGTAAGTTAAAAAGAAATTATACTCGTGCTTAGTCCTCGATAATTATCCTGATTTAATATGTAGTCCCACTATCGTCCATCGTGTACACGCGAATATTCAGAGAATAAATCCTGCAAAAAAACTTTTACACTGGCAACTATATCCAGCTTATGTCATTCATTATTTTCGCGTCGTGTAGCGCACGTCACTAAAAACGAAAAATATTGTATTTTATTTCATAAAGTTAAATATTATTAAAAATATACAATGCCAGACGACAAATTGTGGAAAAAATTAAAGAAAATAGAAAAGAAGCTGCGTAGGCGAGCTCGAGTGCGACGTCGGCTGAGGTCGTCGTCGGCGTCCTCTTTGGAATCTGTTGATGTTGTACAGGCTGATCAGGAAAAGACACCCAATATTGTAAATGGGGAAGAAAACCCAGGTATGTATGTGTGGTAATATTGACTAATTTTCAGTGGATGACGATGATTGACTTGGATTGCAAAACGGCAGAAGCTTACTATTATCCGCCATTTTGCCGGTGCTAGGTCCGTGCATTACAGAAAAATATAACATGAAGTTCGTGTTACGACAGGACCTCGAGGGTTAATCTCGAAACCTCAAGTTGAGGTAAAAAGCACAAAACTTATAATGCATTTCTAGAAGTTCTATGATTTGCACATAACAATCTTTCTCTCGTGAGAAATAGTTATTATTACAATTGGTAAATAATTAACAGTTCCCATAATCACTCTATCAGATATCATCAGACTTAGTTAGTCTAATGATTATCGTGTATTTTGTAGATACTCAAGAATTAAAGGATGATGATTTAATGGAGTTGGATGACACAGTGCTGTCGGCCTTAGGGACCCCATCCAACTCTGAAAAAACCTACGCTGAGGACATTCATCCAGAAATAATAAAACGTGTGGAAAGTATTTTGACAAGTGGAATTGCTACCAACTTAAAAGAAGAATTATGTAAAAAATATTTAGTACCTAAGAATTTACAATTACTGGAAGCTCCAAAATTAAACTTGGAATTGGAAGGCTTACTGAGTGACCCAATCAAGGAAAGGGACAAAAGGGTGGAGGACCGCCAGCAACAATTAGGCATTGCATTATCAGCAGTGTTAACAGTTGTCGATAGTATGATAAAAACCAATGAAAACAATAAGAATATTGAAATTCTCACAGATGTTGCAAGATTGTTAAGTGATTTACATTATAATGATACCTGTACTAGAAGGAAATTGGTTGCAGTTAATCTGGATAAAAATATTATTAAAACAACTGATGCTGCGAAACGAGACAGTTTCCTGTTTGGTGAAAAGTTTAATGAGAATGTCAAGTCTGCAAATGCAATCAAGAAGGCAGCCCCAATTATACTTAAAAAATCCAATTTCCCACAAAAATCTGTACAACCTAAGCAATCAACATATTATTATTACAAAAATAAGGAAAACTTCAATGCCCCCCCACATTTGAGTCGAGCCAAACAGGGGAGGGGGGGCAGGTATCAACCCCGGAACACCGGAAGGCAGCAACAGCAGAGGACCCCATCAGCCAAGACGTACCGTCACAAGCCTGTGCGTCAAACATAGAGGTAAAGACATTTGCATGTCGACTTAAATATTTTTACTCCTGCTGGCAAAAGATCACACAAGATAAAGTTATCTTGTCATGGATAGAGGGTTATAAAATTCCATTTAAGGAAATTCCTTCTCAACATACATCACCTAAAAATTGTACATTTTCAGAGTCTGAAAACATAGTCATATTAAAAGAAATTAAGAGGTTGCTCCATTTGAAGGTTATTAATAAGTGTGCACCTGTCAGTGGACAGTTTTTATCGAAAATATTTGCTGTACCCAAAAAAAATGGAGGTACCAGACTTATATTGAATTTAAAGTGCCTGAATAAATTCATACATACAGAACATTTTAAAATGGAAGACATGAGAATGTTATGTAAACTCATCTCTAAAAATGATTACATGTGCACAATTGATTTAAAAGATGCCTATTTTTTAATACCAGTGAACAATGTTGACAAAAGATATTTGAGGTTTTATTTTCAAAACAATATTTATGAATTTAATTGTTTGTGCTTTGGTTTGTGTACTGCCCCACTGGTTTTTACTAAAATATTAAAACCAGTAATATCTTCACTACGTAGTCGGGGATTTAAATCTGTGATTTATCTTGATGATATTAATTGTATTGGTGAATCTTATAAAGAATGTTTAGAAAATTATACTAATACAGTTACACTCTTAGAGTGTCTTGGCTTTTATATAAATAAGGACAAAAGTAATCCCAAGCCCAAACAAATTGCTGAGTATTTAGGATTTGTGATTAATACAAAGGCTATGACTTTGTCCGTGACAGATAAAAAGAAATGTTCAATTCATTTGTTACTTAAAAAGTATTTAAATAATAGTTGTTGTTCTATAAGAGACTTTGCACAACTCATTGGGACCTTAACAGCTTGTTGTCCAGCTGTGAGTTATGGTTTTCTATACACAAAATGTTTGGAGAAACAAAAATGTGCAGAGCTAGTTAATCACAATAATGACTTTGATTCAATTATGTACATAAACAGGGAGAGTAAAAGAGATTTAGAATGGTGGCATAAATGTATAAGATTGGCTAAAAACCCTATTAAAAATTGTCAATTTGAAATTGAAATTTATTCAGATGCATCTCGCACTGGTTGGGGAATATTTTGTGATGGTCAGGTAGCAAATGGGTTTTGGACAGAAGAAGACAAGGAAAATCATATAAACCATTTGGAACTTTTAGCTGCTTTTCTTGGTCTACAATGTTTTGCCAAGGACTTAAATTCATGCCAAATTTTATTACGTATAGATAATACGACAGCCATAGCCTATATCAACAGAATGGGTGGTATCCAATTTAATAATCTTAATAATCTGGCTCGGGATATATGGCAGTGGTGTGAAGCCCGAAAAATTTGGATATTTGCATCTTATGTAAAATCTAAAGATAACATAGAAGCTGATCTTGAGTCTAGAAATAAAAACATTGATTGTGAGTGGGAACTGTCTCCTGCAGCTTTTCAGGACATAGTGAGATCTTTTGGAAATCCTTCCATTGATCTATTTGCTACTAGAGCTAATACTAAGTGTGATAGATATCTGTCGTGGCATAGGGATCCACTGGCAGAAAATATAGATGCCTTTACAGTAAATTGGAAAAATTATCCATTATTTTATGCATTTCCACCATTTGCATTAATTTCTAAAACTATCCAGAAAATTAAAGATGATCAGGCTTTTGGAGTCTTAGTTTTTCCTATGTGGCCATCACAACCTTGGTATCCATTTATTAATTCAATGGTCATATCACAAATTAAGGTGTTTAAACCATCAAACCAATTATTGTTGTCACCTTCCAGAGTACTGCATCCACTACACAGCAGCCTTTCCCTGGGGGCCTGCATATTATCAGGGAAGCATTTAAGAAGCAAATGATACCAGATGACACCATTCAGGTCATGATATCTTCTTTATCAGATAACACTGTCAAACAGTATTCAGTAGCACTACATAAATGGTGGAATTTTTGTAATGGTAAAGATATTCATGATTTTTCAATCACTAAAATATTAGAATTCCTTACACAACAATTTAACAATGGCAGTTCATATACTTCACTCAACACTAATAGATCTGCATTGTCATTGATCATACATTCCGATGTAGGATCGGATCCTCAAATTAAGAGGTTCTTTAAAGGTATATTCAAATTGCGGCCAAGCCGCCCTAAATACAATGATACATGGGATCCATCAATGGTACTAAATTTTATTGAAAGATGGTACCCATTACAAGAATTATCACTTGACAAAGTAACTAAAAAATTGGTAATTCTTTTAGCCCTTACTAGTGCACAAAGAATACAAACCTTATCTGCAATTAATTACACTTAATAACATTCAATTTATTGATTCAGGTGTTAACATAAAGATCACTGATTTGTTAAAAACCTCTATGCCAGGAAAACAGCAAACGAGTATTATGTTACCCTATTTTCATATGAAACCTGAAATTTGTCCTGTGATTACATTACAATATTACATAAATTATACACACAAATTGAGAAAGCCAGAATTAGGTAATACAGAAAAATTGTTGATTAGTTTTAAAAAACCTCATAATTATGTTAGTAGTCAAACAATTAGTCGTTGGATTAGACAAACAATGATGGACAGTGGCATAGATATTAAGAAATTCACTCCTCATTCAACACGGCATGCATCCACCTCAATGGCAAGTAGAGAAGGTGTGACAGTAGATACTATTTTTAAAACGGCTGGTTGGTCCGTAGGATCAAAAGTTTTTGCAAACCATTATAATAGACCTTTGATTAGAGAAAATGATAAATATCTCTTTGCCAAGACTGTTTGTAATGTTGAGACTGATGTGATTTTGTCATAAATTAATATTAAGCTGAGTACTTATAGGTACTATCTGAATACTTAGATTATAAGATAATTAGAAGAGAATTAAGTTTAAAATGTTGAAAAGTATTTCAGTTAAGTACAATTAAACTAGATTTTATGCTATTTGGTGTTTTACTGTGTAATTGTGTCAAATATGTTTGTAATTTACAACTTCATATCTCTAAACATCTACATATTAAATCAGGATAATTATCGAGGACTAAGCACGAGTATAATTACTAAATTAAACGAACTTACCTAAGTGAAGTTCTATTGTAATTATACGAAGTGCTTAGTCCTCGATACTATGTTCCCTCCCAAACCCTAAACAAGACCATAGTTTGTTTTTTGACCCTGTGATTGAAGTTGGGAAATTACTGTGTTTTAATTTTAATTCTCTCATTGCAGATTACTCTAAATAGAATGACATAAGCTGGATATAGTTGCCAGTGTAAAAGTTTTTTTGCAGGATTTATTCTCTGAATATTCGCGTGTACACGATGGACGATAGTGGGACTACATATTAAATCAGGATAATTATCGAGGACTAAGCACTTCGTATAATTACAATAGAACTTCACTTAGGTAAGTTCGTTTAATTTAGTAATTATATCTACATGTGACTTTATTCATTTTTTTTGCGGAATGGGCCTGCTCTTTACCTTGAAAGTGATGGATGAGGTATATTATGAAACGAGCATGGCCAGAAGACGCCTGTTCACTCTTGATCTGTAGGCAGATGGGTTAAATATAGGAGTCCACACAGATAATAACAAGTACAGGTACTTTAAAGTTCGTTCCAGAGCTCACTGTTTATGCGTACATGTAAAACCTCAAAAATATTCAGTCGGATGTCTTCTGTTATGTTCATATACTAAGAAGATATTTCTTGCTCACATTGAGCGTTCGAGTGATTTCGTTGAGATCTTATTATCCCAAAAATAGACGCGAATAGCTTTAAAATATCCTAACTTGTGGGGGGGGGGGGGGGGTGTCGCTAGAGTAATTTATTTCTAACAATTCTGTCATTGTAGATTAATAAATTATGACTTATAAATGATGTCTACAAAAACAAGTACTTTTGAGAAACTTTCGGTGAATTGTGAACTTTATTATTATCAGCCTAGCCTTTTCTAAACTATGTTGGGGACGGTTTCAAGTCTTACCGGATGCAGCTTAATACCAGTATTTTACAAGGAACGGCTGCCTATCTGAACTACACAAACCAGGTAGTACAGGGCAATGCGATACCCGTTGGTAAGACTGGTTGTTGGACTATCAGGTCACCAGTACCTATGAAGTTCTTCATTTTAATTTGGATAAATATGTAGTCTAATACAGGGTAAAAGGGAAACGGATGCCAAAAATCTTTTTTTTTCAGAAATTTTGACTGACACCGATGCAAAGAACCTTTTTTTCAGACATTTTGTCTTTGGACGCTTCTTTGGAGTAGGTGTTTTAGTTTTTTATTTTGTAGGTCGTGGTGTGGGCAGAACAACCCAGGGGGGGTTGTACTGCCCACACCACGACCTAAATAAAATCAGCTGTGTGTGTGTGAGGTAAGTCGTAGGTAAGTCGAGGAGTGGACAGTACAACCCCCCCTTTTTTTTTTTTTTGGTGGGTGGAAAATCATCGAATGACCCCCCCCCCCCCGCTCTTGGGCAGAGCGAAGGGGAGTGTCAGACTTCTACTGACTAAAAACCGAACCCATGTTCCTTCTTTGCCCTTGCGCCGAGGCCACGTAATCTAGTACAAAATACCGCGGCCCCGACGGGCGTCGGCCCTTGCGGGCCCCTCCTTGCTGACATCTCTTTGAGGCGTGCGTGGAACACGAACGCGCCGCCGACACGGTCTGTTGCCGTCATGACGATGGCCGGACGGCGAGCTAGCCCATTACTCACCGTCCACAGGCCCGCGTCTACGGTGGCCGGAAGCCATCACGTGGCTCCCGACGCCCGGAGCGCCTTCCGCGCCTTCCGCGGCGGCTGGGACGTTGAGAGGATCGCTCCCTCTCTCGTTCCGCCACCTCCTTCGCTAGCATCACTGCTTCGCAGAAGGAGGCGACGGCGTCCCATTCCTCCTCGCCCCGGAGTACAACCCCCCCTGGGTTGTACTGCCCACATCACGACCTACAAAATAAAAAACTAGAACACCTACTCCAAAGAAACGTCCACACTTGGGATTTATGTACAGCGTGTAGACAATGTGTGCGACAATCAGGCCGTAGTTGGCAAACAGGCAGGCGCGGGGCCAAGGCAAACATCACGCCAGCAGGACAATTAACCGGCTCGCCAAGCAAAGCGCGTTGCACCCGGGTTCGTACTAAAACGTCCAATGGGCAATATTTTGCCACACTTTTAACCTTTTTCTATTTCATAGAAACTGCAGTCTTTTCTTTTTTAACCGACTTCTAAAAAAAGAAGGAGGTTCTCAATTCGGATGTTTGTATTTTTTTTTTTTTTTTTTTTTTTATGTTTGTTCGGGCATAACTCCGTCACTTGCTAACCGATTTGAAAAATTCTTTCTTTGTTGGAAAGGGTATACTTCCGAAATGGTCCCATAATTTTTTTTTCAAAATCGGACAAGCGCTTTTTGAAAAATCAACAAAACTCAAAAAAAAACTACATTGTCCACATTGACCCATGAACATGTGAACCACTAAAAAGTGAAAAATAAAAACTTTTTAACAAAAAATAAAACCGACTTCAAAAAAAAAAACACAAAAAAGTGAAAAATAAACTTTAAAAGAAAAACCAGTCTCTGAAGTCGGTGGCAAAAAAATGAAGTCAAACAAACAAAAGTCACCGACTTCAGAGACTGGTTTTTCTTTTAAAGTTTATTTTTCACTTTTTTGTGTTTTTTTTTTTAAGTCGGTTTTATTTTTTGTTAAAAAGTTTTTTTTACTAAAAGGTTGGGGAAGTCGTACAGGGAAAATTGCGGACCAGCTGCAGACGTCGACAATGGCTGACACTTTAGAAGTATGGGAACATCACGCCTGTAATCATCAAAAGCTAAGGCAGAGGTGCAACCATTAGTTTATGTACCCACATTCCCCAGTTATGTTTAAGTCCCTTGTAATAAGGGGCGAGCTTATTGGAATCAACCTGCACAAATCTAAGAGTCCGTGGCTGAGTCATAGATTTTTGAGCCACTGCAATGTTTTTGTACTCTCTAGTAAACACATCTGTGGACCGACGGCCCGACAGTGACAAAGACACTGAAGGTCAAAGCCTCAATATCTCGTTCCTAAATAGCCGGCTAAAGGGTGACACTGTTTTGACAAGGTGTTTGTTCTGGCTACTGGCTTTTTAGGGTTCTACATCAAACACAGCAGGTGCGGCGTCAAAGCAAACAATGCCCTACCCGGTCAATTAACGGACTGGCCAAGTAAAGAACATTGCACCCAAACACGTCCTGAGACGTTTACTTACGACCTACACGTGAAGACGGCGCGGGACTGTGAAAAAACAAATGACAGAACTAAGCTGTTTCTCCTACTACGTAATTATCAAGTGTAAACTCTCTCAGACTATTAGTCCCAATATACTAAATATATTAGCAAATTCAAAGCGGGAAAAATTCACGTAGGTAAGTGCGAATTCTGCATAGTACGAATGTTCAACCTACGCCAAAACGTACTACTAGTGCGATCAAAAACCTCTTTCTTTTTAAAATGTGTTAAACTGTGTATGGGTAGAATTAATGGGATTTTTGATCAGTTCTATGATTTCGTGCCACCTTAAATCGTAGAACTAGCGGGAAAAATATTCCTATTAGTTCTACAGTAGAACTAGTGGGAACGAACCGTGAACATTGCTAATAGTGAGTTCTTTTAAGAAAACTAAGGCCTGGACTCCACCAAAGCGGTGATATCAGAAGCAGAGGATTTTGACGTTCGAAAAGTGCTGATTATCAGCTTAGTTTGAATAAATGACTTTTGATTTTGATGAGGAGAAGAGACGCGAAAAGCTAGCGTTTATCCACTGACGATGTCCAAAGAGGTGCAAAGCGGAGAGGAGAGATATGCACCGCTCACCCGACGCGGCTATCCGACATCTATTCTCTCCTCTATGCCCAACCGTTTCCATAGCTAAGCGGAGACGAGAAGTGTTAATGTCGAAATTCTATAGTTTTCAACACCTCTTGTCTTGTCTCGTCTACACTTCGGTGTAGTCCAGACTTGGATTTCTTGGTAAGGGTCGCGTTCGTTGCAGTCTTTAGCTTAGTAGGTACAAGAAATATCTTCGAACAGCGCAGTATTTCTCAGCGATATTTAATTTCCGATAAAAATAAACAAGACACTGTATAAAGCATGACCTAGCTGTAGGGCGTTCGAGAATGCCCTAGAAAAGCATTGTTTATAAAGATTTATCTTGTATGGTTATTTTTGTATCTGGTAGCTACTGGAAAAAAAAAATGTTTTATATTGCAAATTAAGTCTATTAAAATAAAAGTAAGCTAAGATGCCCCGCGTAATCAAAGAGGCACTAGGTGAATAGGATTCTAGGTAAGAATATTATATGAAAGTAATTAGACGTTCTGCACGTTTAATTAAAGAACTTTTAATTAAAGAATATTAACTATCCTATAAATTCATCTACCTAAGTACCAATTTGTTGGTATAGTAGTCGCCAGTGCAACTGCTGCGTGTGAGGTCCTGTGGTTCGATTGTCAGGTCAAGTAAAGTGCTATTCCCGTCGGGGCTGCGGGTCGTTCTTCACAAGAGAAACCGCGGCCTCGACATAGGGGCTAAGAAGGAACATGGGTGGTTTTTAGTCAGTAGAAGTCTGACACTCTCTTTCGCTCTGCCCAAGAGGGGTTTTAGGGGAAGGGTTTTTATAAGGTATTTCTCAGTAGGAAATTTGCCACGGGGAAATATATCTCCTCTTCTATCACATGATACTTAAACATAAAGGAGCACACCCACATTTGCCAGTTAGGTTTATGTCCGATGCAAAACAGGGTTAGTCTATTGCCATCAACCATTGCCAGTTATATTTAAGACTAGCTTTTGCCAGCGGCTTCGCCCGCGTGAAAATGACGATTTTCCATACAAACTTTCATCCCCTATTTAATTCCCTTAGGGGTTGAATTTCGAAAAATCCTTCCTTGTTCCTTGTCTACATTATAAAGGGAACCTCTGTGCAAAATTTCAGCTTTCTAGGTCCAAGGGTTTGGGCTGGGCGTTGATGAGTCAGTCAGTCAGTCAGTCAGGACTTCTCTTTTTATTTATTAGATAGATAAAGATAGATAACCGTTCGAAGATCAGGTGTGACGTTTTGATTTCGTTTCACGGACTTAAAACTCCAGCTGAACAATATTAAACAAAAAAGACAAAGTTCCGATCAATTTGAAAAGTCTCATTTCTTAGTAGTTTTTGTATTATATAAAGTTGAATGAATACAAAGAAGTTTAAAACTAGGTGGCGGATCTCCGGTGCCTAATGGAATTAAATCCTGAATGCTGTTTAGTGCTACCAAAACTTTAAAACTTGGCAATGTTAGTGCACAATACATACATACGTAGTAGAGGAGATTTCCAAAATGTTTGCGAACTAATACGGTAATGCAATTGTGTTTTCCGCCATGACACCAAAACGGATGCATTTTGGGGCAAAATTCACCCGTGAATTTAAATGCTGACCAGCAGTTAGGTAATAGTTCCAAACTAATACACTAATGTAACAATGTATCATCTTTGTTAGGCTGTGTAACAACCACACTTGTAAGTAATTTTCTGGATTAATACTGTACTCACGAGCAATAATATGTACAATGTACATGTTACAGTCAAAACTGTTAATCTGTCAAACGTACTTTTGACTGGTCAATCAAAAACCTTATTTTAATAGAGTTTTTCTCTATGATTGCTTTTCCCAAGGGTCACTGTAGTGTATCAATAAATACCGACACGCCTTACTGGTGGGGCGGGCAGTGGTGGGGTGCGGTCGAGTGAGTCGTTGCACGGACCGCACACTCTCTACTGTTCGGCCGGGCGAGTAAGTCGTGCGCGTTCAAACCAAACTGTGTTGTTTTACTAAATCCCCTACGTACCTAACAACCTAATAGTGACCTGTACAAGTGGCGACCTTGCCAGGATACAAAATAAATAAGGTACGTGCCGAATTTAAATAACACTGAGTGTTAATAAAGTAACCAAGAGGTAAATCGGTAGCAAATCAGTTTCAATGTATATTCATGTTTTATAAATAATTATTTAGTTTTAAATTTAACCTTAAATTGCATTAAGGCAGTCCTTGAAAAAAAAAAGGATTAAAATGTTTGTAGACTGCTATTAATATGTTGAACGTAGTCGTTACTTCAAAAATTTAGTTACATTGATTGGTACCTAAACATTCGTGTACTAATACTTACAACAAACGTCAATGACGAATGCTTTGATTATTGGCAGAAACAAATTGGAGTGTTGTTAGCATTGATTTATTGACTGGGCGGACTGCGTGATAAAATGACGCCTTGAACTTGGTCCCAAATAGGTCTTGACTAAACCGAAGTTTGAAAGAAAATTAAAATGAAAAATTAAAATTTAACATTTTTTTTATTAACATTTTAATGAAAGCTTTATTTAATTTCTTTATACCTCGATAATACCACGCCACGCCGCTTATACAAGGTTACGTTTACGAGCAGCCTGATTAGTTCTTAAGGATGGCGTTAGTGTTTCTCTGTATGGGGATCGCATCGAGCAAAATGTTCGGACGACCGTATCTTTAGTTTTTATATCAATGGTTGTTAATGCGGTGTGGTTGTGTGGTTGTGTCAATACTAAGTTATGCATTTTGCACATTATAACGATATTTTGGGTTCAAATTGAAGGCGGCTGTTATTTAATTATGATTGTAACGAAGTTAGACCATGATTCTTATTATACGGTGAGGCTCTTTATGGTTGACAATTATATTTGCGTTCTTGAGTAATCTTGGATACCAGTGATAGACATGCTGTTTATCCAAATTAACACTTTTAATCTGTCAATAATCAAAGTTAACATTGTTGTTAGAGGTAGTTTGCTTATGCAGACGGTACCTAAAGATCTCGTAGGTATAAATTTCGGTCCAAATGGACTGGGATGAAATACAATCAGATCAAGAGGTAGTTTCAATAATTTGGAACGGTACCTAAATGGTCTGGATTCATTAATTTGGAACAGTACCAAAATCAGTCCAAAAGTCCAAATGGATTGGGATGAAATACAATAAAATTTAAAGGTAGTTTCAATAATTTGGAACGGTACCTAAATGGTCTGGATTCATTAATTTGGAACAGTACCAAAATCAGTCCAAAAGTCCAAATGGATTGGGATGAAATACAATAAAATTGAAAGGTAGTTTCATTAATTTGGAACGGTACCTAAATGGTCTGGATTCATTAATTTGGAACAGTACCTACATGGTCTTGTATAAATAACAGTCCAAATGGATTGAGATGAAATACAATACCTACCTAAAATTAAAAGGTAGTTTCATTAATTTGGAACAGCACCTACATGGTCTTGTATAAATAACAGTCCAAATGGATTGGGATGAAATACAATACCTAAAATTAAAAGGTAGTTTCAGTAATTTGGAACGGTACCTAAATGATCTTGTATAAATAACAGTCCAAATGGATTGGATGAAATACAATAAAATTAAAAGGTAGTTTCATTAATTTGGAAAGTTACCTAAAGAGGTACTTCCATTAATTTGGAACGGTACCTAAAGAAGTAGTTCTATTAATTTGGAACGATACCTAAAGAGTTAGTTCTATTAATTTGGAACGGTACCTAAAGACGAAAGTTACATCGTCAGAGGTAGTTTGTTATCAAACGGTACATAAATGAGCTTGTATAAATACTGGGATATAATACAATAAGATCAAGAGTTATTTCGATTAACTCGAAACGGTACCTAAAGAAGGAAATTACCCCTTCCATCCAGGTAGACCACAAGTATGTCGCACATACGACCTCAACAGTCGTTGGACTGTGTCGGTGACCTAGTTTCAGTTGGTTTACGTTGGGAAAAAAACGTGCACCAGAGTCAGACCTGACGGCTACCAAGTTACCACACTCAGGTGGCCTTAGGGCAATAGAGCTTTACTCTTACTCATGGGTCGGTTAACCCTTCCAGAAATATCAAATAATTTGGTATGTTATAATTATTTGCTTTTTTTATCATCAGTCCAATTAACAAACTTATTATCTTTCAGAGATTCTCCTAATAAGTACACAACCTCAAAAAAATATTCCTGATGCACATGTAGAAACTACTAAGAGGACCTTGTGGCTTAATAATATCTGCCACTCAGGTCGATCTTTAGGTTAAGCCACGCTTGCCTTGATTGGTCTGTGAATGGGTTGATCGCCCATTACATATCGTTTCCTCCGTGCCTCGGAAAGCACGTTAAGCTGTTGGTTCCGACTGCCATTTAGATCTTTGGCAGTCTTTACGGGTGGTCAGTGACCTGAAAGTCTGACAACCAGTCTTACCGGAGGGCACCGTATTACCTAGTATTAGCTGTCTTGTGGAGATCAAATAAGCAGTCTATGTAAAATACTGGTATTCAGCTGCATCCGGTTAGACTGGAAGCCGACCCCAACATAGTTGGGAAAAGGCTAGGCAGATGATGACTGGTAGAAACTACTAGTGGTAATAATTATGTATTTACTGTTGCTATCAACAAGCTCGATGAATATTTGCCCCCTAAACAAAGTCGTGTTTATAAGCGTCACTTGTTGAGGCTCATCAAATAATAAAGTGTGAGAAAATTTACAAGTTTCTGGTCAGACTTGGACATCTGAGCTTAAAAGTAAATTCATGTGTGCGTTGTGGTGGCAGTCATTCAACTGATACAAATTTGTCCAGCCCGAGATAAGAATTGTCTCAAGTGTGGGATTTTTGAATATTTTCAAAACAGTGTAAGACTAAGGCGCTGTGTTGAAATTGAGATGTAACGTCATTCTCAAAGACAATGGTGTCCTTGCTGAAAATCAAGTAATATCTAAAAAAAGGAGATTTATGGCCTACGTTAGTCTTAATACCTTAACCGTTCTAGGGTCTATTGACTCTAAACAATTGGTAACAGTTTTTGTAGAGCCAAAGCCAAATTTTATATTGTAAAAATGGGACTAGAAATTTGCTAGGGAAAGACACCGCCAAGTGCCAATGCAGTCTATGGTGTGTTCCCTAAAATTAAAGATGATCTAATTCATATTCTTATAGATAAATTAATTTAACCAGTTGCTCAGCTTTATCGAAGAGTATACCCTAACGGGACAGCGTTAGAGTATAAAATTAATAAAAATAAAAAGACCAAGAGTTTGTTGAGTTCGACACTATATATGCCCAGTATAGGCCCATCTGACTGGATCCCTCCATTGGTACCTGTTTGAAAAGCAGATTTACCATTATGAAGGTACAAATAGCAAATGTGAAAAGATAACAATGTTCTACTAAATGATGCAAAATGTGCATTAGAGTTCATCAAATTGGTTTCTCGGTCATCAGTTCATCACTTATCTTTGTTTAAGGACAATTTACTGTTGCGCGAAAATAAAATCGGATCATAAAGCGAGGTCAAATATTTTAGCAGCTGCTCAGAAGGTCACTCGAGCATAGTAGTCATGGAAATAATAATAATAAATTTATTTTTTCTCATTTATACACAATAATCATACAATGTCAAATGTCTACATAGAGACTGGTGTCTGTTTTAGGTAGAACCTGTATTACAGATCACCAGGCTAACCCTCCGTCGGACATTTCTCGACATAATAATTATAATTAAATGAACAAAATTAAATGAGTATAAACAATTCAAATAAGTAAATACAAATGAATTAAATTAAATATAAATTAAATTACAAATAAATCAAATTACAAAAGGTCTAACTGCAAATAAAGTAAATTGCGAATAAATTAAATCAATTACATTTTCAATTAGAGATAGAATAAAAATTTTACAAATCACATAAAACATTATGAAAAAGGTAAAATAAAATAAAATTTAAATATATAAATAAGAGTAAAATGAGACTACGTTCCAAAGTGTAGTGGCCCAAAATGAACAGAGATGCTGAACATTATGTAAGAGCGTGTAACGGTTGCACTCTGGTTCCAGACTCTAGTTTAGAGATAAGCTGGCTTTTATTGTAGCTGGATTTTAATGTCAGGTTGTCTTTGCATAATACTTTAAAATGTGTTCCCGTGGAGTTTCTTGTCCATTCTTCTCCACGAAGACTAGGGACCTAGCGAATGGAATCGAGTTTGATGTAGTTGACAAGACCAAAAGAAATAAAATGAATAGTCTTGTCTTTTGTGCTTTTACTTCATGAACACGGTAATAACCAGTAATCATCCTGACACTCAAAGTTCATTAATTGTTGGATATTGATACATATACATGTACTCTTACATAGTCTTACATCTAGGTACTTACAGATGGACCTAGAGACAAAGTTAGTAAAATTGGAAGAGCAAAGGAATCTAGTAGAGAAATTGGTGGAAAAGTATAATATGTTAAAAATACAATAAACAAGGAAAACAAGTTGTCCACCTCATTCAAGGATGCGACACATACAGTGATTAATAAATAAAAGAGAGATGTCGAAATGGTAAATGGTGATAGTGGACAACAGTTACTTATAACATTTAGAAGTACATTTGGAGAGGGTTGAAGCAAAGTGGAAAGTTTGCACAAATGAGGATGATAAATCTTCAGGAAATAATGGCACTTTCGATAACAAAGTGTGTGACGAAAATTAATAAGTTAATTGTTTTACAGATCATTATTAAAAATATTTGATGATTGTTCTGTTATAAACTGTTTTGTATTGGATAGTACTTATACGAAATAATGTTATTTTTCCAATTTTGTAAAAGGTAGATGTAGTGTATCAATAAATACCGACACGCCTTACTGGTGGGGCGGGCAGTGGTGGGGTGCGGTCGAGTGAGTCGTTGCACGGACCGCACACTCTCTACTGTTCGGCCGGGCGAGTAAGTCGTGCGCGTTCAAACCAAACTGTGTTGTTTTACTAAATCCCCTACGTACCTAACAACCTAATAGTGACCTGTACAGTCACTAAAAAAACCTTACATACTTATTATGTTTCCTAATGATGATGATGATAATGTTATTGTAATTTATCGATGTCTTATAATAGAAACCACCTTATAAGTTTCTAAGTAAATGTTTAATAGTTTTGACCGGTCAAAAGTAGTTTTTACTAATTAACAGTTTTGACTGTGACTTTAACACTTAGCAACGTTTAAAAGTCATTTTCGCTTACTGTATTCATATCATTTTCATGTTACGAAATATACAAATACAAAACTAATATTTTGAAACCCATATTATCATAAAGTAGGTCATATCTCAAAGTTGAAATCGTTTATTTACGAGAATTTCGTGTATGAACTTTGCCAAGTGTATACATACGAGTACCTATATTATTGCTCATGCGAGCACATGTACCCACATAGAACATTTTATTGAACCATTGTATTTTTCGAGCCAAAGTAAGTAGATAATAACAATGATAAAACCAATTTCTGCTGTGATCAATATTTAGCTGTATTTTATTCTGATAGTTAGATAAACATCAAATTAGACTTTCGAGATATTTTCCGCAGTAAAAGGATTCCTAGAGTTTATGTTAACATAGCCTATTGCCATCAACCGGGCACAAATTTGAGAAATTCCTGATAGAAAAAACCCGGTAACACTGCCCAACCCGGAAATCGAACTCAAGCAAGACCACAGCACACAGAAACACACACAGCAGCCACACTTACGACCACTAACCCAACGAGGCAGTCGAATTTTATCTTAATTTTTTGGAAAACAACCTCGCCTATTCTCCACCTATTACGAGCACATAATTCTCCATAAACTCCCTCTTCCTCGCCTCTCAAGCCGAGTTAAATCCAGTAGGAAACTAAACTAGTGATGTTGACATTCCTCGAATCAGCCACGAACGCATTCGGAGCAAAAAGAGATTGTTTGCCGAATCCTCGGGGTTTAAGTAATTTCCTCTCGCAACTGAAGAGTCGTTTCCGTTAGTTACTCCGTTTTGTTGGTCGAGTGTTATTTTAGTGATTTACGAAAAATCCGCACGGGAAATTGTCCTTTAGTGGAAATATCAATAGGTATGGGAACGCCATGCAGGGAATTTGGCGTACATTAAAGGTTTTCTTGTTTTCTTGTCAATAAGAGGGAAAAAGGAAGGAAATATTTACAGATATTTGTGGTAATCATGCTTGAATGTGTGTGTATTGTTTTGTTATTATTTTTTGGTCTTTCTGTTAGTTTCACGGGTTGGATTTGTTTGAAAATGTAAGTAAGGTGTGCCTTCTTTGTTTAGCTAGATAGTTCAATGATACAGGATCTCTTTCTAATAGTCGATGTATCATATTTACTTCTAATTGCGCCTTGAACCTTTCGTTAGCATCGGTCTATCCAATATATTTTTAGCTTGCAATATTTGTATGTGTTTCGGTCAAACCTTGCAACAAGATTCGGTGAGAAAAATATGAAACAAAATAAATTAATAGAAAATAAACCTTTTTCAAACAAGCTTTTATTAACTTTTCCGTGTTTGTTATCGGTGGTAAAACATTACTTTATTTACTGACTGACTTAGAACTGCGTCTCTTGTTGTTTGTCAATTAAGGGAATTGATGGACGCTACGTAAGGCGCCAAACTATAAGTAGCTCAGTTCTAGGCATAACTAACATTGCCATCGACACGCTAAGAAGTAGAAGAAAAAGAGGAACGGATGGACTTCACTAAGGCGTCAAACCCGCAGTCGAATTCTGGGCCAACGTAATTTAGATTGCTATCTATACGATTAGGAATAAGGTCCAAGGTCCTATTTCGTACTTAATTATGATCTTACCTAGAAACGCCGTATTGTAATAGACACCGATACTTCTTACTAATTAAAAATGTATGGAAATCGAGCCATACTAGACTTAGTTTAACATGAGAAGCTAGAAATAATTGCTTCAGCAATTAAAAGTCTTGTGTGAATAATGAACCTAACCTATAAATAATTTTCGGAGAACCCAATTGCTGAGGTCTATAGTTGGTTTTCGTCATTAATATTTTAAGGGTTGAATTAAAGTATGAAAGTGATTACGTCTACGCTTACTTTAATGGGTTTTGTTTTCTGTATAATTATTTTTGTTACTGTAGTAAGTAGTCGTTTAAGTAGTTTCTTATGGATAAAAACAAATACAAATGGTAAATTGGTGACAAATGGGCTTAAAAAAATGTTTCTTTGGAAAAGTTGTTTGTTATCATGAGTACAATCACTTGTTTAAGTATCGGTCACTAATATAGTACCAGTCACCCTATAATAAATGGACGTATATTGATTTATACAATTATCTAATTAAAATAAATGTGTAACCTGTGCACGTAAGCCCGTATACAGCATGATTTAAGAATAGGGGATCGGACAAAAAAAAACTAATTAGTCCGTCAGACAGATTTCAAAAAAATATTGAACACCTATTTTTTCTTTTTTCACATTAACAAAAAATGAAGACGATACAGTGCTTCGAAAACTCGTGAACTCCTCGAAAACGTTACATGTCAGTACATTTTTAACCCACAAGTGACGTCACGACGCTTTTTATCTTCGTCAATTTTCATTAATTCGTTAAAACAAAAAACACGACATCCAATATTTTTCGTTAATCTAACTGACGGACTAAACAGAATCATATTTTTTTGACTCAGTCCGATCCCCTATTGATTAGCGAGAACTGCGACTTCTTATGAAGTGGGATACCGTAATAACCCGTTTCCTTTCTATTGCAACGTGCTTAGAGAACTAATTTGGTGATTTATTTATTTATTTATTTATTTATTAGGTTTACCAACAGCTTCTGTGTACAACATATCTTATATTATATAGGTTTACAGTCTTGGACTTACACAGTCGTCAATTACTGGTTAACCATCGTTGACAAAAGTAAGTGATAACAAACACAAAAAACAAAAAGAATAAAATTAAAGAGTGGCTCTAGAAAATTAACTACAATAGTAACTTCTTACATTTAAGAGTTTACAAGACATAACGTAAAAACGTAGAAAGAAAAGCGCTATTCATTTACAGACTAATTATGACTAAATCACGAAAAAAAAAAAACAACATAATTAAGTAATTACTGCTAAATCAATAAAAATCTATAATAATGAGATCGAAACTGAGATCTTTCGTGAAGACAAACTATAACAAAATAAAGTTATAAAACTAAATCTAAAAGAATTATTGTTACTCTTACTAAACTAGTAAAATATTGTGTTGCAATTTTCGGGAATCCATTAATCGGGTTCTAAAGATTTTTGTAGAGTCATGGTAAATGTCAACATCAGGTGAGGATTTGACAAAAGAATTCATTTCTCTACAGAGTCTGTTAAGTGGCGAGTTTACCCCAATATTTGTGTTAGATCCTTCAGTGTTGAATAAGTTCGTCATAGGATACCTAGGCATATTGTATGGTACTTTTAGTCCGATACGCTCAACTAGTTCATTGCAGTCTAATTTATTATTAACTAATTTGTATAAGAACATTAGATCCTGCGTCAGTCGACGGTCGCGCAGACTGTTCATTTTAAACGCTTCAAGACGTTGTCCATATGGGCACCGGGGAGATATTTCATTGAATGTATACGCTAGGTGTTTAGTAAAGGCTCTCTGGATGCTTTCGACTCTTTGCGAGTGTACTGCATAGTGGGGGTTCCATACTACGCAGGCAAATTCTAGGTGGCTACGAACTAGAGCGTTATACAGCACAGTTTTAGTTCTTATCAGCTTAAACCCTTTAGTACTTCTTTTAAGAAATCCTAGCAACCGTGCTGATTTCGTAACTATGGTATCGATATGGCTTCTGAAATTGAGTTTAGTGTCCATGATGACACCAAGATCACGGACCTCATTAACGGTTTGTAATGATTCTCCTTTTATTTTGAAGGAGACAGTATTAGATTGCTTTTTCCTAGAAAATCGTATGTGGCTACATTTTTGTACGTTAAGCTTCATGTGATTCAGGATGCACCATTGCTCAATTCTATCTAAGTCATCCTGAATTAGGGAAGCATCTTTATCTGAGGTGATAGTTTTATAAATTTTAAGATCATCGGCAAACATTAGATATTTACAGTGAAGGATTTGATCAGCTATGTCATTGATGAAGAGTGAAAACAGAACTGGCGCAAGGTGAGAACCCTGAGGAACTCCTGAGTCAGCATAGTAGGGGTAAGATTCATAACCATTAACTACAAGAATTTGCGATCTGCGGGATAAATACGATGAAAACCAGTTTAATAAAGAGCCATGAATACCATTGTATTCTAACTTTGATAGTAGCAGTGAATGGTCAACTTTATCAAACGCACTGCTGAAGTCCGTGTATACGGCATCTACTTCTAATCTTTTGTCAAGAGCTAGCGTTATATCAGAAACAAATTCGACAAGGTTTGTTTCTACGCTGCGACCAGCTTTAAAACCATGCTGACTTACTGAAATAATTTTATCGATGTGGTGAGTAATGATTGGACAGACAAGAGACTCAAAGATTTTTGAAAAACATGATAATATTGAAATAGGGCGGTAATTTTTTACATTAGCAGGATCTCCCTTCTTGAAAACCGGGACAATTCTTGCACTTTTCCATACTTTAGGGAAGATTCCTTCGGCAAGAGAAGAGTTGAAAATTAACCACAACGGTAGGGTAAGTTCATGGCAGCAGCGTTTTATTAACAAAGGTGGTATGGAATCTGGCCCAGCCCCTTTGGAGGCATCTATGTGTTTTAATTTGTTGAAAATTTGCATTTCCGTAAACTTAATAGTACTTATGACAGAGTCAATTCCTGAAAATCCATTGTTAGTATTGTCAGTAGTGACTGGGTTATGACTAAAAACAGACACAAATTGATCTGCAAAAAGGTTAGCTATTTCAGGACCGCTGCTAGCGACCCTGTCATTCATAAACACGTCAGCAGGTATGCAAGAATCTCCACGACGTTTATCTTTTATGAACCGCCAGAAAGCTTTAGGGTTTTTGGGAATATCGTTTTCAATTTTACATTTATAAGCATTGTAACAATTGTTTATTAATGTATGGCAGCGACTGCGAAGTAATTGAAAGGTTTGTCTGTCTCGGGGATTATTATATTTACGGTATTTCTGTCTAAATTTCTCTTTTTCTGATAGGGCCCTAATAAGTGAGCCAGTATACCAAGACGGATATTTTGATTTATTCTTAGCATATTGAGGTACAAAATTATTGATGGCGCATTGTAGCACACTGTAGAAGGCTTCAACCCTTTCATTCACATCAACACAGTTATGGAAAGTATCATACCAATTTATACTTTCCAGATATTTTTTTAACTGTTGATAGTCGGCTTTAAAAAAGTTGTAACCGGAGCGATGTTTTGGTTTTAATTGTTGTAAGTTAGATAGAGGCATAGAGATAAGTAAGTTTGGATGGTGGGAGTCTAGTTTACTAAGCAGGTCATTAGGTTTAGTTACTATTACATCTGAAATGTTACTTAAAACTAGATCTAAGAATCTATTTTCTGCATTATGGATGGAATTAAATTGATGGAGTTCATTAACTGACAAAAAGTCAACAAATGAGTAACCCAGTGCGGTTTCATAGTTTGATGGTGAAAGATGTAGGTCATCAACCGTCCTGTTCCACTCAATAAAACCCAAGTTAAAATCCCCGAGAATCACAACATAACATTATTAAGCACGTTATTTACATTATTTAGGAAGCACTGTAGAGAGTCCAGTTTGACAGGCGGGGGCATATAGATAACACATAGTGCAATTTTTTTACTAATATTGTTAGCACATATCTCAACAGACATCCATAAATCTTCAAAATCACTTTCCCAGTTTTTCATTCGTACAGATTTAATTTTATTACTAACAGCAACCATAACCCCTCCCCCATCCTTTTTGGATACTTTAGAACTCAATCTATCTCTACGATATACTACGTACCGCGGGTCGTAATATTATGATCTTTACGTATTAAATTCGCGTACTCATAAGCTGAATAGGGCCTATAAAGCTGACTGAATAAACATAATAGAAAAACGTTGACAAAAGCAAAAACGTATAAAAAATGACGTAATTCATACACAACTTCAAATTTCTATAGAGCTCAATAAAAGCGACTGAAAACTCGCATTACTAAGCATTTTGACTCCAGAATGTTCCATTCATAAGACGTCAACAATTTGAAAAATAGGGTAACAAGTCGACGTAAGTACGCCCCTACTTCCACGTGGGCGGAGCGGAGGGTCAAAGCTAGTTACGTAATAACAGTATCAAGACGTATACGCTTCAGTATTTTCCCCATACACTTTTATTATACCGTAGACCCGTAGCCCGGCTTCCAATCGATTGTTTCGTAATGAAACGAAATATGCATGAAAATGAATAGCTCCAAATAAGGTGGGTGTGTAATTACAAACTATTTATATGGAAAACAGCAATCGACTTAACTGTCGAGCATTTTTCCCTCGTAATGCCATACTTACGAATAATGAGTAAAGGGCACGAGCGCAACACTAACCTTAATGAAGGTGAGAGGCCTCCCTCGAAGGAGTTACGTAATGGCGACGATGATAGCTATATAAAATCTAATAGGGACCTTTAACAGTGGTACATTTCACTCGGGCCCGCGGACGAATTAGTGAACTACGGACTGCGAAGGGTGTACTTCATATGTGACCCTGTGCGCCAAAGGGTCCCGTCATAACACCCAAACCCTGTATAATGTACATTAAATTGTCGCGACATCTCAAGTAACTAAGTTGTGTAGAGTAAATTGTAATTTATGAAAGCCCAAACAAAAGCGGAGGGTGAAGTACTCTACAGTAGTCGGAGTACGTACTCAAAGCCACAATCAAAGTATATGAATTCGTCACTCGTAATTCATTTAGACGTCTTTTGATACGCTCAAATACTCGCTTGTACGTTTATTACATTTACGGTTAACGAATGTGGAAATATCTCGTCAAAGCATTCGCCGGTACAAAGTCTGCAGAAATAGAATGAAAAGAAAAATATCTTGCGCTTTCTGTTGTTGGCAACGCCTTTAGCGAACTTTAATGAAAAACAAGTACCTTTAACGTCTCAGCGTGCATACTGCAGAATTCCTCTAATCTAATTATGTGCACAGCTGGGGCTCATTGTTTTTCGTTTAAAAATAAAATCTGTAGAATTCACGTCTCACTGTTTCCTGAGTTGCCTTAACTGAAGTAAAAGCTCCTGTTTAGGTAAACGACACACCAGTGTACCAGAGTTCCCATTACACGTAATAGAATATCCGAAATTGTGTATAATCCGCGTGATTAACACATAATAGCGTATACTCGCTTTGACGATATAACGAGCGATCATTGACCTTCCCGCGGCGTTCGAACCACGACCGCAAAATCCAGCGGATGTTATTCAAAACAAACAATATGGCGAATTTGCATGAGTAAAATAACCCCTATGTAGAAGGCAGACGCAGCGGTCACGATATAATGCTGTGCTAGTAAAATTGTCGCAATTCCGTGTCGCTGATAGAAAAAGTTTTTCTAGCATAGATGGGGGACGCGCTCTTGCCAAGTCCCCCGTTCTTGTTTCACTACGCCTCCGGTACGCATTTATAGCGAGTTGGCTTCGATTACAGCATTGCGTCGAGATGGGATTATCAGAACATGATATTCGTCCTTTGGCACTCCAGGAAATGGCCGAATTGTATGAAAATGTATGTATCCATAGAGTTATGGATACATAGATTTTCATACAATTACTCGGCCACTCAGAACTACGGCATTCGGAACTACTACAGCGCCTTACAGGAACAATCGATAGCTAGCGTATTCCGGAACAAGAGTCCATAAATAAGAGTGTATTGAAAACTTAAATTCAAGGTTTTATGGCTCATAACTTATAATAAATTCTACATCAATGTCGGCTATAAACATTAAGTAGAGATTATAACACACGCATTATGCACTACTTGCTCGTCGTATATAGGTCATTAATAGGAAAAGTTTTTGCGCAATGCCGACCTACTACAGCATTTTATTTGTGTTTTGTCGTTTAAACGCGGATGCATTGTTTATGCTCTGTTGAATTTGCACAATTTATGTGCTTTGTCAGATTTGGCAGAGATAATCTGGCGGGCCAGTGTTCATACTGCGTGAAATTGTTATGAGAATACGCCATGTGGTTTTAATTTCAATTCGGCTATTCCATTTGCGAGTGTTAGAGTTTACAAACAGCCTGTATTTATAGTCTAATAAAGTCTATTATCGTGTCATGGAAACCAATATGTATTAATGAATGAAGGATCGTAATGATGTGTGGTATACTGTATACATTATGATTAATATTCAAATACGGTTTTATGTTCTATTTTCTAACGGTTATAAATCATAATCCTAACTTCGTACAACGTGCCCTATAAACGTTAAAGAAGAAAATAGGAAAACCTTTGGGATTTTCCGTGTGATTTCATTTGCAAGCCCGATTCGGCAGGCCGGGCTCGTGTGGTCTATTTTGCGCTACACAAAGCACATCGGTAGTTTGGCACGTCCGCGCTCCCGGCCTGCCAAAACGTCAGATTTCCATTGTTATAGAAAAGTTAACAGTTTTCACTTGTCGGGAAAATTCGAAAGCGAAGAAACGAATGAAGAAATCAATTATGAGATGCTTTTATTTCAACAAAGGATAGTGGAAGTTCGGCGTAGAGGGCGGTTGTATTGTCTCAACTAAGATAACGGAGGAGAAAGACAAAGACATCGATCAAACTAAAAGGTTGGTGACATCGAACGGGTTCTGTATATAAAAGCATTATAAATCATATCTACGGTACAATATGGGGTTACGTTCGGTTGACGTCAGATTTCATGCCACGAATACTGTTTTAGCTTTCATAGAAGATTTAAAGAGCTTTTTGCTTCAATAATACTTCACTTTCTTTGTTACTGTTAAAGTACGTAATACAGCGAAAATATGAATGCGTAGAGTATATACTAAGTTTTTATTATGTGCCTTCTTGGTGACGTGAAAGGAATTTTTGTTTTGATATATAATACACGTGCTTCTAGGCTATGTTAGAAGGAATATTATTGGGTATATATATTACTAGCGGACGTCCCGCGGTTTCACCCGCGTAGATCCCGTTCCCGTGGGAATACAGGGATAAAAAGCCTATGACACTCAGCAATAATGTGGCTTTCTATTGGTGAAAGAATTTTTTAAATCGATTCAGTAGATCCTGAGATTACCCCTTTTTTTTTTTTTTTTTTTGGTGGGTGGAAAATCATCGAATGACCCCCCCCGCTCTTGGGCAGAGCGAAGGGGAGTGTCAGACTTCTACTGACTAAAAACCGAACCCATGTTCCTTCTTTGCCCTTGCGCCGAGGCCACGTAATCTAGTACAAAATACCGCGGCCCCGACGGGATACCGCGGCCCCGACGGGCTGAGATTACCCCTTACAATTTAACAAATACACAAACTTTACTTCTTTATAATATTAGTATAGATACAGGCTTAATTTACGTTCACTTCGAAATCCTTTACGGAGATCTGATGTGATGGATTTGAGTGAATTTGTGAGTAATCTCATTGGGAGGGCGTGAATATATTGGAGTGGAAGTACATATTTCTATGTACGTTTCGTGGATAAAGTGTAGTAGTAGATCGCGTGAATATTGAGGATATTTTCATCCAGTGCCAGAGTTGTAATGAATGAATTAATGTTATCATTTCATGACACATTACTGAAATGGGTTGATGTTTGAAAATTTCATAATATTATAAGAAACTTTTACAGCAAATTTATGTTGTCTATAACAACTGCCTCGCGCGTCCAATAGTCGCACTTGCGACCATGGGACCACTCAAATGGTCGCAAGTGCGGCTTATATGAAAACCTGGGTTGGGCAAAAAGTGTTTGGGGTTTCCCATTATGTTTTTTTAGTAGTGGAGTCTGGAGTTGTGCCCGGTGGATGATAATAGGCTCGCCCCCTATTACATGTGGCTTAAAAAAAACTGACAAAAAGAGGGTGAAAAATGTTGGTACAACTCTGCCTAACCCTTCGGGGATTAAAAGCGTGATGTTATGTTATAACAACTTTACTGACATTCAAATAGTAGAATGTATTATTGGAAACGTATCTTAATAAAAGGGGACGCCGATAATTAAGAGGGGTGCAAAGATCAAGGGAGTGCTTTGGTCAACAATGGGTCAATAAGGGGTTCATATAAATTCTTTTTGGTTTTTGGTTCTATGAGTTTGTCCTGTACTTGAATTAAAGTAGAAGTTTATTCATATAATAAGAAACAATGGCATGTTTTCAGCTGAGCTTGGAAACAGACGTGTTTAATATTAAACCAAGTGTAATTTCTAGATGCTGTACGTACATTTCAATATTTAATTTTATGCTTCATATTAATATTTGCTTTTATTTAAGAAAATTTTAGGATGATTTTTCTAACTCAGAACATAAATCTTTCATCATTTTCTGTGAAACCGAACCGAAACAGAGGCTCGAAGGAATCTCGCGTCAATACCGTCATCCGAGACGACGTGACGTTACTGTGACCATTGAAAAACCGCCCAATAACCAAAACACTAGAATCTAAAATCAATTCCAACCTTTTACGGAAACTAATCTCTAAACATCAACAATCTCTATAAAACAAAACAAAGTAAAACAAAACCATGACTTTCCCCGAAACAATGACACCGCAGATCATTTTCTGTGAAACGAAACAGAGAGGCTCGAAGGAATCCCGCGTCAATACCGTCATCCGAGACGACGTGACGTCACCGGCAGGAAGACGGTAGGTCATCAATCATAGAGCACAAAAAGAACCGTGTTGATAGGGCACGGAACTCTTTACTCTTTGCGTCGCTCGCACTTTGTCTGTGGGTATGATGACACCTTTTAGTGAGGGGGCTTTTTTGTTTTCGGATAGTGCGTTGTGTACGAAGTATGGTGTAGTTTTAAATGGGGCAAATGAGTGTGGATATGTTTTGGTTGTAGTTTTATTCTGACATGGTCACTAACATTATTACATGGTGGTGATTTGGTTAATGATACCTCTTTACAAGTGATAATAATAATGTTTTGTTGTTTATGAATAACTTCATAGGAAAATAGTGAACACTAAACAAAATATATCGTGGTCGCAAGTCGCAAGCGTGACTGATGAGTTCTGGGTTCGATTCCCGAATCGGGCTAAGTGTTATTGGGTTTTTCTCACTAGGAATTTCTCAGTAGCAGCCACGGAGTCTGAATTTGTGTCTGGTTGATGGCAATAGGCTTGCCCCCTATTACATATGACTTCAACACAACGGGCAAAATATGGGTGTACTATAGGTGAACCGCTGCCTACCCTTCGGGGCTTACAGGCGTGATGTTATGTTATGTTAACACAACATGAAAAACATAGTCTAGTGGTCAGTTCAATTTACTTTGTTGATATAAAATAACTAATTCTGTTGCGGTGAGCTAAAGAGATTTTGCTCGTTTTTGTGGTTAAATAATATTGTAAAATATTAAATAATTTGTGTAAATCCAAAATGTTAGCCGGCAGTGCGGTTTATTATGAATAATTTGTGTTAGAAGTAACATTACACTCTAAAATTATATTGGATAACGCTAATGATTTATTAATTATGCCCGTGCAATGTTGTAGTTGTTATTGTTGTTATATATATATGCATTTATTACATATAGAACATACTGACATAGTATATTTCGATACGTACTGATACATTTTATCATTGTTTCATTAAGAATAATATTATAACAAATAATAAGCTACCACGTACACATTGTTGAAAACAGAATTGTAATCGGACATTTCGTTTTGATTATATTGCAACATTGTTGTGCACTAATATTGTGGCGCCCCCTAGTGAGTTACAGCCATGACACCTGTCTAAGAACATGAACTCATCAAACACAAACCCGTTTGTTTATAATCTACCTTCAGATTTTTGATTTTCTCCGCCTCGGTGCGACAGAGGCGAAGGGGCGGAGGTAGAGGTCGAGCGCTGGGCTCGGCGTGAATAGTAGTTCGTATTGAGTCGCGCTGGGCGTCGAACGAATATTATAGTAGCCATAGAATTACGGGTGAAAGCGCACGCGCATTGATTAAATCGACTTGTGGAGTCATTTCGCGGCACCCAATTATACTAGTTAAGCAGTACGGTTAGCGACGCTGTGAATGTCGAACGGGTTATTGATAATATCATTGGTTTGCCTTGTCACGGGAGTGCTCTTGGGAAAGCACCGAGGCTTTTGTGGTTAGACTAATACGGAGTGAGTGTGGTGGCTCGCGTTAACGGCGTGGCTTGCAGCGACGTGGAAGAATCGTCCGGAACTACCAGCAAACCATCGCAAGGTCATATACACTCATTATACACATACACAGTTACACAACTTGCGAGGGGTCAAGGAAGTGAGACCGGCTCGAAGAAATGAGGTAAGGGTAGCTTTAAGTTCAGAAATTGTAATATTGTTCGGAGGCGCGTATCGCGTCTATTTGATCCCGTTAGGACGGCGGCTGTTCTGAGACCTGTCTCCCATGGGCCCGAGATAAGGTTCGGCTGAGTCCTGGCGCGATCAAAATCTGGTAGCAGAGCGTGGTTTATTTAAACCCACTTTGTAAAAATTAGTAGGTACTTGGTACCAATTTACTTTGTAAAAATTGTGTTCATGTACAAATTCAACTTGTAGGTAGTAGTACATTGACCTACATACCAGTGTACGCCTCAAGTTGAGTTTGGCGTTATTAATAATAAGTACATGGAATGTGAATATTCGTTGATAAAATAATTTGTTATTTACGTTCGGTTACGCACAAATATAACCTCATCACAAATCGTGTTATGATTGTCAACATTTGAGACATAGAGGAATAACCTCTAGAGCACGTAGAGGAATAAGTTCAAGAGTTGGCATAGCGTCGTAGATTTATTCACTCAACGAATATATTATTATTGTTAATTCCGGATACAATAATTGTTATTTTTTTTGGTTATTGTTATTTATTATTGCATAATCGCGTATTGAAGTTGGTACTATGGCTCCGTCAGTAACGAAAACTATCGCAGCCAGAATCGAAGCTGAATTGAGATGGTTTTCATCGGTTGTTACGTTGGTAGGTCGCACCGATCGTGAAGATGCGTTATTGTCACGCGCTCGGCAAGTTGACGAACGATATGACGCCGTGTTAAAGTGTCACGCTGAGTATTTAGCATGTCTCGAATCGACGGATCTGTCGTCGGTGGACAAGGATGCTCAGGTGGTACGGGGCAATGTGGACCAGTGTGGGGAAATGTCCATGAGCATAATCCAGGCGGCGGCCGACATTGAGCGATCGCGCATGGGTGACGTCAGGGAATCATGTCGGCCAGCAGGCGTAGGAATTCAGGCGCCGTTGCCACCAGTACATGTACCCGAGTTTAGCGGCGAGTATGCCGATTGGCCGCGATTCCGCGATATTTTTAATAGTGTCGTGCATTCGCGTACGGATCTCTCGCCCGCCTACAAGATGGCTCAATTAATGGGCAGGCTTAACGGTGAGCCGCACGACATCTTGATCCACCTGGAGATTACGGACGCCAGTTATGAGACGGCATGGGGCCTATTAATCGACCGATATGATAATCGGCGATTAATAGTTGATGGCCTCATTGATAAGATTTTTGAAATCCCGAAGGTATCTAACGTGTACGAAATAAGGTCGAAAATCCTTAATCCGGTCACGGTTGCGGTGAACACGTTAGATCGACTTAAGTTGTCGTTAGGGGACAATAAATATATCATCGTCAATAGGGTTTTACGGAAGTTGCCGATCGACGTGGTGGCGCGCTTTGAGCAGTCACATGGTGGCGAATCGACGGACCACCTCCCAAGTTACGATGACTTGAGGGTGTTTTTAGAAGGCGAGTGCCGGCGGGCGGATTGCCAAGGGGCATCCACGTCGCACCCTCCTCCGTCAACCCGACGTACGAGCGGGCCCAAGCCGGTTGAGCCCCGTCGGGGGGGGAAGAAATACCACGCCCTCCAATCGGAAGTGTGCGCCTTCTGTCGGAAGGAAGGGCACGGTCTCGCCGCATGCGCGGACTTTAAGGCGCAGCGGGTGCATAGACGAAGAGGGGTGGTCAAGCAGCGCTATTTGTGCTTCCGCTGCTTGGGGACTCACTTTGTACGTGAGTGCCACAGGACCACTAACTGTGGAACCTGCGGAGGAGCCCATCACGAGTTGCTATGCCTGGCGGAGAGTAGGGAGGTGCACGGAGCCTCGCCGGGAGGTCACCCCCCCTCTCCTAAGCCAGATTCGGGTGGTCGGTCACCCCCCCCTAGGGGGGGTGGGTCGGCCAGGAATCAGCGGTCGCCGCCCCCTCGGGGGGGTGGGCCAAGGGCTGATCCAGAGCACAACCCGATACCGTCGTCTTCCCCGCGGGGGGGGGATAGGCACCGAGACTCGGGCAGGGGCCCGGAGGTAGTACAGACGGGTTACGCGGCGTACTCGAATGCGTTGGGGGGCATGTTGCCACCCCCGAGTAGTCGCTTCTCCCCGCCTCTCGCAGAACGCCCTCGGCTGACGGCGCGCCCGCCACCGTTCGGAAGGATGCCAGTAGGCTACTTCCGACCGGCACGGATGTCACCGATGGGTCGGGAGGGTTACTACCCGGGTTGGGACCCGTATACTGGGACAGTATTTACTCCCCCTCCGGCAGGGGAGGAGGGAGGTGCCTCCTATTAGCAACTAGCAGCCTGTTCGTCAGTGGTGCCCACCCCGACAGTAACGGTATTATTACCGACGGCTAGGATTACTGTCAGGGGTACTGACGGACAGCCGGTGCACGTGCGAGCACTGTTAGATTCAGGGGCACAAGGTTGTATTGTGTCCAGCTGTTTAGTGAAAAAGCTGGGCCTTACATTAGAGCCATCACGGGATGGCGCCGTAGGTATAGGTGGCAATCGGGTGCCTCACCTCAGGGGTCAGACGACATTCCTGTTCGAGATGGGTGACACGGCATCGGTCACGCGGGTGAATGCCACGGCGATCGTTTTGGACGAAGTGGTTGGGGTCCTCCCTCAGACTCGGTTACCGTCTGCGGTAAAAGGGTTGACCAATGGATTGGAGTTAGCCGATCCCCACTTCGCGATCCCCGGACGGGTGGACGTCTTGCTTGGGTCTGACGTCCTCGGGAAGCTGCTCCGAAGCGGCAAACAGGAGCTGCAACCAAACGGGGTTGTGGCCATGCGTACCGCAGGTGGTTACGCGTTATTGGGCCCAGTACGGGAACCACAGCACTCAACGGATTATAGCTCCATATATTATGGCAGCGTGTTATCCGACGTCCTGCAACGGTTCTGGGCAACGGAAGAGCCACCCACCGCTCTTAGAAATAACCCACGTGATGAGGAGTGCGAAACATTCTATCGATTTAACACGGTGCGCCTCCCATCGGGTAGATTTATGACAAGGTTGCCATTTCTGTCAATTCGACCTCCGCTGGGGAGCTCATGGAGTCTGGCAGAAAAGCGGTTAGTGGCAATGGAAAGGCGCATGAAGCGGGACTCCAACTTCCGACAGAAGTATGTGGAGTTCATGCGCGAATACCTGACGTTGGGTCACATGTCGGTGTCCAGGGTTGACTATCGTCATGAGGAGCATTATGTGTTGCCTCATCATGCTGTTTTGAAGACACCTGACTCAAAGATTAGGGTCGTGTTCGACGGGAGCGCGGAGACGTCTAGCGGGGTGTCCCTGAATCAATGTCTCCATGCTGGTCCTAAGCTGACCAGAGACATTGCAGACATTCTCACGGACTTCAGGAGACACCAGGTTGTCTTCGTTACGGACGTACGGATGATGTTTCGTCAAACTGAGATTCATCCAGACGACCGTCGGTTCCAGCTGATATTGTGGCGAGAGAGCCCAGAAGAACCGATGGTCACGTACGAGCTCAACACAAACACGTACGGATTAAAGCCCAGCCCATATGTAGCCATGCGTACGCTACGAGAACTGGCTGATCAAGAACGGCTCCGCTTTCCCCGCGCGGCTGCTGTCATTGATAGGGACGTCTATGTAGACGACATTTGTACGGGCTCAGACAGTATTGAGCAGGCGCTCATCTTAAGGGATGAATTGGTGGCGCTCATGGCCTCCGGTGGCTATGAACTCAGGAAATGGCTGTCGAACTGCCCAGAGGTACTGGCAGGACTGCCAACTGAGTATCAACAAGACCCGCATTTGTTTGAGGATTCGGAGAATCTTCATGCGTTGGCCATTTTAGGGGTCCAGTATCGACCGAGTCAGGATGCCTTCACATACAGTTGTGAGGCCGAGTTGCTGTCGAAGACCTGGACCACGCGATCGGTCCTTTCGACTATCGCACGAACGTTCGATCCAACCGGTTGGATCGCGCCGGTCACGTTCATGGGAAAGTGCTTCATTCAGGAGCTTTGGTGGAGTTGTTGGTTAGGGACCGTCACACCAAGAATTCACACGCAGGCCGTAACACCCTTCTGGGCATTTTGCAGCGTGAATTTTGGATTTTATCGGCCCGCAGAATCATACGGAGCGTTGTGTTTCGTTGCTTGCCTTGTTACCGACTCAAGGCAGCCACAATGCAGCCACAAATGGGAGATCTCCCGGCCGACCGAGTCACGGAGGCTCGGCCATTTGCTGGCGTAGGGACAGATTTCGCGGGGCCTTTCATGGTCAAGACATCGCACCTTCGCAACGCGAAGTCGGTTAAGGCATATCTGTGTGTCTTCGTGTGTCTGGCGACCAAGGCCGTTCATTTGGAATTGGTGGCCGATCTCTCTACGGAGGCCTTTCTGGCGGCGTTAGATCGATTTGTTTCTAGACGGGGAGTACCGTCACTGATTCGGTCGGACTGTGGTACCAACTTCAAGGGCGCCGACCGGTGCTTAAAGGAAATTGTATTGTTTTTAAGTCAGAATGAGCGAGAGATTGGCACGGGCCTCGCCAGTCGGGGCATTTCGTGGTATTTTAGTCCACCTGGATGCCCCCACTGGGGTGGAATTTTCGAGGCAGTAGTCAAGTCTTCCAAGACTCACTTGTATCGGGTCATCGGCTCAACGATTCTCACCTTTGAGGAGTTGTCAACGGTGTTTTGCAGAATTGAGGCGGTCTTAAACTCGCGACCTTTGTGCCCGTTGAGCGCTGACCCGAATGACCTTGAGGCCATGACCCCAGGTCATTTTTTGATTGGCCAACCACTTAACGCCTTGCCGGAATATCCGTATACTGATGTCAAGTTGTACCGGTTGTCACGGTATCAGATGTTACGGCAAATGAGCCAAAATTTTTGGAAGCGATGGTCGCTGGAGTATTTGCATATTCTACAGCAACGCGTTAAGTGGACGGACAGGACGACCCCACCCTGCGTTGGAGACCTCGTTCTGGTTAAGGATGCTAACCTATCACCGTTGTGTTGGCGACGGGGGCGCATTGTTAACCTGATTACGGGCAAGGATGGGTTTCCAAGGATCGCAGACGTCCAGGTGAGGGACTCGATCCTTAGACGGGCAGTTTCAACTTTATCTCGACTCCCGGGAGTTTGAGCGGACCGACAACGGGTCGGTCCGGGGGGGGTGATTGTTTATAATCTACCTTCAGATTTTTGATTTTCTCCGCCTCGGTGCGACAGAGGCGAAGGGGCGGAGGTAGAGGTCGAGCGCTGGGCTCGGCGTGAATAGTAGTTCGTATTGAGTCGCGCTGGGCGTCGAACGAATATTATAGTAGCCATAGAATTACGGGTGAAAGCGCACGCGCATTGATTAAATCGACTTGTGGAGTCATTTCGCGGCACCCAATTATACTAGTTAAGCAGTACGGTTAGCGACGCTGTGAATGTCGAACGGGTTATTGATAATATCATTGGTTTGCCTTGTCACGGGAGTGCTCTTGGGAAAGCACCGAGGCTTTTGTGGTTAGACTAATACGGAGTGAGTGTGGTGGCTCGCGTTAACGGCGTGGCTTGCAGCGACGTGGAAGAATCGTCCGGAACTACCAGCAAACCATCGCAAGGTCATATACACTCATTATACACATACACAGTTACACAACTTGCGAGGGGTCAAGGAAGTGAGACCGGCTCGAAGAAATGAGGTAAGGGTAGCTTTAAGTTCAGAAATTGTAATATTGTTCGGAGGCGCGTATCGCGTCTATTTGATCCCGTTAGGACGGCGGCTGTTCTGAGACCTGTCTCCCATGGGCCCGAGATAAGGTTCGGCTGAGTCCTGGCGCGATCACCGTTATTGAAAACCGCATCAAAATCGGATCATTAGTTTAGGAGATAGGTGGGAACATTACTTTGCACAGACACACAAACAAACATCTCTCACCCTAAACGCATATACCTGCTCCGTTCCGTCGTGGGTAAAATTGTCAGTTACACAGAGTTGTACTGCACACGACGACACATCATTAGCTACAACATTTCCTAGCATAACATGGCCTACCTTTGTATAGTTTTTCAATACAATAAGAGATTCGCATAAACTGGTTTTGATTAGCTTGAGTGGTTCCCGAGTCTACAATTAGGTTAGGTAAACTGACTTTTGAAAATAAATTTGATAACCTGTCTTCTCCTCTTTTGTCGCCTAACCTAGTGTCAGAGGTTTTATGCCGTCCATGGACCTCTGACTTGACGTTACATCGTGCATCGAGAAATATCCCTTAGGCATTCTGGTTTCCTTACGACGTTGGTAAACCGTGCTGGCCTCTTTAAAGCCAGTTCTAAGAAAAAAAAAAACTGCTGGTCTAAAGTTTTATAGTCACAGAGCAACAAAAGACAGCATCACGAATTCACTTCACCAATAATATCTTAAAATAAAAGATTAAAACAGTACAGGGAATAAATCATCTTAAACAGACGACAAAAGATATCGCTTGTACTCAGTTAATGTATTTCCTTTGCAGCTTCCGTTGTGAAAGAAACCTGAAGACTTCCTTTGATAGTCTCGCGGTTAAAAGTTTAAATATAGATACTTTTCAGCATATAATAATAAAGGATTATTTGTGTCTGTCTTTACTTTTCTTATTAGTTTAGCAGTATTTAGAAATGCAGGAAAAATACCAGTATTACCGTTGTTGTATGTACCGTGAGATGCACGCACTCATTTGTATTTTTAGTTTTTCAAATTATTATTTTTTTGTTAATTTTATTGTGTGTTGTGTACACTTATGGCCTGTGCTAAATAAATGTGTTTTCTTTCTTTCTTTTCTTTCTTTCTATTTTACATGAAGCGACTGCCTATCTGACCTCCACAGTCCAGTTAGTACTGGGTAATCTTTCTTTAAACTTTCAGGTCTCTGACAACCTGTAAGGACTGCTTGACGTGATTTACGAGGTACAGAGAAAATTCAGAATGTAATGGGTGGTCACCCATCCACATATCAACCTAGGCAAGCGCGGCTTAACCTAAAGATCGACCCAATCAGCAACCGTTATCACAATATTACATAGCACATTTACTTAAATCGACTTCCATTTATCGAAGGTCAATCGTCAAACAACCTTCCTTTCCGTACTTTTTGTTTGTCTGGCCCTGTTATAGAAAATATGGAAATATCTCGAAAGGTCCTTTCTATTTTAAGAACGATGGGTTATATACAGGGTGTAAGGGACAGTCTTCCGAAAACTGACAGGGTGCATTCAAGTTCTTTCTGAATCATTCCATCGGAATATTTCTCCGGAAAATTTTCATATTCTTTTTGTTATCTGTTATTATTCTTTTATTTCAATGTAAAACTAAATTATCTGTACGCAGCACTCCATTTATACAAATAATATGGCTAAAAAACCAGGGAGGCCTATGTCCAGCAGTGGACGTCTTTTTGCTGAAATGATGATGATGATGAAAAAACCAACGATGAGTGTTGAAATAATCTAACGAACGACTCGTGAAATCAGCTGTTCACTTCCTGCCTAGCTACAGAGTTCATCGAACTCGTCGTCGCGCTTGCCATTCGCTACGAAGGTTTTGCCAAATTTTTTTATGCCCTCATTCGCAATGTACCTTACATTGCGAATGAGGGCATAAAAAAATTAAAACGGGATTCCCCTAACACTCCTGAAATAATTTCACATACCGGTCATCTTAGTATGATATACTAAATTCACCCCATTAGTCTGCAGAAGGCTATCCCTACACCCTGTATACATCTTATAGGGTCTTAGGTACGCCAGTGTACGTTGTCGTATAAGCAAACGCCGATATTTGATCATATCGGGTGAGAGGCCGAGATGACCCGGAATTTCATCTCCCTGAGAGGTTCCAACTATTCCCCATTTATTTTAGTTTGTTCGATATCTTATAGCTGAGAAATTTACTCGGAGTTGAGCAGGGAATGTTTGGAGTTGAATGATATACGGCTTTTGTTAGTGGAGTGAGAATAGAAGTTTTTTTTGTTTTAATATGACCGTTTTATGAATGAACTTACTTGTGATTGTAAGTGGGACTTGAATATTATGCTGAAAGGGAATGACACAGTAAGGATTTGACCCGAAGACTGCAATTGCAAATGTTTGAGTTACATATTTTCTACATTTAACACTGTTACTGTGTACTGAATAGTATTTTTTTACCTGCGTTTATTTTCCACATAGATATCAAAATCACTTATAACATCAAAAACGTTAACTGTACACTTTTTACCCGACTACGGCGAAGCCAAAAGGAATGGTAATGATTTTGTTACATATTGTTTAAGCTCGACGCTTCAACTTTGTTAGGCAGCATAAACACATTCAAATTATAAACACGTCAAATGAATAACAGAATCCAGATATAACTATTAAATTATGAATTTATTGTTTTAGTAAATCACTAGTAAGCTCAGTTAATAACTATTTGCTTCTTAAATTATTTATTTGTCTGAAACATTGTAGACATAGTAATATTCAGTAATTATTTCAGAAATCTATCTTATTAGATTTTGCTGCAAAATATCTAATAAATAAAGAGAGAAGTCCTGACTGACTGACTGACACATCAACGCCCAGCCCAAACCCTTGGACCTAGAAAGCTGAAATTTTGCACAGAGGTTCCCTTTATAGTGTAGACAAGGAATAAGGAAGGATTTTTCGAAATTCAACCCCTAAGGGATTTAAATAGGGGATGAAAGTTTTTATGGAAAATCGTCATTTTCACGCGGGCGAAGCCGCTGGCAAAAGCTAGTACTTTATAGAAACCATATCTAAAGTCATACCCATTAAACTAGTTAATGTTTCCTCTAAAACTGCTAAACACAACTTTGTAGTTCTACATAAGCGCGATAATGGCGACCTCATCATTCCACATAATCTCTAAGTGTTCCTTCCATAAGAGAGATGGATCGTAAAACTACATGTTCCAACATATTCTCATGTTCTAGATCGCCCCAGCATCTATAAAGTGAGATTGGAAAATTCCAATGCGTCAGGTGGACATAAACTCACATGCAGGACCGTTGAGAATGAATAATTTACTAAGTTCCCAACTTTACTGATACTTATCATGTATCAGCAACCATCCAATCCCGTTCCCTGAAGAGATATTAAAGCGAACATTCCAAATACATTAATACTGTAATCTAATAAAGCGGAAATGTAGACAGACACTAATTTGTTTAACTACTCCGAAATTCAGAATATTTTTGCAAGTAAACTCGGCAAAACCAACCACGCTATTAGGGTTGCGATGTCAGAAAATTATGTAGGAACGTCAAAGTAGAAACCTCGGCTAGGTAAATATTTGCATGTTCCACAAACGGCCCGGCTTAGACAAAGCGGATGTAGTTCTCACAAGAAACAAAAGACAAAACATTGCAAATGGAAACACCAAGATGGAACGCCAAGGGGTTCGCTCGTTTTAGAACACGCTGTATAGTTCACCGAACATTATGAATATTTAGATAATGAGCAAAGTAAGCTCTTCGTAATTCGCCTTTTACGGCTAAAAAGCTTTTTGTTTGGAGTGCGTAGGTAATGTATTTTTATGTGCACGAACTCCTTGAGCGTGATCCTCTACTTTTTACATTACTATTCCATAGTTGTACGAGACCCAAATTTGTATAGACTCACTTTACCAGTATACATTTCCCAGCACTTAAAATCGTCTGGTATTCTGTTCACTCCAGCATTAGTCGGGGAAGAATGTCTAAAATATATTTGGGGCGCCAAGATCGGATGTCGTAAATCGATTGACTATTCAACTAAATTCCCGGCCGTTGGACAAACTATAGCTTAACTGCGTAAATCGAAAGTTCCGCGCACCCTAATCTACAGCCCCTCACATATTGGTAGAACATTTAGATAATAAACAAAGGGAGTTACAGAGTTCAAGCTGTGGACCATTGTTTAAAAGGTTTTTGAACAAAGGTCGTACGTTTTTCGCCCTTGGTGGGTATAACAGTATTACTTGATTGATTGATTTGGAGCTAAACAAGGTTTTAGTATACAGTCTCATCAATATAAATTTCCTTTGTCCCAGGTAAAGAGTTCCGTTTTTCCTAGTTTGTTCGTTCCGTATAAAAACTAAGTTCAGTGGATCAATACCGATTAGGAAATAGGGAAGAATAAGAGAGGTTATTATTATGCTGTCATCCGCAGACCGCGCTTCGGGCGTCCGCAAATATTTTAAGCTTTATGTTACTTGGGATGAAACAATAGTGAGCGGGAAACTGCCATTGATTTGTAACCATAAACAAATATTTGAACATAAGTTTGGGCGCGCGGTCGGCATTGAGCGAATGCTTTGTTGTTGCCGTTTCGCTTTGATCTTCTTACTTGACCGACGTCAATTTGATTGTTGGACTAGGTATCCATCTATTGGATTATTTATACAAGGGATTGTTTTTTCTTGTTTGTCTTTGGGAGAATTTAGTAAGGTTACAAATAGAGAAAACTGCCTCGTTGGTCTTGTGGTCGCAAGCGCGACTGCTGACTATGAGGTCCTGGGTTCGATTCCCGGATCGAGCAAGGTGATATTGAGTTTAATTTCTCAGTAGAAACCGCGGTGTCTGGATTTGTGCCTGGTTGATGACAATAGGCGCGCTACCTATTACATGACACCTAAACATAATTGGCGAAACGTGAGTGTATATATACTATTAGGTACACCTCTGCGTAAACCTTCGGGGATTACAGGCGTTATGTTATGCTATGTCAATAGGGCAAACAAAATAAAACTTAACCACATAATCAAAAAAGGAAAAATAATTGTTTGAAAGAATTGTGTATAATGGTTGTTTTATTTAACGAAGGCGACAATTTACAACACAATGTTACAATTTAGAATTTGTAAACCCTCAGATAACTTTATAAACAAGCTCAAATGAAGTCGATTGTAAGGTGACCCATTTATCAACCCGCTGCGAATTTAATTTACCCTTGCCTCCATCACATTGTTACCCCTAAACGCATTTCAGCTTCCTTTCACAACAAAAACGGGATTTGCATTTTTTCCGCTACGAAATTAACAAGGAGAAGAACCCCGTTACAAATACCCATTATTAATTCGGAGTAACAAAAACTAAAATCAAAAGACAAAAGTAAGTGATCCAATTTGTCCTAACCTCCCCTAACCGTGAATGCACAAAAAAGACAAATGCCGTGAAATTAGTTGGGTGTTTCAAAATTCGCGGTAGGTAATCTAAGGAGGTCATGCCTCATACAGTTTTTGTTATACTGAGCGAGTTTTGTATTTCTGAACAAATTGAGTGATGTACTCGCCATTAACGTTGATGACAAGTCTTCTCCAATCCAGAACCTTGAAGACATCCCCCAGTGCCGCGGTGAACAGTTTCGGAGATATGATGTCACCCTGTCTCACACCGCGCTGCAGAAGGATAGGTTCCGAGGACTGGTCCTGAAGTCGGACTGATATGGTGGCGTTTGTTTGATGATGCCGTTACAAATACCCATTATTAATTCGGTGTAACAAAAACCAAAATAAAAAGACAAAAGTAAGTGAGCCAATTTGTCCTAAGCGCCGTGAATGCACAAAAAAGACAAATGCCGCGAAATTAGCTGGGTGTTTCAAAATTCGAGGTAGGTAATCCAGAGAGGTCATGTCTCCCCGACATTACCCTCATACAGTTTTTGTTACACTGAGCGAGCTTTGTATTCCTGAATAAATTTACATCTTAACAAATGCCCGCTTGGATGCAAGACCTTTTTGCTATAACAGGGACCCTAATAAGTTCTTAATGGGGAAATGGAACTAAAACAATCACGTTGTTCCCGAATTGGGTTTGCGCACTGTATTTGGTTAATGTTTGCCGTTTATATTTAAGGCTTTTGAGAAATTTTTGCTTACCTTTTTCTTGCGTTTTCTTTCGCTCTTTTTATGATACCCGTTTTCTTAAATGTCAACTTTCGTCGTTGATTCAGGTGAAAATGCTTTTAATTAGACAATTATTTAGATTTGTCTCCTGGATTTTTGTTGCTTATGGCTAAATAATAACAGCTCGGGTCAACTTTTAGGTTAAGCCGCACTTGTCTAGGTTTATCAGTGGATGCCATTACATACCAAGTTTCCTGCGTGCATTGGAAATCACATTAGGCCGTTGGTCCCGGCCCTCATTTGTAGATCTTTTACAATCGTTACATGTAGTCAGTAGCCCGAAAGTCTAACAGCCACTCTTAACAAGGGGTATCGTATTACTTAGTAATAACAGGGTCGTGAAGGTCAGATAAGCAATCGCTCCATGTAAAATACTGGTGTTCAACTGCATCAGTTAGACTTAAAGTCAATGATGACTCATTTAGATTTGTCACCTACAAATCTACAATGGAAGAACAAGCATAAGTGTAATAAAAATACCTCAATTAAAAACTTTATTCGAACCGGTCAAAAGTACCATCATTTCTCGCTTAGTAACTATTAAAGCAGAACAAATTATTACAGTCATTTCCGTAGAGTGAAAATTTACCTTTTGGCAATGCACCATGTTACTGCGAAATGAGAATGTTTCGCGGCCAATTCTTTTACGTTGTCAACTCAGCCAAAATGTTCCCCGAATAAAATGGTTGTTTATTTGTATGGGCAAACATTTCGAGGAATAGGGGGAGAAATGACGCACTTTTCATTACATCACATTTATGTTATTCATGCAAGTATATCGGGTACTTTGGGCTATAAGCACGATTTGTAAATAAATCAGTAATAAAATGTATTATATTAAGTTATTGGTTGTTAATCAAAGATGGCATTCTTTCTACTTCTTTAATCATCATCAGCCTATAATGTTCTCATCACTGCAGGGACTCAGGCCTCCTCTCTAGGAGAGGGATGGGCTATGATCCACCACGCGGGCCCAGTGCGGATTGGTAGGTGTCACATGTCTTCGAATATTTTGGTTCTAAGACATGCCGGTTTCCTCAAGATGTTTTCCTTCACCGTTTTGAGAGCAGTGGTAATGAAATAAATTACACAAAGTAATGCGCCTGACTGGGTTCGAACCAACAACTCACTGTTCGTAAGTCGGGGCCGCTAGCACTGAGCCACCACTGCTCGCGCACACTGCTTTACTTCTTTATCGTTTGGTTATTGTGCCGGAGTTTTTAGGCCCCCCATGGGCCTCAGACTTGGCTTTATATGCCGCCGAGAAATATCTCCCAGGCAAGCTCGATATTTTCATCACCGGAATTGGAAAGTGACAGTGTCAGAAGGTTAGTACAAAATTGTGCAATGGTGCAATTGCACCCGCATCAATACTTTGAAACAGCCACCTTGCTCCCCGATTGCGTAACCCTCTTTTCTATAACTATCTTCAAAAATGCTAAAGCCATCCCCTTATATGTTTTACAAGTTTTTCTGCTTTACAGGGTAAATAACACAATGAATGTTGTTGAATTAGCAAGATTAAGAACATTAATAGTACATTATGGTACAAGTGTGTAACGTTGGTGATTACCGCAGAGGCGCCATTGAGACCCGAGCCGTTAGGTGAGGGTCTTAAGAAAGCCGAGGACGGTAATCATCAATACACACGTGTATCATACGACGTTTTTCAACACACTTGTGAATAAAATAATACTAAAAAGTCCTCTTCAACAGTTAAAACAAGTTCTGTTTTTTTTTCACAATAGCGGGAAAAATTAATGCGCGCGCATCTACAGTTCTACCAACTTCAACAGTTAAAACAAGTTCTGTTTTTTTTTTTTTACAATAGCGGGAAAAATTAATGCGCGCGCATCTACAGTTCTACCAAGTTATCTATGCAGGCGGGAAAACACGGAACTAAAATAAATGTACTAAGTTTGACGTAGCGTTGCATTTTTTCATGACCAGTGGCGCCACTACTGTAACAATGACGATCGGCCATAGACTAAAAGAATGTGGTTTCTTTATTTTTGACTTTTCGCGGATAGAGTTTTAGCCACGGACAAAATGGGGATTTTTTTTCTTTATTACAGAGAAAACAAAACTTACATTATTTGAGTGAAAGATTCATTTATTAAAAACGTATTAGTTGAAATTATCTATTTAAATTCAAAGTTGCATGAAATGGGGAAGCACTAGGTACATTAATTTATTTTTAGTATTGAACACGATCTTTTTTGTATCGAAACTTTTTAAGAACATAGCAACTCAACCAATAAAATTTAAAAAAAAAACCTATAACTCACTAGTGAATAATAGCAATGAAAAAGTCACAGTTTGATTATAGGTGTCATTACGTGCCTAATTGCAGTGAAATTATAACCACTTTATGAGCAAGTGTGTTGAAAATGTGTTTTATTACCTCGCAGTTTGACGTCAGTAATTAGCATGAAATAGATATAGCAAGTAGGTACTTCCTTCTGCGAAATCTACAAAGCATCTAAACCAATCTCGAAATTACATTATTATAACTTATATGGTATCAGACAGAAGCCTGATACATGCTATGAGTATGTGTAAGCTAATTGATATTACAGCATAAACAGTTTCAATTTAATTCAAATATCAAACAGGCAGCAACTCAATATTGTAGCAAATTAGCCTTGCCAAACACTACTGTGTGTGTGTGTGTGTGTAAAGGTGAAAGGGCGAAGTCGAAGACGCACACATATTTACATTACAAACAAAGGGTCTGGCATGAAGTTGCTCCACCGTTATTATTACCTATGTGAAAGTGAAGACTGGATTTTATCAGTAAACTTGTGTAGTAATTAAATCTATTCTTATATGCTACACTGCCGTGGTATAACTATAATGCCGTTATCTGCTAAAGTCATTTTTTTCAATAACACAGAAAAACCGCGGCAAATTTTTAAACCGATGCCATTTTTCGATGACAACACCTATCAGAGATTTGGAAGTACTAAAATATAGATGAAATCGCATACTTTTGAACTACTTACCCTATCATATCGTAAATATCATTTAATTTTATGAAAAAGCTTCTTTTGTGTTTTAGTTTATCAGAGATGTAACCGAAATCATAATAGATCATCGACTAAAACGCCGCTACGTAAAGCGTAACGGCGTTTTAGTGTATCTTTTTTATAGCAAATTATTGTTTATTAAAATGCTAAAATTTCATGACTTCATTGATTAACTAAAACGGCGTTATTTGCACATAACGACAATTTAGCTTACGATTATGTATTATAGAACTGATTCATGTTAAACTTTAGTGCGTTTAACGTTACTTTACTGCTTTTAAGTCTGGTAACTTTTAGAAGCGTATTCATTATAAGGATAAACTTGAATCATTGTTTAGCTAAAACGTGGTTAAACTAAAAACCTTACAGTTTAACGACGTTATAGCGTAATAATATAAAACAAATTGTGAACTATTTTCTTGCACAAAATGAATTAAATTTGTTGAAATTAAAGATAATTTTTAAATAAAAGTCAAAGATTTATCAATCAACTAGTCTTGATTGACAATATTGTTTTATTGCTTTTGAAATAATATGTAATTATGCTTAAACTTATAACTTTCACAAAACTTTACTTAAAACTAGATTTTTTAGGAACTTTCAGTTCTATGGAATAACACTAAATTCACATCAGTTATTATGTACTATTTGTACTTTAAAATGAGATAACATTAAACAAAAATTACAGACAAACTTCAGTCTTTCATTAAACCTGTGATAACAAACAATCAAAACTAATTATAATCTTCTCCTTGAACTCAAAACTCTATATTTCTAGTATCATTTAAAAACAATCATCAACTAAAAAAACAAAAATAATTTTCCTTATTTAAATTTTAGTTCTAACTTTTATCTACATTTATTAAAGCCTTCTTGATAAAATATATATATTCTTAAAAACACAGTATTAAAAATCTTGGGAAAGACTTGAGTAGCCCTCAAGGCATACCTGGAATTTATATCGAATTAAAACTATATTATTCAAACAGTAAAGCAAAAATACAGTCAGAACAGACGGGGCCCGAATTTGAAGTAAGACGAGGCGTCAGACGATTGTGACCCAATGTCACCCAAATTATTCTCCGCAGAACTGAAAAATATATTCCGGAAACTGGATTGGTCTCATCTGGGTCTCAACATCGATGGTCAGAAACTAAATCACCTTAGATTCGCAGACGACTTAGTCGTATTTGAGGAAAACCCAAGTCATCTGGAGCTTAAGCAAGGAAAGTGCTTTTGGTGGGATTGTCCTTAACCACAAAAAAAAAAAACTTTTGACCAATTCAGAAAAAAAACCGTCACTGATAGATTCAATCCGGGGTGGGATTGAATCTGTTGATGAATACATATAATTATCTTGGCCACTTTATATCACCATAAGACCAAATAACTAAGGAAGTCAACACAAGCATAGCAAGTGGTTGGAGAAAGTATTGCTCATTAAAAGAGGTCATGAAATCCAGAGACTTAGGAATGGTTGTTAAGAGATTTTTTTTTAATATCTGCATACTACCCTGTATAACATACGGATGCGAAACATGGGCACTTACAAAACAGCACAGAAATAAACTGCAGTACTGCCAAAGAGCCATGGAACGGAGCATGACAAATAATATACGTAAAGCAGATCATGTAAGAAATGAACAGTTGAGAGCAAAAACTAATCTACCAGACATCTTGACCAGGATTGACCAACAAAAATGGAGATGGACAGGCCACATGATGAGAGCAAGCACAGAGAAATGGAGTAAAATAATAACTGGACTGGTATCCAAGGGAAAGTAAACGCAGCACGGGTAAACAGATAAGGAGATGAGCTGAAACAAACAGCGGGCCCCAAGTGGAGGAGAGTGGCTCGGGACAGAAAGCAATGGAAGGAGCTAGAGGAAGCCTTTGCCAAAAGACACAATGAATTTGGACATTCTGTAACAACTTTACAGTAACAAACAAGATGTAATTCAGAAAATAAAGGGCAATTTATTTATTAAAAAATTAAAAATTATTATTTGAAATTATTAGTTAGTCAAAATAAGTCTCAATAAACTGGCACTACTCTATATTATTATTCTAATCAGAACTTGTACCGGAATGGTCATTTTTGCTTGTTGGTAAGTTTTTCCAAAATAACAATTTGCGAGGGGGAATTATGTTCGATAGGTTTTTAAGGAAATTTGCTTTCCTTCTTAGGTTCGATACCTTTCGGTTCAGTTTTAAATACTATTGTACGTGGGTTTTTTAAATATCTATCGTTCATGAAACGAAGAGTTGTATAATAATAAATGATGCATCATCGAAATTATTTTTATAATATATGTACATAAGATCATAACTTTTACGTACGAAACTTATCCCAACTATATTTTTTAAATAAACTCTTGGATTGGATGTTTGAATCTTTCTTTGGGACACAAAATAATGATGGAAATTGATGGTTCGCCATATCGCAATTGTTGCATAATTGGCGGGAACAAACCTGGAGCGACACACTTCCTCACCCCCAAGCTCCTGGCGATGCACTAGTTTCACCCCGACAGCTTGATTTCGGTACAGGATCGTTACGTAGTCGGTGTCCCCCGCCCCGCGCGAGATCAGTTAACGGCTTTGTAGTTTATTAGTGTGAGATAACGTCGTTTTAGTCTAATAATGACGGACAATACATTTTTGTTTAGGTTTGAAAATGCCGCTACGGGCTTGTAACGTACGTTAAGTCAAAATATAAGTATCTCAAATATGAAGCAATAATGCCGTTAAACATCGTTAGTCAAGTTTAAGTCTAACATTTTCAATTAACGACGTTATAGTTTAAAAAAAAGCAAACTCCTTTATTAAAAATAGAATAGGGGAGACCGGGGCAAGACGAAGCTCGGGGCAGGACGGGACATGTGCTTGTATGCGTGACTCGTGAACACAACAGACCCCTACACAGCGCCTTTCGCGCGATGCTTAGTTGCGTCACACGGGTCCGAGCGGCGCGTGCGTGTCACTGCGTGTTTTGGTTGCGCGGCGCGAAAAAACTGTGTTTTGAAGTATTTTTATGAAGTTTATGTGTTTTGTATCGATGAGCATCAAGGTAAGTATCAATGCTATTGTAACATTTTTTCAGATTCTTAATGTAATAGTGTTAAACTAACGAATGTAGCTTGCTTTTTCGCAGAATAATTTTGCAGGTTAAAACTGTTGTTACTTTTGCAAAATGTGTCTGTTGGGGTAAAACGGTCGGGGCAAAATGGGATAGCCCCATAAGCATGTGTAGGTACAAAAATGTTTTATACCTACCTATTTACTAACAAGTTTATTTTTTATTTGCAGTTAAAATGTCATGGAACTATAAACGTAAAACAGATCGTGGAAAAACAAGGTAGCTGCTTGTCATCTACCGAAAGAGGACAACTAGTTACGGCTGAAATCTGTTTTAACGCTGCTGGAACTTATATATCACCAATGCTGATCTACGCCCGAAAATGGATGAAGAATTAATTGCTAGATGATGCACCACCGGGATTTTGGGGGACCTTTAATGATAATGGGTGGATAACTTCACAAATAGTCTTTATTAAGTTGTGTACTCATTATGCCCCATAGCGTTTCCCATTTTGCCCCGGTCATGGGGCAAGACGGGATATTTGGCATGTGTCATTTATTTCCTATTTGCCAAAAAAATATGTGCTTTAGCGCTATAAAAGATTATAATTGTGTTGGTTAAAAGTGTAAGTGTTTTTTTTTGTTGTAAGAGATTTTTAATAAACAGTTTAATTTTCATATAATGACGTTTTTTCTCTTAGGTATCCCATCGTGCCCCGGTCTCCCCTACCTATAAAACAGTTACAGTACCTTAACCGCTTTGTAGTGTACAAAAGACTGCTAACGGCAATCTAGACAAGTAACCATATAATTTTTTTGTGATAAAAATATGAGTTAATGAACTTTAGTGGCTTTATTGACTCAGAATTTTACTTAACGTTATTTTTGCTTATTTCACACGTGAGAAATATGCACATAACGGCATTTTTATAATTATTATTTCCAAAACTATTCAAGATATTGAAAATTCGCAAACACAGATCGATAGATTTTTTTTTTCTCATTAATATGGTATCAAAAGTTGAAAATCGACCAGATGTTGGATAACGGCATTTTAGTTATACCACGGCAGTACATAACACCGGCAAGTGGTTTTTTTTTGTTGGTCGGAAATAATCAATGACTCCTCCCGCGATAGGCAGAGTGGTAGGGTAGGGAGTGTCAGACTGGACCTGCCAGAGGTGGACCTAGTAGTCCACCCACATTGCCATGCCAGTTATGTTTTACTCCCATTTAATAGGGGGTGATACTATTGCTATTAACCAGGCACTAAACCAGGTTCCGTGGCCGCTACTGAGAAATTCTAAGGACACAGGTTGATTATCATAAGGTACAGTGGATATAAAACATATCCACTTTTTATTGTAAGTGCAGGAAGGATAAAACATCCTTCCTGCTGCACTTAAAATAAAAAGGATAATTTCGGACTGCCTTTTTTGTGGAAATATAACAATGTTTTTAAGGTAAGAAGATGTAAAAACAACATCAAAATTGATATTAATGATTTTTTTTTTAAATACGCAATACTACGATAACAGAGGGAAAATATCCAGAAGCAATTATTAAAATCATTGAACCGACATTTTGCTGGATAAGCTAATTTAAAAAATACTGGTCATAAATTGTATCTCGAAAAAATATGAAATAATTGGCAGTGTAATGCCGAGGGCTAGTTGCCTCTGCTCAAAATCAATTTATATAACCACGGAATAGTTACGTTCACAAATTCAGGTAGATTTTAGGATTTATTTTAACAATTTTTATTCGATCCGATCCCGATCAAATTTTCCGTATAGTTAAATCAGTTCACGCAACAGAAAACACGGAAATAACTTCAAATATCTATAAAAAACGTGCATATATCTGACAACCAGTGTTACCAAGGGGTCAGATTATGCAGTCGCTCAATGTTAAATATTGGTATTCCGCTCATTGATATAATAAAACTCTAGATGCACAGTCTCGAACAAAACAAACAGTCGAAGCTGTCAAACACTCACACGCACTATTATCGTTACACTATAAATTAAAAATGTTTACTAAATACCAAACCGTGTTACCAAACGGCAATAATCTTCGCTGTCAACTTGACACTCTCAAATGCTGTAAATACCTACTAGAAGTTAATAGAACCCATGGCTGAACACTGACCCCTAAAATACAGGCCCAGGCCTAGTTTGGGGGTTAGGATCTCATTATTTGTGACAATATACTTGTGTGTTCTCTTATTGTGACTGTGCTAGGAACTTATATTTTAAAGTGTCAAATAAACATTTTTATTGTTTTTATTTATTTTATATTTTTTTGTAAATTCAACCTTACGCAGATTCCTTGAAGTTGTTTTTACAATGCAGTTATAAAAAGCAATATATAAAGCATTTTGTACGACCGTGCAGAGACGCGAGCGACGCGAGACTATTTGAAATGAGTTCATTGTGAACTCATTTTATGCGGACGGTTTTGAGACGCGGAGTGTGTATCTTGAGTTTTATTATATCAATGATTCCGCTGCATCCGATAAGATTGGAAGCCGACCTCAATATGGTTGGGAAAAGGCTAAAACCATCATATAAAAATATGACATTTGGTGTATCTAAATATAACTACCTCACGTGTCTCCTTACGTGTTCCTGTCCTGTCTCCTTCTTCCATATACTTCTCTAACACTCGTCATCTTATCAGTCACTTACTTTCTTGCCATATCAATAATTCTTTATACAGTCCAGCCACCATTTCTTTGGACTTCATTAAATTCACTATTTTAGATTCAAATTATCTCAGCATCAAAACCCGTATCAAATCACTCTTATCTATGACGTCATAAAACAGAAATCAACCAAGATGTAACCTATTGTTTGATATGTCCATCACACTTTAAAAATAGCCTACAGATATAAGGTCCCATTAAAATAGGTAGACAAAATTTTACACAGCGTTCAGTAGGTCTAACCAAAGATATCTAAACAAAAAAACAACATTAAATGAAGTGTTTTTTTTTAATTAAAGTAATAAATTGCCGGCACTCTAGAACAAACACATCCTTTATAGTAGGTACTTAAATGCGTTTTTCTTATTATTATTTTTATCATCGTCCTTATTTTGGTGGTCTGAATGATTTCTGAAATTTTGTCCACCTATTTTAATGGGACCTTATATACCCAGACCAGATAAACGTCGGTCAGTCAGTGACAGAGTAGGTATAACAGGTTAACCCCTAGAGCGGTGACCACAGAAATGTTTCAAGGGTTTACCCACTTTTGGGTTGATTACACGTAAGTGTCAAATATAAATGATAAAGGAATTAACTTGTTGGTGATCGGAGGGTTTACCTAACACGCAGTGTAAAAAAACGTTCATTTGAACGATTTTTAATTTGGAAATACATACTTGTTTCGCGCCTATGTTTGAGATTTTAACTTTTGAGACTTAATTCAGATCTCTGGGTGATACTCGTAATTACTTTATTTTTTATGATTGAAACATAAAATCCCCTGCAATTCACGAATTGTTAGGCAGAGGTGTATGTATACACATTTCGCCAGTTATGTAGAAGTTCTATTAGTTATATTTATCAACCATCATTGATTCAAAAATCATTAGAATTTACATAAGGATTTACACCCGCGCTCGTGCAAGGGCTTCTAATCTCGAGGACGACATTATGATAAAGAAATTGTAATAATAACGTTACAATTCATAACTTATTTCCCAAATATAAGTGGCGGTATTATTTTACTAGAACTACACAAACATGCCATTGTCCTTTTAAAAGAACACTGGAGTGGCTCCATTAATAATGAAGTAATGGTTACCAATTACTTATTTATGTTGAATTCACAAAATGTAGGTCACCGATACGGAAGAAATACTCCTATATTATGTTGGATTTTTCTTGATTCAATAAACTCCTTAGTAAACGGATGATCTAATCAATCTTTGTATACGTGTTTAGGTACGTATATGTAATTTTTTTTGGAGGGTGGGAAATCATCATACGACTCCTCCCGCTCTGGGTGGAGCGGAAGGTAGTGTCAGACTTCTACTGACTAAAAACCACCCATGTTCCTTCTTAGCCCTTTGTGTCCGGGGTCGCGGTATATCTTACGAACAACCCGCAGCCCCGATTGGAACAACCCACAGCCCCGGCAGAAACGTGAAATATGCCTACGTCGCATTTTTTTTTGCTTTTTAATATTTAGTTTGAATTTTATTTGGTTTGAATGAAAATTTGTAGCTCGTATATGTGGGATATGGAACGTAAGAGTGAGTGAAAGGGACGTATGTAGCAGGAGTGAGGGAGAGAGGGGAGATAGCAAGATGGCGATAGACTCATAGAGACTAAGACGTGTGAGATTTCATAAAATAAATAGAATTATTAGTAAAGTTATCCAAGTGTTTTACTCCGAGCCCACAATCCCACATATATATTATTATAAATGAATCTTCATTTTTTTTACAACATATTCTAGGACATATTTTATTGTATCATTTTAACGTATATAAAATGTAACCCTCGATTTATAGGATATATAAAAAAAACACGTTGTATATACCTGGCTTAAATTCCACTTCGAAGTTAAGATCCTTTCATAATATTCTCGAATAATATGAAATAGGATTGCGTAGCTAAGTATTGTCTGCGGAGCGTCAAAAGGGTGCTTCATAAATATTCAATTCAGTTTCAAGCCTGAAAAGTCATCGTTAAGTCTATTTCCGATAAAATGCTGAAGCGCTTTCACCTCTAATGGTGATTCCATTTTGGCCCACCTGACTCGTGAAAAAAATATTAAAAAGTTATTTGAGAACTTTGTTTATAGGCTGACTTAGTTCTTTTTATTTTCGCTGTAAAAATGCTTAGATAAAAAAGACAATGAAAATTGGCGAAGTGGTCTAACCAAAAAGGTATTTTCCGATAAATAATTTTAGTTTAAGTTGCCTATTGATAAATAGACTAAACAATTTTTTTTCTGCTTAAACACAGGGTGGAAGTACGTATGTCAGAACATACTCCTAGTCTCCCTGCATAGACATTTTTATCACTTATTTTAAAAAAAACCTTTGTTTCCCAGGAAACTCAACTGTTACTCGTCATAATATTCCCCATCCCTTCAAAAAGAACATTAGAACCCACCCCAAAATGTAATTCGCAACTTGTCATTTCTGAACCAGTGTCCGCGACATGTTCATTTAATTTTTATCAACGGTCACGGGGATAACTAATCAAGCGAGTAGTATGACCCCATTCTCCCCTTGTTGATTGTGAAATTATTTAGTTACAAGGGAACGGGAACAACGGATTTTGATACTAAGGGTTGCCCAAGGGACTATATGATATCCAACCGTGTGTAAATATTACAAGATTTAGAAATATAGATATGTATTTTCATGAAGGAAACTAAGAGCCATAACGGTTCGAGATTTCCTTGGAAATGTATTTAATTTTGTTTCTGTATTGTATGTTTTTATTTCGTTGTTTTTCTTTTACGCTACGAATGTATTATAGGGTCTTATTTCTTGAGAGCACGTATAATAATAAATTGTTATTGTGCTTGAGAGGATTTTAGCTCATTACGGAATATTATTGTTGGTTATTTTTTATGGTAACCGGATATTGTACGAGCTAATGATTGATGAATAAAATATCACTATTGATAGTTAGTAACCAAGGCCGATATTATACATTCTATTTTTAGTTTATGTAGGTAAGAGTTCTTATTCCGAATTAAAACATAATATGAGAAAACTCTTTATATGTTTTTGGTAAGTCTGACAACCAGCCTTACCTAATGATAACGTATTACCTATTAGTGCTAACTGGGCTGTCATGTGGAGGTCAGTAAACAGTTGCTTTATGTAAAATACTGGTATTCTGCTGCATCAGGGTAATAGACTAGAAGCCAACACAAACATAGTTGGGAAAAGGATAGGCAGACCGGTGATGATGATGAATGAAAAAACACTTTGTGTTTAAAATAAAACACAATAAAAACAACTTCAAGTAATAAATCACTCATAAAATAGACTGTATTAGCGCTTTTACGCGTCAATTTAAATAAATTATCGACTAACGACGTTTTGGTAATGGCAGTCAACGAGTTGACGAGCCGTTCTAAGTACCTAATGGTATTATGTACACCACGTATTTAATAACGCTTCACGTATATTACTTGTGTATTATATAGGTACCTTATACCTGTATAATAAGTTTGGAATTTAATTGATGGGGTAAACGATTTGAATTCAAGCGATGTCAATTCGAGGCTACATGCAATTAGGGTAAATCGTAAAAAAGTTCCAATAATGATAATAATTTTGTTTGAATTTTTACATTCACGTAACATAATATCACGTCTGCAAACTCTGAAACATTAAGCAGAGGCGTACCTAACAGTACACCCATATTTCGCCAGCTATGACCGGCCTCGTGCGTCTCGTATCCAGCGGGTTCCCGCAACCTTCCCAAGGTCATCGGTCTACCTAGTGGGATCATCATCAACCGGGAAAACTCCTGACCCCGTAGTTGTTACAGAGAAATTCCTGATAGAAAACCCCGGAAATCTAACTCCAGATCTCAACGCCTAGACACTACTGCTATACTAACGGATTGCATAGCAACGGGACATGAGAGGTTAACCAAAAGACCTGTGGTAACTGAAACACTTGTTTAGAATCCTCACAACAATAAAAGCAAAAACAACAGAACAGCTCTGAACTAACAAGGATTATTCCATAAAACCGGCGACTGTATTATCCTTAGAGGATGTAATTATTTCCAAGACCACTCGCTCCAGGGCTGCTACATTGTTTCCTCTTAAACACATGAAAGGCAGAGAAACCTCCCTACAGTGTCAATCATATCATAACAGTCAGCGTACAAAACAGACACATAATTTACATTTATAAGGAACCTTTCGTTTGTTATTGTGCGATGTGATTTGTTTAGACGATCACAAAGAGGCAAAGACAGAGAAAAGCGGTGTTCTAGTCAAAGCGATTGCTGCACGAACGTGTACCTATGTCGCGTTTGTTGCGCGCGGCGAATTCAAGCGCGTAATCAACGGGGCTAAAATAACCGCTTTAAATGGTCAACCAACGCGCACTGGGCCCGCATGGTGGATTATAGCCCATCCCCCTCCTTAGAGGGGAGGCCTGAGCCTATAATGTTCCCAATGCAGGGAGCATTGGGAACATTATAGGCTGACGATGATGACTTTTACGAACTGTATTTTTAATAATTCGTATTTTTATCTTATTACGATTTTGCAAAAGCAGCCAGTTTAGTCCTTCAGAAATTTTTTTGGACAGGACTGACCTATAAAAGCGACAAGCACAAATTTTCGCGACAGATCTCTTTGATTAAGACGCGAGGGAACGCGTGGTCGTCTTCTGATGCTCCGAATATCACTGATTTGAATAACACCAAAATACGACCACGAAAAGCGATCAGTCGCGAAAAAATATGAACCCGAGAATTCGTGCAGCTGATCGCGTTGGTTAGGACTCGAGGATAGGCAATCGCATCGTATAATTTACAAAATGAAAAAGCATCATCGATGACGGACGGCCGGATTGTGGAAAGTTACAAAAGAACAGAAGTGTGAAGTATCATTTATTAAACAAATTGATAGGTACGAACAGTAAAAAAGCTACTGAATATTAATCGTTTGAAGCGCGACCATCCGTTCTTCTAATAACAACCTTACAAGAATATAAATAAGGATCGAATTGATTTGCTTAAGAGGTTCGTGATCTGAGAGTTTTGGCTCGGGAAACAAACCGGGGGTATGTAGGTCAACAACTTGAAGGGAGAGGCATTGGGTAATTGGAACGTAAGCCATGTGAACCTTCGATTTTCCGTAAAATCAGTCGATTCGATACTGATGTAGCCTTCGCTCCTTTGCACTCAAAGGGAACAATAAACTTTGTACAAGCAAGAATAAGTATGCAAAATATAAATAATCATGATGTGTTTGAACGAAGCGGTTTCATTTTACCAAGTTACTGAGATGTAGATGTGAGAAAGGTCCATGTAAAAATTGGTGTTTAGCAGCTAGTTAGAAAGTATTCAACCTAAATTATTAATAGATGAAAAAGCTAATAATTTACAATGGAAGCCGAGTCCAACGAGGAAGAACGTTAGGCAGATCCGCGTGTGTGTCTGTTCGTTCGTGGTGTGGGGCGTATCGATGTTATAAGAACTTCAATAGATTCCTATTCCATATTTCAGTGTATTGCCGAAATTCCTTATTCAGCTCACTGTAATACAGTCTCTGTATCCTGCCTTTTTTCCTTTGATTTTCAGTTCGGGGGTTAAAAAACCGACCCCGATTCACTAATGTGATGAACTTTTTCCGATGTAAGCCTTAATTGAAGGTTCCAGGATGATAGGAAGAGCAGATAATATTACGGATTTTCTCTCGGCACTGATTTCCTGTCCAATCGTGAATTCTGTTAATAAAGCAATTTATTTTCCCCTTCTAGATTAGTGCTAAAAGGCAGTTTTGAAATTACCTGGTGATTTTCTTTAGAGACTAATTCGCTCCCAAGACTGTGTTCTTGCGAATTTTCGAGCTAATTTTTAACTTAACTATCTTGCTTATTTCATAATTTGTGTGGAAATAAAAAAATATAGTCAGTAAGCGAGCAAGATAACGAAGCGTAGGACGTGGTTCGTGGCTCAGGTGCTCGTTTAAAGCATAATTAGAGGCTCCGCGAAGTGGAAGTTTTCGACAACGTTTGCAGCTACATTTCCCATTATGAGTTCATGAATATCAATTAAAGTTTACGACTTTAATTGGCTTTCTACCGATATTTTAACGCTATTTGCATGTTGTGGGGGCATTAACTTATCCGGCTATTAACCGTACGTAATTGGGTTTTGTGCGTTTTCCAATGTCGCAATAGGTTTGCGTTTTATTGAAAAATGTTGGCAGTTGTTTTCGTTGCTTGACGGCTTTGTGAAATAGCGTGTGTCGTATGAAGCCCGACCCCTTTTATTATTATGTTGTTATGGTTGATATTTTGAGGGCACTATAAAAGGGAGTAACAATTTATGAGTTCGCTAGGTTCTACAGTGTTGGCGTCGAGGGTTCGCGTTATAGAGTTTTTTTTCTACTTTGGAATATATAATAACAAGTACCTACTTACTCTATCCACCAGATACCTATCACCACCTTCTTGCCCTTGTCCAATGTTACTTGGGGTTGGCGAAAAGTGTGACCTTTTTCTTTCAAGCCAATAATCATATAATCCATCTATCGTTTTCTGTCTTCCTCTCCCACTCCATCCATTAACATAAATATTTATCACTCTTTTAGGTATCTTATACGCGTTTGGAATTCCCATTCAATTTTTATTAATAATTTTCTTTATTCATAGTTTACCAAGTCCAAATACCGTCTTTTATGTAATCCTTATGGTGTTTCAAACATCATTGTACGTCCTAGTCTAGATACTTACATGGTGTTATTATTCAATTTTAAATGCTAGCAACATTAAATAAAGCCTACGTTGGAAGTAAACAACGTCCCGCTAATTGGAGTTGCCAACAAAATTAAGTCAATTTAACTTCATTACGGTGTCATAGTATTTCGGTAGTCATTAATAATGCATCGTGCAATTATAGTCAAGTTCGTAAACTATTTACGTGTGGTGTGGAGTTCAAGATATGTAATGGAATTTTGATGGTAATGTGTTTGTTTGAGACAATTTGAACGTTCATTGCCTTATGTACATAAGTTTAGTTGTATCTCCCGTTGGGGCTGCCAACCCGCAGCCTTCGAAAGAGATACCGCGGCCTCGACACAAAGGGTTAATAAAGAACTTGAAAAATGCTCACTTCGTGATCTTTTAGATTAAGAAGAAGCGTTGAAATATTTCCTTAGTTCCTTAAAAAAGTGGTCTTCGTACGAAAAGAAACGATAAAAAATTTCAAACTTTTAGGTATTTTGCTATCAGCCGTATGATTGCTGGGTAGTCTCTACATGGTTGCCGGGGTTCAGGGGAGCCCAGAAAGAGGTGGCGAGATGATCTGGACTGCAGGCCTGGTTCGAGGATGCACGGGAAAAGAGCTCATAGGATCATATTTGTAGTTTCAGAGTTCAATGACATTAAAAAATAGGATTATTTTTCAACGTCCTCTCAAAAGTTTTGGTATCTTTTTTTATTACCGTATACTTTTCTTCTAAATTTCCTTACAATTTTCTTCACATAAGAAAATAAACCCTTTTCTTGAAAATCCATCAATCTTTTATTCACCACTATATAATATTACCTAACATTCCTTTAAAATATGAGACGTTCTTGCGTACGATCGCTGTGACCTAGTCCCTGCTTTAGAGCTCGCTTATCAAATAGCTGGAATACCTATTGATTCCCGGCAGCGTTGTTGGCTAGTTCAGAACTTTATAGAAGTACTTAGGTACCTAATCAATAGTAGGTTATAGTCTGCTTTTCATACTGAATTACCTCAACTTGAGCTACATTCAAATTCCAATACTCTGGCTTTGGTTTAGAGTCTCAATTCGTTCAGCTTGTAAACATAATCTGGATACAGGTAGCTCGGAAGTTGTGCTTCAACCAGTTTTCCACTTTCCATGCCTAGTTTTCACTGCTAGATAAATAAGTGTGCTAAGCATCAATGATGAAATATAATATGGTTTAAGTCGCATAACTTAATGGTTTAAGTCGCATAACAGGAGTTGATGGAGATAACTGAAAGTGCCGAACTCGTCGCCAAATTTTGGGGCGACTCAATTTAAATTGTCATCGACACGCTAAGAAGAAGAAGTCGCATAACCAACATAATTTAAAAATAAAGAGAAAGAGAGAAGAATGAGACTCTAGAAGAATGGGACTAAGTGTTATTTTTACAAAAGTGAGTATAACAAAATATTTTTTGAAATTATGTCCTAAAGTGATAAACCGGGATGCGACTCTCATTAGTCCCATCGTGGTGTTTTGCTTAAGATTTTAAATAATATAGGTATGTTAAATTAAAACAACAGTTAAGTAAACGACTAAATTACCTTTTCTCCGCTCATTGAAACGTGCGATTCGAATAAAAATGTCTTGAACAGAGACCGTAATAGAAGTTTGTAAAAACATTGACATCAAAGAGAATAACAAAGTTATCATTTCCTTGTGTAATGAAAGCGTTATAATAAAAGAATACAAATCTTCTATTTTAAAATATTCTCCTGTTTCACACCGAATATTAGTTTTAATAAGCAATGAAACATTAAAATATCTTTATAAAAATAAAGATGAAAGTATTACTAGTCTCAAGGGAGTTTTACGGTGTAACAGGGTACTATTACGTAATGTATTTTGCCTTCGCAAACGGTAGATCTGGGATTTTTAAGGCGGGGTTGCAGTAATTTTAAGATTTTTGAACCTATAAAAATCGAACTAAATACGAGTTTTTTTAATAAATAAAAATCATTACATATAAATTGAACATACTCTCTAATAAATCGTAAAGATAGAAACACGATTTAGAATGATCGGCTCGATACTTTTTTTTATCAAACATGACTCTAAATCACAATTTCAAACGTGTACTGCTAAGACATTTCATCATGAATTTATATAAAAGTTATATCAATAGATAGAACTTTTTATTTTGAAGTAAATGTTGAAAACATATTGTATAATTTCTTTATAGTTTTTCTCCAAGAAGCTTAAAACAGTCAAAATTTAGGCATTATATCGCTCGCGCGGCAGGGCGGGGGGCGAGGTCGTGACTCGTGCGTACATAAAAACAAAGTACTGCATCCTCGCCTTAAAGGCGAACGTCCCTTATTAGGAAGGAAGGAGGGAGAATATTTTTAGCGAATTCGTACGGAATACGGACGTTTTATGTGCTGTAGTACGCGAGAGAGATTTGGATATAAGATTTAATTTTACGTATATTTAGATGTTTACGAAATAGCGTTTATTATGGTGATTTATTTCTTATGAGTTAGGGGTACAAGAATAAGGATTTTGACTTGTAAGTAACGAATGCTAGACTCACTTTTAGGTCTTAATGTGGGCAGGTTAGCTATCCATCAGACGCTTCACAAAATGAATACCATGGTTAATTGAGTGCCTCCGTTGTTTCTTACTTCATTAGTTAGCTAATGAACTAAGAATGAAACTATGAATTAGCGAACAAAAATATAGGAAAACTTAACCTAGTCTATATGAACTTATAAAATACCTGTAGGGATGTTATTTCTATTGTATGTGTATTTGTTTTACAACTTGTTCGTGTAAAACAACATATATAAATGGATTCCATCTAGTAAAACAAAACCACAGCTATACACCGTCTAAAGTCCATTAGTCTACTAGACACTAATTATTAATTTAGGCAGATACAGATGACCTAAAGCCTAAACAAATAGTACCTAGTAACGCACATCCCTGTCTCAAACAGGCCCCACATTACACTAATCCCAGGACGTACATTTCCAGTCCCCCAACACAACGTTAGCAACGTTCTACTCATCATTTATCTGGCTTCCCGTAAACAATCCGAAGCCAGGCCTTTAGTCCCGGTAATTGAAGGATCTCTTACTTCTAACAATAAAACACAATTGGGCACTATGTTTTACCCAAGACTGAATCCCATTCAATCTACGACGGAATTTCGAGTTCTATTACAAGATGTATTGTCGCTTTATTACACCAAACTGCAATAACCAGGCGTAATATTTTTTTATATCTCTTATACGAACACGGTTTTATACTTAAACATCCCCTATGTAGATATACCTTTCATCTTAAAAGAAATAAAAGCGAAGATAAAAACTTCCAATCGTATTTTTGTGAGGAAGCGTAGCAAACGTTAGTAAGTACGCTTTTAGACGTGAATAATTATTATTTCTAGCAGAGGGTTTCTTGCCGCGGAGCCCGGGGCTCCCGCTATCAATAAAGCCTCGGTGGGAGCAAGCCAGAGCGCCGCCAAACGCTCCATCTTCGGGATTAGAGCGCGACAAGGATTCTTGCGGCGTTTAAACGGAGATGCCGATCTTTACTATAATCGCTGCTTAGTCGACGCGTTTATACCGAGCTTTAGGCTGCGTTCACACTTTACGTACGGAGTGGAAGGACATCGACGTACAAACAATTTCTATGAATTGTCAGTTTTCATCGGTAATTTTGAAAAAAAACTGAGCCAACCAACTGCCCTTTATTTTTCCTTATACATTCTCACAGTCAGTGGCCTATCTATGGGCCTGTGAACAGTCACGAGCAATAATATATGTCACGGCTAATACCCGAAGTGCGGCTGCACCTAGTTTTAGCCGGTTAGAACTAGGTGTAGCCACTTACTCTTGGTTAAACCTAGTACGAGCCGATTGTTTTCGGGTAAAACTAGGTCTATCCTTCATCATGCCGGCTACAACTAGGTTCGGCCATTCCCTGTTGGATAAAACTAGGTCTATCCGATATCACGACCGTCTCGCGGCAGTATGACTTTATGGGCGGCATGGGCACCGGGCCGTAGGCCGACGAAGGAGGCCGGCGGAGGCCCGGCACTTCGGGGACAGAAGACATTAGTGTTATATATATACGCGAGCGAAGCGAGCGCGCGTCTTGGAGTACATATGCGAGGATAGACCTAGTTTTACCCGAAAACCATCGGCTCGTACTAGGTTTAACCAAGAGTAAGTGGCTACACCTAGTTCTAACCACTATAGATCGTGGTCGTGATATCGGATAGACCTAGTTTTATCCAACAGGGAATGGCCGAACCTAGTTGTAGCCGGCATGATGAAGGATAGACCTAGTTTTACCCGAAAACAACCGGCTCGTACTAGGTTTAACCAAGAGTAAGTGGCTACACCTAGTTCTAACCGGCTAAAACTAGGTGCAGCCGCACTTCGGGTATTAGCCGTAACATATATACATAGAAACATTCAAAACTATTTTCTTGTGAAGTACCGGTATATATTTTGTACTGTCTGACCTATTTCGTAAAACCATAGCTTCCAAAACGCTATGTTTATGAAAACGTAAAAGGTTCATTAACACAGCAGCAGAAAATCACTTTTAAAAGTTGCTTTGTATATATTGGTGCGGGTGCTCTACATTTGATGTGAACACAGCCTTACAGAATTATTTCAGCTGTCACTTCTCTCGTATACTCCGCTACATTTGTTAATCATTGGTTTATGAGATTACAACAGTTTTGCATTGATAAGCAATCTTAAATAGGGTTTGGAACATTAAACCATTTATCGAGGACAATTCGATGGGTCATCTAGTACGTGACTGAACTTACGATTGTCTTACAAGGAAACTCCAAAATGAGGAAAGTGCCTTTAACAGAGTAGAAACGTAATGTGCTCGCTATATCTATTATATACCTTTACTAATGTGTAAATTATAGGTATTATGGTGTAAAATTAAGTACATTCTATAATCTATGTACAGTCGAACAAGCTAATAAGTATACAGGGTAGAGATCTTTATAATTAAATAACACTGAAAGTATTGATTGTAATTTTGTTTTATCAAGTGTTTCCCATTAAGCGACTGATGTCAAATTATGCTGTATCGTTTGACATCAATCTCTAAATGTATCTGTATAATCTTAAAAGTAAATACAAGTTAGCTGGCTGTATACTTATTAGCTTGTTCGACTGTACCTATTTGTGTATGTATCTATGTGTATAGATTATAGAATGTACTAACTTACTAATGAATGTACTAATATAAGTCAGTTTACAAGTTTCGGGTACGATGAGAGATCATCTTAATTTAGTTTAGCATAGCTTGATTGGTTTGTGGGAATGCAGTGTATTTCTATTCAACTTTCGCAAAGTTCCTTTAATAAAGTATTCAGTGCCAGTAAGGATTTATAAAGGAAGAATGTAAAATGTGCTGCACAAATTGATGATAGCGATGTTTTGCCTTCGAACGTTTTCACAACTAACAACCAGTTACGAATTAAGAATTCTTATTCTTTGTTCGCAACCAGTTGCCAATCTAGAAAACGTTTTACTCTTTAAAATTATACACGATCTACAACACTATTTCCAACAAATCGTTTTCCTAAATCCTAACGTACAAACTGACGTTCAACCCCGCATATATCTTCATTTTAACAAAGCATCAACTCAAATGTTAGGTGAAGTTTTGAAATTGCGTTTTCAAATATCGAGTCTCCGGATTACGGCGGGGCTTTTGTGAATCGTATAACTTTGTAGGTACGTCGACTTGTATACTAGTGGAACATCAGTAACCTTGTTATGACGTCCGTTGTATATTCTGAATTATACACTCGTCTGAGTGAGCTTATTGAAGGAACAGGAAATATGAGATATTATGGCGTTTGAAGTGGCTTGTGTCATTGTTTAGTTGAATTTTCAGAGAGTTGAAGAAGCTATTGCCATGCCTATGATGAGGGCAACGTAGAGCTTTCATCAAAAAGAAGAAATGTCAGCAAATCGGAAGGCTATTCAAAAGAGATATCGCAGCCCTGGAACACAAAATGCTAAGAACGATTATGGGTTGGTTTTAGTCAGAACCAGTCTGACTCTCCCTTCCGCTACGCCTAATGCGAGAGAACTTATTTGATGATGTCGCACCCTAAAAAGAAGAGCTGTTACAGGATTTAAAGCAATGTTTATTGTGAAAAGAACATGAAAGCCGCAGCTCAATCTAAATAAAGTAACAAACCTCAACAAAGCTTACAACACAACAAATATATCTGCTTCAAGTCTCCTCCCGCGTACTCCTATTAATTTTCGTTTTACACACTGACACACAGAACACAGTGTCCCTCCGTAATCCTTAGATTATGCGGTCACGGAGCGTACGGATGAGCCCCGTGGGCCGCGTCGCAATCAATAAGCCGCGCTGATCCTCCGTCAGCTTGAACCCAACTTAATGAAGTCCCCCAGAAGTCAGGACTGCCTGCTTCCTCAACTTTCCATTACTCAAGTAAGCTTTATCGATCTCCGTAGTTTGTTGTGCCTTACATGTGACCCTGTCAAACGATGTTTTATCTTATATTAGGGCCCCCTTTTACGAGCGTGTTGGGTAGCAGCCATGATTGCTTGTGACGTCACTACATTCGCTTCTGTTCTTTTTTCATGCAAAACAGAAGATGGGATATATGATGACTAGTTTTTGTGCATCGTCTCGTTAATGTTCTCGATCAATCAGACTCGGTAAACTCATCTGCATTGTGAATATGTGAATAACATACTCCATTTCGTTCGCTTTTTGCAAAACCTGTCGGTTTTATTAGTAATAATCTTCGACGTTGGCTATAAATTCTAGAAGTCATTAAAAGTAATTGATTTTTTAACGTGTGAAACGTTATCCATATTAATGAAATACTACGGAGACCGGTGTTCCGAGAAGAACACTTAATCAAAATCCATTTATTAATTTTTAGACTTTTACGGGAAACTAAATCGTTATTGTAATTGCAAGAGCTAAAGTCGTTTGTGAGTAGAAGAAATGGCTCAGAAAGTTCTTTAGATCTGAAGGTAAAATAGTGTCGACTTTACGGCTTTGTCCAACGAAAAGCCCGAAAAGCATTTGAAAACGCTAACTCAACAAATGTAAATGAAGCAACATTGTGGTCGCCGCAAACCTTTAAGAAGTTAATACTCAAGAGGTTCGGAAGTCGAGCGCACGGTGTATAGCTGACATTTAACAAGAAATGCACAACTTAGCAGTTTCAAATGCAATTTATCCGTATTTTGCGACGCTGCGAGTTCGTTTTGAGACCACAACAAACACATTTGGGCGATTCCGTTCGCTTGCAGAGGAGAGGCGATAAACTTTGTTGACAATGACTGATGCGGCGAGTGCCCGAACCGGCCCTGGTCGGTACATCCGTTCCAAATGTGCAATTTTCGAACGTGCCACTGAAAAGGACCAAAGTTTCCCCTTTCTCAGTATTGTAACTCAATTTTGAGACAGTGACACAATGTTGCGAGCGACCCACTTTAACTTGGGACTTATTTTGATATGAGTTACAAACTCTGAAGATTTTTCATTGTGACGTTTTTTTAGTTTTTCGACCCACATTACTTTTTGGTTCAATGCTACACACTGTATACTGACCACGTTTAGTGATTGTTGAGAAGAAACAGCGCTTGTTTTTACCTGAAACAAAAATACATATTTGGTTAGGGTCATTCAGTCCTTAACACGTCTAGTTCTTTTTTGACACACGCATTATTATATCCGGAATGGGATCCTGGGTTATATTAGATCTAGTTTGTTTGTTCATGATACTGTACCGTCAAGTGTAGCAGCTGTCCGCTAATATAAAAACATAAACGTGCAGCCGAACCATTCAAGAGATTATCTCTAGTCAAGCTACATAGCAGCAAAATAAGCCTTTCAGAATCGCATTACGCGACGCTCATTCTAACCCAGTTGGTAAGTAGTTACAGCAGCCCGCCACTCTTGACAATGCCAGGAATCTTAAACTTAAATATAATGTGGGTAGTTCGTACATTAGGGTCGGCAGCCTCGTTACGTGGTTTCAACAACTTACGACGGTAATCGTAAACATTTTGACAGCCCTGATGTTTAGAAAGTTGAGAGGGCTGGACCTCTAATTGCAGGGGATGGGTCCCTGAAGACAGATAAGTTAATATTTCCGAATTATTTCTCGAGGTTTATGTGTTTTATGGAGTTGTTAGAAGTTTTAATGTAAGAAACATTGACAGAACCCCTCTTCTTATTCCGTGCATGTGGTTTTCATCCGACAACTCCTCAGTTTGCAAAGTTCTTATTGTTGTTACAATATTTTCCTTAGGCGTTTTGAGAGTAGTGATGGTTAAATAAATTACACAGAGAGCCTGCTTGGTGTCAAACCCATATAAATCAATGCCGGATCCTTTTGGTATATAAGGATTGGGCCGCTACCACTGTAAAACTCACATGATAAAAATGTCTTGTTAACCCATTTCCATCTATCTAAGTGTGAGTAGAAGTGAATACAATTCGTGGACCAGTCGGTTAACTCAACTTTGAGTCTTCACTTTGCTCAACTGAAACCACTGATTCGAGTAAATAAATAGTAGAGCCAAGTAAACGGGCGTGATTGCTGCAATTGAGAGTTTGTTGACAAGCCGCGTACATATTGTGACTGTTTGAGTATTTTTTTTTTTTGGGTCGGCCTGAAAATCTAATTGAAAAAGTTTTACCTACGTTGCAGATGCATTTTACTGTGACAATGAAAAAGCAAGAACTTAAGTAAAATTTATAGCAAAAATAAATACAATAACAAATGGTAAAAGTTTTTCACCGTTTGGACCCTAATATCACATTTACTTTTGTGTCACTTTAGCTCGTTCTATTTCGCCTATACTTTGACTTGTTTATTGATGAATGGAAGACGATTTTTATAAATGTTAGAATGTTTGTAGTGGTTCTGTGAGAAGCTCGATTAAAAGGATAATGAGAGAGAATAATATAACTTAATCTAATTTAATATTCATGACTTATGCTGTAATAAATGAATAAATCACCTTCCAAAGTAAAACTCCTTTTGACATTTACATTCAAAAAACGTCACAGGACCTAAGACAGTGTAATATCAGGACGAAAAAACACTCAAACAAATAGGATTAGATGAACTAGAACCTCACTATATCCCTTTTTGCCTAATCCAATATTCGGTCGAAAAGGGAAGCAAGTAAAATATCGTAAAAATGTAGCTCAATATATCTTTTCTGGACGGGAAATCTCGGATCTTAACTGTGAAGCGGACAGAATTCCTTTTCGGCAAAGGGACTTAGGGGAATAAACAGGTCACCTGCTTCCTTTATGTTGATTTTTTAAAAGAAATAAAGCTTCCCAGTTATTTTTGAAAGTAACAATCACATTTTTATTCATTTCTGTGGCTGCGAGGTACAGTGTCTACTTTTAAATGTAGGGATGGGTGACGCTGTTATTAAGATTTGGATTTTTTCCACTTTATTTTATTATTTGGATTTGTTATGGGGGAAAAACAAGTTGACGGGTCATATTGATAGGTGGTTACCCCTACCATCAGTGTTTGTGCAATAGGTACTAAAAGTGTTTTTATTCGGTAGATGAGTTTTTTCAAAAGTGTCCCTGTAAATTTTATACTCTAAAGCACAGACATATTTGACTGTATGATAAGTGTTAAAACTTGTATACTATTGCATGCTATATATTGGCCAAATGTGTGTTACCAAATATTTTATGTAATAAGAACTTCATGTACCTACCATATTTGATGCAATAAATAAATTGAATTTGAAAAAAAAAGCATTATCCGGACTGCCTCGTTGGCTTTAGTGTTCACTATGAGCAACAGCTAAACATGAGGTCCTGGGTTGTATTTGACCGATCTAATTCACATTGTTTTTGAGTTTTTCCATCAGGAATTCTTCAGTTCATTTATGCCCGGTTGATGGTAATAGGCTCACCCAGATGGGAAATAATCATAACTGGCGAAATGTGACTATTACTCTTAGGTACATCTCTACCTAACCCTTGGGGAATCACAGGCGTGATGTTTTATGAAGAAGCTTCGATTGCAAGTCTTGTCATCATCACATCGGCACCTATTTTTTTCATACCCAAACACAGAATGAAAAAGACATCCAGGGGTAGACAACCTAAGTATAAAAACAAATATAAAATGAAACGTAGCAAAGAACACGAGAACCAATGTTACATCAGCCGTTTACAAAACGTTTCAGACTTCAGCAAGTTTCGCGACAATAACAAGAAACGATAAATAGCAAGATAGTGTTTCACAGCAAAGTTTAGAACCCCTGGTACGTGTGTATGATAAAGTTATGAATGGTACTTGTAGAGCGATAAAAACATGAATGATGCATAAACCCTGACCCTGAGGATAGTAAATTGTTGTGTATCGGAGTGGAGGGATCGAAATAAATTTATTTTAGTACGGAGGTCTCACCTTCCATATTTAATAGTATTTATTTCGTTACTAGTAAATTCACTTTAGAAATAGTGACCAATCGGGATAGTGAATGGTAATCCAATAATCCAATGTTTTGAAAGCCTCAGTCCAACGGTGGGACGAAATAAATGTAAGACTTTTGCATCATCATCATTTGCCTAACCTTTTCTCAACTATGTCGGGGTTTGCTTCCAGCTTAACCGGATACAGCTGTACAGCTGAATACCAGTATTTTAGGTACATGCAGCCTAATTCGAACTGGTTTATGGAGGCCGGATATTCCTTGGTGAGACTGTGATAAGACCTTTTATTATGTAGATAATTTCAATTACATAACTTTTAAAATATCCAAGTAAATTGAGTTCTCAAAAGACTACATGTGAATTAGAAAATGAGGTGGCAACGTAAAAATGTTTCCAGTCTTTACTAGACATGCAAAGCATCTATTCAAGCTCTTAAGTCTAACTCGATACGAATACTAACTATGAGGTGCTCTGTAATCCTTGTTTTGGCGCACAAGTCACCTAAAAGACCGATGTAATGACGCTCGCGCATACGATGTCTACAGGGAGGGACTCCCACTAAACTTGCTTGGCAGTGCGCCTTGGCACAGCTGCCTGTTTTATTGTGACTCGGCGCCAACAACCGGGAGATTTACCCCATCTGTAATAGCTTGCCTCGTTTATTAATAGCTACCGATGTTGTGGTCGTATAATGTTTCTGCTGCTTAATGGGCGAATCATGATTTTGATAAATCTGGAATCATTTTGGCTGAACCCGGCTTAGAGTTATGGTTGCTGCGAATGTAAGCTATTATTTTGATGCTTGTGGAGTGAAATGATGCATTTTCGTGTATGGTTGTTGTTTATTATTCTTTACAAGACGGTTGTATTGCGCAGAAATGTTTTAAGGATCTGTAATAATTCTTTCACTATTTAGTTTTGTTACATTCTTTCACGTTTTTTGCTTTTTCGCGCATAATCGTCCCGAGCTTTTAGCAGCTTTCGTGGGATGTGTCAGTTTCTATCAGTTTATTTTGTTGAGGGTGTTGCTTACTACTTAGGGATTTTATTTCGATGGTGTGGTGGTGGACTTAGTTCTCACTGTTTTCGCAGGAATGTGTTCGTGCGTAGGTGTATCAAGTTTTTGCACGCAAAACTAAAACAGGTTTGGGTCTAGCAAGCCATGAGTGGTTGGTGTCAATAAAGCCTGCACCTTATAAGTAGATACTTAACTGTCAGTGATCTGATGATCTCCTTAATAGTATCACGAATACATAGTTTTATCATTTATCAGTCTTGAACAAAGATCGTCAGGAAGGTTTATTTGCCTAAACTTTCGGGGATTACATACGTGATATGTTGTTACTCATTTATCTGAAATGAATCCAAGTAAACTCTACATATTCCGAGCTCTGGCCATGATATTATGATTATAATACATTGATAGAATGAACACCAGTGACAGTAACGTCAATAACCAAGGTTTCAGTAATATGATCATCCCACATTCCAAAGGCACCGTGGGTAAGAGTATACTTTTAGCAGGAATAACGAGTTTAGTTCCAGCCATCCATGTATGAGTACCAATGACGTCATGAAACCAAGCTCCCGTGCGAAGTACTTCATGGACCGCGTTTCTGGTCCCCTCCTATTTTGTAACAGGGTCGAAGTATCACGGGCATATCGTTAAAAATGGCAGAAGGTAAGGTGAAACCCAATAAGAGGGATGGATAGTGTGAGGAATCCTTTTAGAGAAGGGGTTAATAATATCGTGATGATGGTGTTAAGGTAAACAACGTAAGGTCTGTTCCATACAAGAATCCTGCTGCATGATGTTGTATCAAACTACGCAAAAAATACTGCCGTTTTTAAGAGTGAGAAATCACGTTTTACGATAGGACTCAAGTCTCAACGTAACGCACTCATGTCACTGTACCCTATTGATGCATTGAATTGTACGGGGGTCGTGAAACTATGGACAGCGGGTGTAGGTGCACTTGCAATCGGCATTTCTCTGAGATTTTGACTAAATGATCATAAAACAAGAACGCTAAAATCTCTATCAACACATTAGTAGTGCGCGGATGCAATTTGCATTTGCTCGTATGGTGTAATACTCTAATCTAAATCAACCGTTAGATAGTTTGAGATCTTCATGCATATGTGCCTATTTGTGCGTGGGCCAGTAATTCCACTCGTTGTATGCAGCTGGCCTTCTGCATCTACTTACCCATGTTACAATTTTGTGCACATAGCATGTTCGAGTGTGATAGTGCAGTATGAGCTTTATTGACGCTAAAGTAGGTCATATCGATGTCTCGTGCACTTCTGGTCGCTAAGCTGAGGATCGTGATGACACGTTCCAAAATGGTAGAGGCGATGTTTGTAAGTCTTGTCATGTGGTTTTGTTTTTGGACCGACAGTATTTTGTCATTATCGTGTGGTATGGTTTAGCTATTCGACAATCACTATCACTACATATTATAAAACAGAGTTCTCCGCCGCGTCTGTCTACATGTTCGCGTTAAACTCAAAAACAACTGCATCGATTTTCATACTTTTTTCACCAATAGATAGAGTGGTTCTCGAAGAAGGTTTTAGTTCTTACATTATTTTTTTTAGGAAATTCAACCTCTAAGGGAGTTAAATAGGGGATGAAACTTTGTCGGGATATTTTTCGACATCCACGCGGGTTAAGCCGCGGGCAAAAGCTAGTGATTTCTATTCTATAGTTACCAATCAGATACCCCAAGTAATATTGGATAAGAGGGCAGGAAGATTATGGTTTACCAATCTGGTGTCCTGTGAGAGACGATCCGATCCTTTTTTCAAGGTGAACAGTGAACATGGTCAGAGACTGCACAAGATAGAAAGGGTTGAAGGTAAAAAGTGAGGCTTTGGTCCAGCAGTGGGAAAATTAATAGGAAAAAAAATAACAGTAAAATATCCCAATAATCAGCAGTTTCCATTCTAACGACGTTTGATTATTCAAATACCTATAGATTGGCATTATTCAGAATGAAGAAAATGAAATGTACTCCTCATAAATCTCCCTCAATTTTCGAGAAAGACGAAGTAATCGTTGATATAAATTAGGAATAACTTATTCAATTTCTTAGAAGTCAAATTAAATTAAATGTTGCCACTTAAATCAACGTAAAATTAGTTAATTCTAGAAGCATAACTTAAGTAAAACTTTGCCTACTGCTAAATATTACAGTACTTACTGATACAGTTACAGCTGAAACTTATAGAAACGTAATTATTAATGTGGCTCAGAAATCTTATTATAAACATGTTTATTGACTTAGTGGAAAATGTTGACAGTTTACATAACTATAGTCAAGTACAGTCATAATCACTAATACATATGTGTAACTGCAGCAAAATTCAAACTCGATTTACTCGTGAGACAACAGTTTCTACTTTAAGATAACTATTTCGCAATAGTCAGCATCATCTGCCTAGCCTTTTCCCAACTATGTTGAGGTCAGCTTCCAGTCTACCCGGATGCAGCATAATAGTATTTTTACATGGAGTAACTACCTATCTGACCTCCACAACCCAGTCAGTACCGGGTAATACGATACCCTACGGTCTCGCTAAACTCGGCACTAGTGCTGGCTGGGATACTCCCACTCGACCTTCGCATCCGAGAAGCGGCTGCATTGTACGAAGCCAAGAGGGGGGTGCCCCAGCCAGTGCTGGGAGGCAGGGAGATAAAGGCTCCACACCCCGCGGACCAAATCAATCTGGAGTTCGGAAGCCTGGTAGACGAGGAACAATACCACAACCACAGCGATTTCGCTGTGCGGATATTCACGGATGGCAGCAAGATTGAGGGCAAGGCCAACCTTGCCTTTCGTTGCATTAGCACCCTTCCACAGGGATAGCGCCGCCCCAAGGCGGCGCTATCCCTGTGGAAGGGTGCTAATGAAACGAAGGCCCTCAAGCTTGCTTTGCCGTCCTACTGCACCGTCTACCAGGCGGAACTCTTGGCCCTTCAAAGGGCGGCCGGAGAAGTGCTCAAGAGCGGTGAAACCACGTTCGGCATCTTCAGCGACTCCATGGCTGCCCTCCAGTCGGTCGCGAACGTGAGCTCCCCCCATCCCCTGGCTGTGGAAACCAGGGACACCATACGACGCTGTAAGATCCAGAACAAGAGTGTCTCCTTGTTCTGGATAAAGGCCCACGCCGGGTTGGAGGGGAATGAAAGAGCCGACCAGCTCGCGAAGGAGGCCGCACTGAGGTCGAAGAAGAAGCCGGACTACGATCTGTGCCCCGTTTCATTCGTCAAGCGAAGAATCCGGTCAGAGACGCTCGACGAATGGAACGGGAGGTACGGATCGGGTGAAACTGCCTCGGGCACGAAAATCTTTTACCCGGACGCTGTTGCGGCGTACAAAACAGTGCGCAAAATGGTCCCCTCTAGCGTCACCACGCAAATACTAACGGGGCACGGTGGGTTCTCTGCATACTTGAGTCGTTTCAAGTGTAAAGAGAGCCCATCGTGCGCCTGCGAGCCTGGCAAGGAGGAAACGGTGCTCCATATACTGCTGGAGTGCCCTATAACCACAAAAGTTAGATTCGAGGTAGAGCAACACCTTGGTGTTGCGTTAGTGGCAAATAATCTCCCAACTATAATGTCGACAAACAAAACACGTGAGAAATTTAATAAAATATTGTATAGAAATAGGAAACATAGTAATAAATAGAAATAAGTAGCGTAAGTAAAAATAATACTTAATTATATAATAAGTATATAGTTACTTTAAAATAATACAATAGTTAAGTGAATAGTCATAAGTGAAATTTATAAGCACATATAATATGTAATATTTAGGTGATGGGAAATAAAAAAGCTTTATTATTATTATTATAAGTATATAGTTATAAGTATTGTAAATACTATAAGCATAATTAAATAAAAACAGTAAGAACCAAAAGAAAAAAAAAAAAAAAAAATGAATGAATAACAAATAGACCGAAAAAAAAAAACATACAGGAGTGTTGCTGTAGCTAGAATAGGATTATTATAAGTATAGCGTATTTATAAGTCTCAATAAAATTAACACTAATATTATACAAGTTTAAAAATCTAAAACCCGACTACTAATAAAATATTGGTTTTTGCTCTCCAAGACCTTTCATTTGATACCAAACATGTTATGATTATCTGAATTTAATATTTTTGAGTTAAGTTTTTGACATTTAAATTCCGTCGTAAAAATAATTTATAAAATTTTATATAGCCTATGTCACCCGGGCTATTCTTACGAATCTATTGACACCTCATTTATTAAAATCCGTTAAGTATTTAAGGCCCTACGGTGGAACATACATACATACCTACATACATACATACATAGACTGCCAAAATCATTACCCTTCCTTTTGGCTTCGCCGTAGTCGGGTAAAAATAAGTAAAGCTGTTGTACTGAGAGAATGTTGTCTCTCCGGAATCATTTATTAATATCATGTATGTCAAATATAAGAAGTCACCAATATACTAAAAAGCCCAAGAAGCGGCTCTGACCCTGTCAGAGGAACACCGGTGGGGCAGGAGTATGGTTTTAGCCGGTTCGAGTCCGGCACTACCTTGACTATCTCACAGCCTGTGAGGTAGTCGAGGTGTCCGTGGGGTCCGTCCATTTCCCACTCCTGCCAAAACAAAAAAAAAAAAAAAATACGATACCCTATGGTAAGATTGGTGGTCAACTTTCCGGCCTATTACGTAATAAGATGAATTCTAAAATGTTATGTCCCATAACAATCAATGCAGTAGGATAAAAACCACTTATAAAAGTTGTTACGTATGTACGATCGAAGACAGTTCCGCCTGATCATTTAAAAAAAAATTCGCCTAAATCGTGCCGAGGCGCTGCCACGGGCTAGCAAGCGATTCTATTTCTTGAGTGCAAGCAAAAATGAGCTTAGTGGTGATCAGGCGCATAAGACCGCCATAGTACATTATAGTATTAGTGCGCGTGAATCTAGTCATACATCTGTTGATGTTTTATTGGTGTACTAGCTGATGCCCGCAGCTACTCCCGCTTGGATGTCGGTCAAATTATGTTCTAAAACCTTCCTCGAGAACCACGATATCCATTGGTGAAAACAGCATGAAAACTGGTGCATAGTTTTTGAGTTTATCGTGAACAGGCAGGCTTGGAGGACTTTGTTTTATAATAAGCAGTGATGTAGATGTGATACTAAACACACCATCCATAGCTAAACATTACCCACAAACAGTAGAAGATGTTTACAAATAATCTGTACCTGCTACTGAGATAAGTCTAATAATACCCTCATTTGTCATAAACGGATCAGGAAGGGAGAATGAGAACATTTCAAATGTAGAGCTGTAGGTACGGATACATCTATGCTTCTGGCATTTATTTTGTTTATCTTCGTAACATCACGAGTGTAATCCCCATAGCGTTAAGCAGAGGTGTACCTAGTAGTATATCCCACATATCGCCATTTCATCTGGGTGCGATTTCAGGGTCGGGCAAATTGTTATTGGATTTTTCACTACGGAATCTCGCAGTATCAGCCACACGGAATCTGAATTTGTTCACAGGTGATTGTAATAGGCTCGTCTCCTATAACATGAGACTTAAATATACCTAGCGAAATCTAGGTGTTTTATAAATAATTCTCTCAAAAATAACGAGGTCGGTGTTTAAAACGTCTTTTACGAAAAGCTATAGGATAAATTTAAGATGGTAAATATGGAAGCAAAACCAAACCAAACCGAGACCATTATGTGGCTTAACTGCTCCAAGTGTAGCGCGGACCAAACCGAGGAAGAAATAGATCTCCGCATTTATTTGCGAGCCGAGTATCCTGAACTTTTAGGTCGTTATCTGCACATTTTAGCGGAGCTAGTATACCGTTCAATGTGCCCACAAATACAGATATTCCTAGATAACACAATAATCATGATCAATATGAAAACTAAGCGTACCATTTTTTGATTAAATGTCTAGAATTTATTAAGTTCTTGAATTATAATGACGTCCCTGAACTGGCAAAAGAAGTGTTGGTCGTCCGGTGGCAAGATGGAGGCCAGAGGCATGACATAGTCACGGTAATATTATCATTACCGTGACATAGTTGTCATCGCGGTCAAAACCGGGATGAGGCTGGCAAAGGACCGTGGAGAATGGCACAAGAAAAGAGAGGCCTATACCCAGCAGTGGGTGAGTTCGGGCTGTGGATGATGATGAACGTTATGAAACAAATTAACTTGCTCGACAGTAACCAGGGCCCCGAGTCTGCTATTCAATATTGTCAGAATGGTCGATCATTGATCTCATAATTGTTGATTGACGACAATCCAAAAAGAACCTTAAGTCGACAGGCTTAAGGTACTTTTTAAATCAACAATTATGAGATCAATGATCGACCATTCTGACAATATTGAATAGCAGACTCGGGGCCCTGGTTACTGTCGGATACGCGAAGCAGATGCACATGGTTTATTTAGGTCAATCTATGTGTATAACCATAAGTTAAAACTCGTCGAACAGTACCTAATTTCATGTTTGATCATTCACAGTTTGGAACGACAATGTCAGTCTTTCTAGTGTACATAACTGGTGTTTAAATCCTGTGTTTGCCGTTTTTATTTTTGACACATCCATTTCCTCTTTTTTTGTTTGTTTGCATTTTTATCTAAATAAAACGCTATGGACTGAATGTATTCGTGTTTTTCAGTTTTGTTATTGTTTTTAGGTTCGTTTAGATTATACGACTGAAAATGGGACTGGGCGGGTCACATTTCCAGGACGAGTCAGGACTGATGTGCCAGAGTTGTCACCCAGTGGGTACTTGAAAACGGTTTTCGTTCGGTTGTTATTGAGACATGTCTAAAAACGCTGACGTGGCCATTTGGACTCAATCTTAACTGATTGGACGCAGTATGCAAAACACCAAGAGCTGCATTGTTTTTAACTTTTCTCTTGAAATGTGGCTATTGTTTTCAACAGCTCTTATTTAGCATTTTAAGGCGAGTTTTATAATAGTTATATCATAAAATCCTGTTTTTTTTTTAAATTTAAAATCACTTGAAAGTCTTGTTTGTTTGTTTATAACTTGTAAATCAAGAACTTACATAAATTCACATTTACCTACACATACCATTCATAGAACAGAGTAAGTCCAGTTCAAAATACGTAGAATTTCTACAATTCAGGCCTCCAGTCTCCCCAAGTTCATAATTCACAGTAGTTAACGTAAATTTAATACGAAACTACGTCGTAGTACTTAATTACCAAGTTAGTACGAACTAGTCTTACCTACATTCTCTTTTCCCTGAGGAGCTCTAACTTATGTCTTCTAATATAGCCACATTGACATGAACATCGATCAAAGTGGTGATACTGGGGATAATTGCGTTAATTCGTCGGTGATCAAGGGATTAAATATGGCATTTGTGCATAAGCGATGACTGGGCGGTTGCCAATCGTCTCAGCTCATTGATTAGTGATTGCTGCTAACTCCTGGGGGTCTAAAATGGCCACTTTTGCAGATCATAATGTGAATTGCGTTTAAAAGCGTAAAATGGACCTTTCATAATAAAAACTGCGTCTGTGACTATTTTACGAATGTTAACGCAATTCATATTATTTTCCTAATAAGATGTATTTTACTAAATTGTTACAGACGCAGTTATTATAATGAAAGGTCCATTTTACGCTTTTTAACGCAATTCATATTATGATCTGCCAAAGTGGCCGTTTTAGACCCCCTGAGCTAACTTGTGGTGAACGGTGTGATAGTTGATGGTACTGTGTATCATCTAAGCGAAAATTCAGGGTTTAAGGGACATCCGTTGGGGCTGCAGGTTGTTCGAAAGAAGTACCGCGGCCTCGACACAAAGGGCTAAGAAGGAACATGGGAGGTTTTTAGTCAGTAGAAGATACCGCTCTGCTCAGAGCGAGAGGAGTCATTTGATGATTTCCCACCCTCCAAAACAACAGCAATTTTCTGTTTTTTTTGTTACTATTCCTTTATTTCAATGTAAAATTACATCCTCTGTACGCAGCACTCCATTTATGTAAATAATAAGGTAAAAAAACATTTGAATGTGTTTATTTCTCTCCAGCTCTTGCATTTCATTTAACTTTATCGCCATCCCTTTCTCCATATTTAAATGAAAATAAACGTCGTTTTTTCCCACAACACAACTGCGCCCCTGCATAATTATTTAGCCAATGACACATCCGGGATTACTGTCTCGTTTCATCGTTTCATACATCATTTGTCAGAATGTTGTCGTTTGACAGGATTTCTAATGTCATTTTTCCGCCGGCATTTTCTATTTGTTCAGAACGTGAATTTATGGCATTTGGAAATAGCGCTGTTACTTCGGAATACCGTTCCAAATTGGAATTCAGAAGGAATATTTGTGATTTAGAATGATTGAATGATGAACAACTGTGAAATGGGACTGTGTTTCTTCTGAAGCATACTTTAAATGATTTGCATGCTCAATTTAAAAACAAAGATAATGATTTTGATGGTGTGATGCGAAGCCCGAACAGTTAGGCAGAGGTTTTTCCTAAGAATACACCCATATTTCGCTAGTTATGTTTAAGCCCCATGTAACAGAAAACGACTGTATTGGAATAAACCAACCCACAACCTCATGCTCAGCAGTCGCACTTGCGACTATTCGACCAACGAGTTGTGTGTTACAAAAACCACAATAATATATTAGCGACCTTAAAACTAGAGTGAAAAGAAAGATATTTCGAACAACACCATAAAGTACATGGGATAGTGAATTAACTTTCAAGTTACTTGTTGTATAAAAATGTCTCGAGCCGAACAGGAAAACTTGTGAAGTTTTGTATAAGGCAAAGTATCTCAGTAGGTTCCCGTTCACAATACTCGCTTCACCAACCTTGTCTCACGTAAAGTTAGCAATTGAATATATTTTGCTCAAGTCCCCACTATTGTGTTCAAACACAAAAGGAACTACGATTTCAAGTATTGATAAAGTCTTCGAAAGATTTCTTTGTTCTTTACCACTATAAGTTCATTTAATAGTTCGATTTCAATAATTGATAGCAAATTGTTGAAGTCTAAACAGACATTTTGTACTTTAAAGGACTTAGAAATTAATCCTTTTCGTAAATTGTATTTTCTTTTTATGTTTTGTATAACAGTCATTTTAGTTTGTAGAAAGTCGATAATTTTTATGTTTTCTATTCTCTTAATTACGTGGAATAATGATCGTGACATAAAAAAATATTTTTAGTACACACGGCTATCACATCAAGCTATACATTTCCAGTATAAGCTGGTCTTGCATTGTCTTACAGTGCGAGATCAGCGTAGACTGGATGTATAGCTTGATGTGTAGCCGTGTGTAGGTACTCATAAGACCCCTTACGATATTGCATTTTTCCAATCTAGTTTACGGGATTCTTGTTGCATTAAATTTTATGTTTTCTGTAAAGGTAGGGTAATAATATTTTAGTGCATTTTTACTATGGATAATAGTAGATGCAAATATAAAAGCAAAACTCCAATTAAACGAGTCTTATACACATCTTTTTGAGATTTTAAGTTACCACAGTTAAAAAATATTTTATTCAACTAGAATAAAATATTTATTAACTGTGGTAACTTCTAAATTGTTACAGGCTCTAATTAGGGCCTGCTAATTAGCAATCTTAATTTTCTTACCCGACGTTTCTATGAAAAATTTATTTTGTTTTAGATTTCATTTTACCCAAACCCACTTATTTTGAACTGGTTTCCTCAGAAGATTGTAGTACATTTTAATATTTCAAGCAAAACTGAAGTAATTCAATTTATTACTTTACTTCTGTTTGCCTATTTTGTTGAAATCCTTTTTGCGGAGCTTTATTTACTTTCTTTAAATAAAACTTCGAATTTTTATTTAATTGATTACTCAGCATGAAGGTTGTAAATAGATTCTTAATGAGGCCGAAAGGCACTTGTTTTCCCCATAGGCGATATTTTTTCTAAGTTCTAAGTGATCTTATCAATAGGGCTGATGCCCTATTGATAAAATTTTCAAAATTCTGTACACTTAGTTTGCAAAACAGAATTTGTATTTGTTTTTTATGTTATGCACCATACCATACCTTCATGTTACGGAGATATTGGAGGCCAGAGTTCCACAATTTCCCAAGATTTTTTAAAACCTTTTATCTTTTAAGGTAATTTACCTCTATTTTAATTAAATACCTTCATGTGAAATACTTGTATTCAACTACATCAGGTTATATAGAGACGCAGTCTACCACTGTCTACCCCAACATAGTTGGGAAGAAGGCTACACAGATGATAATGATGAAATACGGAGGTATTTCGGAGGTGTTTACGGAGGTAAATGGTACATGGAGATGTACCGTTTACTTTTCAATGCATCAACCAGAATAATGATTTGAGCTTGATTTTGCACCCCAAAATAAAAAGTCGTTTTCCAGCAATAATTTCTGCGTAGGGTAGTGGCTTAGTTTGATGTACATAATGCTTGATTGACAGCTTTGTGAAGGGTCCGCTAACACCCTGTATAAATATTCAAATATCATAATATAATTAGTCAGCCCCTATTTTTTTATTGTTCATTGTGGTTTATTGTAAGAAACGCGGTTATTGAAGAACAGACCCTAAGTACAATTGAAACATTGGCGATTGTAGTCCCCAGGAGTATAAACTGTATTCTACCATTACTACAATAAACTTTTAATCAGGTACAAATTCTTCAAGTACCCCTTTCTTGTATTATAGAATTAGCGTCGATACCGCTTAAGACTTTCGTTCGTCTCCCAAGAGGCCAAGTACGTGAAAATAACTTACATTTATATGTCCAGAATGCCTGAACACGTTGGTACGTACCTAAGCTCCTTGATAATTTCCAGACGGGCACGTACCATTCGTACTAGTCTCAAAATAGGTTACTTCCAATATGAGAACAAAGCCATTCGTTCAATATCAAATTATAAAATAGGGAAGAAGATCTGGATGAGCAAATTCAATAATACTTTTAGATTATTGGATTTCCTCGTCCAAATAATCAAGTTTGTATGAGGTAGTAGTTTCGTTCATTAGATTCCTTCGTGTTTCTATCCTCGTTTTAGAATTTACTCTTTCCTCATGAATATGAAATGTAGTCTGAGTATTCACTTAGAAACGGAATGTGAAGTATTTATTCTCGTGTGCAGTGATACTCACTGGCGGTACTGACCGGCTCTTGGGACTGTTTCTCTGTGTGTTCTATGTACTGGTATGTATGTATGGGTATACTTGTGTATAACATGGGTCAACTTGTTGACGTGTTCTCCCTGTTTGTTTCACCCTCTCACTAATAGGGAGTAAGCAAATTGTTTGGCCAGGAACGTCTTGCTGTCTACACACCGTAATGTCGTCTTAGACTAGGAACTCAATGAGTTCGTGGCATAAGAGGTTTCATGGAAACTGTTGGAGTAAGATAAAGGTGATTAATTAAAAAATCACGACGTGAATCTGTTCGACGCTGATCACCTACTGTTCAAGTAATAACGTTATTAGCCCCACTCAAGTCACGAACTTTATAAGCTTTAAAATAACGAACTTGTGCTGTTATCTGCATAGAAGTTGGGAAGGGAACTTTTTCCACAGCAGAACAAACACATTAAAGGATCGCGCGTCCACGTCCAGGGGCGAGGCTCGAAGGCGCGATAAACTTGCTGTGCTGACGTTGATTTATGTCTCCGTTTGTTTGTCCCGGAGACAGCCGGCTCCCAAGTCCCGGTTCATCCCGGAATACCGGTTAAGATAAGACGCCTCTAATGCATACTACAAATTACTGGACGAAATTGCTGTTTACGCATATACGGGGGACGGGGAGCGTTTGCTAATTCGTCTGGGGGACTATCTTACCTTATATGCCGAGTTGATTATCCCATCCCGCTGTGATGCGATAATCATCTCTAACTGGAAGCGATAAAGTTTTCATTTCTATGCAAGCGTCTAATGGAAACGAGGAAGCAAAATTCGCCGGCGAGAGATGACTTGAAGTTTCGAAGTACAATGAAATACATTTTGGGGGGAAACACCATATATTTATATTTGGGCTGTTTATAATATTGGTGTTATGACAAATTGGTCCCTAAAGCGGAAAAGTATGCAGGGAACAGAGGAAATTTACAAAAGAAAGGGGCATTTTGTACGTAATGAAACGTAAAGAAGTTTAGATGAACATTTTCTGAATAAGAAGTTATTGGAGTCACTGAATCATTCTCTAGATTTAAAGACAATCTAGTGGAAAAATATCACTGACAGCGTTGGTCTTAAAGAAAAAGCGGTTTATAATCAGAATAATTGTTCTATTTCAATCTATACTAATATTATAAAGCTGAAGAGTTTGTTTGTTTGTTTGTTTGTTTGAACGCGATAAACTCTGGAACTACTGGTTGGATTTGAAAAATTCTTTTTGTGTTGGATAGTTCATTTATCGAGGAAGGTTATAGGCTATATAACATCACGCTACTACCAATAGGAGCGGAGCATAAATGAGAAATGTTGCAAAAACGGGAAAAGAAAATTCCTTTCTGAGAGCTTCCGTTGCGTGCGCTGCGAAAACGGTTTAAGTTACGAGAATATCATGTATGAGGTAATTAATCGTCTTTAAAAGTTCTAAAAAAAAGTCCGCGGCAGCATCTGTCTATCTTTTAAGATTGACTCACTGTAACCATTTTTTACTATTAAAATGTTAGGTTAAAAATATTTATTTTTTGCGAAGCTTATTTAACCCATATGGTATTAATCTATATCTAAATAAATGTGTTCGTTAGAACGGAAATTTAATATAGAATATTTGTGCTCTTTACTCTATACAGTTTAAACAAATATCTTAGAAGATGTCGCAATGTAAAAATACCCGCGCGGAAAAATAATTACGCGGGTTGCGTCGCACAATGTAGGTACGGGGGATTCTGGCTGGCCTCCGGGAAATTCAAATTCAAACAAAATAATGGTTACAAGTACAGGGTGTTATCGACATCGTATATTTAACAGTAAGAGATATTTATAGTAATTCTCATTTTAGTATAATCTTATCTAATATTATAAAGAGGAAAGATAAAAATTTTTGTTTGTTACGATTTAACTTAATAATTTTGGTTGGATAGTTGATTTATCGAGGAAAGTTATAAGTTATATATAGAGACGCAGACAAAGTTGCGTGGGTCAGCTAGTTTTAAATAAGTACGCTTTTCATTCCTGTAGCTAGGTCCGGAACACAAAGAGCTAAGAAGCAAGCATGGATGGGTTTTAGTCAGTTATTTTATGTGTGCAATAAAGAATAAGAATAGAAGTCTCAACTACCTTCCGATCCGCCCAGAGCAGGAGCTCCCATCCAAAAAAAAAAAGAGGTCCCAGTTATTATCCACTTACAATGTCCAATGCAATATCAACCCCACGAACAAACTCACACAACCAGTCATAAATAACCCGGTATGCAAATCGTACTAGAGTTAATGAAACATAAAAAGTTGTCATCGACTGTGACATGGCGGTGCATGTCGGGGTTCAGTGTCCACTGTAAGCCACTCCAACCGAGATCTGTTCGCCATGTTTTTTGTTGTCCGCCGCGGGACATTTCTGGTTATTGTGTAAAATGTGTAATGGAAATGTATGTTTCGCATAATTTGATGTGAGTTGAAAAATCAGGGGCAATATTACTGGGTTTTTCATAAGGAGTTACTGCTTGTGGTAATAATAACCACTTGGTTCAATCTTCAGGTTAAGCCGCACTTGCTTAGGCATGTCTGTGGATGTGTGACCACCTATTATATTGAAAAATGAATCTCCTACATGCCTCAGAAAGTCAGAAAGCACGTTATGCTGTTGATCCGGCTGTCATGTGTAGTTATTTGACAATCGTAACAGGTTGTTAGTGAAAGTCTGATCCCGAATCGAAACCGATCCTCTGTTCGGGATCAGACTTTCCCTTGGTAAACTTGTAACTATCCCGGTATGTAACTAGAGCTAATGAAACATAAAAAGTTGTCATCGGTTGTGACATGGCGGTGCATGTCGGGGTTCAGTGTCCACAGTAGCCACTCCAACTGAGATCTGTTCGCCATGTTTTTTTTTGTCCGGGACATTTCTGGTTATTGTGTAACCTTTTTGACTAAATTTTGAATGGAAATGTATGTTTTGCATTTAATGAGGGGGGGGGGGGGGGGAAATAGGACCCTGTTGCTCGGACAATGTTGTTGGGTTTTTCATAAGCAGTTTCTGAGAGGACCTCGTGGTTGAGAGGATCTCGTGGCTAGATAATAAAAGGTCAGGAGAGAACATAGGTGCATGTTCCAAACAACGAGAGCCAACACCCGAAGACTAACAAGGTGTGATTCTGTCATATATAAAGTTAAGCAATAAACCTCAAAATAGAACAATAGGTTCTTAAATAAAATTCTTATAGACTAAGCACGCAAGTCATAGTTATGGTAATACGTTGTTATGTTATGCTACCTTTCATTAGCATTAATAAGTAAAAAAATATTTCTAGTTTATTCTTCAAGGGCGATGAGTTGTAAGTTTTTGAATACTAGGTACAAGAAGGTCTTGTAGTTTTTATACACAAGGTAAGGTATTAAAAATTAAGGTTGCTACTCGTAGGTATATGCCTGTGTGATCGTTTTCATCTGCTACTGCGCAACGGATTTCGATGCGGTTTTCACTAAGTGTACTATTGAGAAAGTTTTGGAATATTTCACATACATTAATGCCAATCACACACTTGTTAAAAAAATCTCGAGTTTTGTCAACATGTAGATTATGTAGAATCAGTGCGAAATAAGCGGTTACCCAGTAAATTATAACCTAAAAAAATATCCCACATCCAAGCCTACATATTCTACCTACACACAGTCAGATTTTTTGCTAGAAAAAGTAATTTATTTTACGTATACGGTACAATTCCGTACGACATTGCTCGTTGCACGTTTATCTTCAACACAAAAACAACTCTTGAAAAATGTATTGCGCTTCCCTACGTAAAAATGGTTGAGCGTAGTTTAAAACACACCTATTCCTATATAACTAGTACAGTCGAACAAGCTAATAAGTATACAGGGTAGAGATCTTTATAATTCTATAACACTGCAAATATTGATTGTAATTTTGTTATATCAAGTGTTTCGCATTAAGCGACTGATGTCAAACGCTGTATCATAAACCGCTGTATGCTAAATGTATCTGTATAATCTTGAAAGAAAATACAAGTTTGCTGGCTGTATACTTATTAGCTTGTTCGACTGTACTATTATATATCCTGTGACTTTGCGTAAAATATACTTTCTACTAAAAATGAATATCCATAATATCAAGCCCGTTTTTCTCCGAAGGGAATCGAAGGGGTTTAGGAGTACTCCCATATTTTATCAGTTTTGATTAACTTCGTTGTTTTTGAGCGCAAGCTTATTGCCTTCAACCGGTCGGCGGTCACTAACCCAGTCTCTGGGCTGCTACAGAGAAACTCCTAATGAAAAACCCAATAACACTTAGACCGACAGACGGACCAAGAATTGGACTAGAAATTGAACCCAGAGAGAATCGAACGTCAAGCTCAGCTGTTATGTAGCTCTTACAACCGTTAGACCAATGAGACTAACGACTATCGAAGGAAAAAGAATATTGTTTTAATGGAGGCCTATTAAAATACAATAAGACATGAATATCACAATCAGGTTCGTGCGGTGAAGGAATAAAAAGAAAAAGATTCGAGAACTCGCTGCTTTTATTATGCTTGTTAAATGCAAGTAAAGAGGTTGCTACTTGCCACTATTCAGTTTTTAAATGAATTATCGTTTTCTAGGTTTTATTGAAATCGAAGTAATTGGACGAGAAAAACGAACTCAAGATAAAAAATTGTGAAATCAATCAAATCAGTTCATCAGTCAGTTGTTCTGTACAAATAATACAGATATTGTGTGTTTGAAATTGTGAAACTAGTATTTTCAATTTAAAAATCGGTCAGAACTACGCGAGGTTTATTATACCCTGTTTTCGTGGTAGGCCCAAACAATGGCTGGTTGGTGTCTGGCAGAAGCGTGGTAGCAGTACTTTACTCACACGAAAATACTCGTACAAAGTAGCTTGTACCCAGCAAAAACTGGTTGTATATTTGAGTTAAATACAAGGCTACTACAACAACAAAATTATCTGCCTACCGTACGATTCGAAACAACCCAACGAAACAAAAATAAATAAATGCGTGTATGTAAATCGCTGGAAGGGACGTCCAGCTTAAATTGGTAGATAGTCTGGTTAAGCTACATAAATTGTGGCTACATTCGGGTTCTCAGTTAAACACTGGCGAGCATTTTAAACGGTCCAGCCAAATATTTACAAGGATGAAATTATTACTACGTTGAACGCTGCGGGGCTTTTCGTTATTGAAAATATTTCAATAACTCGTTATTACTCCCTGTTGTTATTCGCTGATCCGTACGTTTTTTTTCATTTCTGTAATGTCTCTGTAATTTTATATTTTATCTGCTCCTGTTTCATTAAATAATGGTGGATGAAAAAAGACGATAGCCTGTTGACAATATTTATTTATTTTATACAGTTAACTCTTCATAAGACTTGATACAGCTAAGATATTCATTTAAAGGGATTCGCTGCTTTCCAATTAATTATAAAATTAACTAAATTGTATAATGATGCAACACCACAAAATCTTTTCAACAAAAGACTTTGCTGCAGTTTTACACAGCTGTAAAACAGTGAGTAAAATGACTTCTTTCTTTATCGAGTGGTTACTGCTTAACATGATGGCAGAGTTTTTGTTCTGCCCATGAGCAGTACACACTCGGGTTCATATTCATATGCCGTCGAAAACACAACATAAACAATTCTTCAATCCTTAGTTAAAGTAACTGAAAAGTAATAATCTTTTATCTAGTCTTTTACCAACTATTTTGGGGTCGGCTTCCAGTCATACCGTTCAGTGTTTTTTTTGGGTAAAACAATACCCCTTTATAAGGAGACATGTTGTGACGTTCCAGTTTACACATAGGTAACGTTACTTTAATAAACAATTTTAACGGTTTAATCGCTTCGTATAAACGAGTTCACGCGACCTCATAAATTACTCGAGAGCCTTACATACAAATGAATTTCTTGAAAAGGTCGTAGAAATTAGAAGTTCACGTCAGTGTCCGGTCACGCAAGCCTGAAACTCTTTGTACATATTTACCTGTTGTATTATTTAACCACGGTGGTTATAACCAAGTTGTAATTCACTACTCGCTCCCTAAATAATAACTACCTATGTTATACGGAGCCACCCATATAAGTGCCGGGGCTGAAACTTTTATGACAGAAATAGGGACAAACACGCGCCGTTTTGAGTGTGTAGCGGTGTACTGGTTGCTTAATAGTTGCAGTTTGTTTCCGACGGCCGTTAAATACTTACCCTTCGTTTTATCAGTGTATGAAACATTTTGTTGAACCTGAATATTTTGGTCGTAAACACAGTACTACATAGAATTTGTGTTCACCAACCTTTACCCTCATTTCATTAGGTCAAACAACCTTTATTCTGTAAAAGTGAATTAGGTGCAGCCTTGAGAAAAACCTCACGTAGAAAAACACATTTATCTCGAAACAGGAAGAGGGGCTTAAAAGATTAACTCTGGAAGCAACTCTCCTCGGTTTAAAAAAGAAAACGTTCCGAGGTCTTGTGTTGTGAAATGGAACACGTGAAAGTGGCAGTCCGTAGATTGTAATTAACAAACGACTGACTTGGAACATGAAAAGCGAACTGCAAAAAAGCTGGGGATCATCGAACGTGGGCCTAATAAATCGGCATCGGCAGGCGTGGAATAAAATAATCGAGTGACAACGCGCTCGCACTGAGCGGCTCGATCCCTGATATTCCATGCATAAGCAATATAAAATGTTATTCTGTCCTGGTGAATAATTTATTCTCGATTGTCACCCTTGTCGACAACGATCCCGAACTTTATTCACCTGATGTTCGATCAAACAATTACACGTGTTCCAGATTACGATACTGATTCATCTACCTATTACATGTTTAAAGATATTTTTGGAGGACATTTTTAATGTAGCATACTTAGAGATTTGCTTATATCATGCAGTAAAGAACCAAACGTTTTGGTTCACGTAAAGTAAGTACCCATGTTACTTATTTTAAAGAAAATGCCAAGTTTAACGAGGCACAGTGAGAAGTCCAAAACAAAACCAAAATGCTTTTAATGCAATGAATTGATGAATAGCGAACGCGTTAAGAACAAAGATCATTATAATTCATTCCGTTTCTTGCTCACTAGTTCCCCGAAACTCGTGGTATTAATCAAATCTTAAGAAAGTTAATATTTAAAGTGATACAGGCTGAAAGTTTGTAAACAAAAACGGTGCGGACGCTTCGACGGAACCAAACGAAAAACTTGCTCAGTTGACATTGATTGATGTGGCCGGCAAACGCGCTAACACCGCCGACCATTTTACTGGAGGCACCTTCTGAATACCTATACTTATTTGTAATTCGGTAACAGAAAGAATTTACGCAGCGGTAATTTAATTTAGGTTCAAGACGCATGCTTTAGATTTTATTACTTACAGGAAAGCTTTCGGAAACAAAAATGAGAATAATGCATTAAAATCGCTCATAATAGGTAGTCCCCTATAAACACTTTTTTCGTTCAATGTTCGCATGCTCGCGAGTGTACCTCTTGATAGCTTATTTGCATTTTGGAATGACGTAACTCAGGATTTCGTTAAGCTGACGTGTAAAATGGCGTTAATCTCTTATTTAAATACTTAGTAATACCCCGTCCATTGTGTTTGCTCGAATGTAGCGGATTATGGAACATTCGAATTGATGTAACGTCGTCACGTTGAAATCAAACATGACGCTTTTAACGGTAAGCTTATTACTTTGAAAAGTGATGATTAAAATGGTACACATAAATGCATATATTATTAGCGATTTTTTCGAAGTAAATATACTGCAAACATAACGAAATCAGCAACTTTGACAATAAAAAGTAATCTCCAAAATGAGGAAAACACTCACGATTCTTTCACGTTCGGCTAACAGGCTGTTTACAAAAACGTAGGGAATTAAACAATGGAGTTATAATAAATATATCCAAGAAAGGACTTTAGTTATCAGGATAATATTCATTTACAAATAACATACATGGGTAGAGGATATAAAAGTTGATCAATAGCTAGTTTTTGGTAGATTTCATGATTAAAATGAGGTTTTGTTCGTTATGAGAAAAACCGCAAACCAACATAGTAATACGAGTATACTGGTCAGTATCCGCTGCAAATTGGACATGAATAAATGTTTGATAACAACTATCGATTTGGTTAATAGAATATAACATTTCGGGCCATAATTTAATTTCTCTTTTGCCAATTGATATCCGATTTAAATAATTTGTAGGTAGCTCTAATTTGTTGCCTGTATTTTTCACGTGAACAGCAAAAATCAGTGTCTCAATTTACAGCAATTTTCTGTACTTCGCAGTTCGCACAACTTGTAATTACGTACAAAGGCTTCTAAAGGCGATCGACTTTTAGTTGGTTTGTTTACCTCTTATTTCAGAGGCAACCATACATCTTCTAGTGACCTTTTATTTGACATTCAATTACTTTATCCGAGCTGCAAGTTGTAGTAAAGCGATTTAATCAAACTACATCCCAGTGACTGGAATTCTAAACGAAAACTTGTAAAAGAAATTGTCGTGAATGAAGAAATCTTTTCGTTTCAAGGTACTCAATTTTATCAGGGGCTGGGTTCCCGATAAATATTTAAAGCTTTAAAACATTGGGACAGTAAAATCACACGATTCATGTTCCTGCATAATACATGACGTGTTTTTTTCTTCGAAAGGTTCGAGAATGTCGGAGTATGTGTATTTTGTATTATTTTGCTTCTCTTGGTTAAGGAGTTTAAAATTAACATCACAAGGCATTTTATATGAATGTCCATCGTTTAATCCTGTCCTTGATAGTGTCATCACGGGTCTGTTCCATTCATCTTATTAAATAAACCGGATCTGTTGATGAATAAATTAAGAGTTCGATTACGATATCGGTTTTTTTTAGAAATGCACTGGCGTTAACTGGTTTTGAATTTTCGATTGCATTCCAGAAAATGTTGCTAACACGTATTTTATTTGGTGCTAGTTCATAAATGAAATGTATTTATTTGGTATTGATCATGGAGGTATTGATGGTAATCTGTCTGCTGCTTGGTTCTTAAAATTCCTACATGAAAGCTTCACAGATCTCAGCATCTTTGTTTATTTTTATGTCGAGTTCCCTCCTAGGTCTTTCAAATAAAACATTTTCCATTCTTCTTTACTAAGAAACACTTTTCATAAACACACGCAAACAGAACTATTGTGTTGTGCCAGAGTCTTGCAAAGCCATTTGTGTACTCCACCCAGTCCCTTGTCATTCCATTCAACGGTTCACGCAGAATATATTCAACGGGAAGAGAAGCGATTACTTTGATTACACTTTCCGTTTACAATACCCCAGCCGAAGCACGCTTACATTGTTCTTTAATAGACAATAAGAGGTTTTCAAAAATAACCATTTTGTTTAGATGGAATCCATACAACATCCGATACAATGGAAATGGCTGTTGAAATTCTCAGTCGGAATAACTGCCAAGGTTCATTAAACTCTTCCGAGTACGAAATTAGAAATTAGGGAACCGCAAATTATTTGTTTAAAGTGCTTCTATGTATTTAGGATCATTCGAGGGTACATAATAGTCTTGCGTATTATTATACAATACAGCGATTGTAATTTGTTTTGCTTGCCCAGAATTTACAAGCCTCCCCAAATCCGGGTCGGCAACAACGAAATCAAGTTTGATAAATGTGATATGATTTTGCAGTTGAAACAGCATAGTGGATTGTAGCGGCATAATGCACAAGGTTGAAACATTCATGATGATTACATCCATAAATTTCCCAGTTACCTGCGCGTAAATGGTTGATTTATCACAGTCGTACAGAAGTTATGTGTCGCAGTGTTTCGGGTCACCAATTATATTTGCATGTTCGTGCAAATACATTAGTCGAGAGTGCGTGATAAATGACAGGAACGACGAAATAAAATTACATCATTTATCCTCCATTGGAATACCGATTTGATTTCTTTTTTTGTGGTCCCATATTGTATCTTTCCAATGATCGGATATCTGGTTTACTTTTGTTTATAAATCGTAGAGTTATTTTGTATTGTGGGGATTTTAATTGAGGATAATACTGATGTTAAAGACGAGAAAGGTGATTGATTAGCAAAGTATTATTGAATTTTAACTTGTAAGTCGTATCATTTAACAAGCAAGGTGACACTGACCATTCCAGTTTCATTTGGGATTTTTAAGAGAAAATGAATGTGTCCCGTATTTTCGAGAAGGTTGATACTTAAATTGATCACTTTATTTCAGGCACTTAGGGTTAAATAGGACAGTACTGTGGTAGAGTACAAAAAAAAAAGGATAATACCATTTTGCAAACTGAAACTTAAATTAAATATATATTAATGAGTATTTACACTGCACAAAACCTTAGTGCACTATAAGAAGACGGAAACATAGGTATCAGGCGGAGGCACATCCACAAGATTATCTACTAAAGCGTTTGTGATTGGAAAGCAATAAGAATCAAGAAATAATAGATAAGATATTTTGATTCTCCAGAAATAATAAGAATTTTTATAATTATTCAGATCAGTTGTATTTCTACTTCCCATCAGACGTCAATATCAACGTGATTTCCGTGCAAGAAGAAACTGAATGCTCAAAAATCTGCACAAAACTTTGCCATTTTGGCTGATTTTATTGAACCGCGGTTTATTACGTATTTCATAAATTTTTGGCTTTGAAGTTTACCTTAATATTGTATTAAAAAGCTCATTTCATTCTATGTATTTAGAAATAAGATGTAAAGGGAAGTCTGGATCTCTGGATATCTCATCTACTCTAAGTAGCTGCAGTTGTGGATATTTCAATGAACTGCACCATAATTTCTAATTAGAATTTCAATAATACAGAACAGGTACCTACTCGGATTCTTATTTCATCAAGTTTCTGCTCCATTGGCTTATAAAGAAAGTTACCGATCACCAAAGATGACCAATGACCATTCGGAATGTCCAAAACACCATCTTAATTGAATAATATATTGAAATGAAAAGTTGATTAATCACTTTTAAAATATCGATGTCTCTCAGACAGGTTTGATTAATTTGTAAAGATAAAACGGGAAACTGGTAACTCCATATTATTCAATTACCGTAAAATTGTAATTAAGGAAGGCAGTGATGAAAGTTGGTAGGTACGAAAAGAGAATTCGTTTATTATTCTGTTAATTCTTTATTAAAAATGTTTCACTGGTCGTTCGCAGAACGTTTTTCGAGGAGGAATAATTGGAGATCTGGCTGGAACAGGTTTATTAACAAAAAGTAAAAATAAAACAAGCAATAACACTCAAATAAATGTTCGGGATTATCTACGAAAGCGTAACTAGGGCGATGTCCTTACCTTATGTATAGGAGTCCCCCAAAAGTCGTTGAGGAAAATGTTTGATATTGGAGTCTGTGGTCTCAAATCTCTGTTCTCTTTTATGGCACTTATGTCATCGAAGACGAAACCGCAGTACAAACAATTGTGGTAAACGAGTATGCAGGCGAGAACCAGGATAGCACCTAGACCACGACGCGGAGGCTCGGGCAAATCCTCAGGCATCTGATTCTGACCCGTCAGGCGCCGTTTACTTCGACCAGTTCTGGTTCTTACCGCCGACATCACTCCTCCGAACCTACACACGCCACTCACGCGGTCCATCATGTATGTATCACATCGGCAAACAATTATTATTTACTAATCAACACGAAACACTATTTAGAACAGTTCCTAACAAGTACAGTCATTTACGTAAAAGCAAAACCGAGCCGCCAGAAATGTTTAGGAGCTAGCGAAAACACAATCACGAATAGAGCCGGGGTAATAAATTTTGCTACACAAAATCAGAGATTAAAAACGTCTAATACGTAGAATAACACTACCGAACACTAAAAACAAAACGTTATTGTTAATGTTTAGGTTATAACGAAGCACATGTCACTATGTTTTTTCGAAATAATTTCATTTGACATTTATGTGATAGTTTCGTTCCGACGCGCGTGGACACGCCCGCTCACCAGGCAGATTCGCCGACAACTGCCGAAGAGCGACGAGCGAATGCCGCGTCAAGTCACGTGACCCGTCGTTTTACTGCGGGTCGTTTTGAACTGGCGCATGCGCCCCCTTGCTTTTGTGAGCTGGCGGCAAAACATTTTGTGTTTTGTGTTGATTATAACAATAAAATGTCTAAAAAGAAAATTCGAGTGTGTGAGTGATTGTTAGATATGATTTTCTGAACATACAAATAATTTTACGGGTAAAACTCAACTTATTTATGTGCACTTGAGTGCACAAAATCTTCATTTATTCTAAGAAATTACTTGTCAAACCAAATAAAACTTATTTTCACCGCAGATGATTTAAGTGCAGTGGCATATTATCGCAATTTGATTACCCTACGGTATTATGGGCGCATGCCCGGAGGTTGGCAGCGGACGGGAGGGGTCGGAGTAAATGTTGATGACGACATTTGGTCGGGTTTGGGAGACTGAGATGAGAGCGCTCACGGATCGGAATACGCGTCTCTCTATTATTCGAAATCAAAATTTTGAATATTAGACGTTCCCGAATTTTCGGTTCGATCGAGATTATTTTAAAATATTACGACGGTTGAACGTATCCGCCTTTTATTTCTGGAATACATTATTTCCTTACTTGTACGTTTTTGTGCGAACATGTTAAAGCTGTTTGTCACCCGTTTTTATTTCTTTTGCATCAACTGTACCGAATGATGAACTGTGTTAATAAATAAAAGGTTTTTCATGTCGCGGAGTTCGGTCGCATTTTAAGAGTAAAGTTAGGCAATCTCTCCGTGACTTTTTTGAAATGGAATAATATTTTTGTCGTAAATCAATGAACCGGTGTAATATTGTAGAAATATAAGTATATTGGTAGAGTCTATATTTCTGTGAATTCATTAGGGAACGTTGCAAAGAAAGTCTAAATCGGAAACTTGATCATTTCCTGTCTGGATATTATCTACTTAACACCTAATTATTATTTATTAGAAGTATACTTATTTTCCCTGTTTTTAATGATCTTCTTCTTTTCGAGTCGATGACTAAACTCGGTCCGCCCAGTACGTGGCAACCTGGACGGCAACCTGGGCAGTACGTGGCAACCTGGGTGCAAGAAAGGAGCCTCCCCGAGTGGCGTTAATCTTAATCGAACTACGATTCTAAACGCCCGGCGCACCCTGGACAGCTAGCACTCGGTAACGCAGAGTCTAGCTGACTAATCCTTTCACCACGATGACTCAAACTCAAGTTTTTAATGATGTTTTCTATCTAAAAGATACGAGTACGTTTTGTTTTTCCTTTGGATTTGTTTTTAAGTTATCAAGCTGATTTTAGCATAAGTTTTTATTGGAGACTGTTCTATCTAAGGTAGATTCTTCTCTTTAATTTTCAGATTTAGACGTTGTAGACTTTTGACGTTCATTGAGATATTTGACGGATCAATATCTTCTGCCCATATCTTTAAATACTCTGATGTTTCTGAACTAATTGTGAAACATTAGATTCTAGCATCAGTATTTCTGACTTTTTTGCATGATTGGTAACCCAATTGACTTAGTAGGAGTTCAAACAACTTTCCAGGCAGGGCCAGGCAAAGTGTATCAAACACTATGACTATTTATCACTAGCAGCCACGGACTCGGTATTTGCCTGGTTGCCTGTTACATGGGTCTCAAACATAACTAGCTGAAAGTAGCTGTACTATTAGGTACACCTCTACCTAACTATTCTGCGGCTAACAGACGTAAAACGCAAGTTTAATAATGCGTAAAAGTAAATGATTCACTGCAGTAAACAAAATCAGAAAAATATATTATATTCTTCAGGATATATACTAGTGACATAGTGTTGTGAAAACATAATACAACAGACTTTGCTTCATAGAAAAAAAATCACGAAGATACCTCTAATAATTTCTTTTAACGAGTAAAAACCATACTGAAATACATGTCATCGTTCTGATTTTTTTTGCCAAATAATTCTACAAGCAACATACTAAAATCATAGTGTTTTACTTTTTTAGTCCAATCAATAGTTTTTTTGTAGATCGCAAAATACCACTCATTTCGCACTATTCCGCAGCGAAAGACGTTACAACCGCTTTGCAGTGCAAGCTGATTAGAAATTTATTCTAACAGTATTTCAAACGAATTTTGAACCACCACAAAACGAGTTGCTAATTTGAGGTAGCATAGATTCTTTAGGGATTACAGGCGTTCTATTATTATGATGAGTTTAACATATTTATCAATGTAACATTTATAAAGCCTTAGCAAAATGGTTATCATTAAATTATTGATAAAATCCCAAGGAGAAATACTTTTTCATATTCGGAAAAGAAACAATATTCGGAAGTGGAACTCTAGGGATTTCATTCTGGTAAAACAGGTGCTTCATTTTCGATGACCCTAGACATGAACATCGAGCATGTAAAAAAGTTAAGGCACGTGGGTAATGTTTCCCCTTATTTTTTACCCTCAATTGAATCTATTTCCCTGAGGGCAGGATACATATTCAATTACTAAGGTAGTATTGACGGAGGCAAAACAGTAAGGTAATTGCGTAAGACTAAAGGTACGGTCATACCGGATGGGTAAACTGTGGACTCGACTGTGGACGTAGTCAAACTTGAAGCTAATGCTATTTTGATAAAGTTGAAAATCTGTAGTAGCTAAGTAATGCTGTAGTTGACCATTCCAAAACGAAAACCGTAATGGAGAAGAATAGGCAAGAAACTACAGAGTGTCCATGGAACTTCTTACTCATATTATATTAAACCAAAATATTGGTTAGGTACATCATTCATGTTAAGATTACACGTGTATGTAAGAACGATGAAGAAATAACAAGACCGATCGATACATGATTCTGAATTTACCTTTGGTCCATTGTAGATTCTTAACCTATTTAGCGCGATGTAGGTTCGATCTTTTAAGACAAAACCTTGTTATGTCATTCATTCATGTTGGGATTATAATTATAAAATTATTTGAGAACGTGTGGCAGTCGCTGGTAATGAAACCACACAAATCGGAATTAAAGTGGACTGTATTTAAAATTATGCACAAGGTACAATAAATACGTGTGTTACACCGACAGGTTGCGAAGAGTGACTGACATAGATTCGTTCAGCTGAACGGAACAAGTGAATTATTATGTTTGTTTCATACAGAACGATGTAGAAAGAACGAGAGTGATACACAATTCTGTATTTAATTTAAATTTTGTCCAGTGTAATAGTACATTACTGCAGAATCCAGTAAGTAAGCCTTCCTGGCCAAGTATGAGTTAACCGGACCGAACCGCAGGTGAGGTCTGGTTATATACGAGGCCAGGATGGCTTTCTTACTGGTTGAGGTTTGTATAATGCTTTTCTCAAAAATTAAAGAAAGTTTAACAACAAATTCGTTTAATTAATATTGAAGGTTACATTCATATGTGAAAAACACAATAGCACTTTGGCCGACCCGGGAATCGAACCCAGGACCTCACGCTCTGCAGTCGAGCTTGCGACCACTAGACCAACGAGGCAGTTTAGGAAACAACTTTAGAAAAAACTTTTTAATAAACTGAAATTACTAAATACAATCATAAAATCCCACACTATAAATGTCATACCAAAAAGAGAGATAGATATATATTTGGAACCTCCCTTCTATAACCATGTTATAATGGCTAAACTCTAATCTGTGTCTGGTACTATGTTTTTTTTTCTAAGCAGATCTAAAGAAGATGACCTAGTGTCCAGTAAGTAAATTACATACTTACTTACTGGACAGTAGGAGATTCCAAATTTAAAATCTCGCTTCTTACTGGACAGTTGTGAATAAGTCTCCGGTAAAGTTCACTTTCTGGATACTTTTTAGAGATGTTATGGCAACATTACATACCATTTTTGAGAAAATTCTTTACCTATATAACGCGTTGTTTACCTTTTCATAAACGATCGTTTATGAAAAGGTAAACAACGCGAAGTAATATTTACAGCATGTTTATTAAAATACATTTTAAACATGTTTAATTAAATATCATTGTGCGATCATTTAAGGCTCTCATAAAGGGTGGGGACGTGTTCTGGTTTACAATGGCCTGTAATGAAAATGTTGCAAATAAATGGCTCGAGCTTTCCCACGTTACTCGGGCTATAGTGGGAGAATGTTATTTATTCGTTTACATTTTTTCTGTTGTTGGAAATGTGACACGTCAGTCATTAACCATGTAGTTTTTTTTTTTAGATACTTATTACTAGAATGTTTGGCGACAATAGGGATGAATGAAAGGTAGCTGAGATGAGAATGTTAATTCCATATTATGCGAATGGATAAAATAAGGAATGAGTACATAAGAGGAAGTCTGAAAGTGGCACTGCTGACTGCAAAGTTGTTTGATATGGACATGTGATGCGGAGGAATGAGGAAATGCTGAGTATGAATGTAGACTATATGAGTAGAGGAAGAATAAAGAAACGATGGATGGACTGTGTGAGTAATGATATTTCTTTAAAGAAGGTGACTGCTGAGATGACTAGTAAAAGAGAGGTATGGAAGGACAAAGTGATATTGCGTCGATTCCAAATAAATTGGGATAAGGCCTAATTTTAGAAACTTCACCCAGTAAAGGGTAAAGGGGAGTGAAAGTTTGTTTGGAAATTCATCATTCTCGCTTATGTTTTGCGGATGAGAAATCCCTCCAGACGCACTCGGCTTGTAAAGTGTGAATGCTTTAACATAGGTAATATACATTGAGTTGAATGATAGTGTTTGTTGATAGAGTTTGTTTAGCTGATCAACAAATTATTAAATTAACGATAAGATTTTAAACTTTTTTATGTTGTGGTTGGTGTCTAACTTGGTGTCAGAGTATAAGTGTCACCGTAGGTATGTACTTTTTACAAAATTGACGAAAAATCATAACACACGAAAAAATATAGGTAATCTCTCGTTTTGAGGTTAATAAATGTTTGCAATTTAGTTATTTTTGACGAGTTGTCGTGTTCAGATATCGATAGCTACGCATTACGCCTGTCAAGTTTCACTAGCTAATCAAATTTGAGCCAGTAGTAATCAAATTGAATTGATACATAAATTAATTGTAGAGGACATCAGTTGCCAGCTCACACGCACGAGGCAGGCTCATGTGTGCCATTCCTTACATTTATTGAACTGCGAGCATAGCTATACTATTTAGTTCGAAAGCGAACAATGTCCACTTCCCCTCACTTCAATCTTTTTCAATTACAGTAACGATTCACTGGACCTTTTAGGCCCTTTGTGGTATTCTCGATCGCCGCTGAGAACTTTCATTCAATCATGTTAATTATTTTCTTAGGGGCATTTCCGAAGGGGAATTTAAGGGACTAGAACTTTTCTATACAGGTATTGTCGAGAGGGCTTTTGAAATTGTTAAGTAACCTCGCGACAAGATTAAAATGGCCACTTCAATTGTGTACGACGGAAAATGAATACGAATTTGGAAGAGTGTCGCCTTGGATGGGGATTCGCCGACTCTGAATTAGTTTAGTGAACTTTGAAATACGATCGCGAGATTTGTGCTTCGTGCAACTTCGTGAGTTCTCGGATTAGGTGGGTGACGTGAAACGTCAACTGTTACGAACTAAAATGTTTTGTTATAATAATTGCTTTGAATTAAGTTTTGTTGAATGTTTTAAAAATAACAGCTGGGACCAACGATGTAGCGTCCGAGGCACCTTCCTTCCTTCACCCTTTAATCAACCTACCTTTTTTTTTTTTTGGTGGGTGGTAAATCATCGAATAACCCCCCCCGCTCTTGGGCAGAGCGAAGGGGAGTGTCGGACTTCTACTGACTAAAAACCAACCCATGTTCCTTCTTCTTCGCCCTTGTGTCGGAGCCGCGGTAACCTTTCGATATCCACAGCCCCGACGGGCGTCGGCCCTTGCGGGCCCCTCCTTGCCATCTCTTTGAGGCGCGCGTGGAACACGTACGCGCCGCCGACACGGTCTGTTGCCGTCATGACGACGGCCGGACGGCGAGCTAGCCCGTTACTCACCGTCCACAGGCCCGCGTCTACGGTGGCCGGAGGTAATCGCGTGCCCCCCGACGCCCGGAGCGCCTTCCGCGGCGGCTGGGACGTTGAGAGGTTCTCTCCCTCTCTCGTTCCGCCACCTCCTTCGCTAGCATCACTGCTTCGCAGAAGGAGGCGACGGCGTCCCATTCCTCCTCGCCCCGGACCATGGCTTGCACCAGGGCCGGGCGCGAGAGGTCGCCGCCGCCGATCGCCGCGCTACGAGAACACGGCGGGGCTCTGCCCAAGCAGGGCACGCCTCCACAGTGTGCTCCACCGTGTCCTCCGGTCGATCCTCGCAGTGGAAGCATCCGGGCGTTTCCTCCCGCCTGATTCGGTACAGGTACCTCCCGAAACACCCGTGTCCGGTGAGGACCTGCGTCAGACGGTAGGTGAGGGCGCCGTGGCGCCTCTCCAGCCACTCCTCAAAGAGGGGACTTACCGCCACTATCGTGGCGTGCCCCAAATCAACCTGCCTTCGGTTCTCCTGGGTACCTTTATCAAGGACGCTTCTAACTACGCTGTTGTTTCAGCAATTCTTGTATTTTGTTTATATTCTTGTAATTTTAATTAAACCGGCATTGAAGAGCCTTGAGCCGGCTTCTAAGGGTCCTCAAAGCCATTGATTAATTTAAAAATAACCACATTGACAGAGCGTTCCTAAGTCAACTGACACGTTTATATTGTAACTTTACACTGTTAAGAAACTTTATAAAATCAATAAAATGGAGGTAGATTTATTTTCAAGTATACTTTAAAACATTTAATAACGAAGTATCTATATCAAAGATATCTTAGACTTTATGTCTGTAGACTGTTAAAGGTTGAAATGGATCCGAAAAAGTTTGCATGTGGATGCCTATATAAAGTGCCACAAACACTATAGTTGTATTAGTGTTTTATTTGATTATAATGGAAGGAGCTGGGGGAGGCCTTTACTAAGCAATGGGACATACTAGGTTATTTAAAAAAACAATAAAAGTTAATCTTGAAATCCTTATCGTCAATTTTAAGTTTTATTTTTAGATTATAATAAAATTAACATTTCAAGTACAAAGTTCAGAGGCGGACTCAATGCCATAGACATTTTGTATCAGTTAAACTGTGGGTGGTGCAGAGACACATAGTGGTACATGTATTATACCAATATGGTAGCTGAGATGGTGATGTGTATAATGATAATGTTATCAATTCTTTTGTAGTAAGTAATTAAACCCAAGCCGATTTTGTTTACAATTTTATGAGATCGTACTTTTAGAACAAACCATACAGAAAATTTCAACAAACAAAATCGAACTATAGAAGTACGAAAACAAGCTTTTGTTTCACCGCCGCCATCTTGGATTAAAATGGACACACTGATATCGCAACTAGTTCGAAAGTTAAAAGTCGCCGAGTGAACTGTGGAAAGAGCTTTGCTTAAAGTTAGTTTAAGATCGAATATGAAATGAGGTAAGCTGCTCGAAGTACTAAGGTGATGAAGTTCTTGGGTAACAACTGAATATGTTATGGATTGACCTAAGACGTGTTTTGTGTAAAGTTTGGCAATCCATTTAGAGGGCAAGTAGCTTTTCCGCTTTGCCTTGCCCGCATAGAGATTGAAAATTATTCTAGTATTCTTCATCCAGACCCAGGTCATGGAATACAAGTGCGCCAAATTTCATTGCAATTTTGGCGTTTTGGCGTTGCAAGGTAACAGACATAAATAGATAGTTTAGTATATATTTATAATATTGTGTATTTTTGTCCTATCCCTTTTTGCAAAATCTATGACTTAGATGATGAACTAACATAGCCTGTGAGGCAATAGTAGTTAGTCCAAGCAGACATACACTTGTCTGGTCTGCGGATACTCCCTTTTCGATGGGGGATGAAGAACTTTATTTCATATCCCAAAGTATGAATGTGTTGTAGGATCTCATGAGGTTATTGGCGAAAGTGATTTTCTCTAGTTTCGGCAAGAACTTTGATAGAAATAAAACACGTAAAAGGAAGGAAGATTTTGAATATGAATGTGGATGCGGGTATAAGACTAGAGGAAGACGATGTTAAATAGATGGATGGACTGTGTTAAGGTGGATGTTCACGGTAGCCCGCGAAATTCAAATTTTCTTACGTTTTTAGCGATTTGCAGGCCAGTGCTAAGTTGTATGTTAGTGAAAATATGATTCGCGGCTGTAAGACGTATGCAGTTACAGAATTATAATCATTAAAATCATCATTACAACCCTCCAAGTTCATGTAACTGTCAAGAATGAGTATTTCATTCAGTACAACCTAGCACTGACCTGCAAAACGCTAAAAACGAAAGAAAATTGGAATTTCGCGGGCTACCCTTGAACATCAACCTTAAGTAAGAATGATATGGTAAGAAGGAGATGTCTCATGAGATGATGGGAAACAGAGAGGTACGGACGAGTAAGACATCAAATGAATTGGGATAAGGGTAAAAGAATGATGATGATGATCAGATATAAGTCAATTGATGTCAAAAGAAAATTAAAAAAAAAAAACAAAAAAAAAGATAAGAAAATTAAACCCTACTCCCTCTCTCCCTCTCCTAGAGAGGAGGCCTGAGTCGCTACAGTGGGAACAATATAGGCTGATGATGATGATGATGTCAAAAGTGATATAGTAGTTTATGCGACTGTGCATAATGAAGGGCATTACAACACAAGTGTGGGTTTAAGAAACGAGCCGAAGGCGAGTTTCTTAATAGCATCACACGAGTGTTGTAATGCCTAATTATGTATAGTTGCATACACTAATTTATCTACCCGAATATCATAAGGGCTCTATGATGGGCTCAGGAACCATAGGGAAATGACCAGCATTGTTACCAGTGTAATGCAATAAAAAATAAACAGGTTATTAGTTGCATTCGTCGCTGCATTTACGATATCTGGCGGAGTGTTCATGTTAATTTCTGAGTCACTATCACTCATTTTCGACAGAAATAAAGAATTAACAGAAAATTTGTCTACTCAATGAAAGGAAATAAAAAGCTAACGAACAAATGACAGCTCGAAATGGCGGCGTTTCGGATATCTATAATTTTTTTTAAATCATAAGCAAACGAACAAAGTCACTATTCTTGTGTCACTCGAGATCAAAATGTCGTGCGATTTATAATTAAAATTATACTGAATTGGGGTTTCGTATCGATAGGTATCTGTTTTAATGTAGATACATGCGCGCGGAACTAGTTGGCCGCGCCTTAGGCATGTTTTTGTTTTTTATTTGTATTCTTTTCAATAAATTGAACAAATTATTGTTCACGATATCTCGAGATTGGTCATCACTGTCTAATTATAGTCTCCTGTGCATTGCGAGCTGTAGGCAACCCGCCCCCTCACCCCTGTCGCCACCTAAGGCGCGGCCAACTAGTTCCGCAAGCACTATAGAATAGCACACTCACTTGAATTTGACACCTGTTCCAAATTTAAAACTCATAACCAACTGTTTTCAGTAGGTTATGAGCTCATTACAGTTCTGTTAATTTCTGCTGGTTGGTAATGCTGGTCATTGCCTATGGTTTTTGAACGCATTATAGAGGGTTTATGATATTTGGGTAGATAAAAGTAGTTACGAGCTCGACTGTATTCCACGCTGAAACATTACACTCACTTATAAAGAATTTGTTTTTTGTTTGAATAAAGAACAACGTAAATAGACGACGCCTAGGGTCCTACACGCTCAGAATTAAATAAAACAAGATAGAGAAATATATAATATTATACAAGTCGAGTTCATTGTGTGTGGGTGTTTTTGCGTCATGCGATTTATGTTTGTAAAGATACACCTACGCTTCACGAGAAATACTCAGGTTGTTTGTTTAGCCTAGTTTTCCCGGGAGCAAGGTTCTGATCACCTTTAATTATTTTATTGAAATCATGAGGAGGGATCAGAAAGGTACTGTCATCATAATCTTCACAATTCTCCAGCCCTTAACCCACTTTATTTGGGGTCATCATAAGATGTCATCCTTAAAAAAAGCAGATATGCGGCCGTTTTAAGTTATTTTTTCGTAAGTGCGGATTTTTATTTAAAAAAAACCTCCTTACTTCAAACAGTCATAGTTTATTTATTTATTAAAACTTTATGCACAAAAATCGTACAAAGGCGGACTTAGTGCCTTGGGCATTTTCTAATAGTCTACCATAGTACGTATACGTAGGTTCTTTGGACCTATTCAAAGAGCTCGGAATGTCTGAACAAATCCCAACGAATAGTAACCCCAATAACGTGACTTCCAGTCACCAGATTAATTTAGTAATTTACTGACGGCTTGTTTAAACTAAAGACAAGGTTAGGTAACATAGGTTAGGTAAGATGTTGTATTTACCAAGCCGGGATATAAACAAATGTTATGAGTAACCGTAAATATGAATAAATAATTATGTAACACGCGTTAATTGTAGTATACGGGATGGCCACAAGACATTTTTTTAAAACATTATTCTAATATTTAAAAAAATCAAGTCTTCTGGCCACAAGCTACATCCGTAAGCAACACACGACTTGCAACAGCAACTGAATTTTGTAAATAAAAAAGTAGCTAAGTACCTACTTTACGTATTTACTTGTCTTAAAAGTAAAATTATTAAAAATATTATATTACTAGCTTTTGCCCGCGGCTTCGTTCGCGTGGAATAGTGACTTCCGGCAGATTTTTGGTTTATCTCGCGAAAAAAAAAAAAAAAAAAACTATCCTAAGTCCTTTCTCAAGTTCCGAACTATGTCTGTACCAAATTTCATCAAAATCCGTTCAGCCGTTTAGGCGTGAAAGAGTAACAGACAGACAGACAGACAGAGTTACTTTCGCATTTATAATATTAGTATGGAGTATGGAAGTATGGATTAGTATGGATTATATGACCAGAGGGCTAGAGTTCTTTCTTTGGCCAAAGAATTAGCATTGACATTCAAGTGGCAATGCTGCTACTCTTCTGGCCATGTTCCCGGATGACAGTGATTCGGAGAAGTACTTCGCAGCTAAAGTGTCTCATTATCATAATTATGGTACTAACTCTTATTTTTTTTTTTTTGTAAAACAATAAAAATAAGAAAAACAAGATATAAGACAAATTTCACAAGCGCTACAATCCTATCCTACTAATATTACAAACGTTAAAGTTTGTAAGTATGTACTTCCATAAGTACATACTTACAAACTTACAATATGGATGGATGTTTGTTACTCTCTCACGTAAAAACTACTGGACGAATTTGGATAAAATTTGGTACACAGATAGTTTATAACCTGGATTAACACATAGGATAGTTTTCATCCCGACCGGGCGGGCGAAGCCGCTGGCAACAGCTTGTTCTCAAATAATTCTATCTCAATAACAGACTAATTCGGTTTATTTTGATTCTAAAATCTTATCATCGAATTACAATAAGATAATAGCACGAAATTTAACAGAAATACAGCGGTACCCAAAAGGGTGGATAATTAATTTTGGTGTCTTTTAAAAGAGGTGAACTTAGGGGTAATGTTTTGTTAATGCGCGTCGCTTCCGGCAAGGTCCGGACCTAAATAAGTTTAACGGAGTTATTAAATAGACAATTATGTTATCCGGATTACCTTTATAGGTTTATTTCCGGTTGATAATTACCGATATTTTGGTGTTTATTAAGTTTATATAATGCTACCTTATATCCGCGGGTTTGACGTTGAATTTCTACCTATCATTGTCCCACGGGGTTGTACTACCGGGATGACAAGTATCCTATGTTTTAATTTCCCAAATTATAAACTCTCTGTGTTACAAATTTCATCCAAATTCGTTTAGTATTTTTTGTGGTATCATCATAAGCAAATATCGATTATGGCCGTTGTTCTGCAGTAGACTGTGGCCCAGCCAATTTTCATTCCAAGAACTTAAAACCTTTTTCTTTGAAACTTCAGGCCCAGACAAGTGACAATGAGTTGCGGTTGTGTCTCGTGCTTCTACAATGATTTTTACTATGATCGACAGGCTGTTGAAGCTACATCATCTAATATTTTTTTTACTGTTCCATGCGTTTTCGTAGTTCATCTTCTGCCTTTTCCCAACTATCTTAAGGGTCGGTTTAGACCTAGACTCCACTAAAGTGAAGAGGGGTGGAGCGGAGAGGAGAAATGTAAGATTTGACCAATCACAGGACTCTATTTCAATCAATGTGATTTGCTTGCCTCTGTTCCACTTGCCTCTGCTTCGGTGGAAATCTAACCAGATGCAATTGAATAAAGTATTTGACATGAAGCACCTGTCTATCTGACTTACACAGCCTAGTTCCTTAAAAAAGATAAAATAAAAAAGCTCTTTCGATTTTTGTGGAATTTGATTACACTTTTTCAGAAGAAATCAATAATTATTGAAACTAACATCTTGCCAACCTTGTTCATTTCAAAAGGAAATTTTACTTTAATGACGTAATTGAAGTTGCTCGTTAATTTACCGAAGTTAGAACGTTAAAGCGCATTGTTCTTTTATTCAAATAAAGCTTTAAATATTCAAATAAAACTTTAAATTTTTACAATGTTCTTTTTGTCTACCTTTAAAAGTTTTCCAATATATTTTTCGTAGCTTTACAGAGAACCTATCGCATAGGTCCCTTATAATTTTGCGAAAAAGTATGCACTAAAGAACCCCTTAAAAAGACCCTTATTTTTCAACTACACCACCCCAAACTAACCAAAACATCTTAAAACATAAAAGGATTTGGGTGAAAAAGGTAAGGCAAAACCCTTAAAAGAAAAACACGTTAATTCATATCCCAATGGCCAGCCCGCAAGTTTTTTGGCCCGTAGGCACGTCGGGCCATGTCGGGGGACGTCGGGGGACGTCGGCTGCAAGTCCAGTCCTCGGGCGCTGTGGGAGCTATGGCCCCTAAAAACTGGCCTCCCAGTGATTGATGGAGAGTCGTGTGTAAGCACCGAATAAACACACCCCACGTCCTCTGCAATCGCCCTCAGGTGCTCTTGTTTTTTTTTGTAGAAACGTTTTTTGTTTAAACTTGCAGGGAGTGTAGGTGTGTGTGTAGGTGATATGTTTCAACATTTGCAGGACATTGGGTTGGATTTCCTTTATAATGATGTTATGGTTTTCTAACTAGACTTTCATGTTTTCTTTTTATTATTGTTTATTTTTTCGAATACGAATATTTTCGGTAATTACCTTATAACATTTGCAAGGTTTTTCCTGTTGTACTTCAAGCTATACATTTCCAGTACAACTTTGCCTCGTTTTGTATGTTACTTTTTCGCGTATAATGAGTGTTCCGCATCTACTGATTTGGTATACTAACTTTGATTTGGTTTTGTGCTCAGCTAATAATAACCATGACAAACTCACACTCATAATAAAACACCTATTTATTATACTTCTTAGTAAAATTACATTTTCACAATAACACTAAAGTTACTGAGGTAAATACTTAATTTGATTAAAAGCTTCTGCGAAAGTGTGACCGCATCTTGATCCAGTAGGGTAGACGATAAATCAGAACTTTGCCATTAAAACAAAGGTGGGTCCGCGACACATCGAGATCAACTATCCTAACTTCACTTCTTCAGCCAACTTTATTGTCTGAAAGTTTTATGACTCGCCAACCCTTGCCGTACGTTACTTCTTGTCAAGTACTTTACTTGACTTGGACTCGTTGACTGCGATATACTTGCTCAATTCTGTTTACTTTATTAATGTGGCACCTCGGTTTTACTTTGATTTAGGGTGAAAAACATTCTCATTTATTTATTACTTTCAATTATGTTAACTATGATAATATTTTGGGTGTGAAAGAGAAAGGAGGAGGACGACATTCATGAACCTAAACTGTGAGCAGGGAGGAGGCTTTTGTCTCGGTAGTGGGAGGTTTAAACCTGATTTTGATGAAGATAAATCCAGACTCCTTGGCTATACTACTGAGAAATCCCAATAACAATTTGACTGGCCCGGAAATCGAACCCAGGACCACGAGGTTCTAAAAACTAGACCAATTACAGTACAAGATCTATCTATCTATCTTCTATATAAATAAAAAAAGTAAAAAAGTAGTTAAAAAGCAGGCGGGGTCCATTCTATTTTTTTTCATTTTTTCTTTTCATAATTTAATATTCAAATGAACCCCGCCTGCTTCCAAGTTTTGTTTAATTTAAAATGTGCTTGTTTTTTGCTTTTCAGTTTTTTCAGTCGGGTTTTTTTGTTTTTTAACTACTTTTTTATTTCCAGCTTTTTAGTTCTTTCGTGTTTGTTCTTTCGTTGGTCGCGTAAAATTCTTCGCAGATGATTTAACTTTTGTGCTTGTTTATAGAATTTTCCAATTTATTTTAAACATAATAAGTGTTATATATTTTTGTAATGTCCTTTTAAAACCCTTTCTTTTGATACCCTACTCGATGGTATTGAAAAAAAAAATGTTTTTGAACTCCGCGATTTTGCCCCCAAAATCCGCAATTTTTCTTTGTTTTTTTTTTTTTTTTAATTTTAATGTAGCCTATAACACTCACGCCATCAGATGAACGAATAAATAAAAACGAAACATCAGAAGACGAATCTAATGATGTTTATTTCATTCAAATCGGTTCATCCGTTTATGAGTTATGAGGGAACAAAGAAACGGACATACATACATACACGTCAAACACATAACCCTCCTTTTGGGCTTCGCCGCAGTCGGGTAAAAAGAGAAGTCCTGACTGACTGACTGACTCATCAAAGCCCAGCCCAAACCTAGAAAGCAGAAATTTTGCACAGAGGTTCCCTTTATAATGAAGACAAGGAATAAGAAAGGAATTTTCGAAATTAAACCCTGGGAGTTAAAAAGTTTGTATGGAAAATCGTCATTTTCACGCGGGCGAAGCCGCTGGCAAAAGCTAGTACTAGATAAATGAAGATCAGATAATTCCAAATTCACGTATACTTAAACAACGCCTAAAGGAGAAAGACTACCGCTTATTTTTATTATAAGTAAGTACCTTTTAATACCTTTATAATGATTTCTCGTACTCCAAATAACATTTAAACATATATTTGTCTAAAAGAACAATTATTTTTCGAACGTGGGTAGCCTCTTCATAATTATGTTATTTTGTAAAATATGATTTTACTCCTCCTAATACGTTGCCTTTTTTTTCTCAATGACCTTTATTATATTACACGTAATAATCTAACTACAAATAAAAATGCTAAAGGTTGTGATCTAACCATCCGTTATATGGATGGATGTTCGTGGATGTTTGTTACTCTTTCACGCAAAAACTTCTGAACGGATTTGGATGAAATTTGGCTCACAGGTAGTTTATAGCATGGATTAACGTATATGACTTTTTATATTCCGGTCCCGTGTAGAATTAGTAGACTCCACGCCGGTGAAGCGGATATAAGCTAGTAAGTAATATCTATTTGTTCTGATTGCTCACATTGGATATGATTGTTTTCAAGCTTTTTAGTTTTTCTAATATTTGTCAGTAAAAAATCTGGGTGTAACAATAACTTTTAGTCAGCTGGTATAAATCTTTGCCAACTCAGTCTATAGATTAAGACTTTTAGCACTTTTCATAATAGATGTACCTTTTAGTGAGCTAAGCCAAACATAGTTTGATCTAGTTCGTTAGTTCGAGTATTTTACTCAGAACGATACCTTAGTAATGAATTTGAAACGCTATTCATTAAACTCTGTGGTTAACTGCGTAGATCGATACTTTGATAAGTGGTATTTTAGATAATGATAGCGAGGCTAGTATAATCTGCCATTACCACTAATAACTAACTATCACAAGTGTGTCCAAACTACGATACAAGAGGATTAATTTGGTCTGCTTGTAAACGTTCTCATGAAACAAGTGTCTGAAATTGCTTCAAGTTTGATGTATTTGCGCGCTCCTCTAGAGATAAATTTGTTCGAAAACTTGCTGAATGTGAAAAGTTTGAAGCTCACTTCAATCCATTACACGAGTGAAATATTTCTTTGTTTTCTGACTCCGGTGTGGGAGGAGGCGACCTTACAAATCAGAAGTTTGCCATTACCGCGGGCGGCGCGCGGGATAACCGCGGGACCCCCTAAATACGTTCTTAACACATTCATCATTTTAATTGTAATGGTTTTATAACGTTTGATTGATGGTAGGGGAAGATTTCTGGAATAGAGCTGACTGTTTAATTTCTTTAGGGAAACGTTCTTCAGTTGTCAAGGTTAAAGTTTTGTTCGTGTCTTTATAAACGGGGAGCGATCAATCTTTGCTGAAGGAACCGATATGTTTGAAATGTAATATCGGTGCGGTTTATTTAATATACCGTCCATCAATCACGGGCAGACGGTGTATATCTAGTAGGTCGGAGACAGATCGCCGAGCAACATGTGATGTGAGTCAGCTTCGGCCGTGTCTCTGTGAAACTGTTTTCTTCTTATTAAACGCCTTTGCCTCGTCACTGATATTTATTAAACGTGTTATTATATCATCTGCCGCGACGCCTTCTGGCTGTGTCAGGGCTCCAGAAAGTGGCTATTTTGTTTCACCCACTGCTCCTGCAAAAGCGACAGTCCTTGTAGAATATATCGGAACAATCTGGACAATCCCTTGCTTTACACGATGATAACTGACGGGTTCAAAACCATCCTATCTTCTAAACGGGAACCAACCGTACACATTCACATTCATTCGTGTGTGGTTTCGGAGATTTGCGTGTAAGACGATGTGAGTCTTAGTCTTAGTCCTGGTGCCCCGCAACACAAGTATTGTATGCCTATTTCGGGCACCAGTCCCTCACAAATGTTTACCCTGTATTTTAAATTAATTAATTACTTTTCACAGTAACGTTTGTTAAGAGAATAAACCACTATGTTCGTAGACGTACTGTACACGTGGGTGGTTTTGATATATTTACTATTCTAGTTTTACCAAGATCTCTCTTTTACTGAAATAAAATAGATTTCTCCACCGGCCAATAGAATTCTAGAAGTTTCTTAAAATAGCAACATATGCCTCGTGTATCTATTCTGTCTAGATAAAGGCCGTATACTAAAATATCTACGTTTCAACTTAGTTCCTTTGTACTCTATTTGCGGTTCTAGATAAAAGTAGGTAAGATAAAATGTGTTTATTACCTGACAAAGTATGGAATTCTGACACGATTAACACTATAAGTGAGTGAAACTACACAAGTAAATGAATTCCTCATCAGTGACGAGGTATTATAATGTGGAAGCGCCAAGGTAGCCAGCAAAATTCTCTTACGTTCAGTATCACGTTGCAGTTCAGTATCAGGTTTTATGTTGATTAAAATATGATTATTGACAGTATCGAAAATTGCTTTACATAATTACCTATATCATAAATCTTCAAATTCAAATATCTTTATTTGTGACACATAGGTAAAAGAGTTATCAGGTGTTATCAAAAGAATATATAGTTCACTATGTGCTGCCTTGCAAGGCATACAAATAATGTCTACACATTATTTAATGTAGGTATAGTTTAAACATTTTTTAAAGGATATACCTAGTTACTTAAAATAAATAAGAACAATAAAAGTGTTTTATGGCTAATAACTAACTTACGAACTAAAGCTAATAAAAGTAAAAGAATGTAAATAAAATAAAAACATTTTTCACTTTTTGTCTTCTAAATATTCATTGATAGAATAATATGGTTTTTTAATTAAAAAGTTATGGAGGGATTTTTTGAACGTATTAGAATCCCTTAATGTTCTTATTGATTTGGGAAGTTGGTTAAAAATTTTTGGTGCCATTCCAAGGAAACTTTTTGAGTAAAGGGTTGTGTTATGGGATTTTGACTTCAGTGCACCTTGGTGGCGTTTAGAGTATACGGTTTCGAATAGGTTAGGGTTATTTTTGATAAATATGGCAACTTCATAAATGTAAAGGGATGGTAGGTAGTGTCAATAATTTTAGATTAATGAAGAATGGTTTGCTTAGTTAATTTAATTCCATAGATTGACTTTTTACTGAGTCATAGTAATAATAAAAGTAATTTTAAATCATTCTGCATCGCGTTGGTCTTCGGTTCGATTCCCGGGTTGGGCAAATTGTTATTGGGATTTTACCAGGAATTTCGCAGTAACAGCCACATAATCTGGATTTGTGCTCTGAGTTGAAAACGAAATGAAAACGTTTCAACTCTACTGAACGTTTGGTGGATGTTCAAACAGTCAGGGTGCAACAATGAAGGGTATTCCTCCTCCCATATCAACTGATACAATGTTGGTTTTGAAACGAAAAATATGGGGACCTGTCTGCCAGTGAATCTGTTTCCTTTGATGGTCTGATCTACTTCAGTCTTCAAAGAAAGACTTAACAGCCAACATCTGGATGCCTACGCTCGTTTAATTTTAAACCTAAATGAGATAATATTCAGATATTCTTCCACCATTTCGTAGCAATAGCAATCTAAGAGGAAAATCTAAGCCAATAAGAAACATCATCTGCCTTTATCCAGCTGAGTTGGGGTCGACTTCCTGTTAAACCTGATGTAGCTGAATACCAGTATTTTTACATGGAGCGACCATCTGACCTCCACAACCCAATTAATATTGGGTAATATGATGTCCAGCGGTGGCCCAGTGCCAGGCCCAGTATGAGGAGCAGCGGTGGCCCAGCCCAGTGGTGTCGGCCCCGACTTACGAACAGTAGGTCGTGGGTTCGAACCCAGGCAGGCGCATTACTTTTTGTAATTTATTTCATCACCGCTGCTCTCAAAACGGTGAAGAAAAACATCGTGAGGAAACCGGCATGTCTTAGAACCAAAAAATTCGAAGACATGTGACATCTACCAATCCGCACTGGGCCCGCGTAGTAGATTATAGCCCATTCCCTCTCAAAGAGAGGAGCCCTGTGTCCCAGCAGTGGGAACATTAATAGGCTGTTGATGATGATGATGAATACGATGTCCCTTACCTGTAACGATTGTCTAAGATATTCAAATGGCAGCAGGAACCAACGGCTGAATGTGCTTTCCGAGGCTCGGAGAACACTAGGTTTAAATAGGTTAGAAAGAACCCTAGTTTAAATAAAAAAAGCTAGCTAATCAGAAGCCATTAAAAACAAAATGGCGAAGTAAACAAAGAGAAAAGCTTTAACATGAATATTCATGTTGGGGGGTTCTTCGTTGTTATATAACAACGAAGAACTTGGAACAAGTAACACGCATCGAGTCTGAATCAGTGTTAAAGTTGTGCAGTCGGTAAGTTCTTGAGATCTATACAACTTTGTAGACCAAAGAATGTGTACACTTTACATAGAAACATGTACAATAGAGAAAGTAGAGGTACGAAGTTGTAGTATAATTCTTACAGGTGAATGAATTCAATTTATTTTGTACATACATACATACATAAACTCACGCCCTTTTCCCATGGGGGTAGGCAGAAACCACAGAACGCCACCTGCTACGATTCTTACATACCCCTTTTGCCTCGTCCACATTCATACATCTGGTCATACACGCACGCCGGTTGCGAGTACTACGCACCTGTCCTTTCTGAAGAACATCACCAATAAGGTCAGTGTATGTCTTTCTAGGGCGTCCCCTCCCGGCGTTGCCACTATTATTATATTATTATTGCTGTTATTTTGTAGACTGCAGCAAATTGCCTTGTAATTTAGGTATCTAAATAATCATCATTCTCCTGTCCTTCGGCGCAGCATGTCTTCATCTTCCATCCTTCTCCATTACTCGTCAGCTGAGCAGTCAGCTATTTTCTAGCCATATCATCATTCACACAGTTCATCCATCGTTTTTTTGGTCTTCCTCTACTCTTTTAGCCATCTACATTCATACCATATATTTTCCACACTAGATTTTTCTCATTAATAAAACTAAATTATGAAGTATTTTAGAATGGAATTATGAATTTGGTAGTAGGTTTGTTTTGTATATTATTTTTTCAAAGTCAAAGTCAAAATTATTTATTTGCAACAAATGTGGTAAAAGAGATGGTAAAATAATAAATAAGTAGTGCAATGACACATTTCGCCATTAAGTTGGCTTGCAAACATTAAGGATTATGATACGTAGTTTAAATCACATTAAATTAAATTAGATATGACGTGCATTTCTAAGTTTAAGTTTAACTCAGCAGAAACAAAAGCAACTCAATAGAAAATTACCAAACAAAAGACATTTTTAACATAAACAGAGAGAAAACAAAACAAAAATTACTAAAATATACCTATAGAAAATTTCCAAACAAAGACATTTTTCACATAAACAAAGAGAAAATCAAAGATAACAATATAATATTTTGAGATATACAAATACAAAATCCTATAATTATAATAAGGTACCTTACTTTTTAATGCATTCCAGTAATGGGGCTGGGTTGGGGGTGGGTTTTAGCTCAAAATGCTATGGAAAGAATTTCTGAAATAACAGACATTTCCATTATGTATGTCTTCCCGAAGACAATCATATACCTACAGTTGGACATGATCATTAAAAGTATAAATAAGCATATTTGGTCAGTTACACATCGCAGCTGAATTTTCATAAAATTATATAATCCAGCAGATGGTTAATAAAAGTACTTTATGCCGATACTTAAAACCCTTGTCGAACATGCATTAAACTCTTTACTTTAAATGAGCCCAGTTAAAATTTTATTAATATTTCCGTTAAATATTTCAAACCAATGAATTTCCTTTTATAATGAAGCCATTAATTTAAATCACAATAATTATTTTTAATTCAACATTTTCCATTAGCAGGAGCACCCACCCATCTGCCATATCACGTACACCAGTACTTAAAACACATTTATAACGACCATATCAGACATCCGTAAGGATGGTTTGCCACCAGAAATGTACGAGATAGCTGGGCGATGTGGGGATGTGTAGCGGTGCATAGTTTCCACCAAAGGTGTGTGAAGATTGGTAGCAAAACTTTAAAACGGTGCGTGGCTGAGTGGTGAGAGGCGTACTCTCAACTACTGCTGTTTAGTTCCCTACATTGCTATATACATATAGCCTAGGTCGGTCTGTGGATGGGTGACCGCCCGACATACTGAGTTTCCTCCGTGCCTCGGAAAGCAAGTTAAGCTGTTGGTTCCGGCTGCCATAATATAGATCTTTGGCAGTCGTTACAGGTAGTCAGTGACCGGAAATTCTGACATCCAGTCTTACCAAAGGGTATCGTATTACCTAGTATTAACTGGGTTGTGGGGGTCAGATAGGCAGTCGCTACATGTAAAATACTGGTATTGAGCTGCATCCGGTTAGACTGGAAGCCGACCCCAATATAGTTGGGAAAAGGCTAGGCAGATGATGATTGCTATATACACATCATCTTCATCTTCCTCCACTTGACCCCTTTTTATTTGGGGACGGCGCTGTACGTTTTTTTCTTGCCGCATCAGACATCACGTACTTAATCCTTTTTTAGGGTTCCGTAGTCAACTAGGAACCCTTATAGTTTCGCCATGTCTGTCCGTCCGTCATCGCTTAATCTCTGTGACCGTTAGCACTAGAAAGCTGAAATTTGGTACCAATATGTGTATCAATCACGCCGACAAAGTGGTAAAATAAAAATTGGAAAAAAATGTTTTATTAGGGTAGCCCCCCTATATGTAAAGTGGGAAGTGATTTTTTTTTAATTTCAACCCTAACGTGTGATACATTGTTGGAAAGGTATTTAAAAATGAATAGGGGTTTACTAAAATCATGTTTTGATAATGTCAATAATTTCGGAAATAATCGCTCCAAAAGTAAAAAACAATGCGTTCAAGTAAAAAACTTATGGTTCAAAAGTTAGAGCGGGGGGGCCCCCTCTAACTTTTGAACCATAAGTTTAGAAAATATGAAAAAAATCTGAAAAGTAGAACTTTATAAGGACTTTCTAGGACAATTATTTTGAACTTGGATGGAAACAACAGATGGAAACAGCAGTTCACCAATATAATTTGGTCCCTGAATCGTATGAGCGCCTATACAATCCAGAGGTCAAGTTTCATTGGCCCGTAGAAGAAATTGTATAATATAGCATACCGTTTTGGTACGGAACCCTTCATGTGCGAGTCCGACTTGCACTTGGCCAGTTTTCTTTCAAATCATTTCTCACACAATCCAGTCATCTTTTCTTTGACATTTCTTTCTCTATTCACACACACTTGCGATTCATTCTTCCACTCTAGATGTCTCTCGCATATATTCTTCGCTTGTTTCTTTATGTACAAACTAGCTTTTGCCCGCGACTTCGTTCGCGTGGAATAGTGACTTCCGGCAGATTTTTGGTTTATCTCGCGAAAAAAACTATCCTATGTCCTTTCTCAAGTTCCAAACTATGTCTGTACCAAATTTCATCAAAATCCGTTCAGCCGTTTAGGCGTGAAAGAGTAACAGACAGACAGACAGACAGAATTACTTTCGCATTTATAATATTAAGTATGGAAGTATGGATTACTAGCTGCGCTCGCCCGTTTCTACCAGGCCTGCTCAAAGGGAGACTAGGAAAGTGAGATAATCCTATTGTTGAATTCGTCCTCGTACACTGCGTAGATAGCTAATCATCATTCTCCCATCCTAATCCTAGTCAGCGCAGCCTGTCTTCATCCATACTTTTCTATTAGAAGCCATCTCAAGAGTCATCCGCTTTCTAGGCATATCATCACACAGACCATCCATAGCATTCGTTTCGTAGCTCTTCCTCCACTCATCCTCTAGCCATCAAATTCATACCAAAAGCTACCTCGCTCATGTCTAGTGGTTAAGCAGCCTTGTAACTGCCGCAGCAGACGACCGTAATATTCAATGGCGGATGGCTATTAGCTGATACGAGATTTTCAATCAATTGATTGATTGCTTCCATCACTCATTAGCGTGGTGCTCATTGAAATAAACTTGCAAGTTACGATTCGTATCGGTAAATTGACTCGCGCTCCTATAGCTGACTAATTGGTGAATTGATGGTTTTATTTTTATAGAAAATTATAATACATATAATATAGTCTTCATGCAGACCTTTTAAAACGACGTTCTTTTATGTATGGTTGGCCATTTTTATTTGGAAACCTGCCTTTTTGTCGAGAATTATCTCATGAAAATACACTATCGGGGAAAAAGTCCTTTGTCCTTATCTAGGTCACGATCAATTCATGTGCCATATTCAAATAATAATATGTAGTACCTACCCGTTGTAAACAGACAGACAGCCAGAATTACCTTTGGGCTTTATTTATATACCTAAATATTCCCACAGGCTATATTTATTCTAAAACATGACGTTAATCATTATATTTATTAAACTAATTAAGGCCTACTCAATCAGCAGCGGTTTATATGCGTGTTAAATAGTAGTTAGTAGGTGAAGCAATTAATTTAGCGGCTGACTGATTTACGGCTCCTCCGAAACTTTGAGACCACGCCAAACCCTAGGGCCCGGGTGACGTCATCGCTAGCCCTCGTCAGGTCAATGAACCGTTTCAAGGAAAAACAGAAGAAAACGTCAAGTGGACCGAGACTCACAGTCTGAGACCCATTATCACTAAGCGCTAAATATCATGTTAGTCGAAAGTAAAGCTGCCATCATTAAAACTTACTTAGCTGTTCATTATTATAAGTTCTTTGAAGAAATAGGGGCAGAGCTACCTCTAAATGTCATTCGCTAATGACGCGTGACCACGAAAGGAATCCTGTCTCCGACACAACTATTAATTGACGAAGGGTTTCGTTATGTGTGTGACATTTATTAATAGCTCCCCGTCGCGGTCAGGAAACCATGATAGTGTACCTATTAGTTACACGACTTATTGCTCCAACCGAATTAATCCCATCTCTCGATTTATTGTAGAATAGAACTTTCTACTTAATCATATTGCTTAGTTTCGGCTACGGTCTCGAATCCAGATTAGGTAATCGAATCTAAGTTTGACAAATAGCTTCTGTCTAATGTTCTATTCCAACTTAGTTATTTGTTCAGGTCAGAACTATTCTGACAAATATTATTAGTTCATATTTGGAAAATGTTCCGGAACTCAATATCTTCTATCGGATGGAGGAATAACAATAAGAACTAATTAAAGATCAATTCGCTCCGGTAAACGACTTTGTTAGTCCGGACTTTCGTATCATGTATCATCTTAGGCTAGTAATATCAAGATAAAATATTACCCTAAACTTCCCCGGAAGCAATTCTCATCGTCGCTTGTTCTTCAAAGAGTTTGTATGGAAAACGGACAATTCGGTAAGCCCATCCCCGAACGTATTCACTCGAACTAGTCGAGGAGCGACCCCCTTACGGGAAAGTTTTGATTTAGTGCTTATAGCTGTCCCCGTCGGAGAGCCCTCTTTAAAGTTTTAGTCGTGTAATAGAATAAAACTGTTGGAACAATGCTCGTGCTCAAGCATTCATACCGGGTTCGGTAAAGCATTATAGAAATGTGCGGAGCTGTGGACTCAATTGCTGGAGCGCTCTGCGACATAAAATCTAATGTGACCGTCGAATGAATATTATAAAGTTTGCGGTGGATCTGAATCAGCTATGTTTCATATACACAGTATGTTTGGTTTATGGCTACCGATACTTTAAGGGCTTATTATACATAATATTATATATTAATTTCTATAGACAAATGCAAGTTTTTCTAAACGTGCAACAAAGGAGTATTTTTAAACGTGTATTTACCCAACCCCCTGCAAATGGCAGCCATCATGTTTTTTATTCAGCTGATCTAGAGTATGCTGAATAAAATGCCAATATTTTAAATTTAAGAAACCCAGAGGCATGCAAATAACCTTATTGCAAGGGTAAACGCCGAGTCTACAATTAATTAAAGACTAAATAATTTTTCCTGAAAAATATGTAAAAGACAGGATCCGATTACAAAAAAAAACACGATTGCTGCCATTCGTAGTATTACGAATGTTTATAAACGTGTTAATTGTTAGAAATACTTAAGTATAATTTTAATTTGCCCTTAAAGTATTGGTAACCATAGTAAAGGTAATTTTTGATAAAGTACTATTAGTTTCTTGCCTAGCATTTGAAAACTGTTCAGTAATAAATAATAGTGGTAGGTATAACCTTATATTTTATATCTATTTCATAAGATGAGATACTACTTCCTAGTTTTACTCGTACTCCGCTTCAAATTGAGAATCTTGCCAAAAAGTTCAGCTTTCATATGTTTGGGGAAAACGGTTGGTATCATTGCCAACACTATCCATCATGGTTGACCTTTGACCTTCGATCTTCTGCTGAGGGAGTATAAAGATGGAAAGATATTCTAGATTAGATTTCCAGAACAAATTGGTTTTATTCTTGATTTATTTAGTGGGTAGTGATGACCTATAAACAAACTAAGAGGCCTTTTATGGATGAAAACTAATATCACTGCTATGTTGTCTTGTTTTATTCAAATACGGGTACTTCTCATCAATAAAATTATAAACAAAACTATCTTCTTAATGTAGATTTATTTATTTATTTGGTTCACCAACAATTATATACTTTTACATGGTAAATGAAATAGAAGCAAAAAATCTGAATAAAGTGTAACAATCATTTTACAGGTAAACTCGGCTAGATCCGTTACTATGGTAAGAGATAAAGTAAGTAGAGAACCTCATAGCAAAGAGTGGTTCAGCCAACGACAACAAAGTTAATTCACAAAGAACGTAAAAAAGTTCATAATGTTATAAGAAAAACCTTTGAGGAAAAACCGAGTGAAAACAACAAAAAAGTGTCACTTGATAGATGCCACACTACTCGCGTAGGAACAAGCTCACTTCACTTTAACCCGCAAACAAATATGTAGTTACAAAGTCCCAGAAACTTCTGTTTAGTTCCACTTTATTATTAACTTTTATTTCCGCCAAAAGTGCAAAAAGAACGGGAACAAATGGGATCAAGTTGAAAAATGTGTAACAATAACAAAATGGGAAAACTTGAAAGTGACACTGGGCCATTAGGTAGTACGGGGTTGACGCTCGCGCACTCTCACGATAATGAATCAAAAGTTTGCCGCCGCGTAAATGGAATACGGAAGTTTTTGGATCGAGAATAGTCATCAGTAACCGGTATTCTTTTTGTTTTATAGATATTTCGGGAACCAATGGGAAAATTAAACGGATTTGCTCTATTTTAAGGACCATTTGGGATCGAATTTAAAGTTCTTTTCAAAATGACACCATAATTATTAAGTTCACAGCACGCCACTAAGCTGGATTCTCGGCAACCCTTATCTAGATTCTACCAATCAGCCCGCGAAGATCGTGGCCCCACCGAAGCTAAGGGCGCCCAACCTTACGCTTTCCGATTCGCAGTCTCACTGAAGAACACGTCTAACACGTCTTCCCCAACGGTCATCGGTTCTACGGATAATATCCATTCTTTTAGCTTTCCAAAAAAAAAGGTATTTGAGTCAATTAAATGGGAACCTAAATCAGGAAAAGTCATCATGAAGAAAGTTTAAAAGTATAACAGCCGTGTCTAAAGTGGGTAAAGTATGTACTTAATAGGATAAAAAAAAAAAAAAAAAAACAAAGTAAAGTAATTTTCAACAAGTGCCTTTCAGCAAGCAACAAGACATGTGGTAGTTGGTATTTTCAAAAGCGCTTTTAAGTTAAGTGACACTAGGTGTCTCAAGTCTTAAGTTTTTGTCATAATTTAGAGGTATACCAAGCATATTAGATAACAATAATAATAATAATAACATTTAGAGATAATTCTTTCAAGTATATGACAAATATTACTTTTAGTTCGTTCAAGCACTACAGCAAAAAATCGGTGTTGACACACTGACAGACAGACGGATAGACGAACAAGAGAGTGATCTTATGAGCTCATACGCCTTACTATAGACACAATTAAAAAGCCATTGTTATAAATCTCCTGGAGATTTATTAGCGGACGGGAGGTTATTAGGGTTCCTTTTTTGCCTTGTGTGGTCCGGAACCCTAAAAAGGGGGTAAGGAAGATGAGAAGTAGGTACAATAAGTTTTATTTTGGAGTTTCGTTAAACCCCCATATTTTGTAGTTCCATCTCTCAAGTTTTGGACACATTGCAGCTACGGGTAAGTTTTAACGAGATCCTATTGACTTGGCGCTTGTCGCAGAGCTACCAACTTATAGAGCTTTATTTAAACTACAAAACTTTTGGCAATATTGTGAAAGCGATTTTCTCTTGCGAAGTTTTTATCTCACTCCAGTGCAGACTGCGAATTGTACTGGCTATTTTAAATACAATTAACTAAGTACTTAAAACTGGGTACTAGAGCTGAAAGTTGGTCGCGCAGAGATTTGTTCAATACGATTTTCTGTATAATTTTAAGTATTTAAATAGTATTTCGTTAGCACTTGTTTAATGTTCGTATCATAATGAGGTGGAAATTTCAACTTACAGTGGTTATCCAAGGTCCTGCCTAGCCTTTTTCCGACTATGTATGTTGTGTTGGCTTCCTGTCTTACCGGATGCAGCTGAATACCAGTATTTTACATGGAGCGGCTGCTAGTCTGACCTCCACATTTTAGTCAGTATTGGGTAATACGATACTCTTTACTAAGACTGGTTTTCAGAGTATCAAGCTGACTTCGCGTGTTGACGGCGCGTTCGTGTTTCACGCGCGCCTCAAAGAGATGTCAGCAACATTGCAAGGGCTGACGCTTTTCGTGGCTGCGGGATGTTCAAAAGAGATACTGCGACCCCAGACACAAAGGGCTAAGAACATTGATATAATAAAACCCAAGATACACACTCCGCGTCTCAAAACCGTCCGCGTAAAATGAGTTCACAATGATCTCATTTCAAATAGTCTCGCGTCGCTCGCGTCTCTGCACGGTCGTACAAAATACTTTTTATATTGCTTTTTATACCTGCATTGTAAAAGGAATCTGCGTAAGGTTGAATTTGCCAAAAAAAATATGTTTATAGTGACGATAACTACATGTAGTAGTGCGTGTATTGGTGAGTGTTTGGCGACAGTTTCGACTGTTTGTTTTGTTCGAGACTGTGCATCTAGGGTTTTATTATATCAATGGCTAAGAAGGAACATGGGTGGTTTTTAGTCAGTAGAAGTCTGAAACTCCTCCGCTCCGCCCAGAACGGGAGAAGTCATTTGATGATTTCCCACCCACCAAGCATGTGATTTAATAAATGGCTTTGATGTCACCTGCCATTCAATCTGAACGATGTTACTCGTAATATACTACTAGATAGATCCTAGAACGACCTAGACAAATGTGTGTATGACAAACACTGACTGCCAATTACTCAAACACATAATGCCTCATCTAATTGGTTACAACGGTTCGTGGAAGTCATGCCAGTCTGATCTAAGATAACACACGTTAGCAGATCTAAGGTGCAACGGTAACGACTTGGGAATAAAGCGCTTCTATCGCTTACTAAGCTACTAAGTGCTCTTTCGATGGTTTAGCTTGGAAGGATTATATAAGAGGTTATTACACTTTTTTAGTTTTGCTGCTATGTATAGATACTTTTAACCTCAACATATGTTTTTCACAAGAGGGTTAGCGGTAGAGGCGTGTGATCTTTTGAGTCCCATATAGGTATATTGATAGTTAATAACAACATTTTATTGGGTAGTTGTACACGGCGATAAGGATGATTTTTGTTTGTTATGGAGTCGTAATGAAACTACGTGTGGACGGTTTGATGGTTTATTTCTCACTAAGCAATGTGGACTGTAACAACTCTAAATACATGCATATAAGTACATATGAGTAGCTATGTACTACTACTAACATCGTTCGCTATGGTGCTTGGACATACCGCCCACCAAAGGGTCTATCCTTTTAATAAAATCAACACAATAAACTAATTATGTAAGTACTTGAATTTACACAATGTTAGTTGAACAACAAAAAAAAATAAAAGTTTAAGTAACTTTCATCACAATAAATCTCGTAACATACAAGTAAAGGATTAAGTATAAAAAAAAAAACACAAGGAAGTAAAAACTTAACTAGGTAAGGATTTAATAATATCTTAGGTCTAGGTACATAAATCACTGATAATAATATACTACGCTATAGGAGGTAGGTAAGTATAACATAGGTTGTTGCATTGCATTCCGAACTTCTAACCGCCCACCATTTCATTTTAGTTTAATCATCTGTTTGTAGCAAAGTAAGTGCCTTCATACATACACACAGTTAAGTGGTATGAAGTCAGCAATGCTTATCCATGTTTATATTAACAACATAAATAAGCAACGTAAACTGATAGGTAACTTCAAAAGTTCAAATAATACACGTAGTATAAACAAAATGGTAAGTATAAAATACTTCGAAACAAGAATATGTTTAGATTAATAACTAGGCTTATCACTAGAACTATTTTTAGGTAGGATACATAACTTACTTGTAGGTCGTTTAAAAATATGATTTTTACATTTAACTGACACCACACGAGTAATGCCATCAGGACCCACATGTTTCTCAATTATTTTACCCAATATCCATTTACTTGGAGGAATATTATCTTCCTTTAGAATCACTACGTCATCGATTTCTGGCTCAGTGGTTTTGGTGTTCCACTTATATCTTTGGTTCAAATTAACGAGGTATTCTTTATACCATCTGTTCCAAAAATCGTTGACCATTTTTTGCGTTAGTCGCCATCTATCTAAACTAGAAATATTACTATTTCTATAATTTTCGTCAGTTAAGTTTAACAAAGGTTCGCCAATCAGAAAGTGACCCGGTGTTAGCGGAAGAGGGTCATTAGGGTCATCACTTAGTACAGTTATGGGTCGGGAATTCAAACACGCTTCTACTTGTGCCAATACGGTGGCTAATTCCTCATAATTATTACTTATAGTAGCCAAAGATCTCACACGTTCTTCTTCTTGTGTATCTTCGATATTAGGAACACTAATATTTATATTTAAGCTCGACAACCAGGTCGGTCCATTCCACCATACTGAATGGTTCAACAACTCTGGACCTTGTAAGCCCCGTGACGCACAGTCAGCTGGGTTCGTATCAGTAGATACGTGCCCCCAGTGCTCGTAATCTATGATGTTTAGTATGTCTGACACTCTGTTGCTCACGAATGTGCTCCATCGGCTTGGTCCACCTTTCAACCAAGCCAAAACAATGGTGGAGTCGGTCCACGCAAATAGGCTATCTTTAGGTACACCTAGCACTTGAGACGTCTCGGACATTAATTTGGCTGCCAATGCAGCACCACAAAGTTCTAATCTAGGGATGGAAACTTGCTTCTCGATGGGAGCCACTTTTGTTTTGGAAGATATTAGGCTTACGTAAACTCGCTCTTCACTAATGACTCGCATGTACACTGCTGCTGCGTATGCGGCTTGTGATGCATCTGCGAAGACATGCAGCTCCACTCTTGATACACGTGTGTAGTGCAACCATCGAGGTATACTTAGGCATTTGATGTGCGTTAAATTCTCTCGAAATCGTAACCATTCTGCTTGTAAAGCACCATTAATAGTCTCATCCCAATTTAGACCTGTCTTCCACAATTTCTGCATGATCATCTTTGCTATTACCACAACTGGAGCTATCCATCCCAAAGGGTCATACAGCTTAGCTATTTCGGACAGAATAGCACGTTTGGTTATGGATAACTTAGGTTCTGGCAGATTGACACTATATTCAAAAGTGTCGGCTTCCCTATTCCAGCTCAAACCTAATACTTTAACAACACTATTGATCTTAAGGGGCAACTCATTATCATCTCGCTTGTTTTCTCCAATGTGGTGTAACAAAGCCTCACTATTGCTGCTCCATTTTTGTAGTTGAAATCCTCCTGAGTTCATGAGCTTGTTCATTTCGTTATAAATATCGACAGCTTCTTTCTCTGTCTCACAACCTGTGAGGAGATCATCCATATAGTAATCAGTTTCGGTAATATTTGCAGCAATGGGATACTTTGATTTCTCTTTGTTGGCAAGTGTCTGAAGTGACTTAACAGCAAGGTACGGTGCACATGCTGTACCGAAGGTCAACCTTAAAAGTTTAAAGTGCTTTATTGGCTCATGAGGTGCAGACCTCCACAATAATCTCTGGTAGTCCGTATCCTCTTCAGATACACGAACCATTCTGTACATTTTAATGATGTCAGCTGTAATACAGAATTTGTGTGTTCTCCATCTCATTAATGTATGACGTAATTCCTGTTGTAACTGAGGACCAACACACAAGTCGTCATTTAAAGAATAGTCATTTGAGCCCTTGCACGAAGCGTCAAAGACTACACGAAGCTTTGTGGTAGTTTTATCTTCTCGCACTACGGCGTGGTGAGGAAGATAGACAGCGTTTGGGTTATCAATCTCAGAAGAATTAACTTGCACCATATGATTTAAGTTTATATATTCCTCCATTACTTTATGATATTCTTCCCGAAGCTTAGAATTCTTTGACAACCTTTTCTCTAAAAAATTAAATCTTTTAGCTGCTATTTCCCTCGACCCACCATATTGACATTTCGGATCTTCAGTTTGAAACGGTAATCTTACCACAAATCTTCCTTCTTCATCTCTAACTGTTGTGGCTTCATAGTACTCTTCGCACCTTTCTTCTTCCTTTGAGAATACCTTTCGTATGCTATTTGGCTCCTTTTCTATCTCCCAAAATTGACGCAATAGCTCGTCATCTCTAACTTGAGCGTGTAGGGTTGTGACGTGTCCCCTTGCTGAGGTAGATGTTTCTAACATCTTTCCCGATACCACCCACCCTAGGGCTGTGTTTTGAGCTAATAGGTTTCCCTTGGGGTGTTTAATGACGCCGTCTAACAGAACGTCGCCGTATACCTCAGCTCCAAGTAGAATATCTATTCTACCTGGTGTTGTGAACCCTGGATCAGCCAACTCAAGTTCCTCAAGTTCAGACCAATCAGGCAATTTAAGATTAATGGTTGGTAGCAGCGTTGTTAGCGTATGTAATACATAAGCATTTACTCGAACTGACTTTGTGGGATTGTGGCGTGATTTCACGCAGAGTGAAACCATGTGTTTGATTCTCGTTTGCCCCTCTCCCAAACCTGACACCCAACCACTCACTGATTTACGTTTAAGATTAAGTAGCTGAACGGTTGCCTCAGTTATGAATGACGCTTGCGACCCCTGGTCTAACAAGGCCCTAATTATATGTTCGTAACCGTTCTTGCTACTTACTAACACAGTAGCCGTAGCTAATAACACAGAATTTGTTTGTATATGTTTACAATGATGAGAAACAATAGCATCACTTGAAGAAGGAGTGGACTTACCTCGAGACTCTTCACTAACGATACCTGTGACTGTGTTTCCTTCTTCTTTTGACTTCTCCGTAGTTGACTCTCTCTCGAAGTGGAGAAGGGAATGATGTCGCCTTCCACACCTTTTGCAGCACGTTGACTGACGACATTTCTTCACCGAGTGTGATGGCGCAAGACAGTTGAAACATAGTCTATTCTTCTGGACGTACTCCTGTCTTTCCTTGGTAGACATATCGGTGAAAGTTTTACAGTGGTAGATATAGTGCTCGCTGTCACAAATTGCACACTTATTTTCGCGTTCTTTCCCATCTTTGTTGACATTAGCATGAAAAGCCTTAGGTTTAACTGCTGGTTTCGGCTGCGATGATTTTATATTGTTGCTTTCGATCATTTCCAATGATCTAAACCTTGACTCCAGAAAGTCTCTTAAATCTTGCCAAGTGGGTTCGTCGCAATGGCTCGTACTAAGTTGTTGTTCCCACAGTTTCATTGATTCTGGATCCAGCTTAGACACAACTAAGTAGTTGATCATCAAGTCCCATTTGTCAGACTCAGCACCGAGGTTTTTCAGCGATTTCAAACAGGTTGAAGTTGTATCTACTAGGTGTTTAATTGAACCCGCAGACTCAGTATGTACAGACTTTTGTGTAAAAAGAACTCTCAAGATTGCGTTACAATTAAACCTCTTGTTGTTATAACGCTTCACTAATTGTTCCCAGGCGTCATCATAATTCGCATCTGTTGTAGTAAAGTTGCGTAATATTACTTCTGGTTCTCCTGATAAGCTGCTTTTTAAATAATGTAGCTTCTGTACTGGCGATAATCTCATATTTTTATGAATCAAGGTAGAAAACAAGTCATAAAATGTTTGCCATTCGTCATATTTGCCGCTGAAGGTAGGTATTTTAATTTTTGGTAATTGAATCTCGTTACTATCTGATGACCTTACCTGACCTTCGGCAGCACTAAGCATTGCAGCTTGAGCCGCTGAGTCGAGAAACGGCTGAAGAGCTTCCTTTATCGCTGACTTATATAGTACATACAATTCCTGAAATACATCGTATGTCTTGTCTTTAAAGTACGGATCTTTTCTTTCTTCATCCTTGGTAATACTCAAAATAATGCCTTTGTGTCCGTCCTTAAAGTTGTTCCAAAGTTCTTCCAGCAATTCTAGCCTCGTTTCCAAATATGGTTTTCTAATCCGATCTTTTGGGGACTTCTTAAAGTTCTTTTCTGCAGCCTTTAAGTTTTCTAATAGTTCATATTGATACATAACAAGATCTTCCATGGTAATATTCGCTTAAAAATGCTTCAGCCAACAATAAACTCAAATAGTCAACGTATTTTGCAATAGAAGTAGGTATTAATGTTCACAAAGTCCACACGTATGTATGTTGCACTAACTAGGCACTTATTTGTTCATTAAAATATCGTAATCCGATCACTCACAGAATAATATAAGTTACTTAGTCAATGTTCGATTTAACACAGAGTTCTTTTAACTCACGACTTCACAACAGTTTTCATTCACTAATATTGTCAACATAAACATAAAGCTCTAAGAATCCTTATCGCTTTCTTGTGTTCTCACACCGCGTTCGTTCACTGCCGGTTACCGGCAATAATCCGCTCGAAATAGGACCATATGTACACGGCGATAAGGATGATTTTTGTTTGTTATGGAGTCGTAATGAAACTACGTGTGGACGGTTTGATGGTTTATTTCTCACTAAGCAATGTGGACTGTAACAACTCTAAATACATGCATATAAGTACATATGAGTAGCTATGTACTACTACTAACATCGTTCGCTATGGTGCTTGGACAGTGTCGTGTAAAAATATGTTTCACAACATGTTACAGAGTAACAAAATGTGTGTGAAACATGTTTCCGTACCACAAAAACATGTTGTTCAAACAAAGGTGTGGTAAATGTGGTAACATTTTTACTGATGCTATCCCAGTTATGCTCAAAAACGCTTTACAATAGTAGCTGCACTCCTTTTTCCTAGGAACTGTGATTTTAGATAATTTAGTGAGTAGCGTAAACCAATCAAAACATTGCAGAAATTCTGAGAACACAGAAATGAAATGTACCTAACAGCCTACATATAGTGCCTGTAAATAAATGAGAATCTATATTCTCTTTTATGTTTGTTTTTAACGTTTACTATTAAGAGCGTATGCTACCTCAGATTAGCAACCCTATTTGTGGTGGTTCAAACTTCGCTTGAAATACTGTTAGAATAAAGTTCTAATCAGCTTGCACTACAAAGCGGTTGTTACGTCTTTCGCTGCGGCCGAATAGTGCGAAATTAGTGGTATTTTGCGATTTACAAAAAAACTATTGATTGGACTAAAAAAGTAAAACACTATGACTTTAGTATGTTGCTTGTAGAATTATTTGGCAAAAAAATCAGAACGATGACATGTATTTTAGTATGGTTTTTACTCGTTAAAAGAAATTTTAGAGGTGTCTTCGCGATTTTTTTCTATCGAGCAAAGTTAGTTGTATTATGTTTTCACAACACTATGGCACTGGCATATATCCTGAAGAATATCATATATTTTTCTGATGTTGATTACTGCAGTGAATCATATACCTACTTTTACGCATTATAAAACTCGCGTTTGAGGTACCATAAGCTCTTAAACGGTAAACAATCAAAGCCTGCCGCGTGGGTCTAGTGGTAGCAAACGCTACTACTGAGCACGAGGTCCTGGGTTTGATTCCCAGGTTAGGCAAAGTGTTATTGGGTTTTTCTATCAAGATTTTTTATTAGTTGCCACGGAGTCTAAATTTATGCCCAGCTGATAAAAACAGGCTCGTCTCCTATTAAATGGGACTTAAATTGTAACTGACGAATCGCGGTCACCCTTATATTTCAAAGCTGGTTTAATATAAATGTTTTTTTTACAATAAAATATATACAAAATATTTGTGCCTTATGAAATAATTATGTTTTTTAGAATTCCGTACCTCAAAAAAAAAAACCGGAACCCTTATAGGATCAATCGAGCGTGTTTACTGTAACTATATTATTTGGTCAAATTATAACACCAATTAACAGTTTCAAATGCCAAACAAAAAACACTTAAATCCCAAAGTGACTGAAAAACTCCTTTTACCCTTAACTAACAAGCAAGGATTATCAGAATACAACCAACTACGTTTCTCAAGTTAGAAAAAAGTATGTCTCGTGGAAGTTAACTCGGTTCACTTGAGTTCGAGATGTGGGGGTGAAGTGTAAGGGCGATTAAGGGTTCTTGAGGAAAGGGGGACATGCTGTATATGTGTTCTTGTTCCGATGTATAGGAACTAGTTTTAATGGTGTCTGGAGAGGTATCGAGGAGAATCGTTACTGAATTGATGGAAGAAAACGTGTATTTGTGTTTTATAAGTAGTTTTTAGGGTAAGTTGAAAAAATAATCGCTTTACTCAAAAACAGATTTTTGAACGGATCCACTCGTTGTCTCAATGGCATGGGATCTTACTTAATAATGGATCCACCGGAAAGGATTACAATCCATCGTTAGGACACTGCCAGTTATGGGGAACTGGGCGTAATAATCCACAACGAAAGGACTAATCGCCCGCCTGGTGTCTGCCGGCGTCCCCGAAGATAAATGGAATAGGACGCTGCCTACTATGGGACTGCACACTCGTAGAAGTCGAAAGCACCGCCCGACCCTTGCTTAAATTCATTTGAGGTCACCACAGCAAAAGTCCGGTTGAGTAGTCTTGCAACCTTAACGAGTTAAACTGCGAGTAGCCTTACCTAACATAACAAAAGTCGAGATCGAACTACACCGTGACATAGTTCAAATTACAAAGAGAAAAAAAGAGCAGCAAAAAAAAGTTACTTACTACACAAAGTCATCAACATCTACCTAGCATTTTCCTAAATATTTTGGGGTCAACTTTTGATCTAGCCAAATGCAGTTGAATACCAGTATTTTCGGTTCGACTTGGAGCGACCCACACAACCATTACTACACAAAAACTATATTATGGTTATACAAATATTCGGGTCACATCATTCAATCTCCTCACAACATGTATCATATTAAATCTAAGAGACAAACACCAATGGGCTGCCAGCCTGCCACCGATGCATGAAAGAAGGAAAAAAGATAAATAACATAACGGAAGATCGCTCTATGATTACATCACTGTCCCGACGGAATAAAATGGAACGCTGTGATTTCGATATGTATGGAAGTCGGTTACAATACTCTCGCGTTCCCAGTGGGTTCCGTATGTTTGTATCGATCAGGTGTGTGAGATTTGAAGGAGTCTTGACTTTTCTGTTTAATATTATTATTTTGAAATTCCCTGTAATCATCATCATCACTCTCGTATACTTTTTCCAATTTATTTTCACAACATGTATGCTTCTTTCATAGCAGGTATCTTTTCTACCCGTATAGGGTTTTTCTATAAGAATCAGAATTTCCCACTATTTGCCCGGATCTTGGGAATTGGCAGTATGATACTCCCGTGCCTAAGAAAAGTAGTTATTCTTACGACTGATCTCTCTCCGGTCGTGTCGGATTGCCATCCTACTGTACTATGAGAATATATAAACGGTGAGTTGAAGAGAGAGTTGCATTATTTTGTTTACGGACGAAACACCTCAAATTATCACAAAAAATCCACTAACTGTGTTAGAATCAACGACATGCAATTCGCGTGTCGTCGTCAGTTTCGGTCGTGTGAAAAGATCACACGGAGTATCTTTGATAAAAGCGTGCATAATTATTAAAGATTAATCTAGATTTGGATTAATATTAGAGCAAACGTCAGCAGGCATGCCGCTGGATGCTTGCAACTGGTCATTATGAGGATGCTTAAGGAAAAGATGTTATTCGCGCGATTGAGATCTTTTGGCGGAAATAATTATATGATGACATGCCATCATGAGAGCTATTATTATGTTAAAGCATTTTTTTTTGGTTTCAAAACATTTCTTTAACACTTCCCATGACCGAAGGGCTGGCTTTTGCCTTTATTGAGGGCTAAGCCACCAGTCTCGTGGATACGTTACCAGTCGACAGCGTAGAGGAGGCAGTTGCCTGCTTAAAGTTTGTTGTTAGGTTTTTTACTCTGATTTTCATTTGTAAATAGTTAAACATTATTTTAAGCTTTCTCTGTTTATATCTGAACTTTACTGTCACTTACGGGATATCTTCCGTTACCTATTCATTATTATGATCACGCGATCATGGTGCTTGCCACGGCGAGGCGTAGATATATCGGGAGCTCTTAATAATGGATAATCACGGACAGTGTCCCGTAAGTGATAATATTGTAATTAACACTTGAGTTTTGTAAATTATAGTACTTTTTGAGATAAATTAATATTGTGAAAAACATACATTCCAAACAAAATACACCCAACATGAATTTCTCACTTCAATTTAAGTCCATTTTACAGTATCTAACGACAGCACCACGCGAATACTTGAAAGTTATAGGATTGCATACCGGTGAAACGGACAAAATATCGTGTGACCTGGGTACCTGTCCCATGGGAACGTTCGCAGCTGCTTTCAGAATAATAGTTTTCATTTTGATTTAGGAATGAAGGAGAAATATTAAATGTCTGTTAGGTATTTAGTTCAACTTAGTTGTGAGAATAAGTTAAAGAAGGAAGATAAAAGAAGTCATACAAAGAGTGTACCTTAAGTGAAGATAAGTTTATGAATTCTCGTGTAGGTACCTATTTCCGGATTATTGTGAGTTTATAAAAACAATCCTCACATATTTCGTATCTAAGCAAAAACAAAATAAATGCAATTTAATTGATTAGAACTAAATAAAGATATTGTGGCACGTGTTATAATTATGTGCCCCGAGAGAATTATTTTCAAAGCTGTTAAATTGACAAAAAGAGTCAACCACATTTAACTCATCTGCCTTAAAAGCAAGAGAGAACCGTCATCGTCTGGACTGGACACGCTCGTTCCATCACAGACTTCAGATCGCTTTCCATCAGGCGCGATCGATTTCAATTTTGCAATAAAAAAAAAGTTATTTAAAAGGTTCATGTATACTATCAGCAAAATAAAAGTGTCAAATATTTGCAATTTGCTCTGTAGTTAAAAAAGAGCAACTAAATTGATGTCAACTAAAATAAACCATTGCAAAAAATAGACGTAACACGAACGTGATTTCAAATACGTAATGAATTCAACTAACTGTTAAAATGATGCTCCAAAAATTGCCAGTTTTAGTTAGCCTGCGGATAAAATTGGCCTTACTGGGCAATTTTAAACGAATTTTTCCGGGCATGCTTTTACCTATTCGCATTATTTACTACGATGACCTTAAATATAGACAATGAACAAATGATAATGTTCCTAATATCTTTATTATCATCTGTCTAGCCTTTTCCTTACTATGTTCTAATCTACCCGGATGCAACCGACCAGTATTTTAATTATGATCCTAATAATTTGCGACAGAATATAACCTATATGCACCGAGGAGTTTTTCGGTAGCAGCTTTGGACTCTGAATTTGTGCCCAGTTAATGGCAATAAGCTCCCTTATTACATGAAATGCGAAATGTGGGTGTCCCTCCCTTCAGGGATTACAGGCGTGATGTTATATCCCAATACGCGATTTTTACCGAAGCATGCAATCCAAAAAAGGGACCGGGTAAAGCCAAAGTTACGACGGGATTCAACAGGACACCACTTTTGACCACATAAACAACACAGCATAAGGACTAGCAGCATCCCTGACTGTACCTACAATATAAACGTAGAATTTACTATCAACTCACTTCGATGTCATAGTATAAGATACTATTTTACTAGATATTACTGCTTGCCGTCACGTCTACGGGACTCATAAAATATATGAAGTATTACCAACTAGCTCTATTCATGACGTTTGACTTTATGACGCCCCTAATCTTAAAATTTGCTGATATTGCCAATATCTGACTTTATATTTGAAGTTCGCTGTTATTACTTTCCACGGTGGCCATCATATATGTAGTAGCACGTTTTTATTTGACAAATTCGTGAGTTGTAGCGATGCCTCATTAAATAAAGAGCGCTTAATAGAATTTAACAAATTATGTCGTTACGAAGGCTAATTGCGCCATATCTCAAACAGCAGTCGCGCCTACGTTTTTGTTTTATGCCGCTAGGTGGCGGTAGTGTACCTTGGGGTTTGTACACACACACGGCTGGAGTTGAATCGAGACATTGTACGATGCCACCGCATGCTCCACAAATTGTATTTTATTTTCGTGTCTATATCATTCTTTATATCCTAACACTCGAGGCACATGTGTCAGGGCGTGTAGTGAGTATTTTTCGCGTATCCCTTGGACACTCCTCGCAACATCTTGATATTGCTCGCTCGGCTGCTTATAAATCGGTATCTATTTTATTCACTTCGAATAAATTCCTTATCGTTAGCTACTTACGGGGCGATAAGAATCGTACCTTTTGTGGTGTAGTAGAGTGATATTATGTACCTACAATAGTAAACGACATAACAGTCTGACTATTAATAATGTTATGCGGTATCTACAGTTTTATAAAAAACTCTATTAAACTATTTCACGTTATAAATGCTTTTTCTTTCTTTCTGTTTTGGTATTCCTGAATGTTTAAAGGAAAATCGATTGTTGGATCTGCGAAAAATAATTATTGTATCGGTGTAAGCCAAGTTAATCTTATTAAAACAAGGATTAACCTTGCTCAATTTTTCTACTAATTAGACGGGTTTTGTGAGTAAAATGCCTGGAAAACAAATATTTTCTTAGAAAAACAATTTGATATCATGGTAATATTTTATTTGGTTCTCACTGTCTGTATTCTGTATAACAGTCATCTGTATTTATTTTCTAAATTCGCAACACTTGAACATTTACAATGAAAACCACCTAAGTACCTAATTGTTCAAGGGTGATTGTGTTCGTCATTATGTAGCAATTTTAATAATCCCAAAATCGACCCAAAATCCAATCTGCTGTTCTCTACATTTTCACGATTTATGCGAAAAAATGTACCTATGGGCAGCAAAACTTTTTCTTCTCGATTTCAAGTTTGGATGATGAGTACATTGAACCGATAAGAAGTTGGCAAATAAAACTATGGTTATAAACTATGCTATAGTCCATACGACAGTTAGGTCTTACTTTTTTACTTGGTGTATTTTATAAATAAGTATTTTTTCAGAAACTTGTGTAAAAATTTGAAATTTCAAAGCCTTTTTCAGGTTTGTTTGTTGTTATCTTTTTAATATTTTTGCTTGTTAGTCATAAAAAGTAATTTTCCATTGTCAGCAATTTATATTTGTACTACAAAATTATGAACCTCTTGGTAGTTATAATGTTAAACCTAAACCACTACTTCTTCTTCTTTTAGAGTCGATGACTAAACTCTGTCCGAATAGTACGTGGCAACCTGGATAGCTCTATTTTGCTTCATACAAGTCTTGTCTAAAACGACTACTAATTTTTCGCTGTTCGTGTTTGTCTATGTGATCATATTGTTCTTATAAACTATGTAACTTTGATGCAACTATGCCATCATTTAGGCAAATAAAATTACGCCCGAAGGTTCTGTTCATTTTGTACTAAACTAGCATAAAAATACTCAATGGTTTTGGCATGTCTTTCATTTGAAACACGTCCCTGCTTCGCTACATCACGCTTGTAATTCCCGAAGGCTTAGGCAGAGTAGAACCTAATAGTATACCCACATTTCTTCAGTTATGTTTTAAGTTTCATGTAACAGGGGGCGGACTCGAGCCTATTGCCATCAACGGGTACAAACCCAGACTCCGTAGCTGCTGATATTCCTAAAATAACAAGAACATGTTGCCCGACTCAGGAATCGAACCTAGAACTTTATGAATAACGCTTGCGACCATTAGACCAACAAGGGTAAAGTAAAGTTATCATATAAAACCAAATCCAACAAAATAATTCATATTCATTCTTTTACTAACCGAAATTGAAAATTAAAATGTCTGCAGCCGCGATCAACGCATTTGATTATACAGGTAAATTAAATCTCGCTTGTTTTCGAGTACATCGTAAAATAGCAAGGTAAGTAGCCGTCGAACATTTTAATAACATTAAAATGGCCGCTGAAATACTCTGGCGTTGTATTTAATTAAGTCAGTCCCTTTGTTGGGGCCCTTTATGTGGGGTGTATGCCCCAAAGAGTTTTATTGCATGTTATTATTTTCAGACATTGTTCGAAATTGCGAGAAGATGAGACCTCATCTTCTCGCAATTTCGAACAGTAAAGTTTTATTGCTTTTTATGTTAGTGAGATGTTATAAATACACGTAGAGTTCTTTTTATAGTTATGTCAAAAGATTAGAAAATATTGAGTACGTTGATTTCGTGATTTTAATATTTACGTTTATTTTCTCGAAAGTGTATTAAAAACGTTTCTTGATACACGTGGGCATTTGTTGCTCGCCTGTGGCCCGGTCGTAAAATCTGCCTTGAATGCAATAACAAAGTTTCCCCACTTATAACACAATGTTATGTGTTTTAAATTTTAAATTTAAAGTGAAATGGTCGCTTGATCGACCTGTATTTTCCTTCGCACTACGTTATTCCGAAAATTCTAATTCGTTCTTGATAATAATACTCCAATTAAAGTATTCATTCACAAAAGGCCTCAAGGAACCAAGATATAACCGAGTTTATTATTTAGTCTTTGATAAAGGTATAAAGTTTCATTAGGTAGACAAAGAAAAATTCTATTTCGCCTAAAGGGAGAAATACAAAAGAAAGTAGGTAATAACTAACCTTTTAAAACAAAATAGGTTCGTTTCCAAAAACCTTTATTAAGTTTGTAGGTCAACGTCATTTTTGGTGAGGTACAAATTTTAATTAAGACTTGCTTTTTGCGAAATATCCCTGTTACGAAATTATTTAAGGTTGCCTAGTTTACTATGCTTGTTTTAGAATATTTTTTTATGAAAAATGAGCTATTTTTGTGAGTTATTACTGAGTAATTAGATAAAATGAAGATTTTGTTTCGCCACTAACTATTCAAACAACTATACTACACTTCTCCCTCTCACAGTCACAAAGAGTAGGAGATCTTTGTCCCAGCACTGGAAATATTATGGGCAAATTATAAAGTAAACATGGTGGAAAAAAATACTGTTCCATAATATTTTACATGTTACCATATCGGTTAGAAGTTTTATATAAAACAGCGATATTTTTCTTCAATTACCGTTGAACTTCTACTTTTTTTTCAGTTTAGAATTATGTACTACAGCTGCTGCCAGTTAAGATGTCAATAGCGGTCATTGCCCTTTTTCTAATATCTCTTCGTACGAACCAAAATAAATGAACCATGTATCGTTTTTCATTAGAAAAAATGTTGAAGATCCCGATACTTACTGACGATTCAAGACATGGCCAGGCTGATTTTTGGATTTCAAAGTTAAGAACTTTAATAAATGTAGGAGGTCAATGACTGCTATTGACATCTTAACTGGCAGGAACTATAGATACCCTGTATATTATCTTTGAGACTCGAACGTACAATATTACGCAGGTATCCACGTAAATGTAACTAAAGCTAGGGTAAATCATTCAAGTATACAACCTAGGTACATACATACACACAAAATATTTAATCAATGGTTTCCCAATTACAGGACCAACATTTACAAAGGCAACCAATTGAAAACCCGCATACAGGGTGACTTTTCGACGAAATAATGATTGCAGGAGAAATTATCATGGAGTTCGGAAATGGTTTGAAATTATAAATGTGGTTAGTATACTGGAATACTTAGAAAAGCTTCCGCAAAGCTAGTATAAGTAAGATATGTTCCAATTATGATGAAATACTCGCGGATGTGCTAAGGGAGTTCTAGGAAATCAAACGTTTGAAGTCTGCTGTACCTACAAAATTGATTCCATCTCCGTACAAAATTCGTACAAACAGTATACCAGTACGAAATCGGGATGTAGCTCATCACTAACAACACACCACAGTTATTTCACAGAACTTGTGACGGCACGTTGCCACGCCAATTACAAATCGCGCAAGCAGAGTTACCTGAGAGATTAGAATCCTAATAATAATTATAAACGCGAAAGTTTGCAAGTATGTATGTATATTGATGGATGGATGGTTGTTACTCTTTCACGCAAAACTACATACTAACTAAAACTACTCAACGGATTTGGATAAAATCTGGTACACAGATAGTTTATAACCTGGATTAACTTTATAGTTTTTATCCCGATTTTATCTTCCCGTGGGATATTTTTCAAGTTGTAGCGCGCTAAGCCGCTGGCAACACCTATGTATTATTATAATACCTGCCTCAGTCTGGTAGCTTGTGGCCTAATAATACCAGGCATTCGGGTATCTGATCTCTCTATGTTGTTCCGTGCTTCCAACATACTTAGTTTCCTCTGTGCCTCAGAAATCACGTTAAGCCCGTTAGTTCTCAAAATCTGTAAATACTAGTCGTAAATAGAACCCATGGCTGAACATTGACCCCTAAAATGCAGGTCCAGGCCTAGTTTGGGGGTTAGGATCTCATTTGTGACAATAATACTTGTGTGCTCCCTTATTGTGACTGTGCTTGTAATTTGTATTTTTTAAGTGTCAATTTACATTTTTTTTTTAGTTTGTTGGTAGATCTTTGACAGTCGTTACAGGTAGTCAGTGGCCCACAAGTCTGGCAACCAGTCTTACCAAGAGTTCGTATAACCCAGTACTAACTGAGTTGTGGAAGACAGGCAGTCACTCCATTCATGATTCTGGTATTCAGTTGCATCCGGTTTGACTGGAAGACGACGCGACCCACTGTTGGGAAAAGACTAGACAGAATTGATGATGATGGACAATCTATTAAAAACTAAATGTGGCACTCGGAGACTGCCGCGGTAAAGCTATTGCATAGCATTTTTTATCAACAGCAAATAATTAATTATTTAATTTGACAACCTCAGTTGACAACCTTGTTATTTTCCGTAACCATAGCAACCTGGTTGAATACTGAATCTTGAATATTTTCATTAGGGAATTTCTGTATTCGCTCTCCACGCTCAAGGCCCGCGATAGAAGCTATGCAATAGCTTAAAACCACGAGGCCATACCTAACCAGTGACCAGAGACAGAACACTCGTCTGGTTGATGGACCTCCCTTCTTAATTGGGATTCATCTTTCTATTCTCATACCACTTCAAGTCGTTAAAATAGTCGTTCTTCTCCCGTCAACAAAAAAAAACAGCCTGTATAGACAAGTCAATCATGGTCTCCGAGATACTCAGAGTAATGGTTCTCTTAATACAGTACAAGAAGACCCCGATTGAGACGGAATGCAATTATATCGGGGCCCGGGGCCCCTGCCTAAATATTTGGAAATCAAACGCGGTTATCTTTAACTCCTTAAGTGTAATAGGGATCAATATGTTTGGGGAAATCGCTCTCAGGTGGCCTTCCTACTTTTAAGTAAAAAAGCTTTTGGCGGATTGGTGTATTTAGATGGTTCGTGGTTTATTCACGGTAGGTATGTGTTTTTTGCTGAGCACTTAGAAGATTTACGTAGATTTTGTACAAATGTTTTATGAAGCAACTGATTTATCATCCCAACAATAAGCCGATGGAGGTTCCATCTGCTTTCTTTATTTTCGTGTTGGTCGGACATGATGGAAATCTCAAAATAAAACGATGGTTGTGCCTGTAATCAATCTAACTATAATTACAAAATAATAAAACATATTAAAAGATTAAGATCAAATTAAATAACTACATGGAATATAGGAATGTTATTTGCAATGTGATCCCGACCGAGCATTAGCTCCGTCCGCCATGGAAGTCCCCGTTGACTCGGGCTACTCCAAATGAACTTTTTTCTGTCATCTGTATACTCGTCTGTCATCTTGTAGTTGGTATCTGCGGCAAAACCAAACACACTCAAGCAACACGAAGAAGGTCGAATTAAACGACAATAATTACTTTTTTTTTAAAAAAAAAAACGTTGCCCCGCACTAGGAATTTCTCCTGTATCGTGGGTGCGTTAAAACATATAAACATTAAAACATTTAAACATATAAACTCACATACACAAATACCCAGACCCGAAACAACTATCTGCAGGTCATACAAATACTTGTTCCGTGCGGGGATCGAAGCCGCGACACGTAGCGCAGCAGTCCAATCGCTTAGCCACTGCGCCCACCGTGCCGTCAAACTTGATTATAGTATATCTTCAGAAACTGCGCTTTGTGAGCAATATAGGTATATTATGTTGTTTTATTTATTTTGTTACGATTACAGTTACGTCTGAGATTCTAAACATTAGCAATTTTGTATGATAAAAATGTTTAATTCAAAAACTTGATTCAATAACACCACGAAACTAAATTATTATCACAGCGACCGTGTTTCATAAAATTATAGACAATATAACAGCCGTGTAGATGCAACACCCCCGTGTGCTTGACAACTCACACGGAACAATTTAATTGTGTGGCAGTCAAGCACGACAAAAAAAACTGTGCGAAATAAAAAACTCTTCAAAAGTTAAAGGGAAAATGTTTTAGTTTCCGATGAAAATATTCCCAAAAGACAGAATATTTATTCTACAGTAGGACTTGTCCCTAATTGTGTATCTTACACTGGAATTGTTCCAATTGTTTGTCTTGTAAAGGATTGTCAAATTTGAATAATCAGTCTGAATCCTTTTCGAGCTTCGAGAGTTTCTGGCGGACTTTTGCTTACTTTTCTTGCTTAAAAGTTTTTCAGATAAAGCCATAATGATTGTCTAGAATTCTAGATTAGCTGATACCGGATTTCTTTGTTAAATAAAAGGTTGTTTGTAATAGGAAACTTTTGATGAGTCTGCTGCTAAGCGGGTGCTTGGGAAGCGTTTTGTGTTAATGATTTAAGTAGTAAATGGGCTTTATATATATCTAATTTTTGAACTGATTTTTTTTAAATGAAACTGTGGAGGTACTTTAATCGCTTTACATTTTTTGTACATATTATTCGCCCGCGTGGATGTCAGTCAAATTATATACTTAAACCTTTCTCGAAATTCACGCTATCCATTGGAGAAAACCGCATGAAAATCGGTGCAGTAGTTTTTGAGTTTATCACGAACAGACAGACATAAAGACGCGGCGGAGGACTTTGTGTTATAATAAAACTAGTTGATGCCCGCGGCTTCACCCGCGTGGATGTCGTTCAAATTATATACTATAACCTTCCTCTTGAATCACTCTATCTATTAAAAAAAACCGCATCAAAATCCGTTGCGTAGTTTTAAAGATTTAAGCATACAGACAAACAGACAAAAATAGCGACTTTGTTTTATACTATGTAAGAATATGTAGTGATACTGAAAACGTGAGTTCTAGACGTTTTTACGCCATGTCTGCATAAACATTTGAGCATCGAGAGGTCACAACACACCTCTCCGTGCTAACCATAACATTGACGTTCTTATAACAATTAGCTCTATGAGAAGTGACTTCAAAAATGTTTTCAATATTGCACTACAATCCAAAACTAACAACACATCAAAATTAATAAAACACTCTTACCTGAGTTCAACATAGGTACAAACTGCCCAATTTTCCAAGCATGTCAACTTTTCATTTTTAGGGGAGAACCTATTAAGGCCGTTTATTCCTTATCTCCATGGGCTGGATGGATCGCGCCATTATGAACCAATAATAGCGTCCACATCCGTTGCAGATGGTAACGTGGGCATACTGGGCATAGGCAACGGGTATAGTGAACCATGGCCCGGTAATTATACCCTCATTGTCCGCCTCTCTGTGTGTGTGTGTCCATCAACTAGATTTACCGTCACTTGCGGTGCTGAAACACTGCACGGATATTGAACAATTTCCTTGGGTGAACGTAATTGCTTTAATTTCTAGCGTACCTACAGGTCCATTATAAGTATACCACGGCTAATACACTTCTGATTCGAATGCAATCGGTTCGATTCGAACCCCTTGATTGGATTGCGTTTCCTGCCATTCTTAACTGTAGTTAAAGCATATGAGTTTTTTTTTTCTGAATTGCTCTGCAAGCAGCAATCATGTAGATTGACTATTTCTTCTCCAAGTCACATTTTCGTCAAACGAAATTCTGCGACATTCGGCGAAAATTTTATTTCGAGCCCGATTCTTGTGAGAAATATATGTATTTTGTCCTACATTGAAGATTCACACAGATTTTCTGTCTTATTTGGCTTTACAATAAAAGGAAGGAAGCCAAACTTCCCAGGAAATGTTTTCATTGAGTATTCATTAAATTATTTATGAGTACAGAGAGACCTACAATCACAGCACAATTTTTCATGAATTTGAAAAAAATATTTTTTATATTTTACTCAATACAGATATTGCGGGTCTGTCTCCACCGGCGTGGTTCTGTTTTCCAGTAGCTTGTTAATTAAGCTGATATGTTAACACACGAGACCCATACCAATTACATAATGTATTATGTATGTACACGAGTATTGCATGTACTGGATCTACTACTAATCTCTGATAAGTCTAAACGCTGACATTAATATTCAATTAGGTACGAACTGAAAATCTAATTGATTAATTAATCAATTATGAACGAAATGGTAATCTGGTTAACGTATAATTGGTACCTATAAATAAAGTGTACAGTGATGGATCATTTTGTGGTAGAAGTTTTAGTTTAATTAGCTTTTGGGACTTTTGAATCGGTTTTATTGTACACGTGTATATACCAGGTGTAAGCCTGATAGGGTGAATTCAGTATATCATACTAAGATGGCCGGTACAAGAAATATTTGAGGAACATTATGGGATTTCAATAAAAAAAAAAATATTACCTCATACACAGTATAACGTATCTCGCCATCGAAAGCTCCATTTCCAATTACTTTTAGGTTTAAACTCCAAAGAAATACATTTCCATTCCACACAACTTCCAATCCTACGATTTAGAAATTAGCAATGCATATACCGGATAATGATAGCAAGCCGTTGCCATCAGAATTGATGGAGACCGAGGCAGGTTACATACTCTGAGGTTGGGCGAGGTGCCAAATAGAGGTCCCGGAGTCTAGTCTAGAAACTTATTACTTAGGCACTATGTACGGGAAGCCTGTCTTATTAAATTAAATGCATTATTACGATGTGGGTGAAATATTGTATGGGTACGGAATGAGGTTTAGAGGTTGGACTGCAGTGGAAACTATGGAGCATCCAAAAAGGTGCGAAAATAGAAGAGAAAATTAACTGTTCTAGAAAAAAATGTGAATATAATATTTTTTTTTTAAATTTCTCAAGACTTTTCACCAAGTTTTCAATTACGTTAGGACACAATACTTAAAAAAACTTAATATACATATTTATAAACATACAAATGAATATTACTTTTTTTTCTATTTGAAAATTTAAATTATTAAAAAGCCTATTTGGCGCAGCCGCGAGACACAATATTATTATTTTTCTGTTTAGTTTTTAGTTTAATTTTTATATTTTTTGTTGTGTGAACTTGTGGCGTGTGTCAAATAAATTTATTTTCTTTCTTTCTTTCTTATAAGTGAAAACCAGTCTCGGATAAGATTTGAAATAATTTATTACTGACATTATTTTATTTTTTAATACATGAGAAGCTTAAATAGTTTTGTTGAATAGACTTTATCTTTTAAGTTTTCATATTATAAAATAAAATCATAGAGTGTATTATTTTACATCATACGAAAGCATTTACGAGGTGACTATGTGAAACGTTTAACATTTTTCCTAAGTTACTTTTAAGGGCTAAATAAACTGTTTTCAATCCGTTTTGCGTCGTAATATACAAAGGTGACTCAGCAAAAATAATTATAGATAAGTTTTGCATAATAATTTGATAAATGTTTTATTTAAATTGGGAGTACATGTCCCTTCTAAAGAAATTGACCTACAAGACATGTTTAACATATAGGTATTATCCATTTCTATGGCATGTTGTTGACACACTCCATGTTCAAGTTGGTGGCTGGCGATCCAATTTGACTAGATGGGGATCGACCCATCCCGAATACAATGCAAGTGTGGAGCCCTAACACAGGATAATTATGCCACACCTCTCTTGCCCGTCGTGCACTACTAACTGCACGCTTCAGGACTTGAATGAAGCAAACGAGAGAGCTGTCCAGGTTGCTAACGTACTGATTGAACAAAATTTGAGTCAGCATTATGGATGTTTACCGAATAAAAAATATATGATTCTGGTTGGTCAGTCTGTTAGATTATCAAAAAATATTGGCTACGTGTAAGATCATGAGTGGGGGCTTTTGACGTCACTTTCTGGTGAAAAATGTACCAAACCACACGACTTTTCGAAGCACTGTATCGTCTTCATTTTTTGTTTACGTGGAATAAAAAAAAATATGTCTCCAATATTTTTTGGATATCTATCTGACGGACTAATTAGATTTTTTTGTCAACTATATACCCTATTCGAGATGAAAAATAATGACGAGTTCTATAAAATGTTACCTACCTATCTAGCGAAACCCAAGAATTGATGGTTTTTCATTTCCGCCTAAACGCACAACCCCTTTCTACCCAACAGTCGGTTAAAACAAATGCTCCTACAACAAATAAACAGAGTCGTTCTGTAGACGTTGATTCTAAACCTAATGCTATATTGGACCGATTCGGCGGGATTGAGATTTATAACCCGCGCCTTTCAAACTAATGAAGTTCTATTGGTTCTATCGTATTTTCACTGAGTTTAGTTCACAATAAATAACCTTTTTACTTCGCTTTTATTTAGTTTCTGTATTAGAGTTGGCAGTGATGTTATTAAATATGTAAAAGTTGTGTTTTGTTGTTGCATGTTGTGTTGTATTGTGTTATGAGGAGTAAGAACGTGAGGAGCTCGTGACCAAAAATAACAGTCACTCGATCTGCAGATTATATACCAAAATGGTGCGTATAACCTGCAGAAGTTGTAAATTTTCGCTAAAATCACACGCGGATTGAGCCTAGATTATTAGAGCAATCTAGGCTATATATAATAGCTGATTCTGTCATAACAAGTTGAAGGCAAAAACAAACGCAATCGGGAAGAAAGGCACAGGAGATCGTCCAATTTATTAACTGCACCACATACCTTGACCAGCGATCCCAGGCGCGCGCAGGCGACGGCCACGTGTCCGCTTTCGGGATGTACAGCTCACAGGTCTTTTCTGGATACACTAGACTGGCCAGCAGTACACAACACACTAACATAGGTCTGGGGTAGGCTGATAACGGTTACTCAGGTTGGTCGTGGAAGGGTGATATATTTTAATTATTATCATTTCAGCTGGGTTGAAATGGAACTGGGCTGGTCACATCTGCCGCATGTCGGAGGAGCAATGGGCAAAAATTACCACTCAGTGGACACCAACCAGCAGGAAACGACAACACAGGCCCAGAAGGAGATGGCGGGATGAGCTGGATTCCTTCTCAAAGGATTGGCCTATCATCGCACTAGATCGCGAAAAGTGGAAGTAGGGAAGTGGAAGAAGTAGTGGAAGTGCAGTGGGACAGTACAGGCTAATAATAATAATCATTTCATCTCGACCCAAAATGGTGCTTTATCCACTTTACCATTCCACTCGTCGATATAATGTTTATAATGGACTCTACACACCAAAACCAGACAACGACGTTAGTCTTTTTTTTTTGGTGGGTGGTAAATCATCAAATGACTCATTCCGCTCTGGGCGGATCAGAAGGGAGTCTCAGACTTCTACTGACTAAAAACCACCCATGTTCCTTCTTAGTTCTTTATGTCCGGGGCCGCGGTATCTCTTTCAACCCGCAGCCCCGGCTGTTACTAGTTAGTTTCAATATCCCGTCCGTCTTACCAACCTAATGTGAGCAAGACAATAGAATTTCGAGAAAAGGATGGTACGGCCGTGCCGCTTTATTTCTCGACTTGGCGGGGGCACTGCCGTACCCCAGATTCTCGATAGAAAATATAGCCTTAAAACTTCAAAACTAATTAATTCTAAACAAAGAATATTACTTAACAACTTATTTGACGAACAGAAGAACTTTTAAGACAGAAACGAATAATCATTATTCAAATTAATATTTCAACAGGAATCGTGCGAAAAGGTCGCGAACTTTGCTTTGAAGTTTCCAAAACAGTACTTCTTCGAAGGTCTGAAGTAGATTAAGATTTGTGTATTCCACCATCTGTGACCACTACTTTTGGGTGCTATGTTATAGAATTGTAAGGGTAAGTAATTAAACTTGGGAACCAGCTAGATCAATAAAGTATTTCAATAGAAATCGAAAGTAATTGTCGTCGGGAGGCAATTTATTAAAACAGTTCTTGTTTTTTTGTGGTTTCGTATTTTGTAGGCTGTCTTTCAAGGTTGGTAATTAATCAATTACTTATAAAACATCTCTTTTGCGACGTTTAATAGGTTCGTCATAGCAACTTGTCATGAAAATAATTAAATTCCTTTTTACAGTTACTTTATTCAAATAATGTATCTCAGCCATTTGTATTGTCCGTAGTTCCTACCCCGTTGATCTTGTAGTTTTAAGTGCAATTGCTGTCCTGGGTTCGATTACCAGGTCTGCCAAAAAGTGCAATTTTGTTTTTCCTTTACAAATTGTTCAGTAGTAGCCCGGAGTTTGAAAGTTGGCGGTTGGCTATTGGTCCTGCACCTGATCTCTCTCCTGTCGTGTAGGATTGCGTCCTACCGGACCATGGAAGTAAAATAACCGAGAGTACACCTGTGCCTGCACACATACCTACTTGTGCACTATAATATCTCCCGCGCAGATGGCTAACCACCGCTAAGATTGGGTTCTGTTTTCTATTAATAATATATCTCCATGAAATGTCTTCCAACATTGTACTACTCTAAAAAACCCAACCCAAATCCAATAATTTTCTAAAGACAAAAGCCGTTCTAAAAATCCGTACCACCAAGTTTTAGCATCAATCAAAACACTCCTTAATGACTAACTTTGCTATTAACGGCGGTTGTTTGCCCCATATAGATGAACGTGCAGGGTCCCTCCCATAAGTCTATTACCAAAGCTTTGCCCGCAAACCCGCCATTTCACGCCGTATTCGATTGGCCTAATTGATCTCCACTTAGGAAACTAAGTCCCTAGCGATTACGGAACTCCGGTCTAATAGTGATTTAAATGCGTGTTTAGGATTAGGTACATATGGAAGTTTTTATATTCTATTTGATAGCATCTACTCTTAAAGGTTTTATTATATACATTCTTAATAAGGGTGGAAATATGAACTGATAAGGACTCAGTCATTTTTGGAAAATCAAGTTGCCTTTTTTCGCTACCTACAAAATCATATTCATGGAAACATTTGTTTTCATTTATAGTCAGGCAACTTTTACTCATAGACCGTTCAGACTAACATAATTATAATAAAATACACTTTGTAAAGTTTTAAATGTATTGTAAAACAATACCTCGCTACAATAAAGGATACAAATTAAACTATGTTGTGCAACTTTGTACCAATACAAGTTAATTACATGTTTCAGCGTAAATCTTACAAGTAAAACAGAATAATAATTTTATTCTCTCCTTCTATGTAGTTTTACAAGCAAGTTGAAATGCAATAAAATCGCAACGAACTAATTGTTTGTCTTCCCGTTCAACAGTGAGTCTGTCGTGGAAATTAATTACTACCGTCCATAGTCGACAAGTTACTTTAGCATAATATTCTTTATTATTTCCGTTTTCAACCCTTCATGATTGCGCTTATTCTAGTTTTATTCTTTCATATCAATATAAAAATAATGTAGTTAGGTAACGCTCGTCATCATTATCTGCTTAAAGATTTCCTAACTTTATTGGAGTCCGCTACCAGTCTTATCATATGCAACTGAATATGTACCAGTATTTACATGGAACGATTGCAAATCTGACCTCTACAACCCAGTCAGTAGTGTAATACGGTACCCTTTGGTAAGATTAGAAATGTACTAAAAGTGTCTAAAATACAAAAATTAACAAATCTCTAAAACAGTATTGATTAAAAAAGTAATTAAATATACCGAAAATGTGAAAATTAATCCTTGTAAACACTTGTAAATGGCTGTTTCAAAAAGCAAGTAAACCGTAACAAAATCTCAGTAATAACAGGAAAACCAAAACCTGCGTTTCTATAAATAATTCCCACAAAAAATCCCAAAGCTATAATTTGATTCCGTTTAAAAGGATTCTCTCTTATAAGGGTAAATTTATTTCCCATAATGCTTCGGGTTTCCATCATTCACTAGTATTTACATAGTAGGCCACTTGGCAATCCTTAGATCATTCAGTCCCGGATATTGGTACTAGTGGATTGCGGGCTGAGCATTCGATGTTCCAAGCTAATTGAATGGAGCATTCGATTTTATATGAACCCACTTCATGACGTACGGACCAATGAAGTGGAAGCCGACTGAGTATTCAATAAAAAATCTTTTTCTCGTTACGTTTTGATAGACTTTGAATTTAGTTGAGCTGATTAGTTCTTAAAATAATCTTGATGTCGTGGTAGGTAATATAAGTAATGAGAATTTGGTAATGGAGTCCCCGAATAAGATCACAGGACGATCATGAAAGTATACATTTCTAGATCTAATGACGCATTTCTTGGGTTTCACCTTAAATTTTATCAAGAAATTCGAATGTCTAGTAAACGACGTAAAAAAAATGTATAAAAGTGATTGACGTCGATCTTCGCAATAAACGCTCACACGTTATAAGTTTCAAAGGCTGAAATAAAACTAAAGGAAATGTTATTAATAACAAATCTAATGACAGCCGGTGACAGGCTGCACCCGCTGTTACTACGGATATGAGCTGCCGGTGCAATGCGGATGCATCCAGTAATTATGATCGTCGACGTTCCAATAAGCTAGAAGCTTCCCTATGATAAACCAGCTTGTTGTTATTGCAAATACGACTGTATTGACAGATGCAGTGAACAATATTGATGAAAATCGTATTTTATGTGGCAATATGGTAAATGGGTGATGCTGATTGAACTGACGGCGATAGTGGTGTTGGTGTATCATCAAAATGATACGAAATTGGTGGGTGCATTTATTTTAATCACAAATCCCATCATGGTTCAAGTAATATGGATAAAATGTGCGTGCTTCTTGAACCGTATAGACGTAGGGTCTGGAAATGATATACCTTAGATCATTGAAGGCACTATTAGGACATGTTACGTTACTGAATAAGAAATTGTTACCGTTGCATACGCTCTCAACAGCACCATAACAAAACCTCTAATTTTGTACAGCTATCACATATTAAAACGAATTTAAATTCTTCTTACCTGAGAACGCAGCGCAATGAAAAATCGAGCATTCCACAAAATAAGATGAGCAAGATTATTTATGTAGATATCAACGTTTTGCTGTGGCTCAATTTACTAAGAGAAATTGAAATTTAAGACGGTCCACCATTTTCAAGTGGAGAAATTCCTTACAGAAAGTACGTAGAAAATGGTAATCTGTTTAACCGAAGTATTAATTTCAATGGCCGAGTCCGTGGTGGCTTTGAATTCGTTTCTTCAGAATTTGCAAAATCGTTCGTAATACGAATTCGATTAGTTTGAATAAAATCTGCGAATCAATTCCTAGTCGGAGTCTTCGGGTCGAGGTGTAATGTATTCCGAAAGTTTATGGTCTTCCATTTTCAAGTTTACTTTTCTTATACTACGATCGGATTGAGTTCCTTCAACTGTACTTTTTCTTTGTTTAAGGTGCTTAGTTCTGCATACAACTACCACGATTTAAAATTTATTTACCAAGAGTGAATCTCCGTAGAATTGAAAATTCCACAAAACCAAATTATGAATTGCTTAACAAGTGTGACAAGTTTCATACAAAGCTTTTCTAAACTCAGTTACAATCACTCCTAACATTTTATTCCCTTTGTAGACAGAAATATAATTTAATTTAGCTCTCGCGTTCAACGTAGATTACTCGTAAAGCGAATATCAGCAACCATTTGTTACAAAGTTGGCGGCTAGCAAACAATTAGGCGGAGTTACGCTGAGGGCTCACGGGTCGGATCTGTTTGCACTAAGTACATGTTTGTTGACTATAAACATTCCTCACCGGATATTAGCCCTTGTCCGAACGTGTGGAAGAATGTGCTCGATTCAATGTCTATTAGTTCTTTGACACACTTCTGCGAGGTTCAGTTGGATCAAATACGGGTTGTCAACGTTTGAGCAAACTGTTTTAATAGTCTGCAGCAAACTGGCTGTAATAACAGTCTTATAAATGTTTGTTTGTATGGGATAACATGGTGCTCAATCAAGCTAATGTTATGCATTAATGCACAAAAATATTCTTAATTGTTATCCAATAAACTTATGTAACTCCCTGTTGCTCGCGTGGAAATTTTGAAGAGTCAAAAATATATCGGTGTCAGATTCACGTTTAAAAGGATATACAAAACACAAATTAATATTAATTACATTATATTCGGACACTTCCCTTGATCGCCCCAATTCATAATTATGTTTTTAATTCTTTTACACCCTCATTAAAGCAGAGTCCTAAACACAGGAAAGGTTTAATCTTCATTAGCCAAGTGTCAGAAGTATATTACGTTTTAACTGGACATTGTCACAAAATGTTACATGATCTCTTTCCAGGAAAAAGATATGAGACATTTTATTATTTCATTTGGTACAGATTTATGTGACAAAGTCGCAAGAATATATTCACGTCAGATATTGACATTTCCTTCAATAAGAAACCTATCAAACGTCGAAGGATCACAACTTATTACGGTAACAAATGAACCGATAACAGTACAGTCTTATATGTTTCTTTACAAAGACGTCAATTTTAACTAGAGCTTTGTAGATGGTGACGATTTTCCTTTGTAGTCTGTAAGTCTTGATATAAAGGAGGGTGGGGGAGACTTAGTTATGTTGGCCGCTGTACATTATATCGTAAGAGAATTCATATAAGCTACGGGCGCCTTCCGCCGCGACGTTCGTTGTTATGGTGAGGAAATGGACCCCAGTCTCGAACGGAAAAGTGCGAATGCCGTGCTTCCTCGTGGTTGTGTAAACAACGAGCAGACAAATGATCATTACGATTATGACGGGTATTTTTATATCGCCTTTATGTTATTACCCCATTTCCAAACCCGTTTTCTGTGCCAAGTATTGGGAAGAAAAAGTTTGTGTGCAACTCTCATTCAAAACCGATTTGGCTCAAGTTACCTAGGATCAGGCGATTTTCAATATTCATCACGTTTGTGGTGAAAACTTATTTTGGGAAATGCTGACTATACATCAAGATGTAGGTTCGCGTTAATTTTTATGAATTAGTTTCTCCATTAGCTCAAGATTACAAAGTTGAAGTGATGGCGAAGCTTTATACGCTATAATTAGCTATAGCTTGTAGCAGAGTGATAGCCTAGTCACCTAGGACCATACATAGTACATAGGTCCCGTCGGGGCCGCGGATTTTAGAACGAGATGACGTGGCCTCGGCGCAAGGGCAAAGAAGGAACATGGGTTCGGTTTTTAGTCAGTAGAAGTCTGACACTCCCCTTTGCTCTGCCCAAGAGCGGAGAGGGTCATTTGATGCCCACCCACCAACAAAACAAAAAAGGTCATACATAGGTCTCCACTTCGAACCAAAGACCTCTGATTTTTCGGATTCATGTGCAGCGCGTTGTATAATTATCACTTGCATCGCTGAAGGAAAACGTTGTGAGTTCACTGAGCATGTTCGAGAGATATTTCTTGATGGCTTGTAAAGCCAAATCAGAGTCGGCATGAAAACTCTGACACCAACTACACCATAAAGAAGAAGAAGCTAATAGCTAGCCAGTCGCTACAGTAAAATACTTGTGGAACTAAATGTTCTACTGACCGCGGACTTTTTGTCTCTTCGGCTTGTGTATTAAGGGTGGCGTTGAAAAAGTGATCGTGCATTTGTCTGTTTGTGCAATATCATCACGTTGTTTACACGGGGGAAACAGTCAGCGGTAAATGTGTTTGTTCTTGGAAACGCGATAAAATGTTTTGTAATTTTGCTGTCTTTCGACTTCTTGTTTTACGAGCGATTCCGAATTTTGCTAACTCAAGTTTTATAGACACGCTGAGTGCTGTCAAAGAATTGTTCGTTTTGTTATTCGATTTCGTTTTATATTTTTCCGGATTTTTAAGTTTTGGCAATATACTTTTATTTAAGGACGTAATCTTTAGTGCGTTTCAAGTTGATTTTATGTCATGAACTAAAAAGTTTTTATTTGTATTTTAAAGACGGATAGTTAGTGTAAAATTCCTACATAAATGAGATAGACGAAGAGGTCTTGCGAAATAAATGAAAACGAAATGTTTTCTCAATTTTAGTTTTATCTCCAAGCCAAATAATATTCCAAATCGGAATTTGCTTTTTGTGTCATATATAAAACTTGTTAGACGACATTTCTTAAACAAAGAAAGGAGAATGACCACGACAATATGAACCACGGTACAGAGTTGCGTCAATTCCAAAGTTGTTTTAGATGGTTTATAAATTAACCAAATAACCATCTACAATTGCCATTTTGGAATCAAAACCCGCATTTCCAAGTTTTTTTAGAAAACGTAACTTAACCTCAAAATAGAAATATCCGTCGTTTAAAGAGGTAAGTTTATAGGTCGTAGTTTGGAGAGCAGATTAATTAGCATATCTGATGGGATAGAGACTTAAATACATCAGTACCTTGCCTTTATATTTCCTGTTCCCCAACACAAAAAAACTGTAATATTTAAATCGCAATGAGCAAACTTAGCATGCACCACGCGCAATTGACATTGGACTTTTTGACAATGACAATTCAATTTGAGACACCAACACCAATGTTGCCACTTTAGATTTTAAATGAAAATCGATTACTCGAATAACTACATTTGACACATAATTATTTCAAATGACTGATTTAGTTCTATAATCATTAATTTTTTTAAGGTTCGATTTATATCAAACCGAAGCAAGATAATTAAAAAAAAATCAATGCAATCATTCTTAAGTATCGTTAGCCAACAAAGTGAAATTGCTTTATAAAGTTTTGAAAGCAAAATAATACGACTACTGTGTGTGTGACATACTAATTATTTCACACCACAGTAGTATCATCTCGCTTTATTATTTATATAAACCCCGCGATTTACCTTTCCAATGACTTTACATTTATATTAATTTGTAATCGTATACAAAAAAAAATCGATTAGAGTTGTCAATATATTTACTTATTTTGATTATGGCAACACTTTAACGTAAGAATAGCCGGCAGTAGGCAGGTAATTCATTTTATCAAAACAATTTCATAACTTATTATGTTTACAAAATAAACCCATAAACAAAATTGGCATTCTAATTGCAGAATGAGTTCAAAAATAAAGAAAATAATTGTAATATAATTTTTATCTTGATGCATGAGAAAAACCAGTACCGTTAATGGTCATGATCCTTTCATCTTGGTAGAATATTGTGCACCAAGAGACTAGAATTTTCACTTTTGTCAACCTTTTCAAGTGAATGTCTCGAAAAGTATTTTCGGAAGTCGTAGTTGTAGAATACAGTACGAGAATGCTTAAATTTATATCATTGCAAGTGTAAGATTTACGGTGAACGCTCCGTGCGTGGGGGTTTTCTAAAACGTAGTAGATCTTCCTTATTTATGTTTACAGCTTATACCGGCCGCTTCCATTTCGTATATAGTTTGAATCCGTTTATCGGATTTCGAACACGTTTCGGTTGAATCCCATATCGGTGGACTTGATATATAAGCGTGGCCGGGTACCCTTATAAAATTACCGCTGTGGAAAGAATCGGTACGAATGAGGATACAATAAAAATATTCAAATGGCCGAGATCGTTCTCTCATATGAATATAGAAAGACGCTTATTTATTCGAGAAAAAAATGTCTATTCATCTACTAGATTTTGACTATATATTGCCTCTTGAGAGAAAATTGAAGTTGTAGATAGAAAAAAGAATGGTGGAGTCTATGATGTGCTATGACTACAAAGTACAAATTTGTGTGGTCTACTGACAATGACGAACGCTTGCGTGCCTAACAATACAGGTGTGGCAATTCATACCGTATTATCTTTTCGTACGTTTTTATCTTAGCAAACATAGATAACCTAGCTAATGCTTATCTGGCATGATAAGTTCGCAGTTACGATTCGATCGAGACAGTGTATGGTCAACACTGTTTTAGTGTTTCTATATAAATTTGTTTGTGGTGCTTTGTGCGTTTGAAGTGCTATGGCCGGAGCTGGTAGGGGTGAGGGCAAAGGCCCAGTGGTGGGGAAACTGGAGTCCCAGATCTATTGTATCAAGTACACATTGTTTTGCTTCAACGTCGTTTTGTGGGTGAGTATTGCGCAAATTCTAAATGTTGTTTAAATCTCTGTTTGATTTTTAGACAGGAGCTTGGAAAATACTTTAGGTATCGATTTGCGAATACAGTAACAGTGTAATTAGGTTCTTTTATTTCATGTCGCGTTTGTTTAGTGAGTGAGCGCGCTTTACTCGTATGACTCACTATGAAATACCGAGAATTTAATACGAGAACCTATTGTGAAATACTTGTTTGTGAACTAAACGAAGCCTGAACTAAATGTAATTAGAACAAAATGTACCGTAAATTCGAGATACAAAGTTCTACTTTCGGTTATCATTCAATTATGTATTGCCTGCGATGGCCAGTGATTAACACGCGAGCCACTTGCTCAGTATTGCCAGTTTGTGACATTTTTCATGCACCGTTTACTTACCAGTAAACAGGGTTTTATGACTCATAATATATACATATTATGGGACTAAGCACGATAAGTTTTAATTATGAGCATGGCCGTTTGTTTTTTATAATTTATGAAGGAGCAATGTTATAATGGTTAGTTGGTAAACTACACAATATTCATAATTATACCTGCACTGTTTTTGTAGTACCATCACTTTTGCTATAATTTGAGAATTAATTAAAGATATAATTGACCTTTAAAACAAGATTGATCTAAAGGCAACATATTAGTTATTCGTTCTGTTTCAAGTATAATATGTGTAACCTTCCTTAAACACAAATATTATCGTTTTTAGTCTTATTTTTTTTACATTGACTGTATTTTGGATATCAGTGATAAACTATCGATTGTTATCTTGATCCATAGACATACGAGTACACTTTCTGTTTCTAATTTTATTACATTAACGACGTATTTCACGACACAACCACTACTTACCGAAGAAATTGAAACAGAATTTGTTTGAAATTATCTGCCAAGTATGTTAACGGGAACTTAATTGTATGTGGTGAAACAGGCTATTAGTATCTCAACAACAAAATAGATGAAGGTTGTATAACAATGGTTTTAACACAGACTAGTGACCCAAAAACTCCCGCCATAATGTCCTTCTAAGAGGCACATAAAAGGTTGTATTTTCATCACTAGTGTCCTTGGTAAGATGACGAGTAGGTACTAATAATCTCTAGTTAAAAAGACAAATTCTTGATGGGAATAATTAAGTTCTTAAACCAATAAATAAGGATATTGAGGTTTATTTTTATACAATAATTAATTACTTACAGATAAATAATTATATAATCATTGAATGAAAGGTTTCATTATAATTTACGATTACCACAAAATAAGTTTCCAGATAATGTTATTAACTGAGTTCTTGGAACTTTATTTAATTACCTATTATTGGCAATCAACTGAAATAAACCGAAATAATGAGAAATTCACGTAATATTTCAATAATCACTTCATCATTCTAATATAAGTTGTACATATTCTACAAAAAACAACTGTTCCAAAGTCCTCGAAATGTGCAAACAGTTACCGTGAGAATGGCGCTTAGATTTTCGAATTTTCGTGTTCTATGCTCCAAATTTTTAATTCATGATATTGATTACAACGCGATATCAGCACCTAACCTAAAATAAAGGGCCTGTACAAAGAATGCGTTATCACAACCTGATAAGCGGCCTGTCCTGTTTTCCAAGTACGCGTATAGATGCAGTCATACATTATGATTCATTAGTTCATAAATATTTTGTATGTGACTGATGTTTTTGTATGATATTGCTTCCGTTTAGTTCCTGGTTTTATCTTGAGAAGAGGATGATTAGTTTTAGTTTCCGCTAATTTTAGACGGATATCTTTTATTTTAATGTTTTAGTGACGTATTGTTCTAGATTGCAATGTTAAACCCATGTGTCTTTTCCAGTTGATACGAGTATACTTGCACCGCGATGAAATTACTTTTACTGCTACAACATACAATCATCATTTCAGCCCGGAATATCCACTGTTGGGTACCTATATCCCTCCCCTTTTTTTCTGCCACTCCTTTCTAATCTGTGCGTCCCTCATTTATCCGTTTCCTGCGCTGTCATTGTCAAATCATTGCACATTATTTTAGGAAGTCAATTGAAATGCTTAGTACCAGGAATAGGTTGATAATTCATTGTTTTTTGTTCCTAGTGTTGATAATTCATTGTTTTTTTTTTTGGAGTGTGGGAAATTTTCAAAGGATTCCTCCCGCTCTGGGCAGAGCGGTAGGGAGTGTCAGACTTCTACTGACTAAAATCCACCCATCTTTCGAATATTCTAACAACCCGCAGACTCGACGGAATAATTCATTGCCTTTGTTGTGTTTTGAATTTGTCATAATATTTGTTTCATATATAGCTATTAAAACTGAGACACCACCCCTTGCAAAGCCGCCATCCCGAACATCCAGCGACATTGGAAGTTGCTGCAGTAAATCCTCCCTCGACTTAAAACTATTTACGAAAACCACGAAACTGTCAAAATCAGACCACAAGCTCATCGTGTTTATAATTTATACAAGTAGTAAAGTTAGTGGCAAGTAACAGACATTAGCGCCACGTGGTTGGGGTCCGCACTAAATCTTGGACTTGCAAGTACTTGTATAGAATAAGAATTTGGTAGAAGTGTAACTTATGGTACAAACGTGTCTTAAAGTCCTACAGTTGGAGTACAATATGCCCGATAGATGTCACTGACGCTTGACCGCAACTCCGAAAGCCTGGTTCTAAATTATATGAATTCAATCACGTTTTTAATTTTACTCAAACGGAACTAGCGTCCGTCTGATACAGCAAAGAGATTACAGAATACAGATTGAAGTTTTGTCAGTAGAAAAATTAGCGCTTGGATCATAATTGCATCATTAAAAGCCGCATTCTGGCTCGTATGAAAAAAAAAGTTATAATCGCGCAATCACGAATCATAGACAACTCGTGGGCGCACGAACACTCAATTGACCGTAACCGTACCTTCTGCATAGATTTCCTAGTCTACGGTACTTGCAACTTAGCTATCCACAACTTACTCTTGACACAAGGGGCATTGAGCCCCACTTAATTAATGAGATCAAATAATATTGCGTAGATGTGTAGCCCCGAGGGTCTGAATGGGGTGAATTGATTTGTTTTCAACGTATTGATACTCGACTGGGGTCTCGGGGACCTATTTACCTCCAAACCTACTCATGCAATGTATACGACAGTTCTTATTTTCAAGGTGGTTATGTACCAACTTGAAAAAAATAACTCAAAAGTAAAGTTAGTAGCAAGTAACAGACATTAGCGCCACGTGGTCGCGGTCCGCACTAAATCTTGGACTTGCAAGTACTTATTTAAAATAAGAATTTGGTAGAAGTGAAACTTATGGTACAAACGAGTCTTAAAGTCCTACAGTTGGAGTACAATATGCCCGATAGACGTCACCGACGCGACGCTTGACCGCAACTTAAATTTAATTACTTAAATTTTGTGAAAAACAAGGGTTTAAATATTTCCAAAATTCTTGCATGAGGGACCTTGATCCCGTCGGGGTTGTGGGTTGTTCGAAAGAAATACCGCGGCCTCGGCACAAAGGGCTAAGAAGGAACATGTGTGGTTTTCAGTCAGTAGAAGTCTGAGACTCCCTTCCACTCAGCAGAGCGGGAGGAGTCAATTGATGATTTCCCACCCCCCAAAAGAAAAAGAAGGGGTGTAAACATTTTGAAGACTTCTGTGAGGGACATTGTTCAAATATAAATGTCGTCTATCTGTATTTTTCATCTTTCTGACCTTCAACGGTTTAGGATAAAAGTTACACCGGTGGAGTATTTTTGTACCTTGGTCAGGTTTAGGACATACCAAAAACCTATTTTTTCTTAATATAAAAGTTTAGATAGTAGGTACTGGATTGGATTTCCCGGTCGAGCAAAAAGTTTTTGAGTTTCAGACGACCACGGAGTCAGGACTTGTACCGGGTTGATGGCAATAGGCACGCCTCCCTTTTACATGGGTCGTAGATAAAACTGGCGAAATGTAAGTGTTAGGTACACCTCTGCCTAACCCTTCGGGGATTACAGGCGTGGTATATGATGATATGCCATGTTATAAAAGATAGATTTAATTTTATGATTCCATTGAACATAATAATCTTGACATACGGTCTGATTCCTTCAATTGACTTTCAATATTAAGGTATGATTAAGAGGGCACGCCACGATAGTGGCGGTAAGTCCCCTCTTTGAGGAGTGGCTAGAGAGGAGCCACGGCGCCCTCACCTTCCGTCTGACGCAGGTCCTCACCGGACACGGATGTTTCGGGAGGTACCTGCACCGAATCAGGCGGGAGGAAACGCCCGGATGCTTCCACTGCGAGGATCGACCGGAGGACACGGTGGAGCACACTGTGGAGGTGTGCCCTGCTTGGGCGGAGCCCCGCCGTGTTCTCGTAGCGGCGATCGGCGGCGGTGACCTCTCGCGTCCGGCCCTGGTGCAAGCCATGGTCCGGGGCGAGGAGGAATGGGACGCCGTCGCCTCCTTCTGCGAAGCAGTGATGCTAGCGAAGGAGGTGGCGGAACGAGAGAGGGAGCGATCCTCTCAACGTCCCAGCCGCCGCGGAAGGCGCGGAAGGCGCTCCGGGCGTCGGGGGCCACGTGATGGCTTCCGGCCACCGTAGACGCGGGCCTGTGGACGGTGAGTAATGGGCTAGCTCGCCGTCCGGCCGTCGTCATGACGGCAACAGACCGTGCCGGAGGCGCGTTCGTGTTCCACGCGCGCCTCAAAGAGATGTCAGCAAGGAGGGGCCCGCAAGGGCCGACGCCCGTCGGGGCCGCGGTATTATGTACTAGATTACGTGGCCTCGGCGCAAGGGCAAAGAAGGAACATGGGTTCGGTTTTTAGTCAGTAGAAGTCTGACACTCCCCTTCGCTCTGCCCAAGAGCGGGGGGGGTCATTCGATGATTTTCCACCCACCAAAAAAAAAAAAAAAAAAGGTATGATTAAGATGAATGAAGGTTAAGTCATTTATGACTGGGATTTATTTTTGTCTCAGATTCTAGCTCAATTTCTGTATAGATAGAAATGATATCAATTTCAATGGCAAATAAACACTGGGCTTAATTGAGTCAGGGGGCGTCTGAATATGACGATGAACTTTTATTTCAAGTGATCTGAAAGAAGAATAATATTTCTATAACTTTTGTTTATTAATGATTATGTCTGTAGTAAATCTTAAATTTAACTGACACCTTGCTATTGTATCGAGTCTGGTTCTTCTAACCAACCAAACAGACAGATGTGTGCTGGGGAGTTTGTTCCGCCATTTCTTCTTTCCAGCTAAACACTAGGAAGTGCCGATGGGTGGGCGTTTTTGGGGGACTGTCTTATAAAAATGTAAATACAGTGAAACTTGGTTAAATGTGTCTCAGATATACAAATCTGTCTCATGGGAGTAGTTGAGTTCCAGTTATAGAGGTTTCTCACTTATCCAAGTCCCAGTTAACCAAGTTTCACTGTAGTAAAGTAAAGTAAATTTTGACCTTCGAAAAGTGCTGATTATCATCAGCCTAGTTTGAATAAATGAATTTTGATTTTGATTAATAATATGAATGTCAAGAAAGGTCTTAAGATGGCCCGTTGGGGCTGCGGGTTGTTCGAAAGAGATACCGCGGCCCAGCACAAGAGCTAAGAAGGAACATGGTTGATTTTTAGTCAATAGAAGTCTGACACTCCCTACCGCTCTGCCCATACCGGGAGGAGTTATTTGATGATTTCACACCCCCCAATAACAAAAAAGGTACTTAAAAGGGAGAAACAAAATGTCCGGACATTTTAGGTCACACAGGTATGTGTATTCCGGACAGGTACGTGTGGTGACGTCGATAGCCAGGCTTGCAATTGTAGGAATCTGTTAGTTGAGCCGCCACTGAAGCGTGCACTCCGCACTCTCAACCTAATAGCTGGTGACGTTGATTTATTCTATTGTTTTCTCTGTGAGTTCTAAACTACATTTTTTGTAACTAGTTTTAAAACTTACTTTTGTTTCGTGAAGACTATCGCATTAGGAACCCAGTGATGACAGCCTAAAGATGGAGAAAAGAAAAAGGTACAACTGCTACTGGCACACACAGGTCGATTTCTAATTATTACAGATAATTTGAACTGAATGGTTTCCGAACATTTTTAGATTTTTAAGAATCTTTAAAAACTCACGTTCTGTACATACACACGTTCTGTCACAACTCCATCAGACGGAACAACAAACTTTTTAGAACACGCCAGTAACAAGAATTCAAAGAACAACCCAACATTGCATACGTGGCAGAGTTTTCAGAAATACTCCAATATCCCACCAAAGACAAACCACACAGAATTCCAGTTCGAATGAAAACGATCGAACGTATGAAAAATCGCTATTTCTATTTTCTCGCCTTCCTTTATTCGATAAAAACACCAGCCTTTACATAAAACAATAAACATCTGCAGTTCTCCAGCTCCACGTTAATCACCCGAGCTGTTCACTATTAAATTGGAGTGCGGAACCCAGCGCCAAAAACTGCAGGTCGTGGTTTCAAGAGTCACTCGAATCGCACCTGAGCTCTCGTTAAGGTGTTCTTGCAATGAGAAATAATTGTCGAAGTTACTCACTTCTCGTATCGAATAATTGACGTCTGGATTCGAGCCAAGATGAATGTAAGCGTGATTTGGTTCTGGGTTTTGATTGGTGCGGGAATTTGTTTACGTAGCGTGGTTTATTCTTAGTTTAACTAAAGATGCTGCATTCTGAATTATTATTCATTAAGCTCGGTTTCAATTTGGTGCAAAATAGTTGAAATATCTCTTCTGAAAGCGTTTTGTGTTCTTACAATAACTTTTGACAGTATTCACTTAGGCAATAGTACATTGTTACCTTAGGGGTGAAAGGAACTTATTTAGTCCCCGAGACGGGGTTTGGCGAAAGAATTGGTTTCACACAGGACAAAAAAAAATTACAAAAAAATAAAAAAAGTAAACATAAGAGAAACACTTAAAATCGGTGGATGACAATAGGCTTGCTCCTAATTACATCAGTTGATGGCAATAGGATTGCTCCTAATTAGATTGGTTGATGGCAATAGTCTTGGTAATAATTACATCGGTTGGGGGCAATAGGCTTGCTCCCAATTACTCAAATCGGTAGATGGCAATAGGTTTCTCCTAATTACATCGGTTGATGGCAATAGGCTTGCTCCTAATAAGATTGGTTGATGGCAATAGGCGCACTCCTAATTACATCGGTTGATGGTAATAGGTTTGCTCCTAATTAAATTGCTTGATGGCAATAGACTTGCCCCCAATTACATCAGTTGATGGCAATAGGCTTGCTCCTAATTAAATTCGTTGATGGCAATAGGCTTGCTCCCAATTACCTAAACCGGTGGATGGCAATAGGCTTGCTCCTAATTACATCAGTTGATGGCAATGGGCTTGCTCCTAATTACATTTGTTGGTGGCAATAGGCTTGCACCTAATGACATCAGTTGGTGGCAATAGGCTTGCTCCTAATTACATTGGTTCATGGCAATAGGCTTGCTCCCAATTACATCAAATAATTTGACAGCTGTCAGTAGAAAGCGATTATCCCTAGGGCTGAAAAGTAGTACTTTCAACCCGCTCCGCAGGCATGTTATGACCTACTTTCAGAGAATGAGTAATGAAAAAAAATTCAGTAGCTAATGCAAATTATTTTTTACTTTTCCATCATCTTTAACTGACTGATGTCATAGTAAGTGAACTAAACTTTTACTGCCACGTAATCATTGTGTTTGCAACACCATCGAAATATCGAGACCGTAGTTTAGTGGATCATCACGGAAGACGGGGTATCTTCCGTTTAGTCCCCCCCGAAGTTAAAAAAAAAGTATAATAATAGGAACTTCCCGTATCCCGAAGTTCAGTTATTTAATATGAAAGCTTAAACATTGTTTAATTGAACTAATTTAACAGGTGAGAGTGTGACATACCTACACACATCATTCTAAAACTAAGCGTTGCCTTTTGTTATCTCAGCAATATAATCTGAGTTAAACGTTTAAGACAACGCGCACTATCATGTCACATTTATGACTTTAGTCACTCTCAAATTCTTGACGCAAACTTCTGCAATTTGGAACATTCCCAATTAATTTTCTGGAACTTTGTCTTGCGTGGTCGCAGGTCAGTTTGAATATATTAAAATGTCTGAGAAATGGGTTCGTTAGTGTCATTACTACCTTGGCTAAATGGTTTAAGAATATGTTTTAAAGCATCGCTTAAATCATCTGCCTAGTTTTTTCCAAACTGTTGGGGGCGGCTTTCAGCCTAACCGGATGTAGCTGAGTATCAGTTACTATCTTACATGGAGTAACCTCCACGAACCAGTTACTGGGTAATATGGTGCCCTTTGGTAAGACTGGTTGTCTTGACGACTGTTGTCGGTGGTTGTGTTACTTGTAACGAGTATCATCGATCTACAAATGAACTCGTGCTTAGCAGTCGCGGTATCATCTCTCCAGGAAAATCTTTCACGCTCTTTCTTATGTAGGTCTAACATCCCTCTACGGAAGAAGAAGCGTTGGGCCTGAAAACAAACAGTACAAATCCCACAACCAAAATCTACCAAGTTCCTAAGCAAAGCAAAGGCTTTGAATGAAGCCCAAGATTGTGAACTACATAAACGGCTTGAGTTTAAACCCAATTGTTCAGAACTAACGCAGTATGTAACAGTGACTATTAACATACGTAATTACTGAATGCATCTATCTGCGTTAAATACAGCGGAATAAGCTATTAAAGTTCGTCCTAGATATTGCAAGAATGTTGGCTTTTGTTACTTAGTTGGTGATGCGGCTTCGCTTGTCATAACTATTTAGTTACTAGTTTTTACTATTATGTGGAGCCGCTGCTATTAAAACGGTGAAGAAAAACATCGCGAGGAAACCGGCAAGTCTTAGAACCAAAAAATTCGAAGACATGTGACATCTACCAATCCGCACTGGGCCCGCGTGGTAGATTATAGCCCATTCTTTTTTTTATTTTTTTATCTTATATGGGCTTACTCTTGACCTCAATCTTGCCCTAAGGGCAGAGATGAGGTCGACGATGGAACGAGTTTACCCAGAAGAAGCCTATTTACTCGCGACTTAAATAGATTGGGGTTATATGAACTCGGGAATACCGACGCAGGCAGGGTGTTCCACTCCTTGGCTGTACGAATAATGCAAAAAGAGGATGCATTCCCTCATGATGATGATGATTATGAGGAGCTCGTTCCTAAATAATAACCACTCGGGATGATCTTCAGGATAAGTCGCGCTTGCCTAGGCCGTACAGTGGATGGCTGATCAGTGATCACCTATTAAATACCGAGTGTCCTCCGTACATCGGAAAGCACGTTGTCATTTGAAGATCTTTGACAGCGGCCCGAAAATCTGACAACCAGTATTAACAAAGGGGTATCATACTACCCAAAAGTAATCGGGTTGTGGAGGTCAGATAGGCAGTTGCTTCATATGAAATATAGGTATTCAGCTGCATCATTCGGTTAGACTGGAAGCCGACCCCAAACCAGCTGGAAGAAGGCTTGGCAATGATTAATGTTAACTGGAGTTTAGAGATATTGGCTATATCTGTGAAATCCTTCATGTTTCAAAGTGGTATCCTGGAAATAAAAACTGACGACCTGTAACGACAGTCAAAGATCGAAAATTGTCATTTGGCAAACGGCTTAAAGTTATTTCCAAGGCACGGAGGAACTCCAAATTATCTAAAGAATGGTCACCCACCCATGGACGGTCCTTCGCAAGCCCTGTTTAACTTTAAATATTGATAGCTAATGTTATTTAGCCATGAGCTCCACAACATAATAAACCTAATGTATCAAATTGTGACCAGCATTGGCTATCATTTAATAATAATAATAATAATAATAATAATCTTTATTTCCAGTTTACAATTCACAATGTCACTATTAATATAATATAATATTACTTAAAGTTTCGGTTGAGAATTGTTCTTAATACAGACTGATATGACTTCTGACACCCAAGCTAAGATTGAACTTGTGATATGGGTGTCAGAGCTCTCTAAATTCACTATGTGAGTAAATACAACAAAAATTCGGAGTTTGGTACACGTCAAAAGGGAAACAAAGACTAAGTTATAAAAAAGTATACAACTAAATAATAATTAATTAAATTAAAAGGCACATCCTTTGTGAATTGTGTTAATGTTTTGTGTAGGAATGTGTGTGTGTGTGTGTGATTGAGGATGTGTGGGATGGGGGAAAGTTTGGGAAAGGGGGGTGGGTAATAAGGTCATGTATTGAGAATTCTTTCGACCTCATCATAACAAAGAGTGTTGATCCATTTAGTGACTAGAGCCTTGCAGTCGAATTTATTATATTTATAAATGTTGCACTGTTCGTATTTATAGATAGAATACTGCTACGAACAGTAAAAAATTAACTAAAAGCATCGCACAGCAATCAGATGTGCTTTTGCGATGTCAATTTGTCTGACAAGAGGAACCGGATATTGCGAAATAGAACATCTATATAATATCTATTACCTCTCTGATGTTGGTCGCTTTTCACTGGAGCTCAACACGTTAGGGCTCGTTTACGAAGACGCGGGGCGTTGCGCGGCGCGTGCAGAATGCTATTTTCGTGCTTTTTTATTAATTTACTGAGAGACAAGTCTACCGCAACAAACAACGCTGCATTTTAAACAAACGAGCGAAAAATCGCTTCTCGTAAAATCAAGTTTTGAAATCGTTAACTTTTTCATACATTGCCATGTGTTTGAAATAAAAAACGCTGCACGCGCCGCGCGACGCCTTGCCTGTACGTAAACATGCACTAAGTCTGTGACATATTTCGTCAAATAAACACAAAAAAATTAGCTTGAATTGATACTTCTCAATAATCCAGAAAAAAACAAAAAAAAATATAATTATTAACTACCTGACTGAAAAGCAGAAAAGTAAGCGCATTTGGAAGCATGAACCCATTTCATTTAATAAATTCATATAGGTACATGCAATTGTGTTTTGCTTTGGAATTAGTTTTTTAATTTTTTTATAATTACTTACATCTTATTCTCAGTTTAATAATGTGCCATGATTAAAACACCATTTTGTTGCAACAGCCATGTTAGATTTGGATTTTTTTACGGTGTACCGTTGCGTTGCGTTGGAAGGCTTACCACTAGGTGGACCGATGACCTGGTGAAGGTTACGGGGATCCGCTGGATGCGAGACGCACGGGACCGGTCAATGTGGCGACACTTAGGGGAGGCCTATGTCCAGCAGTGGACGTCTTTTGGCTGAAATGATGATGAATGATGATGATGATGGTGTACCGTATTCTACTAGCCTAAAAAATCCTTTCCAAACGTTTATAAGTATCTTAATAATTATACATCTAATAAAATCGTGCCTGTTTTTCCTCAAAAGGTTAGACGGAGGTGAAAGCGTGGGTGTCCTTTAATTTGTTGTTAATTCAGGCTTGTCTGACGTTTAAACTTGTTTACAACAAAATTGACCATAGGAACGATCAACAAGACCACCTGTTTATATTTCAACTGAAAGTTTGTTTCTATATAAATCTACTGGAACAATAAAATAACATTTACGCGGCTTAATCGACGTTGTTTATATTTAAACTAGTTGGTTGAATAGTAGGCAGAAAACAACAAAACAAACTACCCTATACAGAATAACTTAATTATAAACGAACATAATTTTACTAGTAGGTAAATCTAGTGTTTGTGATCAGTTGACCTTTATAATAATGTAAAGCCACAATTTTAATAGTATACAGAATATGGCCATAGAAAAATATAGGTAGTTACACTATAATTTATTTATTTATTTATTTATTTATTTATAATAAGCATACCAACAGCACAATCACTTACAATTCAAATTAGATAACAACAAAAATTGACATTTTAGCAATCATGCAAATAACAGGTATGCATGACATTCTTAAATGAACATTAGAGACAACAATAAAAGGTGTGCCTAGTAGGGCTTAATCTAGATCATTACAAAAACAAAAACAAACCAAACCAATTTGAACTACTTAGACATAAACTCATCACATGGTTTAAGTACGGAACGTCTGTATGAAGCGAAACTCATGGAGAAAATATCAATGGGGTAATCAATCCGTTTAGATCGTTCATTATATTGCCTTGCCATACGTGTTAGGGGGCTATTAAATGTGGTGTTCAATGTGGATGTAGGCAATTCAAAGATACGATGATGACGCTTACTACTTATAATAATAGGGTAGGTTCACTATATTAATAATTGTGTTAAAAAATAATCGCTAATTTTGCAAAATAATTGGGTTATCTTCTTCTATCTTCTGATAATGTACCTACTTGTTACATAACAGGTATATTTATTTTCTATACGATAGATGGGTTCGACCAAATCGGAATTAAACAAGTTACATAACTACTTGTTTAACGTACCACGGAACTTATTATCATCTTCCTACCCTTGTCGCATGTTGTTTAAGGTCGGCGCAACCCGGTTTTTTTCTTCCGTTTTGACGATTCATGGGGCGTGAATCGTCAAGATATAATTTTACTCCTTTTTCCTTAACATCATTCCTCACACAATCCATTCATACATTTATGGTAACGGCATGTAGTGACATGCCCATACCGCGATACTCGATTCCCTTCCTATTCCAATATACCATTAAGTACCTACTTGAATTCTTTGTACTTTAAAAACTGCTTATTTATGAAGTCAAAGTAAAAAATATTATTTCTGTAATAATACATAGCAGGTTTCTGGTACAGAATGATTAAATTTAAACATTTTGAAGCAATTTCTTGCAAAAATTCTTCAGCTTTTTGCAGCTGAAATCAGAATAAAATTACTAAAACCATAATGCGAACAAAATCGCAGTTAACAGACACAAAAAGTAAAAATCTTAACGACGTTTAACTTTTGAAACAGTTACAAATTGCAGTTTTGGTTAACTAAAAACACATCAGTCAATGTCTCAGTACTGACTACATCTGACTACGTACAACGGTTTACGGGACGAAGCCAAAAGAAAAGGGTGAATGATTTATTGAACGGACACAAATAATATAACATTGCAATGTCGTTCGAATGGAGCTAAATAAAAACAGCTATTCGGATTGATGTTTACGTATTGCGACGCTTGCGGTTAGCGGCCTAGGTTGGCCGTGGATGGGTGACCACCGATTTCATATCAAGTTTTCTCCGTGCCTCGAAAAGGTTCGGTGCGTCCGATAAATATCGTTCGACGATTGCACAGATTAACAGTCCGCCTGCAGTTTCTGGTCCTATCGGGCGGCCTGCCGTCCTAGGCAAATGACGTCAACACACTAAAGCGATTATTACCTGCCGCCCCTGCCGGCAATGGCTTGGTACAACATCTACGACTATACACTAGAAGTTGCGAGTCCACAGATTCCCATCGTAGCACCGCCGGTCGGCAATGGTGTGCAAATTAAACAAGTCGAAAAATATAAAACTGAAGGTGTTCGACTGACACGAGATGGCCGGTCGACAGGCCACAGGCCGACTATCTGTTAATGTGTGTATTTGGCCTCAAGGCCATGGAATGTCCGGCCGACATCTATCGATGCTGACTGGAATCGTCAAGCGGTCACACACTGACAGTTCGTGTAAGTCGACAGTCCGAAATTTTAAACGGAACTGTTAGTGTGTGACCTATTGCGATTAACTGACAGTCTGATATCGTCCGGCGAACTGTTTATCTGTGGGGCCCTTAAGTCCCACACCCACATTTTAACGGTAACAGCAACAGGGTAAATTTGAGAAAGGTACAAGCATGACGACTGTGTCAACTGTGTCGACCCTCTTACTCATGCTTAACAGTAAATTTAAGAGACGCTAGTACTAGTCACATGCGTACCTAACAATTTATTATCAAGTCTATTGCAGTAAATTTAAAATAAAATAATAAATATGCACCGAGTACATGAGACTATGTTTAAACAAAATGAGTGCCTTTAAACACGAACTTATATTACACTTTCTTATAGTAGGAACATGAAATGCTCCGACAAATAGGTAAGCATGTAATAAAAGTTGCCGTAACGACAGACAAATTAAAAGCCGTACACGTACCGGGAAACGGTAAGCAGAACTTGCTCCTAGAATTTCTACTCAACTTATTTTCAAACCAAAAAAAAAGGACTAAGTTCTGTTGCGCTCTTATTTCATTCATTTGTAGGGAACTCCAATTTCAGTGAAGTTTTCTGAACATATTTCAATTGCGTAAAGATGCACTGTGTAGATATATGAAACATGTAACTTACGATACTTTTCTTTTAGAAAAAAAACTTTTTAACAAAAAATAAAACCGACTTTAAAAAAAAACACAAAAAAGTGCAAAATAAACTTTAGAAGAAAAATCAGTTTCTGAAGTCGGTGGCAAAAAAATTAAATCAAACAAACAAAAGTAACCGACTTCAGAAACAGATTTTTGTGTTTTTTTTTAAAGTCGGTTTTATTTTTTGTTAACAAGTTTTTATTTTTCACTTTTTAGTGGTTCACATGTTCATGGGTCAATGTGGACCATGTAGTTTTTTTTTTAGTTTTGTTGATTTTTCAAAAACCGCTTGTCCGATTTTGATAAAAAAAAATATGGGACCAAATCGGTTAGCAAGTGACGGAGTTATGCCCGAACAAACATAAAAAAAAAAAATACAAACATCCGAATTGAGAACCTCCTTCTTTTTTTAGAAGTCGGTTAAAAAATAGGTTCCGTTCAATGAAATTGACATAGTCCCATTCAAACAGAGAAGAAATATTTTATAATACTTTTTGTTATGGGCTTGAGTCATCATCAAAATACTCCTCCTGCTCTGGGCGGAGCGGAAGGGAGTGTCAGACTTCTACTGACTAAAAACCACCCATGTTCCTTATTAGCTCTCTTTGTCCGGGGCCGCGGTCTCTTTCCAACAACCCACTGGCCCGAACAACCCGCAGCCCCGCCGCGGGCCATAGCTTGTTTATAAAATATATGCCCACACTTTTTGATACACGCTGTATGCACGCTGCATCATGGTTTTAGAAGTTGAACTTTTTGGTATGCAATTAAGTGCGACAAATCGTATTATAACAAGCTGTGATGTAGGGTTTCCCTCTGGAAAGGACACAGCACCAGTCCCAGAGTATAAAACAATTATTCTTTGACCAAACAACGAATTTTTCCAAAAATCATTATAGCGTAGATACTTCATTCTGTTTGTTATGAAACAAAATAGCGTCACTGGAAACGCTCGCTTTAATCTAGTTTAACCCAATAAAATATACAAACCACTCCACTAGTAACTAAATTTTATTTGGCGAGTTCCCCACATTTTAATACCAGTGGAATAGTTTTTATTGTTTTGATAGATAGATAAAACAATAAAACTCGTTTCGAATATTTCTTTTATTAGATTAAAAACTACGAGGTGCGGAGCGAAACAATGCTTTGACTGCACGAAAGAATGTTCACGGTTATAATTTTTTTCGTTTTTTGTTTTTCATTGTCATTGTTATTGCACCAGTATTGCAAATTCTTTTCTCGAAAAACATTTTCATTTTTGACTGGACCATCAAATATTTATGTGGGCTAAACTATCAATGAATGCTATTGCGATTTGGCTTACCTACCAAAATATACGGAACTGTTTAAGAACTTAAAAAGCTGAGACGAATTCATTCAGCGGGGAGTTGCGTGAAACAGATAAAACGTACCATATAAGATATTCAAATCCCTTAAGTGCACGTTGCGGTTGAATTGCGAGAAAAAGTCCCATTTTGAAACGTTGTAAAAGTCTTTATTATTCCAGCTTTGCAGGTGTCTCGAAGGAGATACAATGGGTAGCGGGACTGACGGCTGTTACCGTGGAAAACCGGGACACTGCCACCGAAATAATAGTTTTTTCGCTCTAAAAAGGTTTGAGCTGGGTGTAGTTAAGCGCAGGCGAAAAATTGGAGAAGTGGAAATTCAGTGAAAACGGAAACGCGATGCGGTAGATTTTTCATGTTTGGTTTTCGGAAGATGGATTTCAGATTTTCATGTTTTCGAACTTTATGCAGTCTGTTTTTATAGATGGTTGTTTAAGTTATTTTAAATGGATTTATTGTTTTTAGATTGTTTTGTTTTGGTGACTACTTTCTGGCTGCCTCATTGGTGTAGTAGTCGCCAGTGTGACGACTGAGCATGAGGTCCTTGATTGAATTCCCGGGTCGAATAAAGCGATAATGGGTTTTTTCATCAGGTATATCAGCTATGGAGCTTAGATCTATGCGCGGTCGATGGTAATAGGCTGATCCCCGTATTACATGGGACTTACACATAACTGGAGAAAAGTGGGTGTACTAATGAATATCTAACTTCTGCCTCAGCCTTCGGGATTAGAGGCATGATGTTATGTTATGTTTTGTTTAGTCGATAGAGTCATGTGTGTGTGTTTTTTTTTAAACGTTGCCCCACACTAGGAATTTCTCCTGTATCGTGGGTGCGTTTACAAACATTTAAACTCACATTAACAAATACCCAGACCCGAAACAACTATCTGTAAGTCATACAAATATTTGTTCCGTGTGGGGATCGAACCCGGGACAGGCGGCGCAGCAGTCCAATCGCTCAGCCACTGCGCCAACCGTGTCGTTTGCATCGGAAATCTATTGATCAAACCCGAAAGTAAACGAAAATATCTATAATATTATTTATCTGCCAGCGTTTATTTCAGCAGTTGATTCATTAATGATAAGCAAGCGACATATCGTTCAGAGATTCTCAGAAATAGATACAATGTTGTATAGATCTACATGTGAAATGTTATACTTATAGCTTGTGTATTACGGATCCATATATTCCTTTGTTCCAAAGTAACCTTGTCGTTAATATGGCATGTCAGTCTTTAGATGAGGCTGTCACACAGTTTGATTGTATCAATGAGGGATTCAAGGAGACTTTTTTATGGCTATTGTTTTCCCAAGTAACTAACTGGGCTGTAGAGGTCAGGTAGGCTGACACTCCATGCCAATACTGGAATTCAGCGGCGTTTGGTTAGATTAGAAGTCAACCCCAATATACATACTTCTTTTTAAAACATCTTAAAAAAAAAAACAAAAAATCATGCTAAACGCTACCCTTTAAAAAAGAACCAATGTAGTTGGAAAAATGAATGAGGCCAGCCTAAAGGCCGCATTCCTCGATTATTGGCACACAGCAATTGATAGTAACAGCGCAATAATTCCGAACACATCACTTAGGTTTAGGTCCTCAGATAAGTTACATTCTAACATCATATTCGTACCTAGACCCCACTTCTGGCATGAAAACGAGCTTCGCGTGAGTTTTTACGACCCCATAAATTTTTAACGTTCCAAAAAACAGCGTCTTTTTACTCTCTAAAAAGAGTAAAAACCAGACGTAGTTCTGGCGCGATTACAAAATGTATAACTGAATTCGTTTGTAGCTAAATGAATATAAATAATGTGAAATTTACATCATTTACAAGTTTATTGCTGTACCGCGAGATCGGACGACTGTGGTAACGGTTTCAGATTTGAATTAGTGCTTTTTTATGTTTTTAGTTCTGTGTTATAAAAGTAGGTACCTAGTATTTTCGGTGTTTTATTTTCGAAGACTGATTATATATTATTGTTAAGATACGGTTAAACGAAAACGGGTAGATTGCGGACTAACTGCGGACACCAGACTGACATTTACTGTAGTACATTATCTGTCCGAGTCTGGTTTTCGAAGCCACTTTGGCAGCCCCTTTTATATGGGCCTAAGTGTGTGCATGCTGGTGCTGGTGATTGTACACAAAAAATACAAAGCGATGTACTTACCCCTTGGATATTATATTATAACAAAACTGTGTGATCCTTTAATTAGCTTTATGATGGGATATTCAGTGTTTATTTGATGTTATTTTGATTTAAGAGCTGTATTCACGAGAACACTGCCGACAAACTGTCCTGCAGTTTGGCAGAAAATTTGTATGAAACCTACTGAAAAAAAATATATATTAAGGGAATGTGAAGGTTGATAGTCATCAGGAGGTCCTATCCTAAACTGAAAAAAAGCCACAGTAAATTATAGTTCTGCTCAGAAACACTTTCTCAACTAATCAGTCAGAAAATATTCATCGGTATTTTAAGTATTTCATTAACTCTTTCTGTATAGTCGACGCCTATACTCAACATGGTGGTAACATAACTTATCATCGCAGGTATGACGTCATCTCGTCGAGGCTGCCCGCTCTGGGCAGAGCGAGAGGGAGTGTCAGACTTCTACTGACTAAAAACCACCCATGTTCCTTCTTAGCCCTTTGTGTCGAGGCCGCGGTATCTCGTTCAAACAACCGACGGGGTCTACATTAGCCTTGGATCGAAAGAACTGGAAGTCAAGGGGAGAACCCTTTGTCCAGCTGTGGGATAATGCAGGCTAATAGTATCAGTGGTAGTAGTATTAAAAAAAAATAGGAGAAAATCACTATTGAACTTTTCAACGTGAAAACATATTAATACTCCTCGCTGTGCCTGTATCGGATTTCCCGAATTCTCCCTTTCAAATCCGACAGGACAATTGTGAATATTGCGTGTTGTTCAAAATCAAAAAAATATTGGATGACAGTCAGCTGTCCGAAAATAGTTTTTTCTTTCAGTTGAAAGTGTTATGTTTTCATTTTTATGGAACTAGTATCTCTAGTCCGTTTTTCTTTTTTATACAAACTATAACTTCCCGTTGGGCATCGAAGGAATGTAGATAAAAATCAGTCTCACGTTTGAAAAACTCATGAATTTTCCTCGTCACCATTGTGATTTAAAAATGAAGGATTTTAAATAACGTGCCCTTAAAGCGAAAACCAACTAAAGTCACTTATGGTCAAAAATGAGTTACAAATACCGTTAGAATCTCCTTTTCAAGATCTACATACTGGTAAAACCCGTTTTCCGAGGTGACGCTCCGTTCTGGATTTAGCTTTTAGCTAAGGTAGCTTATTAGGAGATTTTTTAAATAAAGAACAGACAAAACCCAGTAAGTGTCGGCTAAAGCAATGTTTTTGCACTGTAAGCAATTTTTCTCGCCAGGAAAAACATTCTATCTGCGTTTAAGTGGTTTTGTCATGATTTACGTTAAATTAACAATAACAATAACTGAGACTAAATATTTCTACTTAGTATTAGCAATTACCCATTAGGTGAACATAAATATTTCGTTTAATTAAATTCATAAAAAAACTGCTGTCTAAACTCTATTCTTCAAAACATAAGAAAACATTGCGACTACAGGAAAAACCACTAATCTGTAGCATTTATCAAGCCAATCCTTCATTTTTCCTACTTGTTTGAGAATTAAGCTATTTTTCCTTCACCACCCGAATAATGAATACAATAAGAAATCAAAATACACATACTCACCTCTTTATCAAGTATTTTAATAAAATTTTTACGATTCGAACCTTTAAACACGATTTTCTCGAAACTACATTTTGTGCAGTTAGTTGGGTTTTGAAGTAAGGGCACGATAAGTATGTGAGAGCTGTTCACACAAACCGACTTGGAGAGGAAAATAGAGTCACTACGCTCAAGAACAAAAGAAGTGATATGTAAAAGTAAATCTTATTACAATGATTCAAAACTCAGTTTTAAACGTGTACAAAAAATCTGCTCTCTTCTTCGAGTCGGTCTGTGTGAACGGATCCTTACTCTGGTCATTCATCGTGGCAATGCAATGGTGCCAGTCTTCTGGCACGTTTCCGTATGACAGTGATGTGGAGTATTATTCGTTTATTTTACTTAATTCCTTTTTTTTTTGCAAATATTTAGGTTTCATTATTCTATAGGTCCTTAACTCTCAAATCAAATCATTGTCATCATTGTATAATTTGGAGATACATATCCCAATGAACAAGGAAAGTTAGTAAGTTCCTCATGAAAACACTTTTATAAGTCAGATACCTCATAAAACACTGAGTCATCTCAGTACAATAGTTTTATCTAGATTTTATTACAGTCTCATACATTTTTGTAGTACATAATATACATCTTCAAAGTTTCCTCATAAAAGAGTTCCATAATAATATTTCTAGATTCATGACACTGTTCTCTAGTGTCCAAGATCCGAATTAATTCAATAAACCTTCGAAACTCGAGTTCTGGAGAAAGAATTGCTTCTCGACTATATGCTTTTGTTATTATGATATCTAACTTTGTAGGAAGGAAATCACATTAATTAGCCTATTCTGTCTCACTGCTGAGCAAAAGCCTCCCCTATTTAACACTCCCGGTGTTTTGCCTTCTCTGGCTAATCAGTCAGGAACGAATCCATATCGTCACACCAGCGTTTCTTGGATAATAGCGACGACCATCTTCAGGCATCCACGGAGTGACGATTCAGGAAAAATAACTTTAATGAACTTTATTGTCGTGAGTAACCAAAAACATGCCTTGATAGCCAGATCGAGGCGTAGCCAGCGATACTTTTTAATCACTTCACCATGCGCCCAGTTTGAACATCTCCTTAGTTCATACCAATTACTTGCGTGTAAGAAATTCATCTTGCGTCTCACACGGGATTTGCCTTAACTTTGCCGCTTTAGACGTTTTCACGCGTATAGACGTTTTGTTCGAGCATAGTTTGAACAACTTAGTCTACCTAACCAAAACCTACATACCTACATAAAACTTATTTATCGTTATCATGGAGAAATGTGGCAGAAAAATGCGAGGTCTATTATTCCCAGCAGTGGTTGATTCCGGGCTGATATGATGATAAAGGGAGGGAGGAGCTCGTGGCTTAATAAGAACTGCCACTCGGGTCGATCTTTAGGTAAAACTGTGCTTGCCTAGGTCGGTCTGTGGATGGGTGACCACCCGACATACCGAGTTTCCTCCGTGCCTCGGAAAGCACGTTAAGCTGTTGGTCCCGGCTGCCATATATAGATCTTTGGCAATCGTTACAGGTAGTCAGTGATCTGAAATTCTGACATCCAGTTTTACCAAAGGGTATCGTATTACCTAGCATTAACTGGGTTGTGGGGGTCAGATAGGCAGTCGCTCCATGTAAAATACTAGTATTCAGCTGCATCCGGTTAGACTTGAAGCCGACCCCAATATAGTTGGGAAAAGGCTAGGCAGTGGGAAATATAAGCTAAGAAAAAAAACTAATCGTTAACATTAGTCGTTCCTTTAACCATTATACTAAGTACCGACTAAAACTTTTGAAAAACACAGAAACAATTTTGTTTTCTTAAGAAAAAGGGTAGCTGATACCAATCCGTTGGGTAACTTTTCACAATCAAGAAGCGTGCTTGACTTTTTATCTATTTTTGAAATTTCTAAGCGGCAGTTGCTTCGAGTTTATGAGAACAAACATTCTTTTAGTTGTTACTTTAATTAGTTTTTTGAAAACTCTTAAAATTATTTACGAAACTTGCCTTGCTTGAACTAATCATTCAACGCAAAATTAAGTGGAAGATAATTAAGAATGATAAAAAGAATATCTTGATCTGGTTTCATCGAAGATTCGTCAGTCAATTGTCACAACAAGATAGGTAACAACAAGATCTTGCAAAGCGATGATTACTTTATCATCATCTGCCTAGCCTTTTTCAACTATTTTAGGGTCGGTTTCCAGTCTTACCGGATGCATTTTTCATCCAGATTTTACATGAAGCGATATGCCTACCTATCTGATTTCCATAACTTAGTTAGTACTGGGTGGGTACACACACTTACCTAAAGGATCCCTTAAGACTGGCTGTCAATGACTTACCTGTAACGACAGAAACCACCTTCTAATTCCTGACACTCTCTGACCCCTGACTGATGCTAACTAAAATGTAGGAAATTATTAGATACAATGATTTAATTTTACTCGTAACTTACACATAACACTTTCTGTTTCATTTACACTGTCATCATTAATCATCAAAGCACTAATAGCGCTCACATTGGCCTCGCTATTATATGATTCTACCGACTGACATAAAAGTCAACTTTCCGCATCATTTGGTGCGGGGTACTAATGAATTGCGAGCAGCACTGTTGTCTCGGCAGAGCTTTTTGTACGCGAAGTATACACACACACACACACACACACACACACGAGTAACACACGTTTTGCTCTAGTTCGCGTTCCTATTCCTACAGATTCTGTTTTATACGGCATTTTTGTCCTATGTAGTCTCTTAGTTTGGTGTGTATCTTATATCCACTTGGTCATTCATCTTTGAAACCTAGGCCTGAATTAATGTATTGTTGGAGTACTAGAATAACTCTTTTATTCAGACTAATATGATAAATGCGAAGGAAACTGTATCCGCCTTGTTACAAAAGGTAGTTAAACCTGGTTTAACATGGACCTGGTTTATCTCGCATGCTGTCACTTTCTTTTGAATATTATTGAAGAGAGACGTCATGCGTGATAAACCAAGTCTAAGTTAAACCAGGTTTAACTATTTTTATTAATAAGGCGGTTAGTGTCTGTAATGTTTGGTCCGGGTTTTAATTTAATCTATATTATATATCTATATAAATAAAGAGAGAAGTCCTGACTGACTGACTGACTGATTGACTGACTGACTCATCAACGCTCAGCCCAAACCCTTGGACCTAGAAAGCTGAAATTTTGCACAGCGGTTCCCTTTGTAATGTAGACAAGGAATAAGGAAGGATTTTTCGAAATTCAACCCCTAAGGGAGTTAAATAGGGGATGAAAGTTGGTATGGAAAATCGTCATTTTCACGCGGGCGAAGCCGCTGGCAAAAGCTAGTTTAACATACAAGTAGAACTGCCTTGCTGTTCTAGTTTGTTTTCCAGTTCGAGCATAGCGTCATTCGGTTTATCCATCAGGAATTTTCCAGTACCAGCCACGGAGTGTGAATTTGTGTCTAGTTGAGGGCAATAGGCTCGCCCCTATAACATGGGACTTGATAACTGGCGATATGTAGGTGTAGTATTAATAATAATAATAAATTTATTCAAAGGTAAGTTTGGTAAAACACAACATAAATCTTAAAAATAATCTTAGGTCTAACAAAGTTCGATGCCTGTACTAGGATAAACCTGTATCACAGGCGATATGGCTTCTAATACATTAAGTATTATATAGGTATACCCATGGGTATACCATTACCTAACCTTTCGAATATTACAGGCTCGTGATGTTATGTTACAAGGAGTCTGTGGTCTGAGATACTTTTCATCGCTAGAGTATATGAGTGTTCTGAGGAGCGGCAGCTTACCGCTCGCCATTCTATTATTAATTTGTATAAAATTGTTTCCGAAATAAATACGGGGAATACCGCGACTAAAAGCTAGTATTAGAATACATTTACATGTTTTATGTGAATATTCAGAAAGATTCTTCACAAAAGAACTCCGTTCGCAAATATCAATAGTTGTTACAATGAGTTATTCCGAAACTTATTCTGTTTGCTCGAAAAGGTGAATGAAAATGTCCTCGAAAATACAGACAGTCAATTACTTTAGGTCCACAATAACGTCAACATTCTTCTCTTTGAATATTCATAATAATTTTGCCTTTCTTATTCGAGGTACTTGTTTTATTTGGGTATTCGACCAATTTCATCATGTCCCGGGAGCAAAGACAAACAAAGTAACAAAGAAGTGACGTAAAGGTTAAATATTGTTAAAGTTTGAAGGAACTTTGGCACGAAATAGATGCGCCCAAATATTTTACATACAGGGTGACAGAAAACTTACAAGTGGAATGTGGGGGGAATGTAGACGGGACGGCATTGAGACGAGTTCTGGGTGCAATGAGACGAAAGAAATGCACAAATAACTCCGTACTTTTTTATGTCAAGTCTACTCAACTCACTCTGTATCCTTTTCGTCCTGTTCCCATACGATGGGCAATGGCCAAGTCTGAAATTCCCAGGAGAAATAATTAATTAATATTTATTAACATTATACAGTTTTTAAACTGACATGGTCACTATCATTGTTATTAACACTGAAAACGGAATAAAGAAACACTAATAACAATATCAGCAGCGGTGGCCCACCAGTGGTGTCGGCCCCGACTTACGAACAGTAGGTCGTGGGTTCGAACCCAGGCAGGCGCATTACTTTGTGTAATTTATTTCATCACCGCTGCTCTCAAAACGGTGAAGGAAAACATCGCGAGGAAACCGGCATGTCTTAGAACCAAAAAATTCGAAGACATGTGACATCTGCTAATCCGCACTGGGCACGCGTGGTGGATTATAGCCCATCCCTCTCCTAGAGAGGAGGCCTGAGTCCCTGTAGTGGGAACATTATAGGCTGATGATGATGAATAACAATATCGGGATCTCAAAACAAATAGTATACATGGAAAATATCTAGTTTTAAGTGTTTTTTAACATTGTAAGAAATTATGACTGATTATTTTAATCAAAATTCATTAATGTTAATTAGAAAAACAAAACATTGTTATTGATCCTCTAATGTTGCGAATTTAGTGCTCATCGACATGTTCATATTACTTTTATTCGTTACTGTCTATGTCTTTTTGTACAAAAACATTATCGCAAACAACTTTATTATAATATCGTAAAGCTACATTAAAACAATAACGAGGTAACAAAACCACAATCAAAGCTAAGAAAACAAAGTAAAAAACCATAAAACGTCTAGATTACTCCTCCAACATCGATCTCGTGTCTTCAGCAAACAACATCTCCATCCTGTATACAAATATATGTAGGTGAAGTAAATATTACCCAGACAATAGCTACCAGCTTTATCTACGGCTATTTGGAACACAAAAACAAGGCTATTATAAGAATTCCGACGATCTGAAGATCTTTCGTATAAAACTTGACGACTCACTCACAGCATTAATGAGATTATAAAACTTTTAGAACTGAACTTATCTATTGCTTGTTTTATCTTTGTTTTATTGGTATATTAGGACGTGTATTAGTTAAGTTTTGTTACACACACAAATCTTCACGTTATCAGCACACGCACAACCACAAACATGTCCTGTGGATCGTAGCGAAAAGGAAATTTCTATAGAGCCTCGTTTGGTTTTATATTTCCTATTCATTTTCTTTAATTAATCCGGATAATTATTTACCATTAACAATATTAATTATTGCCATTGCGATTTGTGATTTTTCGCCGAAAGGTCATTATTTCTATATTTGTATGGGACTTCAACGACTTACTTAAATAATTATCAAAATCGAAATTAAGCCGGTGACAAAATATAGAATCATTTAACCAAAAAAATATATATTACAAACAAGAAAGGTTAGGCAAAGGTAACCTTATTAGTACACACCCACATTTCGCTGTTTAAGAGCGTATGGTACCTCAAACGCGAGTTTTATAATGCGTAAAAGTATATGATTCACTGCAGTAATCAACATCAGAAAAATATATGTTATTCTTCAGGATATATTCTAGTGACATAGTGTTGTGAAAACATAATACAACTACAAAATTTTTAATTTTGCTTTTATTTTAAACTTTATACTTTTATTTTTATTTTTTTATCTAAGAACATGCACCAATCAAACCTAAACCCATAACTGAAAACATCAAAAATCGGACTTGTAGTTTTGGAGAAAAATGGCAACTTTGATTTGCACAAAAAATGTTTGCTGCAGCGCCCCCTGGTGAGTTGTCACCGTAACACTTATCTAAGAACATGCACCAATCAAACCCGAACCCATAACTGAAAACTGCATCAAAATCGGACTAGTAGTTTTGGAGAAAAATGGCAACATGTATTTGCACAAACACACAAACAAACAACCTCTCACCCCAAACGCATATACCGTCTCCGTTCCGTCGTGGGTAATAAAAAAAATATATAGTTCTTCAAGCCTTTTTTATTAAATCACACGGTCAGTAAGTATGTGCTGGAGTCGCCTACTGAACTTGTTCTCCTTAATTCCATCCTCAGATCGGTAAAATGTTAATAGTTATCCATGATTTTTTACCCACGACGGAACGGAGACGGTATATGCGTTTGGGGTGAGAGGTTGTTTGTTTGTTTGTTTGTGTGTTTGTTTGTTTGTTTGTTTGTGTGTTTGTGCAAATACATGTTGCCATTTTTCTCCAAAACCACTAGTCCGATTTTTCAATAAGAGCCATTGACATAGGAAGGCATTAACCAGATGGTTAGTGGTATGAGCATCTTCATCTTCATTCTTCTGAAGGGCTATCTTCAATCAAAACATTCTGAAAGTTTGCCCAACCACTTCCCTCTACTTACTCCATTAGGGAATACAAACGTGTTATGTTATGTGAGGAAAGTAGTAAATAGTTAAAACAATGGCTCAGTTTAAAGTAAATGTGTGTTGGAATCGTCTAGAAGAGTAGTAATGGCTTGAGGACCACAACAGTAAATGACAATGAAATGTAAGTGGCCATTGCTTGCAAACTTGTTTGACTTGAATGGTTACTGGTCAGTTAAACAGGGGTTTGTGTTTTATAATCTGAGTTTTTAACTATGCGTTAATTGTTATTAGGAGACATGAAGATGTTAAAAGTACCTCAAATATTTGACAATCACATTTACACTCACATTTAGTAAAAGTACACTTTATTTTCTAAGAACATTTGTTGAGGTTGTAAACCTGCATATTAAAATTGTTCACACATATAATATTCATTTTCGTATAAATGTCCAAACTCCAAAAAGCTTTATGAAGATACTTTTACCATTTATACAATAAAACTCAATTAAAGCCATTCTCAATAACGACTCCACGAGAGGCGAACAGCACATCATTGGATGCGCGAAGTGTAAAACCAATATGATTGCTTTTCCATTGAACCTTGAAGTTGATACACACTGCCTTGTCCAGGTCAGCCTATTCGTTTCACCGATCAAAAAAGCCAACCTGATGAAATTTCTGCATCAATTTGGTTTTCTTTTGATTCATACCGATTGTCAAAATTTTATCAATCTACCACCGCTAATTTGGGCTTATCCGGGTAGCTCCTTCCAAACAAATATCAAAATGAAATGGAACGCAATAAACGTCTATGTTTCCTACAGTTTTTTTTTTTAATCTTCTCGTATTATTCGGCAACCGATTCATTCTTTGTAAACTCATATTTCAAGTACAGAAACGAATTTTAACTGCTTTTGTGCTTTATTTCGAAAAACACATACAAAATGCTTTCATTCGATTGAGCCACCCGACTATGGCGACTGATGCCTTCAAGATCTGTGTTGTTTTTCACTGTTTAAAACCCTTTTCTTCTTTTTCAGTTGTTTGGTGTATCCATATTCGCCCTCTGCCTATGGATCTGCATCGAGCCAGGTTTCAATGAATGGATGCGTATCCTGGAGCTTCAGAAGTACTTCATCGGTATCTACATAATCCTCATTGCGTCGCTCGTCATCATGGTCGTGGCTTTCCTTGGATGCGGTTCAGCTTTAATGGAAAACGTCATGTTACTATATGCCGTAAGTTTATTTGAATGTTTGCCTTTGTCATTGTTTTCTACTTGAATATGGATGTTTCCTGACTAAAACAATATAATTATAATTAGTTCGTCAGTTAGATTTATCGAAAAATATTGGATAAGTACGTATTTTTTGTTTTATCAAATCAACAAAAATTGATGAAGATAATTTGCGTCAAAGATTTGAGTGAGGACTTGTGATGTCACTCGCCGGTAAAAAATGTCATACTAATGTCTTACAATACGACGTCACACGAGTTTTCAAAGTACTGTATCGTCTTCATTGTTGGCTTACCTACGTGTAAAAATAAGTGTCCAATATTTTTTGGAAATCTATCTGACGGACTATTAGATTTTTTTGATCAACTACCCCATTAGTAAGGACTATGTCTAGTGGTCGCAAGCGCGACTGCTAGGCATGAGTTCCTGGTTTGATTATCGGGTTGGGCAAGGTATTATTGGGTTTTTTCCATTAGGAATTCTTCAGTAGCAGTCACGGAGTCTGAATTTATGGCCGATTAATGACAATAAGGTCTTAACATAACTGGCGAAATGTGGGTTTACTAACCGGTACACCTCTGTTTGACCCTTCGGGGATTCCAGGCTTCATGTTCCATTATGTTTGCTTACTAGTAGCGAAATAATATGAATGACATTACGCCGAAATACAGTGACCTTTACATAATTCTTCGAGAGAGTTGCTTGTTAGGTTTATCATATTACGTAAAATAAGATTTTTCTGAAATAAATAAGATCAATTTCAATGGTATTTCGCATAGCCAGCACAATAGTAATGTATATTTCGGTTCACTTACTTATTTAATCTAGCCTTAAATTCTTGGTACCATACAAGATTTTCTTATACGAAAAACAAGCGACGCATTTTCTTTATATTTAGGTACGTAGGTACGAGTATACATTATGATATTATCAGGTTTAGTAACAATTGGAGTTAGACAAATGCGAGCCGTATCAATATTAGCGTAAAGTTATAAACTCAGTAACAAATCAAGTCTGGCTATCTAAATGTCTGCCAAGTTTTCCCATGAATATCAGTTATCTTGTCAAGACATGACGTAGGTAATTACTTAAACGAAAGCTCGATAGAGCAGTATTTATATATTTGTATATCTTCTCTTTTCATTATTCTATATACTAGCTGATACACGCAGCTTCGCCCGCGTGGATGTCGGTCAAATTATATACTAAAACCTTCTTCGTAGTAGTTTTTGAGTTTATCGGGAACAGACAGACAGACGCGGAGAAGGACTTTGTTTTATAATACTGGCCGGTCTGGCCCATTGTCAGCACGTGAAATGCTCAGGGCAACTTTTTTTTAATTGGCTCGTATACTCGAGCTGCATTTTTGCCTATATCCATGGTTCTGGTTTTATTTCAGCCTTTAGGCCTTTGCAACAGGTTAGGAAAAGATTTTTTGGGGTGAAATCCGCTTGGTGGTCAAAGCGGTATTAAAATACACTTGACAATGTTTTAACGCGAATTTCTCGTTAAATAGCGATTGCAACTTTGAGATATGACCTATTTTATGTGTTCCAAAATATTTTTCATTGAAACATCAAAACAATTTAATACATCTGTGGACGAAAATTGTTTATATAATTATGATGCTAATTAAATACATATGGATGCCGCTACAATATGGCATTACATGTATCTTTATTTTAATTTGGAAGATGACAAAATTAATATATTTTTTCACACACATCGAATTTGTCAGATATTCCAGTACGTCTGGTGTCCATAGACCGTTAATCGAAGCAATTTCATTGACAAACTTGTTTCCCCTTTTTTCACAGTATATAGCGTCACAAATAGGTACTTTTGTCTTCGGCCTGGTCGGAGCCTGCGTTGTCCTAGACTTCTCTACTTACGACTCCAGCATCCAACCTCTGATCAGGGACGTAACCATGAGGCTGATGAACAACCCTCAGCATGAAGGCAGTCGGGAGATCCTAAGGATGGTGCAGGAAGGAGTAAGTATACTTATCATGATGATGATGATATTTACACTATAACTAAGTAGTATGAAAGCCCCATAATGTCCCATAGTACATGAGGACCTAGAGAAGTGGCAATATTTTAAAAAAAATATCTTCTTTGTTTAAAGATTTCCAACAGTATTAGATCAGATTTTTAATTGACAAGTTATTACTACGAACATCAGTGTAGCCCTTGCTCTTGTACTAGGAGTTCCTATCACAAGAGCCATTAGTATTATAATAAGTATTTCGATACCTTAAGTCAATTCAATACATTTTTTACTCTCCGTCATCGTTATCACTGACGTGGTGCAGATAAAACAAGGTTGCTGCACACGGAACGAAAAATTAACCCAACTCGTATTTTTCTTTACACGCCCAAACAAAAATAAAACCAACAGAATCAAAAAGCTATAATTATAGCCCGATATCCTTTGATCCGGGGTTTTCAATTTCATATCTCACTGAGATTTTCATTCTGCGTTGCACTGCCTAGCATTGAAAAATCTGGCGGACCAAAAATTTTACACATGGCCCGAGTCCCGACTTTGTCGCAAAAAAGGAATATGGGTCGTGATTTTTTTCTCGTCAAACTATGCCTACAAAAAAGTGTAACAAAACCGGGACATCTAACGAAGCAAACACCAAAACGCATTTGCCGAATGGGCAGTTGACGAAACTGTAGCACAGAAAGGACACCCTTATGACGCCTACTAGTGGCGTATAGTCGCTTCAAAAAAGATTGAATGGCCTTTCATTTTGAAGCCTGGTTTACTATGAGTTTACATATGTATTTTTTTTTAAGTTAAAGATGAATTTCAGTTTTTAATCAGTTTTTGATCTATAAGCAGTGTTTGTTTGGAAAAATTGCTAATGTTTGTTTGTAAATATTTAAATAAATATAATAATTAGTCTAGTTCCCATAAGTTTCTAAAAACGACGTACGACGTTACGTATTTCTTTACATTTCTTTTAAATTTTATTTTATGTATCGTGCAAACGGGTTTTTACACAGTGAAAAATATGGTGAAAAGACTCCCTATTTTTCTATAGTAGTCCTCAAAGCCAGCGTGTCCGGGATATAGGCGCTAATCAAATAGGCCTGTGTGGCACGTTCCGCACCCGATTGCACACTGTTCCAATCATAAACTCTCTGCCGGCAAAATTTGGCTTAATTTTGAATCGATTCCGATCCCGAGCGCCTGTAATACGCACGATTGTCGAGATTTCGTGTTTTAGTCGAATCCCGCTTTATTTTCGTTTCCTTTGAGAGCTCTGTAAAATTGTTTAGGTGTGAAATTGACATGGTCGATTGATTGGTTATTGGGAAGGAGAACTCTTTTAGCAACTTAAGGAGTTTATAGAGTGTTTAAATGTTTTTGATTGGATATTCTTATTTTAGACTACGTTTGTACGATAATGATTTGCATTGACTTATAGTTCCTTATTATTTTATATGTTATCGTTTGTTAATCAACTAAGCCTATTCATCGTGGAATTGACATCTGTTTCAATTTTGTCTCATTTGTGATCCACGTAACTGTGTTTGGGACAAAATAATATTTTTTTCTTTCATTTTTCAATTATTAATTCCTGGAATACATTTGAATGGTTTGATGCCGCAATGATTTTCTCATCGTGATTTGAATATTTTCAGTATAATTAACAATACCCTTAATAACTAAAGACTGGTTGCCAGATTTTCAGACTACTGACTACCTGTTACAACTGTCAAGGATCTACAAATTAAGACAGCCGGGACCAACAGCTTACACGTATACACATTTTCTACAAATTTTCTGCTGACTACCCTCAGATCGGTTGCTGCGGAGCTGACGGCCCAATGGACTACATCAACTTGAACAAGCCACTGCCAGCTGAATGCAGGGACTCTGTCACCGGCAACGCTTACTTCCACGGCTGCGTTGATGAGCTGACCTGGTATTTGGAAGGCAAGACCGGCTGGCTGGCTGGCATCGTGCTTGCTTCCTGCATGATTGCTGTAAGTAGTTTTGATCCTTAGTAGATGCAAGTTTGGTATACTGCCAGGTATCTTGCACCTGCTTTTGTATTTTGTTTATGATCTGAACACATGTATGTACTCAGGGCGCCTTAAAATGCCGCTTTAGCAGAATCATAATAGAATATTAATATCAATCACGTTACGATTCGTTGCGCGCTCCTAAAGTTGCGTTTTTAGGCTGCCTGTAGTCAATTTTTTTACACAATCTCGGAAAGTTTATTAAATCTATACTCGCAGTGCAATGAAAAAATGAAGCGTCACGTCTGTATTCCAAGTCACTTCAAACTTAAAACTCCTTCAAAGCAAGAGTTTTAGTCATTATCTCGGCACTGTCGTTCAATGAACAAGGTGTGAATAAGTCAATTTAAAATAAAGTGCTAAATACCACAATAGATTGTTCGATTAAGGAAATCGGTCTTTAATAGGTATTTCAATTTAAGGTACCTATTGTTTTTTACTTAGCATCACTGATTAACCAAATTGGCCAAGAATTATTACGAAAAAGTAATAAGTACAACAATACAAAGAAAAAGATAGTACGTAACGGTTTCCAGAGCAATGGAAACAGTTTTGTATACGACTCTAATGATGCAGTTACCCGCATGCTTATCTTGTCTCGTGAGAGAAAACCGTGAGCAAAATAAAATCTCGTTGCATAATCCATTCGCACTGGCAAACCAGAAAGTACCAACGAGAATACTTGCGGTTACAAAAGCTTAGTAGAGTTGAGAAGAAAAAAAATACGGCCAGTAGATTTTGGTAATTATACAAAAGGAGTCGTTTTCTTCGCGACAGTCATTACCATCTGCCCAACCTTTTGTGATCTATGGTGATCGGACTTTCAAGCTTCAAGATTTCAACTATCTGTCTATCCTTTTTCAAATAACTTGAGGTCGGCTTCCAGTCTAATACCAGTATGTAACATAGGTTAACTGCTAATCTAACCTGCACAACCCAGTTAGTACTAGGTAATACGATTTCCCTTGTTAAGATTTTCTACAATGGCTAAAGTGCTTTCCGAGTCACGGAGGAAACTCAATATTTAATGGGTGGTCAACCATCTACGGCTTAATCTTTAGATCTGTCCGATCGGCTGTCATTAATTAGCCTAGAAATTAGAAATATGGCTAAAATCTTTAGAACTCCTTCTAAAGATTCCATAATTCTAAGTTAGCCTCGGTATAACTCAACCAAGGTGCTGATATTCAGCAGTCTTAAATATGTCGTCGTAAAACTAGAATTTCCAGGACGCGTCGGTCGTTATATCTTAATGAGTTCCCTGAATCTTAACTACGGGAGGTAGAACTGCGTTGACATTATATAATTATATTAACATAATAGTTTCCTAGAAAGTTTTGTAGTGCTATTATTCCGTAAAGTTAGGCAAATAATTTCATAGATTCATGGGAAAATTGTGGCTTTTATTATAATTAAGTATCTTGATTAGCGTGTCTTCCAGTAAATGGCAAAAGTTCGTTGGAAACTGTAGGTATTTGTTGGGTATTCATTTCAGGATAAACAAACAATGCCTTAATCAATCTTCAAAAACGCTTGCAAAGTAGCTAAAGCCTTATTCATTAGCAACAAGATTAAATCCGCCGATAATAAAATAAAGACGGTTTGGAAAATTATCAATAGTGAAACGAATAGAAATAAAAAAAAAAATAATGATATCACTCTAGAGACTTCACGTGGCCTTTTAAATTCTAAAAACGAAGTTGCTCAAGAATTTGTAGATTTCTTCACTAGTATCCCACTTAAAACTACTGAAACCTTAAATTCATCACCCTTGCTTTCTATTGAGTTACTAAGAGCGAACGTTTCAGCCTGCCCGGTTGAGTTTCAATTTAAACATATAAACCCCATAGCAGTCATTAAAGCTTTTAAGGAAATTAAAGTCAAATTAACCGAAGATCTATGGGGACTGTCGATTAAAGTTTGTCAAGCTATTATTGAGACTGTAGCTCCGTATTTAGCCTTAATATTTAATTTGTGTGTGGACCAGGGAGTCTTCCCGGACCTTATGAAATACAGCAAGGTAATACCACTTTTCAAATCCGGTGACAGTAAAGACACTAATAACTATAGACCCGTATCCGTTTTGCCTGTTTTCAGCAAGGTGTTTGAAAAGGTTATGCTTAATCAAATGCTCATCCACTTTAACACAAATAAAATCTTACATGAGAAACAGTATGGTTTCACCAAAGGACGTTGTACGACTGACGCCGGTGTCACCTTATTAAAACATATATTTACTGCGTGGGAAGAGTCACAAGATGCCATAGGGATTTTCTGTGACCTCTCGAAAGCATTTGATTGCGTCAACCACGAAACCCTTCTCAGAAAGCTTGAACATTACGGTTTAGGGAAACTTGCGCTCAGTTTAATGAAATCGTATTTAAACGATAGACATCAGCAAGTACAAATAAATGGTGTCAATTCAACGGGCTTAAAAGTAAGTATGGGTGTACCACAAGGTTCGATATTAGGTCCCTTTCTCTTTTTGGTCTATATTAATGATCTACCCCATTTATTTAAAAACCAACCTGAAATGGTATTGTTTGCCGACGATACTTCTTTAATATTTAAGGTAAACAGACGTGCCACAAATCTTGATGACGTAAATAACGCCCTACTGCAGGTTCATAATTGGTTCACCGTCAATAATTTAGTCTTGAATGGGAAAAAAACTAAGTGCATAAGATTTGCTCTACCAAATGTCAAAAGTACTGATTGTGACATAGTATTGAATCAAGAGACACTAGAATTTGTCGATGAAACTGTTTTCTTGGGGATAACGATTGACTCGAGGCTACAGTGGGGTCCGCATTTAACATCTCTTGCAGGTCGGCTGAGTTCAGCAGCATATGCTGTTAGGAAAATCCGCCAATTTACTGACGTAGATACCGCGAGACTAGTCTATTTTAGCTATTTTCATAGTGTTATGTCATACGGTATTTTACTATGGGGACGGGCTGCAGACATCGAGTCTATATTTATTCTGCAGAAAAGAGCCATTAGAGCCATATATGGTCTACGAAGGCGCGATTCTCTGAGAGAGCTGTTTAAGGAAATTAACATCATGACAGTACCTTGTCAATACATCTATGAAAACATCATGTACGTTAGGAAAAATCTGCATTTGTTTAGCAAAAGAGGTGATAGACACCACTATAATACGAGGAATAGGGACCAACTAGTTCAGCCAGGTTTCAGGTTAGCTAAAGTAGACTCATCTTTCATGGGGTACTGTTTAAAATGTTACAATAAAATACCCCCTCACATTCTTCTACTGAGTGAGACGAAATTTAAAACTTGTGTAAAACGCACACTATGTAGGCAAGCATACTATAAGTTGGGGGATTACATTGATGATAAAAATGCTTGGCTCAATGCTGGTCCTGCTCCACAACCTTAGGGGCAAATACATCGATCATGTGAAGTTATTGTAGAGGCTGCAGAAGATTGTAAAAATATCTTTACATTGTATAGATTCAATGTCTTAATATTGTATAATTGCATGGCACATGTGTGAGTACTATGTACTATAAAGCCACATTTTACATTTAGTTATATTTTAGTGACGTTGCCCTGGTGGCTGGGAGAATGTCATGCTCACTCAAATGTCTCGCTGATGGTGGCGGGTGTGTCGGATCATTTGATTCCCTTCAAAATGGTTGAGTTAGATGGTGCTGATCCATGCGTCATGTTCGTGAACGGGCGCTGTCAGTGGAGACTGGTCATTTCTTAGCTGCCATGGTTTAGATATTTTTCTTTGATTTGTTTTTTATATCTTTTTACTCTGGACGCTCTTAACTTGCACGTCTTGCTACATAGTTCTCACATAATATACCATCTTAACATGAATGATGTAATGTACCAAGATTTTGTAACAAATACTGATTTAAAAGAGTGTCCATGGAGTTTCTTGCCCGTTCTTCTTCATGAGATCTACGTTAGGGAACTGGCAACTGCAGTACTTTCACAAGTTATTATGCCTTGTGATTGTGACTGTAGCGTAGGAGTGCAATGCGTCGTTTCGGGAGTTGCTGCGTCGGGCTGCGCGGCGCCGGATGTTACCGGCGGCGATTGCTGTGGGTGCGGGGGCGCGCGGCGGCGCGTGCCGTGGCGGCGGATGTGCGGGGCTTCGGGTCGCGGGGCGGCGGTTGCACGTTGCGGCGTGCATTCGTTGTTCCGTGTTTCGGGGTCTCGAGCATTCGTTGTTGCGGTTTGCGTCGCTGCGTGCTTTCGTGCTCGCAGTGTTCGTTGTTGCGGGCATTCGGTGGCGTGTGGTTCGGCGTGGTGGCTTTCGGAATGACGTATTGCACTCGTAGTTTCGTTTTTCTTCCGTCCTTCTGACATTCAAAAGTGCCTGTAATGGCTTAATTGAAATAAAATATTTGAGTTTTTTTTTTTGAGTTTTGAGTAATATTACCTAATTTGGGTTTTTGGCTTCTTTTGAGTTTTGGTTCTCAGTTTCTTTAATTAAAATACTTTTTAAGTATAACCAAAGTAGTGGCCCTTAACAAATTTGAGAGGTACTTATTCTCTCCGTCATTACGAACATTTATATTTTCCCTGGATGCCTTCTATTTACGGAGATATTGGAGTTCGAAGTTCAAAATTTTTGAAAACATACAAAAATATTACATATACACTCCCGTACTATTCACGACATCCATCACCTGGAGGTACTTGTTACCTAACATGTTAAATAAACTCCCTAAGCAATTAACTAATAAATTAAAATCAAAGAAAACTGTGCAAATAAAACGACTAATAAAATATTATCTTACAGTGGATCAATACAAGGTTCCTCCAGATCTTTCACAAATAAAAAAATATTTTTTATAACAATATATTGTTGGTGTAAACAAGCGAGACGCCTCACTCGCACATAATCTTTCAAACTAAGATTAAGCGAAGTGTGTTAAACCAAAAAAATGTAAATTCTTTAAAATAAAAAGTTTTATCAGCGAAGCCTTTTGAGTCCGTTGCATTAAATTCTAACGTAAAACGTGATTTTACACCCCTAAATAAAATCTCTTCCTCGTTTTTTAGTTTGATTAGGATGTCCCAAAAAAAAAATCGTTTCCCAGCAAAAATTTTTGCGTAGGGGTACATAGTTTGATGTACAGAATGCTTGGTTGACGGTTGTGTGATCGGTAACTTTACACCCTGGTATAGAACTTTTAATTGGCGGCTTCGTGAAGGGTCACAGTAACACAGGGTGTTGTTCGAGGGGTTGCAGTACTTAATAGATGGTGTAAGCATACACCATCTATTACGTCCTGCAACCAGGTATTCTAAATTATTAGTATTAAAGCTATAAAGTCACGAACGCTCTTCCCAGAACTCAAAATGTCCTTTTTTCAGGTAAACCAACATAATTATTATTATAGATTTTTATTCATACATTTTTTTTCTTAGATCGTGAATGCTGTTATGTCCCTGGTCCTCATCCAAGCCGTGAAGAAAGAGGAGGACGAAGCGACAATATACAAATAGAATTATCACTATTAATAATAATATAACATTATTAATTATTAAGCTACTTCTATTATTTTTATAAAAGCTTTATTTTTATATTATGTAACAGCAAAACCCGACAGAAAACGAAAATTTATTGTTTGAAACCATCCACCGTGTTTAAGTTAGGTAAACTTAGATTGTAATTTTGTGTAACCGTTTGTTTTAATAAAGAGTATTTTTACGGCCAGTCTCTTGTTATTCTTTTGAGAGAATTGTTAACTTGTTTATGTAATCTTACTGGGAAATTTCAATGACGTGTATATTTAACGTTTTATAAAATTAAACATTCAATTGGGTTTAAAATTATTTTGCTGGTAGGCGCAATTTCAACTTTACTCAATGGCCTCGTAATACAAGGGAATTGGCCAATGCTATTGAAATGTGGGTGTATTTTCGATACACCTACGCCTAACCTTTCGACATTACAAGCGTTATGATATTATTATGTTACGTATAGATGTATTTATTCCCTGAAAAACTAAGGCAGCAAAATCACTACCTATCCTTGAAAAGGATGTTTAAGTCATTCTCATCATTCAGCCTCTTACCAACTATGATAGCATCGGCATTCATACTAACCATGGATGCAGCTGAACTGAACTGATAATACAAAAAGCCTTGGTAAGATTGGTTGTCGGAATTTCGACCTCTCATAACCTGTAACCACTCGGTTCAGGGGGTCTACTCGCTAATTTTCCGACTAATTTTCGGGCCGTACTAAAGTCGGCCCGAACTAAGATAGAAATTGACTCAGAATTGATAGAATGACTAGTCGATTTGACAGCTTGCCCTACTCCCGATGAGTTTTAGCCCGTCCGAAAATTTGAATTTGACACTTGTTTACGCGGATTTTTATGTCATTTTAAACGATAACAACATAGTTATCGTGCAGGCCCCGAAAGTAAAAAAAAAAAAAGATTTTAAAGAATTTTTTTTTTAGAAAATCAATAATTTGGCTGCTTTTTGAATGCTCGAAGGAGCTCTAAAAGTACATTCGCCGGTTGTTTTCACGCTAAAACTTTCGGTTGTCGAGTATTCACCATTTTGAGTTTAAAGGAACTATAGGCTCATAAGGGAATTATTTGAAGACTAGTGGACGTCCCGCGGTTTCACCCGCGTAGTTCCCGTTGTCTTAGGAATACATGGATAAAAAGCCTATGTTACTCAGGGTGAATGTAGCTTTCTAATGGTGAAAGAATTTTTGCAATCGACGCAGTAGTTTTTTGAGTTTATTCATTACAAACATACACACAAACAAGGAAGGAAGGTTCAAGGTTCCTGCGAGAAACTATTACCTTTTTTTTGCCTCAACAAAAGCAACGAAATGGTGTTGATTCAAGAATGAAGGTAGGTAATGGTTTGGTTTGGCGCTGGGACTGGCAGAAGATTCTGATATAACTAAAACAAAGATTTCTACTATAAAAGCATAATTTAATGTTGAACAGTTGTTTCTTTTATTTTGCACCAAAATTACTTATTTTCAAGCATTGAATGCCCTAAACAATACACAAAATAATCTTCAAGTACAATAATAAACTAATACATCAAACAAATTAACACCATTAACTATGTTTGGCGGGCTTCGAGTCAAGGTGCCATGTAGCTTTTCGCGAAAACACTAATACACAATATCCTACGACCAAAACTCCTTCATATGGGTCTCAAGATGATGTGTCCTGCACCATAAAAGACTTGAAATGAATCTTGTTGCTCCTTAAATACTCCAAAACCTCTGGCATCATGATGTGATGTGATATGTATAGCGGGACGCAGCAACATGTTGTCCATACAAATTAAGCCTTCCTCATCAGCCTGTCCTTGGCTTGTTACCGGTGGCAACGTGCTTTTAACTAGCTTGGGGGGCTCCTAGTTACTCCGTGTTTGTTTGTTTTTGTTTCCGCTGATGTTTATTGTTAGTAGGTACCAACTCGTTGTTTTCACTTATAAAATCGAGGAGTGCCTCTGAATAACCCTCTTGCTTGAGGGTTAGGGGGGTTTGATGTATTCCGACTCAAAAATAAATAAAATTCGTGAAGTTAGTTAAAAGTTTAATACACATGTACTGCTTACATGGCTGGTTTGTTGCTACTGATTTGACATTTTCCCGTTTCCACCTTTTATACTGTCGGCGGAAAATCTTAACAGCGCGATTCAGCAAAACCGTCGCCATCGCCATCTATTCAAAAGTGTATGAACTAATATAACATTTTGACATGTTTATGACAATTAAAAATACACCTTTTTTTGGTCTTATGCGGTTCAACATTCCGCCCACCAAGGACATTTTATGCAATACTATGTCCTTTCAATTTTAAATGTTATCATAAAATAAAAAACAAACTTATATTTTACTAATCTAACAGTTTCAATTACCCTAAACAAGATCGCATATAACTCTAAACATAAACAATAAATTATCTCTAAACAATACTTAAAACTATCACCTAATGCTACCTTACAATTAACATTAAGCAATAGGCAAGACACACAGCTTCGACGTTGGTCTTTTAAATATAGAACCGTTACTGCTAAGTGTGACCACTCGTGTAAGGTTATCTAACCCCGGATGTTTATCAACCACCCTGCCAAGAAGCCACCGACAAGGAGGTAAATTGTCCTCTTTAATTAAAACTATATCCCCTATGTCTGGTTCAGGATTTTGTTTAGACCATTTGTGACGTTGGAGCAATGTGGTTAAGTATTCGTCGGACCAACGACGGCGACGCCAGAAATGTTGTGTCTTCTGTTGGACTAAATGCCACCTCTTTAAGCTAGAGATATTTGCCTTACATGGCTGGTTTGTTGCTACTGATTTGACATTTTCCCGTTTCCACCTTTTATACTGTCGGCGGAAAATCTTAACAGCGCGATTCAGCAAAACCGTCGCCATCGCCATCTATTCAAAAGTGTATGAACTAATATAACATTTTGACATGTTTATGACAATTAAAAATACACCTTTTTTTGGTCTTATGCGGTTCAACATTCCGCCCACCAAGGACATTTTATGCAATACTATGTCCTTTCAATTTTAAATGTTATCATAAAATAAAAAACAAACTTATATTTTACTAATCTAACAGTTTCAATTACCCTAAACAAGATCGCATATAACTCTAAACATAAACAATAAATTATCTCTAAACAATACTTAAAACTATCACCTAATGCTACCTTACAATTAACATTAAGCAATAGGCAAGACACACAGCTTCGACGTTGGTCTTTTAAATATAGAACCGTTACTGCTAAGTGTGACCACTCGTGTAAGGTTATCTAACCCCGGATGTTTATCAACCACCCTGCCAAGAAGCCACCGACAAGGAGGTAAATTGTCCTCTTTAATTAAAACTATATCCCCTATGTCTGGTTCAGGATTTTGTTTAGACCATTTGTGACGTTGGAGCAATGTGGTTAAGTATTCGTCGGACCAACGACGCCAGAAATGTTGTGTCTTCTGTTGGACTAAATGCCACCTCTTTAAGCTAGAGATATTTGCCTCTTCGTAGTTATGATCAGGAGCATTTACCATAGGTTCACCCACAAGAAAATGCCCTGGTGTTAATGCATCAGAAGTGTTGGAATCGGTCAGTCTACACAAGGGACGTGAGTTCAAACATGCTTCTACTTGACTTAATAGAGTGGACATCTCTTCAAAAGTTAAAGTAGAGCTACCGATTACCCTATTTAGATGCTTCTTACATGACTTTATTCCAGCCTCCCATAATCCGCCAAAGTTGGGAGCATGTGGTGGAATAAAATGCCAAGTGGTACCATCAGTAGCTAAGGCCGCAGCTATTTCCTTAGCTATACCTGAAGTTTCCGATCGAAGTAATTTGTCTAATTCCTTAGAAACACCCTGGAAGTTTGTACCATTATCGCTCCAAATGTCTGTGCATTGACCGCGTCTTGCCACAAACCTTTTAAAGGCGGCAAGAAACCCTGGTGTTGTTAGGTCGCTGACGACTTCAATATGAACGGCTTTAGTCGCCATGCAGACAAATAAACATATGTATCCTTTATATGCATGGTGACCTCTGCCCTTTGATGCCCTTAGCTGAATAGGACCAGCATAATCTACTCCACTGCACCTAAACGGCCTATTTGGTGTAACCCGCGCAGGTGGTAATTGACCCATTAATTGAGGTTTTGTAGTTGCTGCATAACGTAAACAAATCACACATTTTCGTACGTATGCCGTAACCAACCGCTTAGCTCCCTGAATAAAATACTTCGTGCTTAAATAGTTAAGCATTAGTTGAGGACCCCCATGAAGATTCCTCTGATGTGCGTCGGCGATTAGAAGATTGGTGAAATAACTATCACTTGGAATCAATATTGGATTCTTACGATTCGTGTCAAGACCTGAACGTTCCAATCTACCGCCCACCCTCAGGATTTTAACGGAATCAAGGTAAAGATTTAAAGACTTAAACATCTTTCTTTTAGGCCTTTCTTTTTGCAGGTCCAAAATTACCTCTGCGAACTTTTGACGTTGACATACCCTGATGCATGTTTCCAACGCTAGTCTTAATTCTTCTGCAGTTATAAATTTATTACTTCTTCTTTCAATCTTCGGTTTTCTCCACTCTAAAGGACGTCTTAAATATGCTACCATTCTTACTAGTTGAGTGAATGAGGAATATTTATTCCAAATGAAATGATCTTCTGTTATTACATGCGTCTTAATTTCTTCAAGATTAGTTGAAACCTCCTTGCGTTTGCTAAATAGAATATGTTTATCCTTTAGAAACGCAGGGCCTTCTTTCCACAACGTAAAGTTTACTAATTCCGACGCATATAAACCACGTGATGCACAATCAGCAGGATTGTCTTTCGACTGAACATGATTCCATTGCTGTGGTTCACTGATGCATAAGATTTCAGAAACGCGATTTGCCACGAATGTCTTCCACTTACTAGGATGACTGTTTAACCACGCTAACACGATCTCTGAATCAGTCCAATAATACAAATTAGATTTTCCGATTGCCATCACTTCAGAAACTTCAGAAAGAAGCTTTGCTAAGAGAACTGCTCCACACAACTCTAGTCGAGGTACTGATACCGTTTTTATTGGTGCGACATTCGTTTTTGCTGTAAGCAAAGTTACAAAAACGTTACCATCTGTATCGACTACCCGTGCATAAACAGCTGCAGCATATGCTGATTTTGACGCATCGCAAAACCCATGTAAATCAACCTGCTTGTCATCGGGTTTCATGTTCAACCATCGAGGTATCGAGAAATCTGTTAAACATTTCAACTCCTGCCGGTAAGTCAACCATTCCTTTTTTATTTCATTTGATATTTCCTCATCCCAGCCAACACCAGAAATCCAAAGTTTTTGGATTAAGATTTTTGCTAATACGATCACAGGGGCAACCCATCCCAAAGGATCAAAAAGTCTTGCTATATCTGATAACATTCTCCTTTTAGTTACAGGTTCCTGAAGCGGAGGTAATTGAACAGAATACTGGAAGGTGTCGCTGCTTCGATTCCAGATAAGTCCTAACGTTTTAAATATTTCATCCTGTTTTACATTGATCTCCTTCTCTGCTCCATCCTGTCGCTTATACGAGTGCTTTTCACCGATGATCTTCTCTAATAATTCACTGCTGTTGCTTGACCATTTCTGTAGACTGAATCCCGCCTTTCCTAATAGCTTGTTCATTTGGCTGTAGATCTGCATACCTTCTTCTATTGAGTTACAACCAGTCATAAGATCATCCATGTAATAATCTTTAAGTACCCTTTCTGCTGCCAGTGGATACTTCGTTCCTTCATCGTGTGCTACTTGCTGCATCGATTTAACTGCTAAGTAAGGAGCCGAAGCGGTACCAAAGGTAACCGTAAGTAATTTGTAATCCTTGATTGAAGATTGTTTGTTGTCCCTCCACACGATGCGTTGAAAATCGGTATGATGGTCGGCTACCCGCACCATTCGATACATTTTGATAATATCTGAAACTAAACAAATGCAGTGAGTTCTCCAACGAATCAATAAATGCCGTAAATCTGGTTGCAGCCTTGGACCAATCATTTGGTCATCGTTGAGCGATATTCCATTTTTTCCTTTGCAGGAAGCATCAAAGACAACCCTAACCTTGGTTGTGTCTTTATCGTCCCGTATAACCGCATGATGAGGCAAATACACTGCATATGGATTTTGTTCTTCTGCCTTTGTTATTAGCCTCATGTGCCCGAGTTGTAGGTATTCGTTGATGACTTCCTCGTATTTTGTTTTCAAATCTGGATTTTTGCTGAGTTTAGTTTCTAAAGCGTAAAATCTGTTGATTGCCACCTTTCTTGAATCACCATATTTACAGCTCGGATCTTCACTTCGAAATGGTAAGTTAACTACGTAACGACCGTCTTTGTCTCTTACCGTGGTATTCTTAAATATCTCTTCGCATCTTGTTTCTTCTTCGGTAAGTACACATTTTTTACTTTGTGGTTCCCTCTCCAGTTCCCAGAATTTCCTCAGAAGTTCATCATCACCAAGGTGAGCATGCATCACTGCAATGTGTGATGTACTCTGAGCAGCAGAAGCTAGTGTGCCTGATAAAATCCATCCCAATGAGGTACACTGAGCTACAATGCTACCACCTGGAGCTTTCTTCAACCCGTTTTGTAACACTTGACTATAAATCTCAGCTCCTAACAACATATCCACTTTATCCGGTGTATTATATCTAGGATCCGCTAATTGTATGTCGTTAACTTGTGCCCAATCCAAATATACCGTTTCCCTACTAGGTAATAATGACGTAATCGATTTGAGAACGTATGCTACAACTACAAGTTCAAACGATGGATCAACCCTAGACTGAATTTTAACCTCAACAACCGAATTCAAGAATAACTTGTTGTTAGCCTCAATACCAGTTACTAAACCTTTAGCTGGTTTCTTCTGTAACCCTAAACTCTGTACTGTTTGCTCTGTTACAAAAGACGCCTGTGAGCCCTGGTCTAATAAGGCTCTAAGTGTATATCTTGCCCCATTTTTTGATACAGCCTTCACTAAAGCCGTAGCTAATAGGACTTGATTGTTCGATGAACCCTTTGAAAAGCAAGTTACTACCTTGTTTTCAGCTTCTTCCCCAATTATTTGTTTGTGTTCCTTCGTCTGCGAAACACCACTATCGCTAGACGAATAACCCTTTTCTCCCTTAGACTCCTGTTCACCTTTAGGGTGCAACAAGGAGTGATGCTTTCGCTTGCATATTTGACAAGAGGCTGTACACTTACAAAACCTGGCAGAGTGGTTGTGCCCCAAACAATTGAAACATAAATTGTGCTCTTGCACGAACTTACGCCGAGTATCCACACCTTGGCCACCAAATTGCTTGCAATTTCTTAATTTGTGCTCCTTATTACAAAGCGGACAAACTATGACCGCGTTGTTCGTCGTGTGAAATACCTTTGCTTTATTGACATTATATTTACATTGCTTAGGTTCTAAAAATTCAAATGCCCTATACCTGCTTGTTAAGAAATTTTTGAACTGTTCAAATGTTGGTAACATATTTGAATCGGTGCTACTAGTGGTCTTCAGTTCCCAATCCCTTCTACTGTCTGGATCTAGTTTTAACGTTATGATATCAATAATCAAAATATCCCATGAAGTAACGTCAATTTCTAGATTAGTTAGGGCGTTCAGGCAATCTGATGTTGTATCTATTAACCCCTTTAAAGCTGCTGCTGACTCTTGAGTTATGTTCTTTTGATTGAGCAGTCTTTTCAAAATACAATGAGACAAGTATTTTTTATTGTTGTATCTTGTCTCCAGTTGAGACCAGCATCGTTCATAATTTGTTTCGGAAATTGGAATATGACGTAAGAGCTGCTCCGCTTCCCCAGTCAAATAACCTTTCAGATAATGCAACTTTTGTACATTGTCAATGGAATGATTATTGTGTATAGCCGATAAAAACAAATCTCGGAAAGTCGGCCATTCCACATACTTGCCTGAAAATGTTGGTATGGTGATTCGAGGCAACTTTATCGACGTGATTTTACCATCCGAAACATTATTTGATGATGAACCCGCAATTGGAGAAACATCACTTCCCTTAAAATCATTTAATTTCGTTTTTAGTTCGCTTTTTATGTCCAAATACAGTTCTTCAGTATTAAAATATACTTCGTTTGTGGTATAGGGTGAAGATTGTAATTCCTTCTGATCAAAATCTTTTATAATTTGTGTATGCGTTAAATTAAATTGTGTCCATAGTTCCTCCACAAATTCCAACCTGGTTTCTACATACTGCTTTGTAATCCTATCCTTTGGTGCTTTTTTATAATTGCTTTTAGCTCTTAACAACCGCTGAAGGATGTCATCCTGAACTTTGACATGTGATTGCAAAGACATTTTGAAGTTCTAAACAATATGCAAAAAGTTTGAATTTGAATTATTTTCGAAAATTTTACAAGTCAATGTAAACAAAGAAATTATTCAAAGTGTTTGACAATTTAAATTCTACTGAAAATTGGACATAGGTTCCCCGTCTGAACACAATTGGCTTAAAATCTAACTAAGTCTAAAAAGGCACACACGAAATTATTCTAAGTCCCAAAATTTTGAATGAAAAGTTAAAGTTTAAATCTTCTAAGCAATACAGTTCACTTTTGCTTGGCACTTAAGAAATCAAGGTACTCACGATTTTTGGCACTCTCACTCACTTCCTTACGACCTCAGTCGTCTGCAGCTTGCTTGCTGCTGTTTGGTACTCCAGTACTCCTCCGTACTGGGTACTCCTCCTCTTCCTCTGGAGGTGGCACTCCTCTTCCTCTGGAAGTGGCACTCCTCCTCCTCTGGAAGTGGCACTCCTCCTCCTCTGGAAGTGGCACTCCTCCTCTTCCTCTGGAGGTGACACTCCTCTTCTCTGGTAGTGGCACTCCTCTTCCTCTGGAAGTGGCACTCCTCTTCCTCTGGAAGTGGCACTCCTCCTTCTCTGGAAGTGGCACTCCTCCTCCTCTGGAAGTGGCACTCCTCTGGAACTGGTATTCCTCTTCCACTGGACCTGGTACTCCTTCCTCCGTACCTCCCGCAACTGAATCCGTGGTTGCTTCCAGGATCACCCAGCTGGGGCGTATGGGGCTGATGGTTCTCCGTCCTCTGGAGAACACACCTGATGCCGCTGGATCCAGTCCTCTTCACATCCGGCTCGAAGGACCATGAATAACCCTCTGGCTTGAGGGTTAGGGGGGTTTGATGTATTCCGACTCAAAAATAAATAAAATTCGTGAAGTTAGTTAAAAGTTTAATACACATGTACTGCTTACATGGCTGGTTTGTTGCTACTGATTTGACATTTTCCCGTTTCCACCTTTTATACTGTCGGCGGAAAATCTTAACAGCGCGATTCAGCAAAACCGTCGCCATCGCCATCTATTCAAAAGTGTATGAACTAATATAACATTTTGACATGTTTATGACAATTAAAAATACACCTTTTTTTGGTCTTATGCGGTTCAACAGCCTCTATTTGAGCGCGTGAGGGCCTACAAAAGCGTTTGAGGCAATTTTACAATTTATTACGAAAAGTTTCCGGGTCGTACCTCGTATTAATAATGCAAATTGTTTATTATTTATTGTAAATAAAAAACTGACATTTTGACATTTCCATTGACAAATCGGTATCCTTCAATCAAATACAAAGAAGGCAGAGGTTACAGCTTTAACCCGGACAAATATATTTAAATTATGTCTAAAAAGACATTAGAATAAATATTTTGTGCAAATGCAGTCTTTTTCTAACAATACCATTGATATTTTTAATTTAAATGCTTGAAAACCACGAAGTAAGAAAACCGGGAATCAACCGAAAGAATAAAGCAAGCTTGTCTATGACTCCGTTCGAAAGTCATTGGTCCGTGATCACTAGAGAGTAGGGTTTACACACATTTACGGCGTAGAGTAAAAAACCCCGTTTATACGGCCGTATTTACGGATTTGGTGCTTAGCGAGTAGACCCCGGTTACAGGTTCTATGAAACAGCCGAGACCAACAGGTTAAAAAAGGTGCTTTACGAGGCACGAAGGAAACTCAATATTTAATGGGTGTCCAGGTCCACCTATCCACGGATCAATTTAGGCAAGCGCGGCTCAACCTGAACATCGACCCGACCTGTTGTAATTGATCCACGAGCTCCTCTTTTCGATTTTCAAGTCATTAAAAGTTTGAATTAAGACCAAAATCCACACATGAAAAGCCTTTCCAACAAACAAAGCAAGACAAACAGAGAAGTAACGGAGAGATGAAATAAACAAACCTGTTTATTCAAATATCAAATTTAACTGTCTGCATAGTTCATCATCAGGTTGAATACTCAAAGTTTTGAAGTGGCCCTCAGTGCTGTAGCACTGTTCAAAGTTATAGAAGGCTCGCAAGTACTTGCAACAAGCTACCTAGCCGGTTTCTCAAACATTTTACTTTGATTAAATTAAACTTTGGAAATAACATGGAACGAATCTTTGTTTTGTTTGTCTAGGAGCTCTTCGATAGATGAAATTGTATTGAGTACGTTGTATTTATATTTTTACCCGACTACGGCGAAGCCAAAAGGAAGGGTAATGATTTTGGCAGTCTATGTATGTATGTATGTAAGTAAGTATGTATGTATGTATGTTCCACCGTAGCGCCTAAACCACTGAACGGATTTTAATAAATGAGGTGTCAATAGATTTGTAAGAATAGCCCGGGTGACATTGGCTATATAAATTTTATAAATTCTAATTTTGACGGATTTTAAATGTCAAAAAATTACCTCAAAAAATATTGAATTGAGATAATCATAACATGTTTGATATCAAATGAAAGGTCTTGGCGAGCACATTACAAATATGTATATCATATTATAAAAAACGGTCAAACAGTTCTCGCGGTCTAGTCTGTGTCTGTGTTTACTCGTATTATGTAAATATCAAACCAATATTTTATTCGTAGTCGGGTTTTAGATTTTTAAACTTGTTGTTTGCAACGTTCTTGTTCGAGATCATTTTTAGTTCTGGAAGTTTCTACTTCACTAGAGTTAACCGCATATGCATGGTTCTTTTTCCCGGTATTTTAATTTCCTAGGTAGTGTTGTGGGAGATTTTCCTGCATGTCTTTACACAGAATTGCATGAAAATTTTCTATTTGCTGAAGATGAAACACCAGTTTTAGTTATAAATTCTTATTTATTTTATGTATCTGTCCGGACAATGTTAAAGATTTATGGTCCACTTTAGATAGCGTGAAACATAGATTTGTTTTAAAATAAACATTACAAAGAAATTCCCTTTATCACATGGAGGAGGATTAGAGTTTACAGGTCGTTAGTAGCACAAAGCATATTATTATTATATCCGCCTCTTTATGTACTTATTCCTATTTAACTGCCCTTTAACACGGGTATACAGATGACCTGCAGTGCTATTCTGTTACGAGTATTATAGGTAATACATGCACTAGCACTCACTGGCGGTCAACCACTTGACTACTAAAATACTAGTTCCTTTAAATAAATACAATATGAACACACACATAAATAATTAAATTTAAAGCGGATTTGAGAACCGGGAAAACGATCGGAAGAAGAAGTTGTTTGGTTCCAAAAGTTTTAGGGTTTCGAGTTAAAATGGCGAAACATAAATTAAAGTATTGCGATTATGTTGTTTAATCCCAATGTCGACGTTTCATTGTTTTATCTTCGTGTAGTTTAAGAAACAATGCTTCGAATACAGAACTGGTAGAAATTACACTTAAAGCTTGTTTTGCAGGAACATCACTGGCGTTGTCAAGATAAAGGTTGATGTATTTTCTGTGCTATTTTGATTAACGCAAGGCTGCATTTCGTGTGGATTTTATATATAACAGTACGACACAACATTGTTTATCTAGTGATGTTCGATTCCAAGGTCTTGCAAACGGTTATTATATTTTTCCATCAGGAGTATCTTAGTAGCTGTCATGGAGTCTGGATGCTCGATTGATGGCATTGGCTCGGCCCTTATTCCAATGGGACTTAAACCAAACTGTCGAAATGTACAGTAAAAGACACAAAAAACAAAAAAAAAACACAAAAACAACAAACAAAGACACTCAAAGACAGAACGCACTGTACAATAAAATAATACTCTTTAATGCATTGTGACAGATTCTGACTATCGGTAGAGGCCCATCAGTATAAGGCTTTGTGTATACCTTGAAACTTGTGCGATTGACACTGCCATGAAAACTACAGTAATTTCGACGTGGAAATGATCTAGTAGGCATTCATTTCGACGTATACAGTTGGGAGATATTTCGTCTATAAATGTTCATCATACTCTCTCTCTTAGTCAAGTTTATTAGATGTTGGCGTAGTGGATGTGCTCTTCTGTACCTATTGTAATCCACTTATTTATTGGCCATATCATCTTTCAAAAAGACCATCGTTCGATCTCCACCGTCTCTTAAATCAATCCAAATTTTATTCATATTGAAATCTCTCGTTACGACATTTTTCGTCTACCAGAAGCTATGTCGAATAATGACGAGTCTTAGAAATATATGGTGAGTGTTTTTTTTTAAAGTACGCATATAGCTTGTTTTATATAAGAGATTTTCTAATTTAATTTAGTAGAGACAACATTTAATACTCACATACAACAGTTTTAATAACTTGAAACTCAAGAAACAAATTATTTTCAATCACAAACAACTATTAATATTCCCTCAAACGCTCTTCTCTTTCAAAACAAGTAAACAAACCTCATTTCAAAACGCAGCTGCACTGCAATCTTAGTACAACATCTAAACTAACACTAATAATATTTTAAAGAGGTAAAGTTTGTGTGTTTGTGAGTTTGTATAGAGGCGGTAATGTTTAGAATTACAGACTCGATTTCGAAAATTTATTCTCTAATGGGAAGCTATGTTATCCTTTATTTAAAACGTTTAACTTGACTATAATAAACAAACCTAAACTGGGCACGCGTGGAGGATTATACCATATCTCTCCTAAAGAGGAGGCCTGAGTCCCTTTTTTTTTGGTGGGTGGAAAATCATCGAATAACCCCCCCCGCTCTTGGGCAGAGCGAAGGGGAGTGTCAGACTTCTACTGACTAAAAACCAACCCATGTTCCTTCTTCACCCTTGTGCCGAGGTCACGTCATCTCTTTCGATAATCCACAGCCCTGACGGGATCCGCAGCCCCGACGGGATCCGCAGCCCCGACGGGATCCGCAGCCCCGACGGGATCCGCAGCCCCGACGGGATCCGCAGCCCCGACGGGATCCGCAGCCCCGACGGGAGGCCTGGGTCCCTGCAGTAGGCACATTATAGGCTAATGATGATGAAGATGACTTGACTACGTTACGTTTGAAAGCCTCGTTGGCCTAGTGATAGCAATCGCGACCGCTGAACATGAGGTCCTGGGTTCGAGTTACGGGTCAGGCAAATTGCTATTGGGTTTTTCAATCAGGAATTTTGCAGTAGCAGTCACCGAGTCTGGATTTGTGGTCAGTTGATGCCAATAGGCTCACCCTCTAATTTATTAGAGGGCCACTATGGAACTGAAACGTAACTGGCGATGTGTGGACCGTGTACTATTAAGTGCACCTATACCTTTCCCTCATGGAACTATTTTATGTATTGTGAACATTGATATAATAAAACCCAAGATACACACTCCGCGTCTCAAAACCGTCCGCTTAAAATGAGTTCACAATGAACTCATTTCAAATAGTCTCGCGTCGCTCGCGTCTCTGCACGGTCGTACAAAATACTTTTTATATTGCTTTTTATAACTGCATTGTAAAATGAATCTGCGTAAGGTTGAATTTGCCAAAAAAAAAGTTTATAGTGACGATAACTACATGTAGTAGTTCATGTATTGGTGAGTGTTTGGCGACAGTTTCGACTGTTTGTTTTGTTCGAGACTGTGCATCTAGGGTTTTATTATATCAATGATTGTGAATGTATTTTCCCACCATAACGTAGGTGAAACCGCAAGCAAAAGCTAGTGCATAATAAATTAATATTCCTAGTACATAGCGGGGTTGATATGAGTCTTGCGACACACAGAGCGAGTCTCCCTCTCTTCTCGCTTTCAATACGGTCTCACGATGCACTCTCACTTGAAATTAATCTGCAAGAAGCCATTGCGGTGACTATTTACAAAGCGTCCCCGGAGCGTATTTCCCTTGGCTCTTCATTCTGCTCGCAATGTCGCAGGGTTGTTAAGTTGCTCGGAAAAGACTTTTTTTTAGTACCATGAAGATTTTTTTCGTAGGATTCTTTTCCAGAACCATGAAATTTTTTTTGTAGGAAAAGTGTGCGTCGTTGGTCTCGCATATTGACAGATAGAAAAAGGTTTATAACTATGAAAACGTAGATGCTAGGAAACCATAAAAAGATTTTACTTTAAAAAATTAATCAAAATAATAATCCTGTTCCAAGTTGTACCATAACCTTTTTTTTAACCTCAAGAAAAAGAAAAGTGGCAACAATGTTATTTTTACTTATTTAATTGGCATTATGTCCGCGAACATTTAAGTTTAGATATAGAACTTACACCATCAGATGTTTTAGTTTATAGCGAATGCTCACTATCACTCCCCCGCTATTGAAATTCAAGCGCCTTCCAACCTTCTTGTAATACTGTCAAAACTAGGTATTCAAAAATATCAAGTATATATCTTTCAAAATAAACAACAAAAGCACAACGACCTCAGTGCGAACCCTACATGTATTTTCAACGAGGCCCGTAGACATGAGTAAATAATTTTCCTGATTACCGTGCACCGTCTTGCAAAGCGACAGAGTTGTCGTCTCGACCTCGACAAAAATATTAAAGTCACCTCCGTCTCGAAACTCGACGAGATCTCGCTGTACCTTCAAGTTCTCGCAATTGGAACCGCCCTGATATAACTAGAAAACCAAATTGATTTCCCGTTTTATAGAAATGCAGCTTAATCCGAATTCAGGTAAGTTTGTTCGAGTCTCGATACGAGATTCGAGATCTCGTTCCGTATCGAAAAACGAGAGTTGATCTAGAACTGCTAACTATATTTGACACGATTGTATTATTGATTGCTACACTGCTTTCGTAGTTTGTTTTGCAAATGTTAGTTTAGTAAATTGCTTTGGAGACTAGTTTATGTACTGACGTTTTGAACTTTCGTATTGACGTCACAAATTATATCGACATTGCAAAAGGTGTTTCACTATGAAGCCTGTACGTTGGCATTTCTCTCTCAATCGTTTTGTACGTGTTTTTATGTCACGGTAAACAGAACTTTAAGCTCATTACGTTAATGGTGCATTGATATTGCAATTCATTGTCATTGAAATCCGCTAAAAACAAAGCTCTTAAACCAGTCCGTTCATTTATTTCGAAACAACATGTTTATCACGGCGATAATCATTCATTAAGAGTTGGCTGCAGCTGAAATCAATACAGGTAACAAACAGAGGTAGTTTGCATTCAGATAACTTTTTAGATTACTTTAAAGAAAGGTTATTAAACCCGCTAGTTCTTTGTCGAGGATCCAAACAAACAGACAAAGGACTAATTTACGAAGCTTTGTTTACTCATTTTAAAATAATAGAATCGCAGAGTGAACAAACCGAATAATCACGAAGCTAAAAAGCGCACACAGAATATTCTCATCAGTTAAAATGAATGTTGGTTTGAAGAAATAACTCTACGGGTGTAAAGGTATTAAAACCAATACAAGCTAAGCTTTTGAAACTATTTATACGTGTCCCCGTCGTTGTCCCCCCATCATCATTTCAGCCGAAAGACGAACACACTGCTGAACATAGGCCTCCCCCAAGTGTTGCCACATAGACCGGTCCCGTGCGTCTCACATCCAGCGGATTCCCCCAACCTTCACCAGGTCATCGGTTCACCTTGTGGGAGTCTTCCTTCTTTCCTTTCTACCTTCCGTCCCTTCACACGTTAGTATTAATATTAGGTACTGTAGCATGAAAATATTGTTAAACCCAATCATTTTAGAGAGTAACCATGTGGTTTCCTTTTAGATCTTCTTCGTTGAAAACGAACAACCCGAACTGTGCATCTTTTCTCGACGTTTAATAAGTGCCTATGTAGGCCTTTGGAAAATAAAATATTTCGATTTTGTGACATGATTTAAAAAAAATATTTTCAAGCTACGATTTTCGTTGAAATGGTTGTGTCTGTACAGCGCAGACCTAATCTCGCCTGCTCTATGGAGCATTGGCTTTAGGAATCGGGACGTATGTGGAGAGCACAATTAAATTTTGCAGGTAGGGGCTGGAGTCCGAGGAAATGTAATAAGCGAGTCGCCTGCGAGCAAATATTTAGACTTTGGTCTGTGGCCACGTCGTTCGAGGTATTAAGAGTGTTTATTTATAGTTGACACCCCTTAATGGCTGCAATGCGTCTTTTTGTACTGAATAACTTCATTTATGACTATAAAGGGATTGTTTTATTAAAAGGGTTATACTAGTTTGTAAATAACTTTTTCATAACGATGCTCCATCCTTCCTACTTCTTTTCCTTATGTAAAAGTTTTTTGCAGTTGTGATGACCCCGGTATCTCGAAGGGGTTGGTACAAAAAGTTTGTTAAGAGGCTGGAGCAGACTTCAAGACGTCTTTTCTTGCATTGCCAAGAAGTAAGTAGGTATATCATTTTGCGTCTGTCTATCCATTTTGCGGCTAAAAAGTCGATTAGCTGGGTTCATCGCTATTTACAGGTACAAAGATGCGTATTATGTACATAGACGTTCTTTTATAATCAAGTTTTGCCGTTTACCGTCCCATGCAAATAGTAGGTTTACAATTATTAATTAAACATAACATCACGTCTGTAATCCCCGAAGGGTTAGGCAGAGGTGTACCTAATAGTACACCCACATTTCGCCAGTTATGTTTTTAAGTCCCATGTAATAGGGGGCGAGCCTATTGCCATCAACCGGGCACAAATCCAGTCTCCGTGGCTGTTACTGATAAATTCATGGAAAAAGCCAAAAAACACTTTGCCCGAACTGGGAATCGAACCCAGGACCTCATGCTCAGCAGTCGCGCTTGCGACAACTAGACCAACGAGGTAGTCTAATGCCTTTATTAGTGTATTATCACTACATATTATAAAACAAAGTCCTCCGTCGCGTCTGTTTGTCTGTTTGCGATGAACTCAAATATTTTTGCACCCCTTTTCATGCGTTTTCGCCGATGGATAGAGTGGTTCTCGAGGAAGGTTTCAGTATATAATTTGTCGCGATAATCGACATCCACGCGGGTGAAGCCGCGGGCATCAGCTAGTTAATTATAGATTTAAAATAAGTGGCGTGGCATGGCATATCAAACTTTACGAAACAATTATATTATGTAGTAAGGATCTAACGTAATTAACTTAGCGGCACAAAAAATGACTCGTTTTCCCTGTCCAAGACTGTAAGTCGCTCATCCCATGGCCCATCCACATTCTATTAATACAACAATTCTTTCAATCTTATACATGCTTGTTTCCATTACATTTCTATTGTTATTCGTAAGCTCGTGTTGTTTATTAAAAAGGCTAACACAAATACGTTGCTGGGTATATTTCTCTTTTGTGCATAACGCTTGCTGTTCTTCAGCGAACCCCTTTTGAACTCCTGAAGTGGATGAAAGAAAACTTGAGAAACATAACATGGAAAGCATGTTTTTTAATTCTGTTGGCTTTATTTACTTTTCTTTTTTTGTTATGTTGTTTATTTACTGTAATTAGTTTGTGAGGAAGTTTAGGTAGATTGCTTTTGAATAATATTGAAAACGTAATGGGAATTTGTTTTTGCTTTTATTATACACAGTGTGTGTTGGATGTGGTCTTAAATAATTTATGTTTTGGAATTGCAGGTTGGCATTAAAAATGAGAGAAGATTTATACTGAGTGCAAGCGGTGATAGCGGTGTGACCGTCGGACAGCCAAGTCATAGATTCCAATTTTGAACCCAAGACCCCTTCAAGAGATTCTCTCAAGAGATCTTTGATTTTTCAGATTCATGTTCGTATTATATAATATCACCTTGCTTCGAAAGGAAAAATCGTAATCAATAGTGATGAATCGTGATGAAGTCTCCATAAACCTGACACAAATCCAGTCTCCCGGGCTGTAACTAAGAAATTCCTAATGAAAAAACAAAATTAAATACTTTGTCCGACCTGAGAATCAAATCCCGGACCTCCTGCTCAGCAGTCATGTTTTCGACCACTACACCAACGATCCTGTTCATCCATAATATTAAGTCCAGCTGCTGCTTATCACACATCATAATTATCATATTCACAAGCTACATAATTGTATGTTAATTTTAAATCGTTAACACTAAAATCTAATGGGGTTATATTAATAGTGTGGCTTAAAGTCTAATGCAGCTTAAAAGCATTCCGCTACAGCACCAATATTCTGTAATTAACTTAATACAATATAAACAGGTGAAATTGCTAATTTGCGGTTGTTTTACATATTGTGTTAATCTGATTTATTTAATCGTGGACTGTTTCGTTGTTCGAGTGACCGCAAATGTGATTGCATTAGGTCCTGGGTTCGAACCTGGGTTGTTATTGGAGTTTTTCCATCTATGCAAGTTATGTTTAATTCCCACGTAATAAGAAGTGAGCCTATTGCTATCAACGGAGCACAAATGCAGACAACCGTGGCTTCTACTGAGAAAAAAATGTATGTAAAAAAAATACATACATACGAATGGAAAACTTCCTCCAAAATCAAAATCAAAACATTTATTTCTAGTAGGCCAATTACAGGCACTTTTGAATAGATGAACAAAACTAACTGCGGCACTCAGAGATATCCAACGATTACTCAAGCCGCCACCCAGCAAAGGCCTGACATACTTTTGTATGACAAAACTGCCAAAACGTTTACCGAGCGACGGCCCAAGCAACCACCGAAGCTCTCCGAGTGCGGCAGTAAACTACTCAACTAACGCCCAAATACTCAAACGCCACCCAACCACAAGCAACCCTCAAACCAACCCTCAACCCTCCTTTTTGGAAGTCGGTTAAAATTTCAATTACACTTTGCCCGACCAAAATCCTCTTGCTTAGCAGTTGCGCTTGCGACCACTCGAACAAACAGGTAGTTAACGAGAACCAGAGAAGACTACACATTTTAACTGGTTTAAAACTTCAGTGAAAACCAATGGTTTTTCCTATGTCTATTTTTGGGCTCCGTAATTACAAAGCAAAAGTCTGTGTTTCAATTTCTACTTCCCTTTTGATCCGCTACTTGTCTAATAAACAAAAACAACCACACAAAAAAACAATGTCCATTCTTACTTACGAACAAAATCTTCTCCGAGAACATCAAACAATTTCCTTTGTTTGAATATTTGCCCCGAAGACAGTGCATAATACATGTTATGGTAACTGTATACCTGATTGTTGACTGTAGCCGAAATAGCGTGAAGGTTGGCCCGTGTTGTTTGCCCAAATACCCCAAGGTAGGTACTTCATGGATCGTCGAATACCAATGAACATTTCACTGACAGATATATAATTTGTATTATTGTGTATTCTGTCAATATTCAACAATTTAATTATTGAAATGTTGTCTTTAGATTGTGGATGTTTCTTTGTATGTATTGATTTAATACGTTGCCTATGCCTTAATACGTTTCTGAGAAAAACTGTGGTGTTTAATGGTTGAAAGTTTCCTTTTTGAAAACAAGTTATAAAAATTACAATCAAGAGAAACTGGACGCGTCTTTTACATTAATTTGATTGTAATGCTTTTGGGGTACTAAGCATTTTTCGTTGTATCACTACATAGTATAAAACAAAGTCGCTTCCTCTGTCCCTATGTCCCTTTGTATGCTTAAATCTTTAAAACTACGCAACGGATTTTGATGCGGTTTTTTTTAATAGATAGAGTGATTCAAGAGGAAGGATTATATGTTTAATAACATCCATTTGCACCAGTGCGAAGCCGGGGCGGGTCGCTAGTATTAAATAAACTTATGACTTTCCAACGCTATATAGGGTTTGTACCTGATTAAATATGTGCAGTAGTATGTCCTCGATGGTCGAGTGGTCGTAATCGGGTTGCTGAGAATGAGGTCCTGGGTTCAATTCCCGGTTTAGGCAAAATATTATTGGGTTTTTCCATCAGCAATTTCTCAGTAGCAGCCACGCAATCTAGATTTGTGCCCGGTTGATGGCAATAGGCTCGCCCCCTATTACATGGGGCTTAAACATAACTAACGAAATGTGAGTGTAATACTATTAACACCTCTGCCTAAACCGGCTGGGATTACAGGCGTGATGTCAGGATAATTAAATTTGTTTGCCAAATTAGGTAATGTCTCAAGTCAACCACATAGTCACACATAAGTGGTTCCTATGGAGCATGAACAACCGTATCGAACACGCTTGCACGACTTTACTATGACCATAACTATCTATACATAACAGAAGTACATACAGCACCATAGATTATGTGTACATAGAAGCGCAAAAGGATAATCTCATTCTAAATTACTACTTTTGGGTGAAAGAAGCTTATTTTATTACATTAATAGGCTTACGTTTGGCCGCAACTCCCGTGATCTGAAGTGAAGTGCTGAGGCAGGCTATGGTGGAGCACACTTGCCTTGAAGAAACCGATTCACAAGAAAAGATAGCAGCCGCGGAGTTTGGGTTTGTGCATGCCCGGTTGATGGCATTAGGCTTGCTCCCTATTACATGGGACTTAAGCGAAATGTGGATGTACTATTAGGTACTTCTGCCTAACCCTTTGGGAATTACTGGCGTGATATTAAGTTGCTTTTTATTTTTCTGCCTTTTTCTTTGCCAGTATTAAGCCAGGACAATGGGATAAGTTGACAATTGCACCTGCTATGTGAAAAAGTTTTGTAAATTACTACCAATGTCGATATGTCATTCTTGCTTTCGTTTCTATTCACATTTCCTGTTCTATGACATTACGCTTGAACAGTAACAGTTAGTAACTGCTCATTGCTTATGAAGACGTTTAGGTTCAATTCACATAATCGTAGCACGTAACGTAGCAACTATTAGTGCTACGAGTGCTACGCCGGCTACGACGTAGCAAGACTGAATTGACGAAATCGTTAGCTTTTATTGATAGGCATTAGTCTTACTACAGGAACAATTTGACGATAGACTTTAAATTTGTGAGTAAATGGTTATCGTTTCACGTAAATCCAACTAACTGTATTTGGTGAGGCTGGAAGCTATCCCTATTATAGTTAGGATAAGGCATAGTATAACAATACGATTGCACATGATAATGGTAACTCCTGGAGGTCCTCGTGAGGACCCCGCTGGGGCTGCGGGTTGTTTGAAAGAGATACAAGACAAAGGGCTAAGAAGAAACATGGGTGAGTTTTAGGCAGTCCCTCTCTGACGCAACCTAATAGGTATATATTTTGTCCTATTATGCCTGTTTTTCGAATTACACTTAACCAATACCGCATCTTGGGTTTACCTACATAAATACATCCCCAATTCAACATAGCAAAGCCTCTCTTCCCAAACTTGAGATAAAAACAAACATAATAAATATGTAACGTTTCCGAAGTAACTCGACTGGAACAACGAAGGTGTTTCCGAAGCACTTGTCTTTACCCACATGTTTCATTTGCCAATGGTTCCGAGTGCCGAAGGGATGGTTGACACTTCACAATTTCCTTTTAGGATAAGGGAGGATCGGAACCTATGCATTTTTCATTAGCAAATAAAATAAGACCACATTTTGGTGGCAAAAAATAAAGCAAGTTTTTGGATGTTCTAAAACTATTTTAATTTCTATTTCTTGTTGTCTCAAGCTCTTCAAATAAGGATTTTACCGATTTTTTCTACTGTTGTTAGTAATTCGTTTTTTTTTTTGCATTTTGGTTCTTCTTTATAATTTGCGATTTCAAGTTACTGCTATTATGTTTAACCCTATGTTGCATGTGTAAATGGGTAAGTAAGCTGTTTTTGCCTGGCGGCTTTATTTAATTTTATGCTTGAGTATATAATTAAATGTAATGAATTCTTTGTTTATCTTACACACTGTTGTATAGAATCATGATCTTCTAAGCTAAAAGATGTGTTGCTGGGGAGTTTATTCCGCCATATTTTCGTCACATTTATAACACTAGGAAGTATCGAAGGGTGGGCGTTTTGGGGGACAGCCCCTCTTGTAAACTTTGCCGTGCAAAAAGTGCTGATTATTTATCAGTCGAATTTGAATAAATGACTTTCGATTTAGATTTTTAAATGCTAAAGAAGTACTTAATGCTTACTTTAAATAATTTGAAAAAAAAAAATTAAAAGGGACTCATCTATATATATAAAAGGATAACTGACTGGGTGACATATCAACGTACAGCCGAAACTACTGGGGCTAGGAATGTGAAATTTTGCACACGGCTTCCTATTATAATGTAGAGGAGCACTAAGAAGGGGTTTTTGGAAATTTAACCTTTAAGGGGGTGAAAAGGGGGATGAAAGTTTGTATGGAAAATCTTATTACTTGTGTTTAGGAATGTGAAATTTTGCACATGGCTTCCTATTATAATGTAGGGGAGCACTAAGAAGGGGTTTTTGGAAATTTAACCTTTAAGGGGGTGAAAAGGGGGATGAAAGTTTGTATGGAAAATCTTATTACTTGTGTTTAGGAATGTGAAATTTTGCACACGGCTTGCTATTATAATGTAGGGGAGCACTAAGAAGGGGTTCTTGGAAATTTAACCTTTAAGGTGGTGAAAAGGGGGATGAAAGTTTGTATGGAAAATCTTATTACTTGTGTTTAGGAATGTGAAATTTTGCACACGGCTTCCTATTATAATGTAAGGGAGCACTAAGAAGGGGTTTTTGGAAATTTAACCTTAAGGGTGGTGAAAAGGGGGATGAAAGTTTGTATGGAAAATCGTCACTTTTGTAGTTGAACCGACATCCACGCGGGCGAAGCCGTGGGCAAAGTGCTAGTCGTATATAAAGAAAAAAACAAAATACTTTCCATGAAAAAAGGCGCATAATTTTGAACATGAAAAATCTTGCACGCCTTTTAAGTAACAGCGGTGAACTTCAAAGTGCTCAGTAGTAATTAAAACCGTAGCTTAGCATAAAGTATGGCAATTGCTCAATGTCGAAAGCTCGACTTTTGAAAATTTATTTCGCCCCGAAAAGTTCTCACTACTTAATTACCTACTATGAATTTTATTTTCTTTGCATTTACTAAATACTCAGAGAAGTTTACAAATGACTCGATGGCTGTGAGAGCGAATGGAATTGAAGGCAAAGTTATAAAATTGTACTTAACAGCTTAGCGAGGGGACTGTTTGGATAGATAGTCCTTAGTTACTTTACTGAATTGTGAACTATTTAACTTAAAAGTAAACTGAAAACCGTTCCTGATAGTGTTTGTGAAGAGGACGGTAAGATGAAGGAATGTAAACTGAATTTAATCTTAAATATTATTCATTTGCGGACTTTGCAATAGTTGTGAACTAATGACTAATTTTTATTTTTTTTATTTTTTTTAAGGAAACTTACAGCTTAAACATTTGTAGTCAAATTACCATGTAGAAGAAGGCATTTTATTTGTGTTTTTTAGCTGACTGTGGTGATTGGCGCGAATAAATTAATAGCTTTAAGAACTTAGAATAGACGGTGTCACGGAGGCCGGCCCAGAATGAGGTGGCGAGACCATCTAAATACGAACCGTTAGCCCTCACGGTTCGTATTCAGATAATGTTCGAGGAGGCACGGAAAAAGAGCACATGGAAGAAATTGGAAAACGCCTTCTTCCAGCACTGGGACAGTGCAAGCTACTATAATTAGAAAAAAATAAGGACTATAGTTTATAAACCAAAATTGTCCATGTTCATGGAGAAACTGAATTCAAGAGAACCGGACGTATCTACGTAAATAATAATCATGGTCCATACTGAAAGCTTTTTTGAACGCATACTGATCTATCACGACGACGTAACGTAGTACTTTTATAGGTAACCTGACAAAAAATAAAGCAATTTTCGTGTGTAGCATGTACGTAAACTCATTTCCTTATAAAGCTCGCATAATTTGCTCGTTGTTGATAGAAACTTGTTTACGAAACAATCAGGAAACAACTATAATTAGACCGTTTCCGTGTAACGAAATTACCTCCTAAATCCTTATTGAACAACAGAATCCTTGAAGCGAGAGCGTCATCTCCATAGCTTATTTAAGTTTACGTAAACGAAAATTTATCGTTCACGTAGATGTGATGTAGTAAACCTAAATAATTTACGTAACCTCCCAATTTTCACGAGATAATCCAAGTCTCCCCTTTCGTAGGGAATCTATTCTCGCGGGCTTAACTCTTATCTACACGAGGGAAACGCAAAACAAATCACCAACGATTCTTGATAGTCGGGAACAAGTTTTTCATTAATATTCTATTCATATTCAAATCTGATTCGACAGGCGTTATCTCGCGGTTCCAAATTCGGATCACGCGCCGTTTCGTCTCGCGAACCGCGAATATCATGGGTATCGGGACTCGTGATTGGCTATATTATCAACGTTAAACATGACGTCGTGATTTAAACACCCATTGTTTGTTCGTATATTCTCCTGATTTGAATGTTTACGTGACAGAAGACAGTTCTGGCTGTAATGGTGCTTATCTTTATGTGTTCTTTTTGTATGCAAATGGTATCGTGCTAATTGTGTCGATAAGACAAATTGATAACGTTTGAGGCGTCTTCGTGTCAGGTTGAAAGGCGTATGTACTAATATATCACACAATTGTATGTGTGGTATTTTTTTTGGTTTTGCATTTGCTTAGTTTCTTGGCTGCTTTTGGAAATTCTGTGTACTGTGTAGAAATAAACATCGTCGATTGAGTCCCGTCTAACTGGATGCTGCTGAATACTAGTATTTTACATGGAGTGACTGCCTATCTGACCTCCAGAATCCAGTTGATAGTGGGTAATACGATACCCATTCGTAAGACTGACTGTCAGACTTTCAGGCCACGGACTACCTCTAACGACTGCCAAAGAGTTATATTATGACAGCTAGGACCAACAACTTAACGTGCTTTAACCAACCTAGGCAAGTTCAGCTTAACCTAAAGATCGACCCGAGCGGCAATTATTATTAAGCCACGAGCTCCACCAATCATTAAACATCTTTTACATAAATAGAACCAAGTGTAGTAATGGCAACAGCAGCTAACTTCATTTCATTGTTCCCATATGAAGGACTTAAACCTTTTTACGTGTAACAAAAACACGAAATGATAAAGCTAAAAAAATACGTGAAAGCTAATTTCTCATTGAAGTAAAGCAAAGGACATTTTATGATGCCCATCGAGCGGGTGCCATTACAGGGCTCTTTTATTTTTTTATGCTGATGCTTTCATTTCGAGTTACGATCTTAAAATATAAAGCACATTGGGACCTTATCATGGACATTTTGAGCAATAGGTAAATGTAATATAATGATAAATTAACAAAGTTGTAATATTAAAAAGAGTAGCAAAAATGAAAAAAGTATGCTTATATGGTTTTGTCATGTGGAGAGGATGAGTGAAAGGCGACCAATACAAAGTATTTACAAAGCAGATGTAGGTAAGTGAAAACGCCGCGCGCCAGGACTAAAAGAACATACAATGATCTAATTGGTGAGGTTCCATAGAAAGGGTCAGGTGCGTAGTACTCGCAACCGGTATGCGTGTATGACCAGATGTATGAACGTGGACGAGGCCAAAGAAGTATGTAAGGATCGTAGCATATACTGTTCTGTAGTTTCTGTCTACCCCCATGAGAAAATGGCGTGAGTTATGGTATAGGTGTGAAACATTTTAGTAATTCAATAAAATTTGACCACTTTCTCAATCATTAACCCCCGTATTTATAGTCAAGTTAAAGTAATTACTTGAACTTAAGTAATTACTTATGCAAACATTTTTATGCAATGGGCAAGAATTTAAACGAAGTTAGAACCGTCAATGAAAGCAAACCTCAGAATTGTAACGTTTGATAGTTCTAACATCAAGAAATTACTAAACTACAGAGAAAAAATCGTTTCTTAAAAAAAATCTTTTACTCAGGTAGTTACTATGACTTGTTTAAAGATACGGGTGTTAGTTTTCAAGATTCCAATAACAAGAAGTAGGACAGCGCTACTTTATAGAAATTATATAACATTTACGAGTAATACTGTTTCATTAAGAATTTCTCAGAAGCATCCATTGAGTCTGAATTTGTGGTCGGTTGATGGTAATAGGCCCGCCCCTTTTAACGTGAAACTTAAACATATTTAGCGAAATGTAGATGTGCTTTTAGATACACCTCTGCCGTACCCTTTGGGGATTACATTTGTAATGTTATGTAACGTTAATTCTACACATTTAAAACTGTTACATTTTTATAGAGAAATAAAAATGTTATATCATATTGTTGTTTTATGCTGACGGTAAAAGTGTCCCCTTTATCCAAAACCTGAAGCAATTTGATTGAAGTGATTCGTGAATTACGCTATCAATCGTAACGCATTTGTTACCACATCATTCAGAACCGAAACGAAATTAACAAGTGAACCGTTAAATGTAAAGGTATCCAAGGATATTCTCGATCCGTGGTTTAGGGATGGCATTTGGTATGCTTCGAGTATCTTCAAAATCGATTGTTTAAATAACTTGTACAGGCAGTGCCCAGCCCCTCTTCTCACTCCATTTTAACTATTCTTCTTTATACGAGTGGTCAGGTAAAGCTGGACACTGGCTGTATTACTGTCTACGTCTAGAGTCAGTAGGTACTGTTGAAGACTCTGGTATTATCAGGATTTCAAAACTGACCAATCTGTGTCATGTGATTGAAGTGTTTTGTTTTTTGGTTATTGGCGATGGAAAAAAAAAATATTATATAACCCAAGGGTTTTCTACTGTAAAGTACTATAGTGTACTTTCTTTTTTAGCTGTAAGAAGGGCATAGTACTGTGAAAATTTACAGCTGGTGCATAATTGCAAAAGCTTAAATCAGAAAGACTTCCTAGGCTTAGTTATAGGTTTGAGTTACCCTATTTGAGAAGAAAGTAGACGTAACATGGATTTGAATAATCATTATTTCACAAAATTTTCCTCAAAAAATCAACCATTGAAATAATCCCGAACCAGGTTCTTTCTCAATTTGAATATGCCAAACCCTACTGGCAGATATCGGTCGAATTCCAAAGCCGTACACCGTTCATGATTCATGTTTATTCAAGCATTGCCGCTGTGGCGCATTTCACTCGTAAACCTGTTTACTGACTTGGTAATTATAATCCTTATAGCTTTATAATCATAGGCTTTTATTGATCTGATTGGTGAAATGGGAAATACGATTGTCTTTATGGATTTGGGGATTTGATTGTCGTAGGGTTATGTTAGTGTTTATGTTTTCTGGTTTTCCCGTTATTACGATCACTTTTTGCAAGACCTGGATATACATTTTTTTTATTTTTTTTTTTGGTGGGTGGAAAATCATCGAATAACCCCCCCCCGCTCTTGGGCAGAGCGAAGGGGAGTGCCAGACTTCTACTGACTAAAAACCAACCCATGTTCCTTCTTCTTCGCCCTTGTGTCGGAGCCGCGGTAACCTTTCGATATCCACAGCCCCGACGGGCCCACAGCCCCGACGGGCACCTGGATATACCTTCCTTCTAGTTATGGATATATCGAAGGTCTAACTTTAAAGATTTTTTTGAAATCCGAAAATTAACAATGTTTTCAACTACATATACTTTAGCTCAAGCTTATCGGAATTTGTGTCGTGATGACATTCTATTTGTATTGTACATTGACTTATATATTACTGCGTAAGGACTGGGCGGACCGCATGATAAAATGACGCCTCGAATTTGGTCCCAAATAGGTCTTGACTAAACCGAAGTTTAAAAGAAAATTAAAATGAATTTTTTTTTTTTTTTTTTTATTAACATTTTAATGAAAGCTTTATTTAATTTCTTTATACCTCAATAATACCACGCCACGCCGCTCATACAAGGTTACATTTACGAGCAGCCTGATTAGTTCTTATAGATGACGTTAGTGTTTCTCTGTATGGGGAACGCATCGAGCAAAATGTTCGGACGACCGTATCTTTAGTTTTTATATCAATGGTATTGTAGATAGATCAGGGGCTACAATGACCGCTTTAGCAGATCATAATATGAAATGGGGAAAATAGATCATAATAGGAAATTAATATGAATTGCGTTAAAATTCGTTAAATGGTCACAGAGGCAGATACTTATATAAATAGTAGATTTTACAACAAGTGCACAAAACGAACCATTTTTGGTTTTGTGGACCGGTTATAAACTCTGCTTTTTAATTCGAATGCGAGGAAATAAAACAGTTGTGGAATAGAGGAATGGACTGTATGAATTTACGTAATATTTGATGGTAAAAGAGGTAGTTCTGTATGAACTGAGTGCTTCTCGTTCGCCCAGTCAAGGAACAATCAACCTATGAAAAATTCGAGTACGACTCACCTTTTCTCAGTTGCGGCCACAGCTTGATTTCTTCTTTGGTGGAAAGATGATCATGTAAAACGTACAGCATCCGGCACGTTGTACAAAACACGGTAGTGTCCAAATTGTCCTTGTATCACGATTTTCACTCACGGAGCTAAATTATGAGATGCTGTCCGGACGATTCGAAAACGTGCACTCTTTTCACCATGCGGTCTACGCAGATGGCGCGCAAATCGAGTTGGTCATGGCCTGCAGTACGGTGCAGCCAATAGCGTGCCGATATGGCGAGCGCACAAGAATATTCTAGATTGTTTGTCCAATCATGGTCTAAATACAGAACATACCCCCTACCGAAACCAGCATGATGGTTTCTAGAAAACTAAGATTACCCTATTACCTATATCATTAAGTTAATAAAAAAGAGACCTAAGATAAACACTAAGCTAAGTAAGTACCTATTTCTAACAAAAACGTTTTGTTTGAATCTAATTGGTATAAGGTAATAAACAGAGTTTGTTGGTGGGTCTCTGTAAGACACTTTTTTCGGTGCGTAACGTCACACACCGGACTATTCCGTCAGGACCTGGATGTAATTTCTCAATCTTACCGAGAGGCCAATTACAGGAGGGAACATTATCAGTTTTGATTATAACTAAATCTCCAACCTTTGGGTTCGAGGAGGATGTATACCACTAAGCTCTCTGCTGAAGTGTGTTTAAATACTCGAGACTCCAACGTTTCCAGAAAAGTTGGGAACACTTCTGTATATACTGCCAACGTGACAGTCTGTTAACATTCACTTCTTTAACGTCATACTCGGGTATAGAGGTCAAGCTTCGACCAATGAGAAAGTGTCCGGCGGTTAAGACATTGAATTCGTTGGGATTATCACTAGCCGGTAGTGGGCACAAGGGACGCGAGTTTAAAATGGCTTCTGCCTTACAAAATATCGTGGAAAGTTCCTCAAACGTTAAGGACTTTTCCCCTACACTACGTACTAAGTGATATTTTGCCGACTTTATTCCAGCTTCCCAGAGACCACCCATATGCGGAGCACTAGGTACATTAAATTTCCAATCGACCTGCCTTTTAGCGCAGCCATCCGAAATGTCATTTTGACTCTCACGCAAGAACCTTTGAATTTCCGACAGATGTTTACTTGCGCCAATAAAGTTAGTGCCGCAGTCAGAATATAGAACAGCGCATAGACCTCGACGAGCTACGAATCTGTCCAAGCACGCAAGGAAACAGTCGGCGGAGAGAGAAGATAACACCTCAAGATGTACTGCTTTTGTTGAAAAGCAGACAAACAATGCTAGATAAGCTTTTGTCACTTTAGCATTACGACGTAAGCTTTCTTTAATTAAGAATGGACCTCCGAGGTCAACTCCGACGTTAGAAAATACCTTATTAGGTTTCAACCGAGTTGGTGGCAGAGGTGCCATTTCGGGTTGTAGTAAAGACGGTTTACATTTAAAACACGTTTTACATTTACATAAAACGGATCGAATGACGCTACGAGCAGACAATATCCAAAAATTCTCATTAATTATACTTTGTAAGGTTCGCGGACCTACATGTAAATATTGTTTATGCAAATAATTTATCAATAGTTTAGTAAATAAACTCTGTTTTGGAAGAAGACGCGGATGTTTAGCATTATAAGGAAGTTCCGAATGACCGATGCGACCCCCTACCCTGAGGAAGCCATCGGAATCAAGAAATGGAGATAACTTACGTAATGATGGTACGTGTTTCTTATTTTGTATCATTTTAATTTCAGCTTCAAAATAAGCATTTTGAACTAACTTTATCAATTTACCGCGAGCTTCGTTTAACTCGAAGGTTGATAATACTCCAGAATTGTGAGTGTGCATGTCACCCTTTTTGTGTCTAAATCTTAAGATCCAAGCAAATGATCTTTGCAATTTGGAAAATGAAGAAAACTGCTGAAAGATTCTTTCACAAAATTCTGTTTTAGATTCATTAAAGTTATCAAACACCGTCATGGGCCAATCGACATAATTTTTATACATCCAATCAGCACCCTGTAACCAACGTTGATTACAACTGACAAGTTGCGCCGGAGACGCTCCGCGAGAACAAATGTCAGCTAAATTATATTCACTACACACGTGCCTCCAAAAATGAGGGGGTAAAACTTCAATAATTTGAGTAACACGATGACTAACAAAGGTTTTCAGTTTATATGGTTCCGTTTGCAGCCACGACAGTACGACTGTCGAGTCTGAGGCTGCTGTTATTTTATTAATTTTAACGCGAGTCAATGTGTCAACAACGAACTTCATTAATTTGCTCAACAAGACAGCACCCAGTAACTCCAATCGAGGAATCGTAACAGGTTTTATTGGTGCAACCTTAGATTTTGAGGTCACTAAACGAACCTTTACATTACCCTTCTGGTCGCGACTGATCACATACACGCATGCTGCGTAGCCACACAACGACGCGTCACAGAATCCAACTAAGTCACATTCCGTTTCACTCGGTAATAGCATGTGACGTTCAATACGTAACTCTTGTAACAGGGGGAGTTCAGAAATAAAACTTTGCCACGATTTTTTAATGTTATCTGGCAACTTTTCATCCCACCCGATGCCTAGCTTCCACAGCTCTTGCATGATCTGCTTCGCTACCAAAGTGCATGGTGCGATAAAACCCACGGGATCGTAAATCGACGCTAGTAATTTTAGTACTGATCGTTTTGTTGACTCGTTGTCTGTTAAATTAACCGAAAAAATAAAATTATCAGATTTTGGAATCCATTTAAGACCTAAAACCTTAATGGTACAGTCGTTTTCATCTTTAACGAATGTTATTGAATTTTCCCTATTCTATTATTCCCTATTATATTAAGTAGTAACTTCTCACTGTTACTCATCCACTTTTTTAAAGTGAAGTTGGCACTCTCAAAAATACCTATTAATTGATCCTGTACTAAGCAAGCTTGCTCAAAAGTATTACAGGAATATAGAATATCGTCCATGTAAACACCCTCACGGAGGACCTGAGCAGCGAAAAAAAAACGTTTTCCTTCATCGTTAGCTAATTGAAGCAGCGTCCGAATTGCTAAGAACGGTGAACAACTAAGTCCGTAAGTTACGGTTTTTAACTCGTATAATTTTATAGGCTCGTCAGGCGATTCCCTATATAAAATGTGTTGATATAGGCGATCTTCTTTCCTTAAGGGGGAAGCTCACACCCTGCCCGCGAAATTCAAATTTTCTTACGTTTTTTGCAATTTGCAGGCCAGTGCTTGGTTGCATGTTGATGAACATTTGATTCGCGACTGTAAGACGTATTTAGTTACAGAATTATAATCATAAAAATCACCAACACAACCCTCCAAGTTCATATAGATCGAGAAACTATTTTTTCAAGGTCAAAGTTATTCCTCGATCTATATGAACTTGGAGGGTTGTATTGATGATTTTGATGATTATAATTCTGTAACTAAATACGTCTTACAGTCGCGAATCAAATGTTCATCAACATACAACCAAGCACTGGCCTGCAAATTGCAAAAAACGTAAGAAAATTTGAATTTCGCGGGCAGTATGTGAGCATTCGCCTTAAGGCTATCGCACGATACATTTTACAAACGTCACTAACTAGACAATATTCAAATAGTCTGAATTTCAAAATTATTGCCGCGATATCCGGATACAACTTAGGGCCGATTAATAGAATGTCATTTAGAGACACGTTATTGCTACTTTTCGCAGACGCGTCGAACACTACACGTAAAGGAGTGGAGGTACTACTAGGTCGCAAAATACTATGATGTGGAATTATGTATTTGCTAGGTTGATCACCCTGATAAAGCTCCATATGACCGAGGTCTTCATATTCTCGCATAAATTCTTTGTACTTATTATTTAGATCAGGAGTGCGCGCGAGTTTACGTTCCGTATATAATAGCCTACGCTCAGCGACAGCACGCGTTTGACCTAGCGGCGAGTGTTCGGGCGCAAACGGTAGCGGCACTACGTATTGCCCGATCGATTCTCGTGTATGTTCATTAGAGAATATTTCCTCGGCCAACTGATCCAATGGATTTATTGAAGGTGTGCACGGCACTTCTTCAATTTCCCAAAATTCGCGTAACGATTTATCAATCGATTGTTCTTCGTCATATGAAACTGATAAATTAAGATTTTGCGAACTATTAGTATTATTATGTGGATATAATTTTCCGCTAACAACATAACCAAAAACTGTTTTAATAACACTCGGAATACTATCCTTAATTACCAGCGGTTTATCTCTAATGATATCCGGCACTATGTCGTTACCTAACAAAATATCGATTCGCGAACGCTTAAAAAACAATGGATCTGCTAACCTATATGTGCCATATTCGTTAATGACATTATCTGTGAAAGATACATTAGGCATATCAGCGGACACCTTTGAAACAACTACTAGATTAGTGCTAAATGTCGGACTATTCGCATGTCTTGGTTTTAGTGTACAAGTAACCATGCCTTGATTTTTAACGATTCCCCCACCTATACCGTGAATAGTAAAAGGACATTTTTTACGTTGTAATCCTAATTTCTGAGCACAATCAGTAGTTATGAAAGAACTTTGAGCTCCAGAATCAATAACTGCACGGCAGTCTTGATATTGACCCACACAGTCAATAACATGCGCGCTAGTAGTACCTAACACTACTCCGTATTCACAGTTATCACTAAATAATGCTTGCTGAAAGGAACAGTTCGTGTCACTTACGAAGTGAGACGAAACAAGCGCTTGCTGCGCATGCGAAGGAGACGGCTGCACGGTCAGGGTGTTCGCCACGGACGATATTCCCGCGCTTTCCGTCGCATTATCTTTATGCAGTAAGTAATGATGTGGTGATGCACATACCCCGCAAGTCATTGTACTTTTACAAGCATTAGACAGGTGGTCAGATTTAAGACAATTATGACAAAGATTAAGTGAATGAACACGGTTCATTCGTTCATCGACCGACAATTTACGAAATTGATCGCATCGATAAATCATATGATTTTGTTTACAAATCACACAAGAAAAATTCGAATTATTATTATTACGGTTGTTATTATTATTGTTCGAAGTACGTGCCGTATTGAGAACTGACTTAGACGAAGATTTAGTTTGGCTTTTATTTTGTGTATTACTAGATTTCGACGTGTTATTAGAAGAGCTGTTCATAAAAGTGTGTTCTAAAACTTTAATTTGCTTGTTTACAAAATCAATTAGTTCCGCAAATGTAGGTATCGACTTTTGATCACGGCTTTCTTCGAATAATTTACGTGTATGAGGGTCAAGTCTTTGTAAGGCCAAATGACACAATAAGAAATCATCTAAGTTCTCTCTCTATGTTTAATGCTTGAATCGCTTTAAGTGAATGATCAAAGGTTTCTATAAATTGAAATTGAAATTGAAATTGTTTATTGAAAAAAGTGATATACAAAAATATTTACAATATGGCCTTAACAACTATAGGTATACAGTTTATTGGATTCTACCTGAACTAGGAATAAACCTGTATCTCAGGTAACTCACTCAAGTGCTTATACGTAATAATATCTAAGATTCCTTAAATAAATACTTAGTAAATAACTTATCAATAAATAAAATACATAGGTAAATTAGACGACGATGTTCCATTATTGCTTAACACAAAAATCTAGGTCACGTTTGTTTTTTGTCTACAGAGCACTGTAGGTACAACATATTGCTAAATGCAGTAACATTAAAATATAAAATGAACCTTATCATCATTTTTACTACAAATTGTCAATGCTAAAAACTAAAATTATTTTAAACGACAATTATTTGGTAGGTAAACTATAATACAAATGACTAATCAAACACAAAATAATTTATTAAAAGAATATAGTCGGCGCTCTTACGCGTCATTATAATCGATAGAATATACATATCTTGCCTCAGCTATTTTCTTAGCGGGGCATTCTGAGCTGCCTGTTTTGTGGTGGCTCGGTTTTTTAAAACGCAAGCATGTTGCACAGTATGGCAGTTCGGCAATTTTATTGCACTCTTTTATCTGATGCCCTTGTTCTCCACAATGTCCACACGTAAAGGTAGCCTCCCGACAAGTCTTAGCAGCATGTCCATATTGTTGACATTTAAAGCACCTGGTCACAAGTGTAAAGTCCCTCACTGGGCACGATGTCCAATTAATGTACACTCGGTTTTGATTTATAAGTACCTTTCTTATGCTGGCAGTAACTTCAAGAATGAAGTTACACGTAGGTCCTTCCTTTTTACCCGATTTGTGACTTAATTTTACAGAAGCCATAAAAGAGTCACGAGGTAAATTAGGCAATTTGTCGGCTAAGTTCTGCTCATATATGCAATCGAAGACTTCTTGATCACTTAAAACGGTTGGTACTCCTATAACAGCAATTCTTGGCCTTTTCTTATGGGGCTCTTCCATTTTCAGGCCGGAACTACTTAGTTGTGATGATTGCCTAAGTTTTTCAATGTCGTCTTTTGTCTCCGTGCTGATTATAACGCCACCGTTTTTGGTTTTGTGTAATCCTCTCACGTGCAATTTCATTTGTTCCGGGTTTATTATTTTTTGTACTAGAGATTTAGTGTCGTCACTAGATTTTAATTTATCTGTTGGATAAATTGCAATAGAGCTGAGGGTATTTGGGCGCAAGTAATTATCCTTGTTGGTTTTAACCATATCAGCAAATGTAACTTTTTCTGCCGTAGTTGTTTTGATGCAGTTTTCTTGAATGGTAGTTTGAATAGTTTGCTGGAAATTTTCAAGGCAATTCGTGAGGTCCCGTTTTTCTTTTAGCACCTGAGCAGAATTTTGAAATTCTTTGACCTTGATTCTCAAGTCCTGGTAGTAAACTGCCATTTGTGACACGCCATGTCCTACCTTGCGCGAAAGAGAATTGATCTTCAGCTTTTGATCAGCGTTCAGCTTTCCTTCCTGGGCAATGAGACATAGTTCATCCAGACATCTATTTATGGAGGTCAACCAGCCACTAATCTCGCTGGTTTCCACAACTCCTAATCCTCCTTCTGCCGCATGGTAGGGTGTTTGAGGTTTGGTCGTAGGGCTGCTAGGCGGTGGAATACTCCGAGAGCTGTTTTCAGTGTTTGACATAATTTTATAGGTAGTCCTTAGATAATTGTCATAACTACTTGATATTCACCAAAGTAAATCACAAACTTAGCACAAAAATCCGATTCGGTTTCTAGGTCACAGATCACTCGAATACTTTTTACGTCATGTAATAAATAAAATCGCTTACAATACACACGTCCGCTCTACTTGAGTGCCAGTAGAGGATCCGATAAATGAAGTTAAGTTCGACGTAGTATCTTTAGTTAACGGTGAAAAGTTCAACATTTTATCGAAATACCTACATGCTAGCGTCCTGTGGTCGTGATATTTGTCAACTAAACTTTGCCAAACTAATTTGTAATTAGCGGCCGTGATAGGTAGATTTTTAGCAATATTTAAAGCAGAACCTTTAACGCATGAAAGTAAATAATGGTATTTATCGATATCTGAGAAATTCCTATTGTGAACCAATGATGAGAACGTGTCATAAAAGGTTATCCAATTTTCAACTTCACCGTCAAATTGAAATAATGTTAACTTCGGTAACGCCGGTTGAACTATTAGATCATTTTTTTCCAACGCAGGAAAGAATTCATTTTCTGATTTAGAATGTTTTATAGCGCTTAACTGACATGCATTATACATTTCGTCAAATGTTTCGAGTTCACTAATCGACATTTTAGCAGTCGGTTTTATTTGTACTTCTATTTCGTACAAATCAAAAACGGTGGATTCAAACTTAGTACGGACACTTTCCATTTCCGACAATAATACCGTAAACAATTGTAATATATCTGATTCTGTTCCCAACTTTTTTGAATAGTCATAAAGCTTTTGTATTTTCGTAAATAAATATTCTTTTCTAACTATTAAGATTTTACGCTTTGTTTCCAAAACTTCCGCCATCTTGGAAGCCTTAGTTTTAGCAAGAACAAATGTAAATTCGGGCTGGAATAACTAGAATCGGGCTCGAATGGACCAGAATGTGGAATAGAGGAATTGACTGTATGAATTTACGTAATATTTGATGGTAAAAGAGGTAGTTCTGTATGAACTGAGTGCTTCTCGTTCGCCCAGTCAAGGAACAATCAACCTATGAAAAATTCGAGTACGACTCACCTTTTCTCAGTTGCGGCCACAGCTTGATTTCTTCTTTGGTGGAAAGATGATCACAGCATCCGGCACGTTGTACAAAACACGGTAGTGTCCAAATTGTCCTTGTATCACGATTTTCACTCACGGAGCTAAATTATGAGATGCTGTCCGGACGATTCGAAAACGTGCACTCTTTTCACCATGCGGTCTACGCAGATGGCGCGCAAATCGAGTTGGTCATGGCCTGCAGTACGGTGCAGCCAATAGCGTGCCGATATGGCGAGCGCACAAGAATATTCTAGATTGTTTGTCCAATCATGGTCTAAATACAGAACAACAGTTGTATAACATATTTCTTTAATTAAGATTCAAAGTAAAGGGGATAGAACCGATGTGGCATATCAACCCGGCCGCCATTTTGATTTTTTTTCCAAATCGCGGCCCACAATGAAAGTGTTATGTATGGATAGAGGACTTATAGACGAACAAAAAATGTCAGGGAACTTGGTACCTAAAGTGTCACGTTACCGAGATATTTAAAGGTAAAGATCGACAATTGATTACTTGCAACGACAATCATTAAAAATAGACTTATTACGTTTATAGGCGTTAAATTGTATCCAAATAATAGTTCCCAGGTTGATTATTATTATACGCACGAGAAAATCGCTTCGCATCGCAATAAACGGTATGTTATGTCCAAGAATAGTTTTCTCGTGTTCCTAGTAGTATGTAATGTGTGTACTCTCTTTCAATAAACTGTAATAATAATAATCTACCCCTATAGACACGTAAATGGTCTATTTTTGATGTGGTCATTGTACTCAAATGTCGATCTTTACCTTCAAATATCTCGATTACGTGACACTTTAGGTACCAAGTTTATGACATTTTTTGTTCGTCCAAATGTCCTCTATTAATACATACCACTTTCATCGTGGGCCGCGATTTTGAAAAAAAATCAAAATGGCGGTGGATCGATATGCCAGCTCCCATACAAAAAAGTTCAAACCCCTTTGTTCAGTTTTGAATACTGAAGGAAATTGTTTTTTTTTATATTTGATATTAGGCTTGCAGACCTCTAAAGCCTACTATTATATAAATTTTCTAACAATAGTTTTCATTAATTAATTAAATAACTTACCGTACTTGAATTTAAATTTTAATATTATTTTAAGTCTTAAAAAACACTTAAGGCAAATAAATTATAGTAAATATTATAAAATAACAAATTCTATTGAACTTCTTATTGTGTTTGGCTGTATGGCTCATTTTTTTTGCCTTAATAAAGATACATTTATGAGTAGATACGTTAATGCCCTTGTGCACAAAATTCGATTTTGTGCAGCCTTTAACCTGCACAAATAATATGTGAAAAGGTATATTTTACACTTTTAAACGCAATACATGTTACCTATGATCTGTTAGAGTGAACATTAATTGAGACCCCATGAAATAAGGATCTAATCTAAATGAATACTGCCTGAGTTGTACTAATTTTAAGCTCTATCCATTATAAACAGCACTGGGTATTCTTTACCGAAAAAAATAATATTCAGGCCAATTACTAAAATAGTGTACTAAATTGCAATTAAATGATAAATGTGTATTTGGTATTAAGCAGCAAGTAAATGTTGCATCTACTGGGATTGTGCGAACTAGCGAAGATAAATGGAATGAATGTAGCTCTGGAGGCTTGTACCTGACAGCTATGAAGTTATTGCAAACGCTTATTTCGATGCCCAAGCCAGCTCTTTGAGATTGTAGGCTGATAACTATGAGCGAAGTTATTGTGTCCTTACTACGAAGAGAGGACATTATCAATACATTAATCTATACTTTTATTATTAGGTCTTTACCTATGAAATTGCCGTTCTGCAGTACTGGCCATTTTGGTCGACAATTACGAATTAAAGGCGATTGTGGAAGCTGATGATACACAATCTACGGCTGAATTAGCAGCAGCTTTCGACGTTAGCGTCAAAACAATATTGGTCCATTTGCGTCAAATTGGCAAGGTAAAAAAGCTTGACAAATGGGTGCCCCACGAACTCAATGATCGCCAGCGCGAAGTACGCGTCGAGACGTGCCTTGCACTGCTCAACAGACACACAAATGAAGGAATTTTGAACCGCATTGTTACCTGCGATGAAAAATGGATCCTGTACGATAACCGTAAGCGCTCAGCAAGTTGGTTGGATCCTGGTTCAGCACCTAAACAATGCCCTAAACGAAAACTTACCCTTAGAAAAGTGATGGTCACTGTTTGGTGGTCTAGCGCCGGTGTGATTCATCACAGCTTCTTACCAAACGGGGTGAGCATTACTGCAGATGTGTAGGTACTGTGAAGAACTGAACACAATGATGGAGAAGCTGGCACATCTCCAACCAGCATTGGTCAATCGCTCGTCTCCGCTGCTCCTGCACGACAAAGCGCGACCTCATACTGCGCAGCAGACGGTCTCCAAGTTGCAAGAACTGGGGTTGGAAGCTCTCCGTCATCCGCCCTACTCACCAGACCTTGCGCCTACAGACTACTACTTTTTCCAGAATTTGGATAACTTCTTGGCGGGAAAAAAAATCAATACCCGAGAGGCAGTACAAAATGCCTTTGAAGAATTTGTTGCCTCCCGACCAGCTGATTTCTTTAAGAAGGGCATCAATAAACTGCCACTGCGTTGGCAAAGATGCATTGATTGCATGGGTGATTACTTCGATTAAAACAAATAAAAATACATGAAAAAAATTCGTTTAATTTTTTCAAACAAAACGGCAATTTCATAGGTAAAGACCTATTATAATAGTACATTGTAATACAAGGGCCTAAAATGACCCATTAATACGAGGTAGTTTTACTACCGAGCTTTAGCGAGGTAGTAAATAGGAACCGAGTTATAATGGGATTTTAGCGCCGTGTGTTACACTGTACTTTTCACTACGATTGCGAGAAAATAAAATAACCATGTTCAATATGAGTTTATTTTATTAAAAATTAAATTCAATTTAATAATACAATTCCAAAAATTTCGCGCCAATGCCTTTTTTTATTTCTTCTGTAGCTGCAATGCAACGCACACATTCTACCAAAGAGTTCGGCATTCAGCGCGTTTAGTTCCATTTTTTTTTAAATAAAACATTTTTTATACTTGAAACTAAATCACGCACCAGCTGGCTGAACAAGTTATTGTACGAGATTTACTTTTAGCCCTAGGGCAATATATGCAATTTTACGCCCGCTCTGGTATGCTATTATGACGTTCTTTTTGAGCAAGAGGAGTGAAAAAAGGGTTTTTTTTGGGAGAAGATGAAACTACTGATCCGATTCCGAAAATTATTTCTCTAACGGAAAACTAAATTATCCCCGAGTGTTGTAGGTTACATTTAGAAACGTTCCCTTGAGTACATTCTTTTTTAAACAAAAAACAAAAACTGACAGCTCGGAATTGGTTTAACGTGCTTTCCAAGGCACGGAGGAAACTTGGCATGGAATTAGTCGTCACCCATCCACGGATATCCAACTGAGACAAGCGTAGCTACACCCGAACATCAGCCACAGAGGATATTTGTATTTAGCCACGAGTTTCTGTACTACTCAAAAACGTAATGATAATAATTATCCCTATTTCCATTTTCCCATTTTCCAAAAAAAAAAAGAATGTACTCAAGGGAACGTTTCTAAATGTAACCTCATTTAGAAACGTTCCCTTGAGTACATTCTTTTTTTTTTTTTGGTGGGTGGAAAATCATCGAATGACCCCCCCCCCCGCTCTTGAGTAGAGCGAAGGGGAGTGTCAGACTTCTACTGACTAAAAACCGAACCCATGTTCCTTCTTTGCCCTTGCGCCGAGGCCACGTAATCTAGTACAAAAATCCGCGGCCCCGACGGGTTGAGTACATTCCTTACATGATAAAAGCTAAGCCGCGAGAAAAAACTAGAAATTAGTAAGTTTATACTTTCTTTGAGAGCAGTGGTGGCCCAGAGGTAGTGGCCCCGACTCGAAGTCGTGGGTTCAAACCCAGACAGGTGCATTACTTTGTATAAGTTACTTAACCCGCACTGGACCCGTGTGGTGGATTATAGCCTATCCCTCTTCTAGAGAGGAGGCCTCATTTCCTGCAGTGGGAATATTATAGGCTGATGATGATGATGATGATATTATCATTAGGCAACATAGGTTCTTTTTCCAAATTGGAATAGTTTTATGATAATTTCCCGCTTAGTGAACATTCTTGAAAACGATATTAGAAGTAGATACAAGGAGGTTTCTACCTAATATAAATCACTCATACCTTCTTTCTACTTCAGATTTGGCACACAAATTACTTTTATTTCATTAATTTTTATGTCATCTGCAAGGACATGTCGTTTACCAATATCTTAAGGATAAAAAAAATCTTCTTTGATATTAATAACAATTTCTTTGACATCATAATTTATGTACACCGAAAAAACGTAATTAAAAACTCTGTTTAAAAATTGATCAAGGGACTTTCAAGAAATTGCAAAAACCTGTCAATTTCACAGAAAAAAAAACTGATTTTTAGAATAAGCATGATAATCTTCGTATTTTTAATGTGCGTACACACTAATCTCCAAAACCACCCAACCGATTTGAATTAAATTTAGTTAAAGTGAGCAAATGCAGGTAAATTACCAGTATTTTCTCAGAGTATTTTACATAAAGCGACTGCCTATCTGACCTTCACAACTTAGTTAGTACTAGGTAATACGATATAGGTACCTTGGTAAGACTGGTTGCCAGACTTTCAGACCAATGAAAACTTGTACCGACTGAAAGATCTACAAATGACAGCCGAGACCTACGTTTTAACCTGCTTTCCGAGGCACGGAGGAAATAAGGTAAGGAATTAGTCGTCACTCATCCATGGACCAACCGAAACAAATGCTGCTAATTCGAAGATCGACCCGAGATGCGGTTCTTATTTGGCCACGAGCTCCTGTATCTATCTATCTACTATCTATTTATCTATCTATCTATATAAATAAAAAGAGAAGTCCTGACTGACTGATTGACTTATCAACGCCCAGCCCAAACCCTTGGACCTAGAAAGCCAAATTTTGCACAGAGGTTCCCTTTATAATATAGACAAGGAATAAGGAAGGATTTTTCGAAATTCAACCCCTAAGGGAGTTAAATAGGGGATGAAAGTTGGTATGGAAAATTGTCATCTCTGTATGTATTGGGTGGTCACACACCTACGGATTAATCTAGACAAACGCTGCTAATTCGAAGATCGACCCGAGAGGCTGTTCATATTTGGCCACAAGCTCCTGTATAAAAATATAATCGTTATAATTATCCCTATTCCCATTATATTCTAATACCTAAAATTATAAATAAATACCTCAACATCTGCAGTATGCGGTTATAATTGGCAAGGGAGTGCGTCTCAACGGCTCAGAATAGCTGGCAGCCATCGTAAAATATTTTACAACCTTCTTAAATCGAACATTATCGCTCTGCGTAACTCTCACGAGGGTTTGCGACGCTCCCTTATAATATTTTGCATTATTTCGCTCGTTGGAGATAAGTATGGTGTGAATTTAGATATACTTTGGTACATTATCTGTAATTGCTGTGGTAAGTTACTTAGCGGCTTGGTTCCCTGTGGGATCAAATCAACGCCTCTCTCAAAAGGGGTGTCGAGAAAAGAGATTGAAACACTTGTTCCCGATGTATGCCAAATGTGAATTAACTAATGGATTCAAAACAGGGTTTTCTGTGGTTTGTGCCACTGGAAAAAACACGAGTTTATGTTACAAGGTGTAAACGGACTCTTCACGAACCCTGCAATTCTGCATATCAAACTAAAAAAATATTGCTGGGATTTTTTTTTAGTAATAAATCGCAACTCAAAACATTGTAACTCACTCAAAACATTATCATGATGAAAAAAAATTTTTTTTTGCAGTTCGTGGAGGTATTTAAAAAGAGTCATATCATTAAAAAAAAACGTGTGGCACTCGGAGACTGCCGCGGTAAAGCTATTGCATAGCATTTTTTATCAATTATTTAATTTGACAACCTCAGTTGACAACCTTGTTATTTTCCGTAACCATAGCAACCTGGTTGATCACAATATTTTCGTTACGGAATTTCTGGATTCGCTCTCCACGCTCAAGGCCCGCGATAGAAGCCATGCAATAGCTTAAAAACTTGTGAAAAAGTCAGAACTTTCACCCTCAATACCTTCAGAACTAGAAGTTTCTATAAAAAATCGTAATGACGAGGAGAACAATTGTCAAGACAAAAACTGGCCAAGTGCAAGTCGGACTTGGACATAAAGGGTTCCGTACCATGACTTCTTATAGGTTTTACTGTAATCGATACGACCGTGTTGAACTAATTTCTGTATTTTTTTTTCAGAATTTTAGGTTCAGTAGTTTCGGAGATAATGGGGTGGGGGGAATGCTCGGACAGACAGACAGCCACACGAGTGATCCTATAAGGCTTTCGTTTTTTCCTTTTGACGTACGGAACCCTAAAAATGGTCTTACAGACTGTATTTTACTAGCGAAGGAATCGTCAACTGCCAAGTTTTCTTTCAACTATGTTGGGGTTGGCAAACCCGTTTGAAATAACTTGGTGGATGTGTAGATCTTCGGCTTCGGTATTTAGTTAAATGGGTAATTAAGTGTGAGCTGGTAATGTGGCAACCTTAAGCTTTACTTATTGTGTACTAGCTTTTGCCAGCGGCTTCGCCCGCGTGAAAATGTCGATTTTCCATACAACTTTCATCCCCTATTTAAGTCCCATAGGGGTTGAATTTCGAAAAATCCTTCCTTATGTCTTGTCTACATTATAAAGGGAACCTCTGTGCAAAATTTCAGCTTTCTAGGTTCAAGGGTTTGGGCTGGGCGTTGATGAGTCAGTCAGTCAGTCAGGACTTCCCTCTTTATTTATTGTGTATATATATATCCACCGGTTAATTTTGACTCTTGTGACTAAATTGTTTGACCCAAGTTTCTCATACCAACTACGCTAACACAAAACATCACTAGGTCTTTTCCCTAGAGGTCTCAAGTATAATAATTTGTCTACTTCATATGATCGGGTGGGCGTACTGGGCGTTTCGATATCAAATAGAACTTACTATTAAGTTATTTATGGAACCTGACCTATGTCAGCATTGAATACTTACTAATTCTGTAAATACTATCGATCTAATTCCACTTGAACAACCATCACTATCTAGTACTACAAAATTACATTTAACAATCCTTAATAGAGCCAGCTACGACTGTTATTTAAATATTTACCTCCAAAGGCTTGATGCACTGCCTCATTGGTCTAGTGGTTACAAGGGCGACTGCTGAACATGAAGCACAAGGTTCCATTCTTGTGTTGAACCAAGAGTTATTGGGTTTTCATTCAGGAATTTCTTAGTAGCATCTACGGATTCTGGACTTGTGGCCGACTAATGGCAATAGATGCGTCCCCTATATTATGGGGTTTAAACATAATTCGCCAAATGTAGGTGTAGTTTAAGTAGGTACACCGCCTGCTTAACCTTTCATGTTATATTGTCACTATTTTTAACAATATGCGTTTAATATCCCTGATTGGAGCAGTTACGAAGGTTTTTTTTTTAAATATTTACTTCTAATAGCCTAATATGGACACGCAAGGAACCTAGCTCGTATTTGCTATGCATTTAAACGATACTTAAGTTTACGATACGTAACTTTAGTTTACCTACACTAATCGATTCAATCGTATTTGAGTAAACGTAGTTTAGTAAGTTGAGCGGTTAAGAATGCTATTTTTGTTAGAAGTTAGGGAGAACACTGGAAGCCTCAAAGTTTTTCTATGGTGGCAACTTGTAACAATCACGAGAGAAACAGCTCGCTCTGACTATGCAGTGGTGCAAAAACTTAAAATTTTGCCAGAAAACGAACGTCAGTAGTGGAAGCTATTCCAGTATTACCTAGCCTCGTATTCTAATGAAACTCTATGCTACGCAAGTCCAGTTCAAAGTACTCCCGATCAATGAGAGTTTAATTTGTTTTGCATAGTTTGATTAGTCGTCAAGCTTACTTAGCGAATAGATTGTATCAAGATACGAACAAAAAAAAAACTAAATGTGGCACTCGGAGACTGCCGCGGTAAAGCAGCAAATAATTAATTATTTAATTGGACAACCTCAGTTTACAACCTTGTTATTTTCCGTAACCATAGCAACCTGGTTGAATACTGAATCTTGAATATTTTCGTTAGGGAATTTCTGGATTCGCTCTCCACGCACAAGGCCCGCGATAGAAGCTATGCAATAGCTTAAAAACAACATCTAAAAACCTAACACAGCTACACCATCAGTCTGACTTTATTCACCAAACTCACAAAACCTAGCGAAGAATCTGGAAGCGTCGTGTACTAAACATTGGTGGAAGCCGGCAGACGTTAAACATGAAATATTCCCAGCGATATATTCGCACGCATGTCGCGAGGCCTAAGCGGCCGTTTATCAATATGCCCTTCGGCGGATCTTAGCTAGCGGCGTACGAAAACATACGATATATTACAATGGTGTGTGGAAACAAAATAGAGCCGGTTTGTTGACACGTAGCCAACAGATGACGTCATTAGAGGAGTATTTGTGGTAATTATTGACATTGAAAGTTTCATCATCATTATTTGCCCAGCCTTTTCCCAACAACTTTCCCGAGTCAGCTTCCAGTCTAACAGGATGCAGCTGATTACCTGTATTTTACATGGAGTGATTTCCTATCTGACCTCCATAACTCAATCATTTAGGTAATATGATATGCAATTGGAAGTTTACCACAATAATGTATCGTGGGAGCGTTTACAAACATTTAAACTCACATAAACAAATCAAACTCCCAGACCCGAAACAACTATTTGTACGCCATACAAATATTTTTTCCGTGGGGATCGAACCCAAGCAGTAAAATCTTTCAGTCACTGCGCCAACCGTGCCGTCATCATTCCTCTTGGAGAATGCCCCCTACATAAAAAACTTACAAACAAGTTGTACCTCTTTATAATATTAGAATAGATAACAAATGCTGCGGGTAAAGTATCGACATTAGCAGCCTACCCGCGGTTGCAGCTTGGCAGGGAAACATGGATGAGAGAAATGGGGTGATCTATTTGTAGAGCACATTACTCAGGTTCGGCGAAAACAAAATAGGACCGCTGCGTCTTTTCTTCTGACGTCATTTCGCTGCGGGGAATAAGGCCATGTCTTAAGTAAAGCGATCGTCGCTTGAACACTTGTTCAATTTTGTCGGCGAAATTGCCAGATGTGTTTGATTATCTAATGTTATTTTTAGTTAACCTCTGAACTTTTGCTAAGGTAATAGCGTTCTTTTGATATGATTTTTGTAATGACAAATCATTGAAAATTGGCCTTTGCCCTGCCCCCTATTGTCACGTATCTTTTTAACGTCAGTGGCTATCAGAAATGTCCATAGATTAACTGTAAATTGGTTATGGTTTGGTACATTTTTTTCCTAAAAACTCACCATTTGACAGTTATTTGATAGACATTATAAGTTATCCACTGTCATTAAAAGATACACAATAGCCCTGCAGGAGTGTGACAGAACAGGCTAAGAAAAAAAACATTGAAAATAACACACTTAGCATCTAAACATGTTAGGGCGTGGACAAAGGTGATTTTCGGATTTCTGACCAAAAAAGTGTAAACCGATACTTCGACTGATCGCTTTGGTTAGCATGCAGGTTAACCCAAAATTTAAAGCGTCGCATGGACCAAAAACTTTATGAACTCTTACTTTATGTCAATTTCAGTTGCATACATTATATTTTTCATATATTTGGGCAGTATGAGCATAGGTTCTACTTATCTCGAAATTTCAGCACGGGCAGTAATAATAAAATTTTAATGTGTGCTTGAGATTATTTTTCAGTAATGTCTGCGACTGAAAGCGCAAACTTGAACAAATAAAATTGAGTCTTAAAACTAGGATCAGTTTTATAGTCTTGCACGTTGCAGGCAAGAGTTTCTTTAGCGATAAGCAGTTTCAGCAGTCATTGTGTCAGCATTTTGATGTATTATTATTTTGACGTTCAGTAGACAAAATAATAATACAGCAATAAAATAACAATACCTTGGTATGAGTCTTGATAGGTAGTGCTATCATCATATTTACACCGCTTTTGTATGTAGTTTTTTCCATTAGGAATTTCCCAGCAGACACGTAGTCTGGATTTGTGCCCGGTTGATGGCAATAGGCTCGCCTCCTATCACATGGGGCTTAAACATAACCGGCATAATATGGATGTAGCCGAAACCTTCGGGGCTTACAGGCGTGGTACTATGTTATGTGATGATTATTGTATGAAAAAGCATTTAGGAGCGTATGCTACCTCAGATTAGCAACCCTATTTGTGGTGGTTCAAACTTCGCTTGAAATACTGTTAGAATAAAGTTCTAATCAGCTTGCACTACAAAGCGGTTGTTACGTCTTTCGCCGCGGCCGAATAGTGCGAAATTAGTGGTATTTTGCGATTTACAAAAAAACTATTGATTGGACTAAAAAAGTAAAACACTATGACTTTAGCTTGTTGCTTGTAGAATTATTTGGCAAAGAAATCAGAACGATGACATGTATTTTAGTATGGTTTTTACTCGTTAAAAGAAATTTTTAGAGGTATCTTCGCGATTATTTTCTATCGAGCAAAGTTAGTTGTATTATGTTTTCACAACACTATGGCACTAGCATATATCCTGAAGAATATCATATATTTTTCTGATGTTGATTACTGCAGTGAATCATATACTTTTACGCATTATAAAACTCGCGTTTGAGGTACCATATGCTCTTAATTTCCCATTATGCATTAAATTCGCTCCTCACACAAGTAATAAGCCACCTCATTATTCCTAAGTACAACAAACACATTATTTTCCGTTTCAACTGCAAACAAAACAGCAAACTTTTCCTTACAACGCTTTTATCGGTGTTGTAAAACAACATTTTGCTCCACCGTACAAAATCAGTCAACAACAAACTCGGAATTGTTGAGATGTGTGAATCTTAGACCCTCGTCGCTCACCTGATTGCGGAATGCAAATCGAACCCAAGGGACCTTAGCCCTAATATATAAGAGGGATAGAGCTTTTTATCCCACACAACAGGCACAGGAAAGGCCGACAAAACGTTACAGACACGTGAGTAGCTGAAATGGTTTTGAATAGTTTATAGTGCTTTATTTCGCTGGTGTTTTATTATTTAAGGCCACTCCGTCCCGTGGCATTGTCCGCATTTTTCTTAATTTCCTCCCAAAAAATTCCCTTTCAGGTGGAATTTGAAAAACGTGCTTTGGGCCCGTGTTGTTTGTGAGTTTTCACACTGTGCACTATTTACTATTGTTGGAATTTTTTGTTGTGTGACTGTGACGGTGGGGGAGGAATGCAGGTATTTTGAATCTTTTTGTATGTGTTTTACTAAATATCACTGCGATGTTTACAAAAGGTACGTGGTTAACAACATAACATCACGTCTGTAATTCTTTAAATGTTAGGTAGAGATGTGCCCATTACCCAGTATATATCTACACCCATATTTCGCCTGTTACTTTTAAGTATCGTGTAATAGAGGACCAGCTTATTGCATAAACCGGGCACATATGCAGACTCCTTGGCTAATACTAAGAAATTATTAATATATAAAAATCAAAAACAACTAGCCTGATCTGAGAATTTAACGCAAAACTTAACCAATACTAACCAAGTAATAACCAATGAGGCAGTCCTGTACCATACTATTAAGTATAAGGTTCAGAAATGGCAAATTATACACCTAGCACAGTTTTATTCAAAAGACGGTTAAACGGATTAAAAAAACATGGTGAAAATACGTACTAAAGCCAAAGCATTTTCAGTAAAATAAATTAATGGCACATCAAAATAAATGCCAACAATTTTCCTATCGGTCTACTTCATCGATTTTAATTTCTACGAACCGTTTACCGAGTGCTAGCTGCAATTTCCTTACAAATCGTTTAAAATTTATTATGTACTGCGTCCTACATAACACGTTTGCACGCATATCATTTTAATAAACGACTCGACTCTAATCATTTGACTGAAGGTGTATAATAAAATAATTTTCTTCGTATTTCTTACTATTACTGCGAATTGAAATGGCCGATGGCAGTTTTCCCTTGTGATCCTGTTCACATGGACGGCTGTATAGTCATTTACTGGATAGTGGACGACAGTCTAGGTAGCCTGTAGCAACAAATTGTTTCTATGTTAAAATATAGGTTTGTACTTGTGTGTGGTCGTTCGACTTTTAGGTTCAAAGTTATTTTATTAGAAAAATCGCTTGTCTGAGAATGTAGTCCTGGGGCTAATTCCCAGGACGGGCAAAGTGATAATGGGTTTTTCTATCACGAGTTTCTCAGTAGCAGCCATGTAGATTGGGTCTGTGACCTGTTCTTGGAAATAGACGTGTGGCGACTAGCGACATCTATCGCAAAACCTGCGTACTAACAACGATCGACAGAAATTCCTACATCGCGCTATCAACATTATCCGCGACATTAGCTTATATAGGAGTTCCCGACTTACACATGTCGGGCAGTTAGCCCAACGGACACAACACCCGTCCGGTTGGAGGATCCTCCCTTTTCTATGGGGGATGAAGAACTTTCCACCCTGTAGAAAAGGGAGGATCCTCCGACCGGACCTCCTATTTAATGGAACGTAAACATAACTGGCAAAATGTGGGTGTACTATTAGGTACAATTCTGTGTAATCCTTCGGGAATTAAATGTAACATTTAACAGTTTTGGACCAACTTCAGCACGTGCCTGATAAAAACAAAGTTTTTTTTTAGTATGGCTTCTAATTTATTCCAAACTTGCACCCGACCACCAACGGGCATAAGTGATGGTTGTTTTCAGGAATGTTAAACGACATCTAAATTAATGCCTTAATATTATTACACTGTGGGATTTTAAACTCTAGCTGCTGAGTCAAGCGTCGAAAATCGAATAGCTTACTTTTAACTTATTTGGTAGTCGTTGTTTGCCTAGCGCTGAAAACACTCATTAGATAATTAAACTAAAAACTTTATTGGTTAGTTATTAGTTGGCCCTACCTAATAAGAAAAACCCATGGAAAGGTGAACAATATTAAAATGTGGTGTATATTGATAATAAATGAGCTACATTTCTGTCTCAGCTTGTCCCAGTTTGGAAGAGTACTTGAGGTAACAAGCAATGCACTTGAAATCCACAGTTCTTTATCGTTATTCCTTTGTCTCCTGTGAAGTTATTTTTAGATACCCTTCGATTTTCTGTTGATTTCAGAATTGAGCTGATTATGCAAAGAGGTTTACATTGTACATATCTTCAGTAGGCACATCACATTATAATATCAACCTACACGTACGTAATTGTTTCTTTGAATACCTTCGTGGTCTACTGGTTGCAATCACGACTGCTGAATACGAGGTCTGGCTATAGGTCTGGCGATGGCAGCTATAGAGTCGCTATTTTCACCAACCGGGCACAACTCCAGACTACGTGGTTGTTACTGAGAAAACCCGAAGGAAAAACCCAATAACACTTTTCCCGATCCGGTTATCGAGCTCAAGAGCTCTTGCTCAGCAGTAGCACTTTTGACCCCTAAGCCAACGAGGCAGTCAAAGATTACGGTAACCATTAATATTCACAGATTTAAAATCCGGTCTCTGACACAGTGACCCATTTATTTATGCAAGCATTACTATTTATAGGTACTGTCGCAGAATTGTACAAACAAATCACGAGGAGGCCGTTAACACAGCACCTACCTCGCCTAAGTCGGGTAATAAGCTCCCCAGTTAAGAGCCCCCTTAATTTTAGCGTGGGGCATAACAGCTGTGGCCTAAAAGGTACCTAGATAATCCGATAATGTAGGGGAGGTGTTCCGAAACAGTAATATTAAGCCGTATTTTAGGGGGTCGAAAGTCTGATTTTACATTGTTAACATTGTTATGGTTGTTTGTCGACTAGAATACGTCAATCGTTCTTACTATTCAATTGTTTGTTTTTAAGCTTAAAGTGATGTTTCTTGAAAACACCAGGTTGCACACCACACTCTGATGGTTCTACTTGTGTCTAATTTAACGAAACACAAAATTGCATGTCTCGCGATCTTTTACAGACTGTATTTAACTGAGTGTACTTCAGTGAGTTTGACCAAGAGCTCCACGAGCTAATTCCACTATCTCCTTCCTTCCATCGTGAGTACAAACGTCCTGCTATGGGTGAAAAGTGCGAGAACCCATACCTTGTCGATGTTCCACACATTCGCACGAAGCAGTTTGCTACGTCTTTTATTATGTACACTGCCATGGAATGGAATTTTTGCCTTCGTCGGAGGAATACACTTTATTGGAGATTATAATTATGATAGATTCATACGACCCTTAATCTATGTAAGTCGCGAGTTAATGGGCTTCTTTTGATTTAGCTTGTTCCATCGTCGATCTCATCTCTGTCCTAGTACAAGATTAAAGTCAAGAGTATAAATACACTTGTCTAATCATCTTTTCAAGTGAAATTGTATAAAAGCAGAACAGAAGAGAAGAGAAGCATAATTACATGTTATGGAAAATAAATCAACACAGTGTTACATTGACATTTATTTATATCGTTTTTGAGATGAAAACGATTACCAAACAACTCTGATCCGTTTAATATTTATTTTTGCGACATCAAAGATGGAGGTTCAAAGTGACTTTATATAGTAAACACACATCATCATTCGGTAATTACTTCGGCTTGATAAAACGAAATGAAAATTGATGTATTTTTAATGAAAATCTTTTATAAAGAGTCTTCAAAGCCACTACTTAATAGATACCTACTTTATTCAGTTTGATGATAAGTACAGTATTTAATGAAATCTATATCATATAAACTCGGTATTTAAATCGAGAATTTAAGACTAACAACCTAAAACAAATTTGATTTGATTTTGACATCAAAAATATAATACTTTTCTGTGTTTTAGCCACGGAAAAAATGCAAAAAAAAATAAACTAACAAAATTGTTGAAAATGGTAAAATGTTGGTGTAAGAAAAATGCTAGTAGTACCTAATAACGTATATGTACGAAACGTATTTTAACACCAAACCTAATCTGATACACTTAACACTATTCGTCTCTGCATCACCCAAAGGTTGTCTCGGTGAAAATGCCTACTGCATTAAGTCCGCCACTGTACTTTGAGCTTAAAGTGTTAAATAAATAAATATCACACGGCTTTGTCTTTCAAAAGGTTCTTTTATAAACCACGAAACCATTGGCCCAAAATAATCACCTTGTGAATCACTTTCTTCCAAAACAAATAATTTAACCTACCATGCCCTCCAAGCAATTACATAACACGATCCTACACAGACTACAGATAAAATCACAATCAACTGAAATAGAATCACGTTTGTTTTTCAGCAGTATCTGACTATAAATCCCCAGAAAGAGAAACAATCCCCTTTTATTCGGAATACGGGGCGTTCATTAAACTAATTATCCTCGTCTAAGTCTTCCGAACTTACTCGAGATGTTATCTATTTAGGGCCGTTCGTCCCGTGTCCGGTCCAATTTCATTAGATGGACAGTTTTTCGTAAGTGGAGGATGTTTTTGTTCTCGCAGTCCTGTATCGTTTTAGTGTTTGTGCCTTAATTGTGTTTAATTATGTAATTGTTTTGTGATTCGGTTAAATGGTTCGGTGATTAGGTTAAGAAGGCATGTGTTTTGCAGAGGCATGGCGCGTTTGATAGGAAGAGAGGGAATTGGGCTATTGAAAAACATTGGAAGAAGAATATCCAGCAAAATGAAGTAGATGAGTTCAGCCCGCTAGTATCACAACTCATAAAGTGTGTCTACCGCTAAACTTCTTCATGGCGACATTCTTACCACTACAAAACACCAGTAATTTAACACCAGTTTAGCACTATACGCATTAAAGCAAGGGGTCTTTAGAGTCATCCACTCTCACCTCAAAAACAGACAATCAACCAAACTACAAGCCAGAAAGTATCAAAACCATTCACAAAAAAACGAACATTAAAACCAAAACCAAGTATCAATTCCAACCACAACGGACACAGTCCAGAAATAATACCGTAAACACGACTCGTAGATCCAGTTCGATATTCGAGTAAAGTCAACGTCGACAAAAAAACGAACATTAAAACCAAAACCAAGTATCAATTCCAACCACAACGGACACAGTCCAGAAATAATACCGTAAACACGACTCGTAGATCCAGTTCGATATTCGAGTAAAGTCAACGTCGACGGTGCGAGATTTGTGTCCGGAAATGGATTGAAGTCGGCCATTGTAGTCGAAGCCGTTGACTAGAAACTAAAACCCAATACTGGTGTCTACGGATCCGGCGGTGTTTGCACCGAATGCCTTTCGCTAAGCCCTGAGTGATAAACAACCAATCAAACGGTCCTTTCTGTGTTTTAAGTGAGGTTTTCGTTAGTTGAGTAAAATTGTGATTGATTTTCAAATATGCACGGTGGAGGAACTACGTGACATAAGTTTCACCATGAATTTAGATTATAATTCTAAAGTTACTAGCGTGTAAACCAACTCATTTACAATCTATACAGTAACTACATAATATTTTTTGTGCTTTTACTTATTACAATCACCCATGTGCAGACAATTCTGCATCTCATAAACTATTTAAAGAGTGATTTTGCTACATAACTCTAAAACGTAGGTATATCTCGATATTGTTCTCATAGTTTCTGGAAACGTGCGGATTAACACTATACTTTATTACCACCTTGAAACCCGAAAGTGTTTTGGATTTTGAACTTTTCATAGAAGTATTTGTTAGTTTTATTTAAGTTCAATTAAATTTTTCCATCGCTTAGAACATGAAAAGTACTATTTTACATGGGAGCTAAACAATGTCCTTTAAAAACAATGTTCCACGGTTCTAGAAGCATGCACATTTCTTTACATCGTTCATTACTGTTCCTGGAAAACCTGTTTCAGTGCCTTATGGCAGGTTAGTTCAGCACTATATCGGTCACACACTCATACACATACCCAAACACATACAATTTATTATATTTTAAAGGAAACTGTTGAAATATTAACTTTGAGTGAACAATGTATGACTTCCGCTGAATTCAATATTGTGATTTATAATTTGATTCATTTCCTTTTGCATATTTTATAGATATTGTAAAAATGTTGAATATCCAGTTGAGTGTACTTATAAATACTTTATAAAGGTTTCCTACACTATACGAATAAAAAGATTAATAAATCGCAAAAGTCCAACAAAATACTGTAAGTGCTTCTTTGACGTAAAGTTCATACTTTAGCAAAATGACGAAAAAGATTCTCACAAATTAAAAGCGAACCGTAGCAGCGATAAGAATTGCAACGTCAAAGAATTTTCGATGCATTTCAGCACAATATGCTTTAGCGGATCAAATACCTTTGGGTCGGGCTTGCAGAAAAGGGATCATTCTCTAATGGAATTGGTTCTTTCCAGCTGTGTGCATATTAGACAAGAAGATACGGTTTTATGGAGCAACATAAGTAAGTAGAGCGACGTATGTACACCAAAATTACGCGACGGAAATAACGCTTGTTTTTGTTTGAGGAACTTCAGTGCCAAATAATAACAAGCAGCTCGGGGTCAATCTTCAGGTTAAGCTGTGCTTGCCTAGGTTGTTTTGTGGATGAGTGACTTTTTTTAGGGTTCCGTAGTCAACTAGGAACCCTTATAATTTCGCCATGTCTGTCTGTCCGTCCGTCCGTCCGTCCTCGCTTAATCCCTGTGACCGTTTAGCACTAGAAAACTTTGGTACCATTATATTTGTATCAATCACGCCGACAAAGTGGTAAAATAAAAATTTGAAAAAAATGTTTTATTATGGTATATGTAAAGTGGGAAGTGATTTTTTATTTTATTTTAAACCCTAACGTGTGGTATATTGTTGGAAAATGAATAGGGGTTTACTAAAATCATTTTTTGATAATGTCAATAATTTCAGAAATAATCGCTCCAAAAGTAAAAAACAATGTCGTCGTCCCCCTCTAACTTTTGAACTATAAGTTTAGAAAATATAAAAAAACATCTGAAAAGTAGAACTTCATAAGGACTTTCTAGAAAAAAAAAAACACCTTTATTTAAACTCATAAGTGGGAACACTTATTGTGACGGACGGGAAACTACGGAACCCTACACTGAGCGTGGCCCGACACGCTCTTGGCCGGTTTTATATTTTTATGTTTTCCATATACACCCAGTTTCCTCCGTGCCTCGGCTAACACGATAAGTCGAGTGGCCCGAAATTCTAAAAACTAGTCTTACCAAGGGATATCGTATTACAAAGTACTAACTGGGTTGTGGTGCACAATACTGGTATTCAGCTGCATCTGGTCAGACTGGAAGCTGACCCCAACATATTTAGGAAAAAAGTTAGTCAGATGATGTTTAGCGAAAAACACAAAGACCATAGATCGAAAGAACTGGAAGTCATTAGAGAAGCTTTTGCCCGACAGTAGTTTGACGCAGTCTAACATTAACAGTAAAGTATCACGTAGCAACATACCTAGCGAAAATGAGACGGAAATTTGGTGTATTTACTGACAATGAAAATTAGTCGACGTCAAAAGTACGCCTAACTTACTATAAGTAATTTAAAACTTTGCAGACGTGCACAACTTCCTTTCCATTACTTAATTTAAGTAAATGAGTGATAAAACTTACTACTACCACTTGATCAATCTCCAGGTTAAGCCGTACTTGCCTAGGTTGGTCTGTAGATGGGTGACATCCACTACGTATACGAAAGCACGCTAAGCCGTTGGTCTCGGCTGTGAGTGAGTGGTCCGAAAATCTGACAATCAATACCAAGGGGTATCATATTGCATGGAGACAGCGACTGTCGCAACCCAGCGCAGGGCACGCCACGATAGTGGCGGTAAGTCCCCTCTTTGAGGAGTGGCTGGAGAGGCGCCACGGCGCCCTCACCTACCGTCTGACGCAGGTCCTCACCGGACACGGGTGTTTCGGGAGGTACCTGTACCGAATCAGGCGGGAGGAAACGCCCGGATGCTTCCACTGCGAGGATCGACCGGAGGACACGGTGGAGCACACTGTGGAGGCGTGCCCTGCTTGGGCAGAGCCCCGCCGTGTTCTCGTAGCGGCGATCGGCGGCGGCGACCTCTCGCGCCCGGCCCTGGTGCAAGCCATGGTCCGGGGCGAGGAGGAATGGGACGCCGTCGCCTCCTTCTGCGAAGCAGTGATGCTAGCGAAGGAGGTGGCGGAACGAGAGAGGGAGAGAACCTCTCAACGTCCCAGCCGCCGCGGAAGGCGCTCCGGGCGTCGGGGGTCACGCGATGACCTCCGGCCACCGTAGACGCGGGCCTGTGGACGGTGAGTAACGGGCTAGCTCGCCGTCCGGCCGTCGTCATGACGGCAACAGACCGTGTCGGCGGCGCGTACGTGTTCCACGCGCGCCTCAAAGAGATGTCAGCAAGGAGGGGCCCGCAAGGGCCGACGCCCGTCGGGGCTGCGGATATCGGAAAGTTACCGCGGCTCCGACACAAGGGCGAGGAAGAAGGAACATGGGTTGGTTTTTAGTCAGTAGAAGTCTGACACTCCCCTTCGCTCTGCCCAAGAGCGGGGGGGGTTATTCGATGATTTTCCACCCACCAAAAAAAAAAAAAAAAAAAAGGGGTATCATATTGGCGGAGCACACTGTGGAGGTGTGCCCTGATTAGGCGGAGCCCCGCCGTGTTCTCGTAGCGGCGATCGGCGGCGGCGACCTCTCGCATCCGGCCCTGGTGCAAGCCATGGTCCGGGGCGAGGAGGAATGGGACGCCGTCGCCTCCTTCTGCGAAGCAGTGATGCTAGCGAAGGAGGTAGCGGAACGAGAGAGGGAGCGAACCTCTCAACGTCCCAGCCGCCGCGGAAGGCGCGGAAGGCGCTCCGGGCGTCGGGGGCCACGTGATGGCTTCCGGCCACCGTAGACGCGGGCCTGTGGACGGTGAGTTTAATGGGCTAGCTCGCCGTCCGGCCGTCGTCATGACGGCAACAGACTGTGTTGGCGGCGCGTTCGTGTTCCACGCGCGCCTCAAAGAGATGTCAGCAAGGAGGGGCCCGCAAGGGCCGACGCCCGTCGGGGCCGCGGATTTTAGTACTAGATGACGTGGCCTCGGCACAAGGGCAAAGAAGAAACATGGGTTCGGTTTTTAGTCAGTAGAAGTCTGACACTCCCCTTCGCTCTGCCCAAGAGCGGGGGGGGGGGGGGGGTCATTTGATGATTTTCCACCTACCAAAAAAAAAAGGTGTATCTAGCCGGATGCAGCTGAATAACAGTATTTTAATAATACTGGTATTTAGCTGCATCCGGCTAGACTGGAAGCCGACCCCAACTTACCTGGAAAAGGCTAGGCAGAAGATGAGTTGTCAGACTTACTCGTAGCGACATTAGAACCACAGACTAAATTTTCCCGAAGATGTCCCTTCAGATACTCCGTAGAGCGTGTCTCAAAGCTCTTTGTTTTTGTTTCGCGTCGAGACATTTATATCGGGAATAAATTCGATGCTTTATGCGTTGGGATGTGTTGTCACCTATCCGTTTTTACGAGCTACCGTAGTATTGCGGTTCGAACCCTTCACGTTTATTGAGATATGTTTTGAAAGCGCCACATTAAATTAGGGAGTATATTTTTGGTATGTTTACGGCGTCATGTTTTACCATATTTTGTGACCTTTCAAATACTATCAATGTTTAAGGGGTGTTGTATTATTTCACAAATGGGGTTATGTGTGTTTGCTTTGGCGGTTCTTTATTGAGATGTTATTTTGAGGTTCAGACATGTTTGGGATCGGCTGTGGACACCGGACTTTGACAGATACTATCTGAACTTTTTTGCCCGGTTGATAGAAATAGGCTCACACCCAATAAAATGGGACATAAAACATAACTGTGCTATTAAATACACCTCCACTTAACCCTCTGGGGATTGCAAGCGTGATGTAATGTTATGTTATGTTCAGGGTTCGTAACTATGTCTACAATTTTTCTGTACCAGATTGAAAAAATCTTATTTTTGATTAATTTGAGAATTTTCCAATTATTTCAAATCTTTTCCGTCCTTGTCTCACTAAAGAAAGCACTAAGCAACACCCAAAAACTTAATTCACGAGCTAAGCAATCTTATTTAAAATTATTTACACAGAGTAAAGTGAGGTGTGGGCGGAACTTAGTACCCAGGACGGCTTCATCAATTCCAATTTGATTTCAATGAACCTGTTTCTTATTCAGCGGGTTTCGTTAAATAACGGGGTCTATTAATTATCAATAGCAGTTGTATTGAGGTTGAAAGCCGTGCTGGATTGATTTATAGCAGTACGGAGGGATGGTGTGCGTACACTAGCAGTATTTGGACGTATTTGCTAGTTGAGAGTCTGTTAATCATGGCTGCCTTTGAGCTGGCTTTATTCAGTGTGTATCGAGACTTACTGGATTATCTGTGTTCGGAGTTAAAGCTCTTCGTTGCTGTTGATGCGAATTATTTAAGAGTATTATTGAGATTATTGGTCGTAGTAACACATTTACGATTATCTATGTACTTTATGATAAGAGGTTTTTTACATTTGAACTCCGGCAGATACTATACACTGTGTAAATTGACCCTTTTAGAAGCCGTCAACCAAGTATTGTACCTTGAACAACAAACTTAGTGACCCTACGTAAAAATTATTGTTGGATTTTTTTGGAATACTTAACAAATAACGTATTGCGGTAAAACTCAACATAGCACACTCAAACCCTTGTACTAATGGGATTCTTTGGATAATGTAACGGACATAACGACAATTACTTAAAAACTAGATTTTTTAAGGGTTCAGATAATCCAGAACAACAGTATGCTCTCAATGACGGGAAAAACAAGCACCTGTCGGCTTCGGAGTATTTTCACACCCTTTAGATATCTAAAATTTCTGTCAGTCTCATGTCCGCAACCTGTCAGCAACTTATCCGTACCAGTTTTGCCGAATCCTTATTCTATCACCAGATTACATTACATTGATTTTGTGAAGCCAAGAAAACTAGAACAAGACGTAAACAGTAAAACCTGTGTCCCACATCTTAGGACAATAAAACATGGAACATAAATCAATAATTTTCACCAGTTCAGCTGCAGAATTTGTTCAATAGTGAGAATGCACTTTAAGTTGTAGAAATAGGATTTTCTTCTCCACGTTGACGGCAGTAAATGTCGGAGATATGTACCGTGTGCGGTTACACGGGACCGGACGGGCCGCTATCGGCACGTGACGTGCTTGAGAAATCGGTGTTAACGTATTTTGTGATGTCAGGCTGCGATATTTTAGGTTTTATTTATTGTGGGATTTTTCAAGTAGGTGGGCAAGTCTGTACTGCCAAGTAAGAATTTATTTATTTATTTGGCTCATGCCACAAAAGTGTAATAATAATTATGTTTCTTACGACTGGGCCCAAATTAGAAAACTGGAAACGACGCTGGTTTGAATTATTAGTTCAAAGCAAAGCATTTATAGGCACTTTAAAGAGTCAGTACCGTAATCGGTTATTTAGTCAAAAAGTTTAATAAAGTTATTTGTTCTAAAACGTAGATCTCTGTAAAAACTAACTTCAGTATAAAACTCTTTTAAACGTAATATGTGTCCCCATTAGGTAATTTATTTTATTCCGCTTAAATTGTATTTTTGGACCACACCAGTGTACACTAACTCCGTGGTAAATCTAACGGAATTTTGTCCCATTTCAATTCGACGTTTCCTATAAATTAATGAACCTCGTGGTTACAGCCAAGCAATCAATATTATTTGTACAAAATATAATTACACTTTCAGTTAATTTTCAGCAGAAATTTGATCTCATACAAGTGTAAGATTTATTTGGTATGTGTGTATGAGGGGCTGAGAAATAGAAGGTCAAAATTTCAATGAAATCGAATCAGCATCTAGAGTTGAAAATCCAACGACATTCGTAATTTCTACTATCGATTTCAAAATTCTAGATAATAGAAGAAGATTATGGTTTGATACTACCCTACCCCACACCCTACCCCACCCTACCCTACTACCTACCCTACTTTTTGAAGTTTTGAGGTCTGCCTCGTTGGTCAAATCGAGGTCAAGCAAGCTCGACTACTGAGCATGAGGTCCTAGGCTCGATTTGAGGGTCGGACGCCACACGTCAATAGCAGCCATGAACTCTGGATTTGTGCCCGGTTGGTGGTAAGGGTCTCGTCCCCACTTAACTATAACTAGCGAAATGTGAAAGTACTATTAGATGACGTCTGCCTTACCCTACGGGGATTACAGGCGTGAACAAAGAAAGAAAGAAAGAAAATGAATTTATTAGTCTCACACAGGACACACAATTAACAGTAAACCTAAACACAATTAACAGTAAAAACATGGTGGAATGCTCATAAATCATAATTATTCCATTACTGTTGGTATGAAACTTCATAACAAAGTGTACAATGGTGGTATTCATTTTCTATGAATACAGTATTTTCCATTTAGTATTGTCAATTATTGAGAACCTATCTACTCTTTCCCACTCCTGGGCAAAGGCCTCCCTCCACTCCTTCCATTTCTCTCGAACCCGTGCGTCCTCCTTCCAGTTCTGGCGAAATCTGTCTAACTCGTCCCGCCATCTCCTTCGTGGCCTACCGCGACCCCGCCTCACTGTGTCAGGGCACCAGTTTCCGGCTATTTTGGCCCACAGTTTGTCCGGCATGCGGCAGACATGTCCTGCCCAGTCCCACTTTAGTTGGGCAGCCTTTTGAGCCACGTCAGCTATATTTGTTTTGGAGCGCAATATTGTGTTTCGAACATGATCCGTTAATTTAACACCTAATATACTGCGCTCCATTGCACTTTGGCAAACCCTGAGTTTGGACTTCTGGATGTTAGTCAAAGACCAAGTCTGTGCGCCATAGGTTAAGACGGGAAGAATACACATGTCCATGAGTTTGCGTTTCAGTGCCATAGGCAACTCGCCTTTAAATAGTTCCTTCATGGACCAGTAGCTCTTCCAGGCGTTTTCCGTTCGTCTTGCGATTTCTTTGTCTTGTCTCGCTTGGAAAGAGACTACTTGGCCCAAGTAAAGGTATTCATGGACATGTTGTATTGTCTCCCCGTCTACTTTTATTGGTTTTGGTGTTTCATTACACATGATTTTGGTCTTCGACATATTCATCTTCAGTCCAACCTCAAGGCTTGCATCGCTTAGATCTTGTAGCAATAGCTGAAGTTCTGTAGCTGAGGATGCAAAGAGAACAATGTCATCGGCGAAACGCAGATTTGACAATCTCGTTTCGCCGAGAACAATGCCTCTTCCCGTCCAATCGGCTGCCAGCTTCCTGAAGATTTCTTCAAGGGTACTGGTGAACAATTTAGGAGACAGCGGGTCGCCCTGTTTAACACCTTTCTCTATTCTAAATTTTGGACCTGTGGTTTGTAATTTGATTGCGGCTGTACTATTTTTGTATATATTGCGTAGTAGATGAATGTAGGTGGGATCAATGTTTTGATTTCTTAAAGCGTTGAAAATGGATGTGTGTGAAATACTGTCGAAGGCTTTGGAGTAGTCAACAAAGGCTAGGTGAAGTGGGAGTTTATATTCTTGATGTTTTTCTATTAATTGGTTAACTGCATGCAGATGGTCTGTAGTAGAAAGGCCAGGTCGGAAGCCTGCTTGTTCAGGAGGTTGGTGTTTTTCCAATTCGCCGGATATACGATTTTCTATTATTTTTATGAAAGTTTTATAGATGTGTGATATGAGACTAATGGGCCTGTAATTGTTAATGTCTGATTTATCACCCTTTTTGTGGAGTAAAATTATGTTTGAGTGACAAAAATGTTTAGGAAAAGTACCGGACTGTAAAATATTGTTAAAGAGTGTGGTGAGATATGGGAGGAGGATAGGTTCGCCTATTTTTAAAGACTCTGTGCTGATGCCATCTTCGCCACATGACCTATTATTTTTCATTCTGGTGAGTGCTACATGGACTTCGTATCCAGTTATGGGTGGTATACTATCAGGACAGTAATATTCGGGTACTGAGGATGGTTGAGTGTCGTCGGAGTAAAGTGATTTATAAAATTTTGTGCAGATATCTAATATTTTTGATCTATTCATTTGTTTCTCACCGTTGTCGTCTTTTAAATATGTGATCCAGGACTTATGATTTGAAATACCTTGTTTAGCTATTTTCAGGGAGCAATTATGTTCTAGAGCATCTTGGACCAGTCTATTGTTATAATTTCTAATATCCTTTCTAATGCTACGTTTTACTGCTTTATCTTTGAGTCTGTACTGTAAATCTCTATTTGTACACAAATTCTGTCTCTCTTCTATTAATGTTACAGTTTCATTGGATAGTTTTTTGTTGTTACGTTTTATTTGTGTCACTGTTCTGCTGGCTTTAGTCAAACTTTGTATTATTGCGTCGTATTGGACATCTTTTTCTTTGGTATCTAAATCAAATATATCAAAACTATTTCTAAGCTCTAGTTTGAACTCTTTACTCCCTAGTATAAGTGACTGTTTATTTAATTTTCTTATTTGGTTTTTCATATATTTTTGCCTGTTAATTTTGGAGTCAAGTTTAATTGTTGCGCGTACAGGTCTGTGATCAGAACTAAATTTAATTTGATTGATGATTTGAATGTTTTTAATTATTTGTTTATTGGAGGTGAGAATAAAGTCAATTTCATTTTTAGTTTGATTGTTAGGGGATATCCAGGTCCATCTTCTATGTGGTTTTTTGTAGTAGAAGCTGTTACCTACACATAAGTTTTGTCCAAAGGCAAATTGGAGAAGGCGTGTTCCACGTTCATTACGGGCTCCGAGGCCGTGTGGACCCAAGATTGTCGAGTTGTCTAGATCTTGCCTTTGGCCAATTTTTGCGTTAAAGTCACCCAAAACTATGTTCCAAGTGCTTCGATGTTCGTCACAGGCTTTATTGAGTAAATCGTAGAACTCTTCTGCTTCGTCATCTGGATGAGATGACGTAGGAGCGTAAACTTGGACTATAGATAGTTGGTGAGGCGTGTAAATAGCCTGCACCTTTGTGAAGAACGTAAGAAAATTTGAAATAAGAATATACGGCGGATGTGTAATGGCGGACCTCAAAATAAATTAATTTCCCTCCTGATGAATCCTCGACAAACCAATACAAGAGAATTATTAGCAGCAAACATGCCCACGTACCTTGACAATCCAGAGATCCCACTCAGACCCAGGGAGATGGGAGATACCTCGTTCATGCGCACTTGCAAGTATGGGCTGCCGGCCGGCGAGCTAAATCTTCGTGGATCCGCCGGTGGAATGGTGAAAACTCCAAAAATCAACACTGCACTATAAGTTCTCAATGAAGCACAGATGCAGGTCCATTTATTTTACGAGTATCGTCCAGATTTCAACAAAAAGGGATTTTTTTAAAGCGGAGCGCGTAGGAGCACACACCGTCTTGTTCAAACGGTCAAGGGGAGCTGTCAGCTCGCTAGTGCCATCTATCTGTCTGCCCTTGCGGAAAAAACTCAAGAAAGTCTCGGTATATGGGCGCTGCATAACAGATGGCGCGAGGATTCATCAATTGAGAAGTTAAAATATTTAATTTGAAATCCTAAATTATTATTATTTTATTTTTTTATATTAAAAAAGGCATTGACGCTTCACCATGCTCGGGGGCTTTGGAAGGACGCAAGTGCTTTCAGAAAGGAAGTGAAAAAAATTATAAGTATTTACTAACCTAGATTATGATCAGAAAAACTTTAAGCTTTACGACTGAATGCGAGAAACAAACGATATAAATTATTTAAATATAATATTTCCTAAACCTTAAGACTATGAATTTCGTATAAGAGTTAAACTTTATTGCGTTGGAATAGGATATAATTTAACGACGGCACGTTTAAAGTTACCGAACTTCGTTTTTACCATTGCAACACGAACGACATTATCCGTGCCTTAACCTCAGTTATAACTCCTAATGGCCAACTTAGAGGCGCTGAATTATCCTGTCCCACGAGTACGACAGTCCCAACTTCTACGGGTTTGTCCGGAGTTGCCCATTTCTGCCTGACTTGCAGCGTATGCAGATACTCTAGGTGCCATTTCTTCAATCAATCAATCAATCAATCAGTTTATTGCATACATGTTGTACATGAGATAGAATTTTTGTAAAAGTATCAAACATGCACCCTGTAAGGGCACTGCAAAACATACAAATAAAAATAAAATCAAATTAATAACATTTCAAATCATACTAAAAATTTACAAAATTATTATTAAGTACATATTATTATAAAATTAAGAAAGTATTATTGTCAAATCAAATCAAATTATGTCAAAGAAAAAATGAAGAAATATAAATGTCAAAATACCTAAAGTTACAAGTTAAAATGTCAGTCGTACACAGTAACGCAGCCAGTCTTCCAGAAGGATTGGACCATACTATCTAACAACTGTTTGCGCTGTGATAAATTAATGCGCTGACCAGACAAATCGGCTGCCGGCAAGTACTGCAGTGGAGTCGACATCAAAAAGTGAGCGGGAGTAATAACTTCGGGATGGGGATCGGAAGACAAAACGCTCAGAGGGCGCGAGTTCATAATGCACTCTATTTGAATGAGTACAGTTTGTAACTCCTCATAAGTGAGAAGCTGACTTCCGATCACGCGATAAAGATGCGTTTTTAATGTTTTAATATTCGCTTCCCACATGGAACCAAAATGTGGGGAGCGAGGTGGAATCATTTTCCACATTATGCGGCGGGTTGATAACTCATGTAAAAGAGACGAATTGAAACTTGAATTTAATAAGAATCTATAAAGCTCATTTAGTTGGGCCTTAGCACCAACGAAATTAGTGGCGTTGTCCGAATAAAGACAAGATACTGGCCCTCGACGCGAGATAAAGCGTTTAAACGCGGCTAAAAAGGCATCAGAGGTTAAATCAGAGACTAACTCTACATGGACGGCCTTGGTTACTAAGCACACGAATAAACAGATATACGCCTTCTGGGCGTGCTGGCCTCTGCGCCGAGTGAGGGTTATGCGTATGGGACCAGCATAATCCACTCCAGTGTGGACAAACGCCTTCGCTTCCGATACTCGGTACTCAGGCAGGTCTGCCATCACTGGAATGGGATGCGTCGGATTTACCCGAAAACATGTGTTGCATTGTCGCAACTTGGACCTAATGACAGTCCTGGCATCTAGTATCCAAAATCGCTGTCTTAGAATAGACATGAGTAGTCCCGGTCCAGTGTGACAATTCATCACATGGTAATGACGGATTATTAGATCCACGATATGATCATGTTTGGGAAGTAAAAAAGGATGCTTAGCGTCAAATGGAAGGTGCGACTTCGAAAGCCTTCCTCCAATGCGTAGTATTCCCTCTTCATCCAAAAAAACAGCTAAACTTTGGAGTCTCTTTGAAAGCAATTTCCCAGATTTAATGAGCTTAATGTCATTTGCAAAGTACACAGATTGCACAGCACATACTATCGCTCGTTCCGCAGCTGACAAGCCCTGAATAGAACGAGGTTCACAATGAACCTTTGGTCTAGCAAATTTCAATATATAGGAAACAATGCGCAACAATTTATCCCATGATGAGGTACGTTGAGCAAGTTGATATAGAAGGGGTTGTTCTACTTGCGTGGTCACTGTTAAGATATTTACCTTGTGCTCGGGAAGTTCCCCACAATTAATAGGAGAAAACGGTTTAACGGGCCAATCCTCAGGAGCACAACGAAGCCAAGAGGGGCCGTCCCACCAAAGTTCATGTGACATTAACTGGGAAGGAAGGATGCCACGAGATAGACAGTCGCTTGGATTCTCAACACCTGCCACATGGTAAAAATGTTGAGAACCCAAGTTCTCCTGACATTGAGCGACTCTATTGCTGACAAAGACTGACCAGCGGTGCGGAGAAGAGTGTATCCAAGATAAGGCTATCATGGAATCCGAAAAGGCGTAAATTCCTGCAATAGGAACACGTAAAGCGTAAGTATCGCGAACAGTTTTTACCAATTTTGACATGAGCACGGCGGCACACAGCTCCAGGCGTGCAAGAGTTGTGACTTTGGTAGGTGAAACCTTTGATTTCGCACAAATTAAGCGGACTATGACACCAGATGGACTAGTAGAGTGTATATAAATCACACACCCGTACCCACCCATACTAGCATCAGCAAACGCGACTATACGAACAGAACAATCATCGGTAACACCCACATGGCGTGGTATGCGTAATGTATCTAGCAATGGAAACTCTTGCATGAGAATCGAGAAACGTTTAACAATGTCGTCAGGAGCGGGATCATCCCAGCCAATATTGCTCAGCCATAACTCTTTGATGAGCAACTTGGCATAGAAGATCACTGGGGCAACCAAACCGAGAACATCAAATAAGCGTGCGACTATCGAGAGTATATTTCTCTTAGTACATTTCTCAGCCACTCGAGCGGAAGTGAAGAAGAAATTATCCGGCTCGAAGGACCAAATAATATGGTGAGGCGTGTAAATAGCCTGCACCTTTGTGAAGAACGTAAGAAAATTTGAAATAAGAATATACGGCGGATGTGTAATGGCGGACCTCAAAATAAATTAATTTCCCTTCTGATGAATCCTCGACAAACCAATACAAGAGAATTATTAGCAGCAAACATGCCCACGTACCTTGACAATCCAGAGATCCCACTCAGACCCAGGGAGATGGGAGATACCTCGTTCATGCGCACTTGCAAGTATGGGCTGCCGGCCGGCGAGCTAAATCTTCGTGGATCCGCCGGTGGAATGGTGAAAACTCCAAAAATCAACACTGCACTATAAGTTCTCAATGAAGCACAGATGCAGGTCCATTTATTTTACGAGTATCGTCCAGATTTCAACAAAAAGGGATTTTTTTAAAGCGGAGCGCGTAGGAGCACACACCGTCTTGTTCAAACGGTCAAGGGGAGCTGTCAGCTCGCTAGTGCCATCTATCTGTCTGCCCTTGCGGAAAAAACTCAAGAAAGTCTCAGTATATGGGCGCTGCATAACAGATGGCGCGAGGATTCATCAATTGAGAAATTAAAATATTTAATTTGAAATCCTAAATTATTATTATTTTATTTTTTTATATTAAAAAAGGCATTGACGCTTCACCAATAGTGTTTGAGTGTTTGAAATTTGAAATTTTAGGACTGCAATCCGGTCGGAGTAAGATATAAATTCCGAAATGTTGTTTTTCCACTTTTTTGCAACTAAAAATCCTACTCCTTATAGCCCTCCACTCTGCCCGTTATAATAGAAAATGGTGTTCTCTCGCTCTATTGTATCTTCACCAGTCCTTCTCACTTCTGATAAGCCAACAATATCCCAGTTAACCTCAGTCAGGGCGTTTTCGAGTTCAATTAAACGATCTTCAGATTTCAGAGTGCGAATGTTGTAAGTAATGACGTTAAGTAATTTATCAGTATCCGGTTTTTGTTTTGCCGTGGTCGTTGAACGGGGGATAGATCTCGCCCGGGGATTCTTAGCACCCCTGACTCCAGGGCGAGGCTGCCCACCGTCATCAGCAGCAACACCACTGGAGCCGCCGGGCACTTGGGGCCTTTTGTTCTTCTTCGTCTTCATATTTGTGGAGGGGATTAGACATTTAACCCATCACGCTTGTCTAATGCGGGTTGATGGGTGAACAGTGAAACCTGCTTACTCGGCTCATGGGTGCTACGGCTATATTAAGGTTAATAGTCGCCGACACCACCCTAAATCAGCGTCCTGTTCTAACGCCAATTATCAAACTTAGGCCATTTGCAAACTGTGGCAGTTCGCATGCCCTAAGTTGATTGTGGTTTACTAGAAGATGTAAAGTAAACGTTTCCCTTAGTCGACTTTTACGACATGCGCGGGATGATAAGCAGCTGATACATTCGATGTTTTTCTATTACTCCCAGATCAGCATGGAAGAATACTGATACTAAGAACTGGAAATACAAAGAAGGTATTAATATTAAAATTGACAAGCTGTATATCTGATGAGATTTTCTATCGGCAACTTATCAGGAAAATTAGGGCACAGTTTAAAATAAAGACAAATTATTTAACTTTAACATGAAAACAGGCTTAAAAGCAACTTTCACGTTTCAAGCATCAATAATTTTATTATTGACAAATTTCTATGCAAACGCTTACCTAAAGATTAAAAAAAAACATCCTGAGTGATTAACACCGGAAACATGCTTACTTTTTGTTTTGAGTTCACGAATAAACTGAAGTTATTGTGCGTTGGTGATTATGAGCAGACAATTCGATCTACCCTCTTTCTTGATCGTCTTTTGCGTACCACTACTACTGTCACTCAAAACTCGATTTTGTTCCCGCCACACGAAACTCACTGTGCCCTCTCGCAAAGTTGAGTGATATAGATACGTTATATATGTCGCATCCGGTCAATAGTACGGACAAGAAACGAATCGCAAGCGCGCCATTTTTAACATCACGTGATCTGCGCGCGCTTCTACAGAGTCGTGATGTTTCATATGGACGGCGAGGAGGTCATTCTAGGCCTGACCGCCGCAGTGTGAAGACATTCCGGAACTGTACTCGATTCGTTGTACCCAGTATAAGTGTTCTGATTGTGAGGTGTTGAAACTAATTTGTAATTTAAAATAAAAGACCAGTGAATAAAAACCAGTGAACTGTAACCCTGTGTATTTTCGTTTGCACGAGACCCAAACTCTGCCCACATAATGTCTGAATCTGATGGAATAATATTGCTGCATTCTACATCAGAAGTGGTATGCAACGCTAACGCCTACAATATAGTGTAAGTGACAGTGCTAGACCGGAAAAGTGTAAAGACAATGCGCGTGCGTCTGAAAGTGACATAGAAACGGAAATGTGGTGTTTTATGTTCGAGCAGCTAAACAAAAACTTTATGGCTATTGTGCAATCAATGAAGACACCTTTTACGGATATTCGCCTACCGCATTTTGACTCTGAAAAACGGAATATTGCCCCGCATGCTTGGTTGGCAACAGCCGACATGGTGTGTTATCGATCCGAATAGTCATGGGAGAAACGGGACGGCCGGGAGCCACACATCCACTGTAGGTGCGTCGTAAGTCGGCACCTCCGTCGCTGGTTGTCTTCCGCTGGGCCTCCTCCGGGTAACCGTTGGTCTCACCTGGTGGGGATGGACCGCCGGGGTGCTGTGAAGACAGCAGCGCCGTGCAACTGGCGCTGTGACGCGCCTACAAGGAACGCAGCGAATGTCACGAGACTCATGGGAGAAGTTTCGTCATGGCTGTCGTCCATATCCTGTCCTGGGATGAAATGGAGCGATTTTAAGGAGCTGTTTATATTCTGGAGCGCCCCGTAGGGTGATGACGATCGTGAAGACCCTGATGCGAAGAGGAACCGCCTTAATGAGCCATACACTGGACCCAAATGTTACGCAGCCAACTGCCCTGGGAAGAATATCAAGAAGGCAAGCAACAGCGCGGCGCGGTGGCGCAGCAGGCGGACCGAGCAGCTGCGGGGTAGTGCCTGCAGCAGTGGCACATAGCGAGCGACACGTTGAAGTTTGCTATGTGAGCAATCCCAGCAGTGTGCCGATGAACCTGGTGAGTCGTACCCATTTTATTATGATTCTGGTGCCGAATGCTCTCTGATCAAAAATGTTTCGTCACAGTTCAGTGGCAAGCGTGTAAATAACATTGTAAATTGACCCGGGATAGGTCATGGTAGTCTGTACTTCACAATTATTTTTTGAGGTTATGATTAGCGATTTACGATTAGAGATTTTATTTCATGTTGTACCGGATAGTTGTTTTAAAAAAAAATGATATTTTAATTGGCCTTGAGATTTTACAACAAGGATTTAACGTTAGTATGACGTGTGATAGTGTTGTTTTTGTGTCGTGAAAAGGTTGTTAGGTTATGTGAAGTTTCAAATAAGCTCAAGAATGCTTCTAACTTTCAAATTGATTTCAATACAGTTGATACAGCTATTCCGTTAGAATTTTGTTCCCAATTAATTAATCTATTGACAGAATATTCATCTCGTTTTCTAGTGGTTTCTAGATCCCGTATTACAACAGGACAGTTGCAAAATAGGCTTGTAGATCCTAGTGTAACGGTTAATCGTTGCCCTTACAGGGTTAGTGCTGTTCAAAGCGAAGTTGATACTGTATTATTAGGCCAAGTTGTTCACCTTTTTCTAGTCTAGTGTTGCTTGTGAAAAAGAAGGGTGGTTCAGATCGGATGTGTCTACTACAGGGAACTGAATGACTATACAGGGTCGGATAGATTCCCATTGCCTTTGATAATGGATCTTGTATCTAGGTTAGATGGTACCACATGGTTCACGTCTTGATTTATGCTATCAGGCTATCATCATAATTTTCAGTGTGATGTGTTCGGGTTAGAGTTAAAAGAACGAATGAAGTTCCGGAAAGTCAAGTACCTTTAACGTAAAACTTAGTCGAATGTGTTGATAATGTTTCAGTTAAATCTAGTAATGGTGAGGTCGCTAAGTGTGTATGGTCACTGGGATGACTACTGTGTAGCCACGGGGATGGTTACGAGGCCTGGTCACTGGGATGACTATGGTCGGCTGTGGTCACTGGGATGACTACTGTGTAGCCACGGGGATGGTTACGAGGCCTGGTCACTGGGATGACTATGGTCGGTTGTGGTCACTGGGATGACTACTGTGTAGCCACAGGGATGGTTACGAAGCCTGGTCACTCGAATGACAATAGTCGTGATGGTTACAGGGATAACTATCGGAAGCCACAAAGATGGCTGTAAGAGCAACCGCCATTCCTTGAATTAGATTTTTGACTTTTGAGAAATTGAGAGATTTTGAGTTTTATTGGTTCTAGTTAAAGGGTATTTGCACTTTGTTGAGCTGACTATTCTAAGTCGTAATGTTTGTAACTAAAAAAAAAAAGACTATGTAAACAAATTATGTGATTTTGAGGTGTACGTCTCTTATTATTGAGACAATCTAGCAAGACTGATAACTTTGTTACAAGAGAAGTTTGAGAGTTCCTCTTGGTTAGGTCAGAGTATGAGCACTGAATATTTTAAGACGATGACAATAGCTATTGACTTCTGATGTTTCAGTATTTTTGGACACGCCCACAATTTTTCCGATACCCTAGCGCCATACTACCAAGTAAGAAACAAATAGTCCAGGATCCGCGGTCCATTTTTGCACTTGATTACTATCAAGCTAATTTTGATGAGACGGCGAGACGCCCAACAATTTCCTGCACGAAACTCTCGAATTCTCGATTGTGGTAAGTAATAGGGGTAGCAGGGATAAAATATGTTGGTTTGATGATTCTCAAAAGTGTTAAGTACAAACACTTTTGAGAATCATCAGCTGGGTTTTTTTTGTTAAATCTGATGATAATTATCTAAATTATTTGAAAAAATATTTGTCCTACAAAATGTATGGTTTGATCAAAGAGTCCCCTTCCTTCCTTCCAATATGTATCGATAACGAAGTCATTAAAAATGATTACTTACTAACTGGGTTTTGGGGATTGAATATTTTCTATTAAACCCACTCTTTACAAGTTGCCTACAAGATTCTAAAAATTATATTAAGTGTTTGGCACTTACTCCACGCACCATCAATACTCCTGTACATCATAAACAACAGGCTAATACACTTTCTGGAGCCACAAATTCCAGAAGAGCAAGCAGGTTTTGTTAAAGGCAAAGACACGCGGGAACAAATCCTGAACGTTCGCCAAATTATAGAGAAAAGTCGGGAATTTAACAGCCCTGTATTGATATGTTTCATAGATTATACCAAAGCATTTGATTGCGTGGAGTGGGGCAAGCTGTGGGGGGTTCTTAAAGACATGGGAACGCCTCAACATCTTATTGACATAGTCCGATGCCTCTACCTACACATCAACAACCGCTCTTTCGTCAAAATAGACACCGACTGTTCAAATGCGTTAGGCAGGGATGCATCCTCTCACCTCTGCTCTTCAATATGTACGAAGAGTAATATCATTCAAGACTCTTTAGGGCTGGGACAAGGGGTTTACTGTTGGTGGAAAGTGGATTTCCAATCTGAGGTACACTGATGACACCGTTCTCCTTGCTACAACATTTGGCAACATGAAAGAGATACGGCACAGATTGGAAGTGGTAAGTGGCAAAGTAGGGTTTGCAATAAATAGGCAGAAAACCAAGCTTATGGTGGTAGATCGTGCGGGAAACCTATCGGGCGCCTATAACATCTAAGGCATCTATACTGTGGACAGCTTCGATTAACTGGGCTCCAATATAAGTAATGAAGGTAGCTGCGTCACAGAAATAAAACGGCGGATAGCCATGGCTAAAGATGCTATATTACGCCCCCGGAACATCTGGGAAAAACGTGGTATAAGTTTTAAAACGAAGGCCCGTTTGGTCAGAGCACTAGTTTTCCTGATTTTCCTCCATAGAGTTAATAATAATAATATTTATTTATTTTCAGGCTACTTTGGCCCATAGATAAATACCTTACAGACTAACATACATACGATATAATTAACAGCTTGTGTTAGTAAACAAAACCTTAAAACTATATTAGTATCACTACAGTTGCACTACGTCACTGTGCGATCATGTGGCACTTGCCCGCGGAAGCGTCGAAACACCACCCCCTGCGGCCAAAAGTCCTCTTCCAAGACGAGGTGCAGGTAGCATGTCGGTACTCGCACCACAAACGCCTTAAAGTTGACGTTGCGGCGCGACTCGAGCAGCTGCACTCTCGCCACGTACTTGATCTTCTGGCGCACGTACTCCACGATGTCCTCCGTCGTAGTGGTGTAATGTAGACGGGAGAGGTACAAAGGAGTGTTCGGCTTTGCGGCACGAATATGCACATTGGGCTCCGATGGAGCCGTGCCGCAGCGGTTCTTGATGGTTCGCTGACGGCGCTTCCTCCTCAACACCGTCACGAAACCATCATCAGCCTGGATCGGTTCCTTTTCAGGCACAGGCTTCTCGGAAGGAGCATTTTTCCCCACAAGTTAAGACATGGACAATCCAAACAAGAGTAAGACAGAGGATAGACGCATTCGAAATGTGGTGTTTTAGGCGGATTCTCCGAATTCCATGGACGGCCAAACGCACAAATGTGTCTATCCTTTACCAACTCGATATCAAGACTCGATGGTCAACAGTTTGCCTACAGCGTATTTTGTCTTATTTCGGCCACATAATGCAAAGAGGAGATAGCAGCCTTGAAAAGCTGGTCATTGTTGGCAATACCGAAGGCAAGCGACCGCGAGGCCGGTCGCCATTTTACAAATTTGGAAGTGTCTGTCTTCCAAACGATTGGCTTTGAGAAAAAATTGTTTGTGGAACCTCAATGTCATTTTTAAAGACCTGTCTAATGTCTATAGACACCCCACACGTAGGTATAGGTTTGATGAAAAAAAAATATAGTTTCAGTTCCATGTATGGGGGCGACCCCCTAAATCCTTTTTTTTATTTTTGTATAAAAATCGTAAAGCGGTTCACAGAATACTTGTAGAGTTTCAACTGTGTAGTCTCAATAGTTTCCGAATGAAGTGGCTGTGACATACGGGTGGACAGACGGACAAACAGACATGACGAATATATAAGGGTTCCGTTTTTTGCCATTCGACTACGGACCCCTAAAAAACAGCTGGTTTGTAGTAATTTTTGATGAGCTCGTTATCAATACATGTTGGATTTAGATAATGATCATCAGATAAAAATAAAATAGTTAGTAATAGATTTTTGAAAATCATCAAATAAATAATTATAATAATATATAATCAATATATATTTTATCCCTGCTGCCCCTATTACCTACCACAATCGAGAGTTTTCGTATAGGGTAATGTTGGCTCACGGAAAATTAGCTTGATAGTAATCAAGTGAAAAAATGTACCGTGGATCCTGGACTAACATTGTGACGCGGTCAATAATAATTTATAGATGAACGGATAGCTGTCAGTGGGGCGCAAAGTGACATACGTCCGTCTAGCACCGCGCCTAAGCGCTCACTGTCGGATTGCATACGTAAGAAAGAGAGCGCGATGACGCAACGCTCGAACTTCTTACAAACCATATAATGATTAATTATAAAATAATAATTTATTAAATAATCAAAAATTAAAAACAACCAAATTTTGTATTTAAATATGATACGTTATTGTTATAAATTTTAACAACGTACGTTCATCAGTAATACAGATATTTTTGTTGGAAGATCATTTTAAGAGGTTAGTTTACCATTTTTTTGTATCGAGAAAACTTTTCAAAAACGTGTTTTGAAAACAACGAAATTATCAGAAATATGTTCAAGATTAACATATATTTTTTCCGCCGTGTCAAACTGTATAGATTTGGCTAAAAAATTGTTCAATACAAGCCTATTTGGCTCTTGTCAGCGCCTTAATGAGTTCCCTATTATTTGAATGAGTATGGGTGTTGTTCGACATGTCAGCTTTGAGAAAAAGAGTTTGTTATGATTTTCATTAGAACCTGTAATGATTTCAGAATACCTTTTATTCCCCACTCACTTGGGCCAGGAATGGCCGAACGACTGGTATTGGGCAGACCGATGGAATTGTTTTAGAAATTCTATTTCACGTTTTACCCGACAATTATTTACGATTAGTTTCGGTTGATAATGGCATCGAGGAGTACGTGTTTGTCATCATAGATGCGTTTACCAAATTTGTGCTGCTTCGTCACTCTTTAAGCATAGACACCCATAGTAGTATTTGTGCTATTGAGTTTTGTATAGCGTTGTTTGGTGCATCGAAACGCATAATAGCTGATCTAGGTCGTTGTTTCGCTAACAAAGATTTTTCTAGTTTCTGCACTTCTAACAACAGAGTTGCATTTGATAGCTACTGGAGGCAGTCGCTCAAACGGTCAGGTCGAAAGGGTAATGAGTACCCTAGTTTTGTTTAACTGGGCATATGCATCTAGCCTCTTGATTGGGCCATTCATGAGTACCGTCAAAAGTATGTTGACAGCTGTAGAGACTAGTCGTGACCGCTCTTGGCAGGACGCATTAGGAGAGGTTCAGCTAGCTATGAACTCTACGATTATTAGGGTGACTAAATCTAGCCCTCTCAATTTGATGATTGGAAGGGTAGCGAGATTACTTAGTTTAGTGACCGCTGATGATGATTAATTTGACTGTTGTTCATTTAGATGAGATAAGAGAGCACGCGACACAGAACATTAAAAATAATGCTTGTTATGATAAAAAATGATTTGACCAAAATAAGGCTCAGGTTTCTGAGTAAGCTGTTAATGATTGTTTTAATTGAAAATGAGGAAAGGAATGAGACAAAGTTAGATCCTAAATCCAAAGGTCCATTTAAGGTAACGGTTCAAATACGCTCACGATCGTGTTCGTAAGATGCCCGAGGGCCAAGTACCACTAGAAATTATAGAAGGAATAGATGAGGAGTTGGCACCTCTTTAGTTTGTGGTAACAGGTTCTCGGTTCAGTGGGTCGGAGACTATACCAGAGTATCGTAGCCGTAGCCCGTAGAAATCGGTGTCTTAAGCAGTCCGTGGGTACGCGGAGGGCGGTAGCTCTGGGTGGTATAGTCGGGTTTTGCCTAGAAACGAAAACCATAGAGTCGAGGTGTGACTCGGTATTCCCGTGGGGAATAGTGTGTGATTGTTGAGACTATACCAGAGTATCGTAGCCGTAGCCCGTAGATATCGGTGTCTTAAGCAGTCCGTGGGTACGCGGAGGGCGGTAGCTCTGGGTGGTATAGTCGGGTTTTGCCTAGAAGCGAAAACCATAGAGTCGAGGTGTGACTCGGTATTCCCGTGGGGAATAGTGTGTGATTGTTGAGACTATACCAGAGTATCGTAGCCGTAGCCCGTAGAAATCGGTGTCTTAAGCAGTCCGTGGGTACGCGGAGGGCGGTAGCTCTGGGTGGTATAGTCGGGTTTTGCCTAGTAGCGAAAACCATAGAGTCGAGGTTTGACTCGGTATTCCCGTGGGGAATAGTGTGTGATTGTTGAGACTATACCAGAGTATCGTAGCCGTAGCCCGTAGAAATCGGTGTCTTAAGCAGTCCGTGGGTACGCGGAGTGCGGTAGCTCTGGGTGGTATAGTCGGGTTTTGCCTAGAAGCGAAAACCATAGAGTCAAGGATTGACTCGGTATTCCCGTGGGGAATAGTGTGTGTGTGTGATTGTTGTTGACCATGAACGAGATACCTGGGGTTTTGTTGTTTGATCAATTATTCAAAGTGGAATTTTGTACTTGGTCTCGGTAATCTCGAATGATTATTGATTAATGCTTCCTAATTTTAGATTAAAATTAGACTAGTTCTTAGTGAAATGAATCAAATTATAAAGATAGAGTCCTTTTATTATTTCATGAGTCAGGAATGGACTAAACTGTGCGGGATTTTTGTGTTTTCCAGATTACCATCACACGAGGACGTGTGAATCGCAGGATGGCCGTGTCGCATCCGGTCAATAGTACGGACAAGAAACGAATCGCAAGCGCGCCATTTTTAACATCACGTGATCTGCGCGCGCTTCTACAGAGTCGTGATGTTTCATAAGGACGGCGAGGAAGTCATTCTAGGCCTGACCGCCGCAGTGTGAAGACATTCCGGAACTGTACTCGATTCGTTGTACCCAGTATAAGTGTTCTGATTGTGAGGTGTTGAAACTAATTTGTAATTTAAAATAAAAGACCAGTGAATAAAAACCAGTGAACTGTAACCCTGTGTATTTTCGTTTGCACGAGACCCAAACTCTGCCCACATAATGTCTGAATCTGATGGAATAATATTGCTGCATTCTACATATAAGTTACTTTTAATGTACAATATTTTTTTGTCTCAAAATATCAAATAATCTAATTCCACTTTAAGCAACCATAAAAAAAACATTTGAATGAAACCATAAAAGGTAATACTGCTTTTATCCATTGTTTTATTACTTAGTGTTATGACTGTGTTTTCTGGCAAAGTTACAGACGCGGTGATTTTATTGAAAACATACAAATAAATTATTATTAAATAAAGTGAAACAAACAAATACCGTTAGGGATGCTACATATTTAGTTGTTCTGGTCAGCAAATCACTATTTTTTCAACAACAAAACCAATTGACATTACTTTAATTATTCGGTTCGTACCGATCGAAATACTTGGTCAGTCAGATGTCCCATATAAAATTAAAATACCAACTCGATCTAAATATATGAATCAGCTGATCTATTTACATTATTAAGAGCCTCAAGGTTTGCCAACGAGCAATGGAACGCAGTATACTAGGTGTTAAATTAACGGATCGTGTTCGAAACACAATACTGCGTTCCAAAACAAAAATAGCTGACGTGGCCCAAAAGGCAGCTCAACTCAAATGGGACTGGGCAGGACATGTCTGCCGCATGCCGGACAAACTGTGGGCCAAAATAGCAGGAAACTGGTGCCCTGAGACAGTGAGACGGGGTCGCGGCAGGCCACGAAGGAGATGGCGGGATGAGCTAGATCGGTTCCGTCAAAATTGGAAAGAGGACGCGCGGGTTCGCGAGAAGTGGAAGGAGTGGAGGGAGGCCTTTGCCCTGGAGTGGGACAGAGCAGGCTAGAAAAAAAAAAAAAAAAAAGAGCCTCATGTGTCCCACTGCAGGGCAAAGGCCTCCCTTCCTCTTTCCATTTATTCCTGTCGTTAGCTATTTGGGCCCAATCCTTCTGATTGGAGCCCATCTCGGCAGTAGATGATTATTTAAATAGCCACCTAATTAGCCAATTGTTTTAATATGACAAAAAACTCAAATCCGTTCAGTAGTTTTTGCGTGAACGAGTACCAAACGTTCATCCATCCTCATACCCTTTTGCATTCATAATATTATATTAGTAAGGTTGTTTGATTTTGCCGCCTGACTGCTTTTAATCATACCGACCCGAAGAAGTACGTAACAACCCTAACAAACAACTTTTATGTAATAGAAACTTATCATCCAATAAAAGGTATTGCGAGTTTGTACCGGGCAACAAATTGGTACAAATATCTGTCACTTGTTTTCGTTAGCATTGTGTGTTGTGCTATTGTCGTTTTTCCAATAGATTTGCACTAACAAGACAAATAAATACGGTTGGCACGAACCAGACGGCCTCCGGTTGATCATATTTCGTTTCAGTCTTCAGATAAACAGGAAATTGCAGGAGAAAAACCATTGTACTGGACTGTTATTTTTCCATTTAGAGGGAAAAAACGTGACGTGTTTTTATGTATGTTTGTAGAATGTACTTATATAAAAAACACGTTTTCTGGTGTTGATTTTTATGTACACCTAATATATAAGGTTCCATTTAAATAGGTGGACAAATTTAAACGCAGCGTTCAGTACGTCTAACCAAAGATATCTAAACAAAAAAAAAACCATTAAATAAAGTGATTTTTGTTTTACTTAAAATAATAAATTGCCGGCACTCTAGAACAAACTCATCCTTTATGAGTAGGTACTTAAATGCGTTTTTCTTATTACTTTTTTTTACCATCGTCCTTACTTTGGTGGTCTGAATGTTTTCTGAAATTTTGTCCACCTATTTTAATGGGACCTTGTATAAAGTATATTTATAAAGTTTATAAGTCTAGATGTTGGTATTAATGTTTGGAACAACTGTGATACATTTCCGAATCCGGGAGACGCTACGTCCTCGACGTTCCCGGAGGACAATGACATTTTCCGATCATAATTTGTGGTCGAAGCCACGGGCTAGTGAAGAATTATTAGGAGTAATGGACTGTTGTTTAAATTTATTCCCGGCAGACAGCCCCCCCCCCCCACATTAAATGTGACTTATATAATAAAACTGAAAATAACTAAACTCAAATTTCGGTGTAATAAAAGTACACATAATATAATAAATCCAACAGAAACATTTAAGCATGATTATATTTTATGTTCGAAGGACCGTACAAAATGGTTTCTGGTTTATAATTATGTATGTATCATATGAGTAGAATTAGGTGTAGGTACACGTCTGAGATACCACAGGTCAATATAAGCAGCAGTATAAAATACAAGACACAATAACCTTTAACGGAACAAAGTCTCCCAATTGATATTCTAACAGTAACCCGATATTTAAAAAGCGTAATTTGAGATAACTTTTTTATGAATTCTGTCTCAATTTTTTAATTTTGTTATCTTAAAATACATAGGTATTGATTCTTTGAAAACGTTTTCACAAGAGCGGAGGCTTTTAGGTACAGTCAGGAGCACGAATATGTATGCACAAAGAATTTCTGAAATGTCTTCCCTCTCCTGAATTTCTTGTAACTTTATGATTCGTGGTCACAATCATTAATGTGAAGTTTTGACCGGCCAAAAGTGGTACTAATGACTAGCAGTTTTGTCTACAACAAAATTAAATGTATCATCATCATCATCATCCCCAGCCTGAATTCACCCACTGCTGGTTATAGGCCTCCCTTTTCTTGTGCCATTCTCCACGGTCCTGTGCCAGCCTCATCCAGGTTTTTCCCCCGATGGTAACTATGTCGTCTATTTAAATGTAACTAAAGTTAAATAAGTCACGAGCGAAAATAGTACAGGTATACTTTTCAAAATTTTGTACTTTGAGATAAGACCTATTTCGTAAAAGTGTGGCTTCCAAAATGTACTTGAAAACGTTAATCAACACAATAACAGAAAACCATTTTTAAAAGTTGTATAAACTAATTGTTGCTGCCGACAGTACAGCGTTCATGTACAGTATCGTAACTTGGCAACTCACAGTTATACCGAGCAGCTACAGAAAGAATGCTCTTGACATTTCAATTATGGTTTATCTTTAAACTTGGTTCTATCGCGGAGGGGACTCGAACGGAAGCCAAGACTTACCAGACGACAGATAAAGACATCAAAAGCTTATTTTTGAGACAAAAAGTTTTAAGCAATTTGAAAGTGGACTGTTGGGGATCATTTTAATGGCTTCAGTGTTGATTGTTGATAGGAAATTATGAGCAAGTATTTCTTGCCATATTTTTAACCGTCTTTTAAAAGAGGAATGCTCTAATTTGTTTTTTTTTTGTGTTAAGTGTGTTCAGCGATATCTTTACCAATAGCCGCATACTGACTGAGCGCGTAGCCTCGCGAAGAATGCGCGCGAGGCAATTCATGCGGTCGGTCGGAAAACAATGAAAAGGTGAAAATTATCGTGTCGCGCGGCATACGCCCATGGTTGCCACGCGAGGCTGCGCGCTCAGCCAGTACATGGCTAATTGGGTACCCATTTCGACACTAATCTCTTTATTATACTGATCTAAGAAGGCATACAATAGAACACTTCTTCAATAATAGACAGAAAATCTGTCGTGATTGGTGTACGTTTTTTGCTACAGGCTTCTGGAACTAAAGTTACATGGGACTTAGGAATAACTAACAAAATGTAGGTGTACCATGCTATAGGCATACCTCTGCCTTAATCATCACGAATTACAGACATGATGAAGCAATCATGTCAAATCTGCATGTCAATAACACAAATTATGACAAAGATTCAGTGAGTCTTTTCTGAAAAAGTTTATGTGGTGATGAAACTATTCTACTTCAAATGTTTTATGTGCCTACGAATTAAAAATCATGATTTCGTTACTATACTCATTAATATTAACTTTCCAAAGTAAATATATGATTAAGATTTACATAACTATGACGTTTACTTAATTTTAACTTAAAATATGCAAAAAGTGCGTTCATTAGTTACATATTAAAAACTTTATTTTTAAGGCCACATCTTTTTTTACAAGTAAAGTCTACTTGAAGAAAGATGTGGTCTAGAAAATAAACATATTTATGTTTTTGTTTGAAATAAGTTGAGAAATATAAAGATTGACATATTAAAATATTGAATTTAAATGATGTTTTGTGTAGAGAATAGGACGATTTGTAATCATGAATCTCGATATAAGTTACATCGGTGCTGTAATGGTTGGATTGGCATGAGGTCCTGGGTTTGAACTGGGAATCGAACCTACGACCACTGGGTCACAAAACAAACGCTTAAGCCACTAGACCCCGGAGACAGTTAAAATACTAATACACGAGCACATAACCTCCTTCTGTTTCGAAGCCGGTTAAAAAATCATTGAACCGTTATAAATCTTAAAGTGGGTAACGAAAGCAAACTCCGACATCCTTGAAGACGTAAGCCGGTCCCCATCTACATAATATAAACATTTTACATGTCTTAAGTTCACTAATTGAAGCCCTTCGTATTGTTTATGCATGAACTTTGAAATTTACGTGTCAATCCGTATTAGAACCCTTCCCGGTTTTAGAACTAACAGGTGTCTGTGGCTTGAGTACGTCTTAAAACTATAGTGTGCGGAATTAAATAGTAAATGTTAGGCTTTTTATGAAACCGATGGCCACTTTTGTAGAGAAACTGGGGAGAAACTATCTGGGCTTTCGGTAAAATCCGAGAAAAGAGCATGACATAAGATCACGCTTAGTTAAGTAGAAGTGTATCACAAAGATGGCCCAGAGCAAGAGAGATGGCAGTGGTGGCCCAGTGGTGGCGGCCCCGACTTACGAACAGTTGGTCGTGGGTTCGAACCCAGGCAGGCACATTACTTTGCGTAATTTATTTCATCACCACTGCTCTCAAAACGGTGAAGGAAAACATCGTGAGGAAACCGGCATGTCTTAGAACCAAAAATTCGAAGATATGCGACATCTACCAATCTGCACTGGGCCCGCGTGGTGGATTATAGCCCATCCCTCTCCTAGAGAGCCTGAGTCCCTGCAGTGGGAACAATTATAGGCTGATGATGATGATGTATCACAAAGTACATCCACATTTCGCCAGTTATGTTCAAGTCCCGTGTAATAAGGAGCGAGCCTTATTGCTATCTACCGACCACAAATTACAAACACCGTGGCTGCTACTGAAAAATTCCAGGGCATCTAAAACGGCCACTTTAGCAGATCATAATATGAATTGCGTTAAAAATCGTAAAATGAACCATTCATAATAGTAATTGCGTCTGTGACTATTTTACGATTTTTTACGCAATTCATATTATTTTCCTATTATGATCTATTTTCCTAAATAGGCACAGAAGCAGTTACTATTATGAATGGTTCATTTTACGATTTCTAACGCAATTCATATTGTGATCTGCCAAAGTGGCCGTTTTAGACCCCCAGGACGTCATGCTCAACAGTAATCTGTTGAAAAAAAAGGTATTTGTGAAGCCACGTTTATCTAGGCCCCATAGAGGCAATGAGACAACAGACAAATATAATTACTTTTGCTGTAGAACTACATTACATTTTTTTTTAATAATACGCTCGCTAGTATCATAATGATAGATAAAGAGCCAATTACAAATTAAATAATTATACACATGATTGTAAGACTGTCCCCATCAATTTGTAGACAGCTATAATTAAAGCTTACATTTTTTCAGTGTTTTCATTAGGTAAGGTGTGGGTAGTAGTGTTATGGAATTAATATTTAATGTGTAATGTAAATGTAAAATTAGAAATTATGGTTTCAAAAATTTTTGGTTGGTAGCGAAATTGATAACGGGCCCAAAAAAATTGTTTTCGTCATTTAATAAATTGATAAAAGGAATTTTTCTAACTTTCAAATTAGATTATCATACTTAAGTACATAAGTTTTTCTCTTGGGGGTTAAGCAGGATCCATAGAACCTACTACGACCTTTACATTCTTGTTTGGTCTTGACACGCTTTCCACATAATTATATATATCTGGTAATACACGCACCTGCACTTTCTGAAGAACCTCGCCAATAAGAACACAATATTATTATTATCATCATTAAATAAGAAACTGGCAATTAATAAAAAGCTATATACCGCATCATCACTTTCCATCAGGTGAGATAGTGGTCAAACGCGAACCTATCAATAATAAAAAAAAAAAAATATATATACAACAAAATCTGCTCCCCTCTTAAAGAATCTTCAAAACAAATAGGCATAAATTAACAATATTCTTGAAATCGTAGTTTAATTTGTGAGCTCCACAAACAATTCGAGGCAAGAGCTAGGGCTGGGACACTCTGATTATTGAATTAGGGCTCGGAATAATACAATTCCTCACTGTTTGACATCAGCAAGCGTTTGATGCTCCAGTTACGAATTTAATTTGCTAAATCAACAAGGCAATTTCTGTTTCACTGTTGTATTATTGAAGATAAAATAAATATTCTTTATCAAAAATTAAAAGCAGAAACACAGAACTGAAAAAAAAACCATTTATAAAACAAACGCAAACAATTAAAAAATACAAAGTAGGTTTTTGAATAAAAGAGTTTTCATACCGCTCTTGAGTCATCGAACCCTCACAGAAACACACAGTCACAAATAACAGCCCTATCTTCGAAACAATTAAAAAATAAAATCCAAAACACCGGAAACATATCATTACGTTGCGATCCAAATTAATACGCTTGTAAATACAGATAAAGATTGTAAAGGTAGAACCATACTGGCTGGTTGTAGCGTGCTACGATATTTTTTTGGTACATTTTGTTCGGGTATAGACACATATCGTGGAGTGTTCTAACGTGTTACAGAGTGCCTGATTCCGATAACGTCAGAGCGTATTCATTTATTTAAACTATATCTTAGTAAATTGGCGGACTTAATACCGCAAAGCATTCTAGCTCAACCTTTGGGTTCAATAGGACAACATTGTGATAGGGTACAAAATAATATTTAATTTTTTTTTTCTTCTTTAGATTACTTCTTTATTTTAAAATATTTATAGCAATACTGATACTTTAACACCTAGTGTAGAGCGCAGTGTCACAACGGTCCTCAATGTTGTATCTACTGCATTGAGGGGCTACGATAAGGTAAAACATCGGGAGAAATCCGGCAAACTTACAACAGATAATTCGGAAACATGTGAGATCTACACCTGCCACTAGTGCTCGTTTTTCGACACGACCGAACACGACACGAAACGTCACGCTTACGCTAGTGTGTTCCTGCCCTATCCGATTAAAAAGAAAGCTTATTTGATGTCACATAGGGTCACAAAATAAAAACATAGCCAACGAACAATGGGCACAAAGAAAGGAGTTTTATTTGTTTTTGTGTATTCGTTATCTAAACCACTCTTTGTTCAGGGTTTTCAGTGAGAGCCTGGGGCAAATTTGGTTTGCTTTATTGAGCTACTGTATAAGCTATGTGGAAAAACATGCTTTTACTGTTTTTTCAAATTAGTGTAGTCGTCTACAAACATAGCCCGCAGCACTGTATTTCCCCCAGAAATGTAATTAAAATATATAAAATTGGATTTGTTATAATTATTATGAGTTCATGATGAAATGTTGTTAGTTAGAGTATCAAATAGTGCATCACGTTGTCTCATGATTGGACCGAGTTGGTTAGAAAAGATAAAAAAATCCTCGAAAATATGAAAACTCGGGTGAAAATGATAGAGCAGAATCAGAATAGAGCAGAATGAAAACAATCTTTTCTACCTAAACCATCAATCAATCAGTAATTTTCTCCCAAACTGATTTACCGATTGACTCAAGAGTCATTCGATTCTAGTCTTCCATGAAATTAGAATTCGCTATCACAATATTTTATGTTCGTCCCTTCAATTGGTGTTTCAATCACCTCTTCCGTAATCTCATTAATGTTTTATTGCCTTTGTAATAAACCAACTGATTTCTTTGTTTTCTTGTTTTTGTTTTATTTCTTTGTTTTGTTTACCTGTTGTGATTGTTTCTACTGCTTCTTGATTATGAAATGATATTAATATTGAGTTGGCTTATGAGGAAATAATTTCGTTTAATTTACCTTTTTTAGATGTATCTTCTATAAACTTTCCAATAGCAAGTTTTTTGTTTGTAAATTAATATTTAAATGTCTGAATTTAGGTAGGTTTACTAAGCTACCTAAATTGAGGCATTCACCGAGAGTCGGTAGCCAAATCTAAAACGTTTCGGTATCGGCTAATAAATCAGATTGATGAGCTACAAGGTTGTCTTCAACATAATTAACGGCCACACACATACTTGCCGATTATTGAATTGGGCAACTCTGATGATAGTTTTAACTAGAAAATTGTATCTAGCACGGTTCGTTCGCGGTGGTCCGACTAAGTTGACCTATTGTGCGTGTTGTTTCGTTTGGGCTGCCCAAAAAATCTGCAGTCTGCAGGGATTCAAAATCTTTTCTCGTGTTATTTCAATTGAAATTACACACGCAATTTTCTTACAAACGACCCGGGACCACACATATATCGACCACAGTTGGAACCAAATGTCCAATATATTTCTTTCAGTAATTTCATTAATGGCCACAAATAACATTCAATGTTAAAATTTATGGTGCGTAAATGTTTTACGTACATTTTTTATAGTACCTTTCAAGAAAATAACAGGGAATTTGAAGATAAAGTGTTTTTCCTACTTTTTTCCACCCCAATACGGGAATGTAACGTGTTCTCTAGACCCAGCAAATGGGATGGGTGTAAAAAGCCTTTCCAATCTGAGCCTCTAAAAAGAATAGAATAAACAATAGTACCTTCGTGGAGTTTCTCTTATTATTTAAGAGGACTCGAATGTTTAATGCATGAGCAGCAATTTATTGGAGAGACTGAATAATGTGAGCTGTATCATTCGGATGATTGTGTTTATGCACCAGGCTAACCGATGCCGACTTTATCGGTTCGTTTTGAAGGATTTCAAAGGGAATTTAAGCTATATACACAAGCACTATTATGGTAATATTCCTAGAACGAGTCTAGAGTTTCATAGTAGAGGTAAAATCTAGCCAACGCAAACTAGATTTTCTATGACAGGACAAGTTTGAAGCACATGCCACCAACAAAGTTCAGAAAGCAGGTTTCATTAAGACGTTATTAGTGTCCAGGTGTGTCCTCCATACGGCTCACTTTATAAGGTGAAATGAGGTAATAAACAAAAACGATAAATTAGTCTCGTTATGACTGTAACGAACGCGTGGGTCGTGAGGTAAAAGTCGCCAACTAATAATATATCATGGCCGCTAGATTAGGTGTTTGTCCCACTGGCTACGACTAGCGATAAGTGAGAAAAGCTAGCAACAAGCAACTAATTGGTGTATAACTAGCAGTGAGCATGTTGTTTGGGTAGTTTTGTCAATGAGCGAGTGCGCGATGACAACTACTACTCGTATGCGTATGTACCAACCAAGAATGAGCGAGTTTTCTCCTTGATGGCTCTTTTCCCTGCGATCAATGAGAGTGAATTCCTCTTGCTGGAACCAATAGGGAGAATCTCTTTTACACGTTGTAAGATCGGTTACCGTGGTATGACATGTGATGCGGAGGAATGAGGAAAATGTAGTAAGGTCTACATTCATACTCAATATTTTGTTGAGTATGAATGTATACGGCTTTATGAGTAGGAGAAGACCTAAGAAACGATGTATGGTGTGTGAATAATGATAAGCCGCGAAAGGATGTGACTGCTGAGATGACTAATAATAGAGAAGCTTGTATGAAAGAAGAAGACATATTGCGCAACCACAAATAAATTTGGAAAAGAGCAGGAAAATTATGATGAATGACGCTATGGAATCTACTATTATTTACACGTTTCTTGAGTGAGAAAACATTCGAAATCCAATCGCTCCCTCGTCTGTGGTCAGGTTCCTTAGATAAGGTAGCCCACACAGATTTATGTTTCGCGATTATTTCTATGCGATAACGTGGACCTGTAATTTTGTAGATAATTGTACCTATAGCTGATTTGTGAAAAATGGAAATTAGATTTTATACGCCTACTGATAACGGGAGGGTCTCTCTTTATGGTTTATTTTATATCTGCATGTGTTTTCATTGTTTTCTGATGAGGAAAATTTTAGCTACAATAATACCGATTGATAGACTTTCTGTTTTGCAGCTGTGGATTTTTTGTAAGCCTTGTGTGCCCCACTGCTGGGCAAAGGCTTTTTTCTTCTTTCAAACTTCTGTATCCTTTTTTTTTATTCTCTTTCCCGGCAAACCAGATCGGATTGCACACCACCTCCGCTACAGTCTACTTCAATGGCGATTTCTTTCAATAGGCGCCCAGTCAGTGACGACCGATTGCAACTGTGGTTATTAAAATCATTATGCCAAAGTTCGCTGTGTTAGTCTTTACTAGGCAACAATATTAAAATTCCAACCTAGACCAAGAAAATATTTTGTTTATCGTACTTCAGACGATAAGGTTCTTTTTACGAAAAAAACCGCGATAAAACCTTAAGTACCGCCGTTTTTTACAATGTATATCACCTACTACTATTATACGCAATCACATATTTCTCAAGAAACATTTTTATGGAGGCCATTAAGGTAAACGTCCGCACGAGTACCGACTACTCGATATCGACCATATAAAAGTTAACAACTTCATAAATTTTATAACGTGCTATCAATAAGAACACGTAAATGATAAATATTTTATGTGTGATTTTTATTACTCGCACACGACCCCTGTAGTGACGTACCGCAATGACATAAAGATAGGCAGGTAGGCCATTAGTAAGGCCAGGCCTCGCCAGGCCGTGGGATAGACGGTAGCTGCAGCGCGGAGATTAAAGAGCCTTTTAACTTGAGCGCAACGTCAAACAATTATGAAGAGGGATCGATTTTCTTGACGCTAAGTGAGATTCTAATTTGTGGCCTTGCATAATTTTATTTAAGGCCTTGATTTAGACGCTCACATTATCTTTTATATCCAGGTGTTTTTAGTATGAGCTTGTGGTTAAGTAAAACAGCTTCTCGAGTCAATCTTCAGGTTAAGCCACGCTGACATGGATTGGTCAGTGGATGGGACTCATTACATACCAAGTTTCCTCCGTGCCTCAAAAAGCACATTAAGCCGTTGCTCCCAGCTGCTATTTGTAGATCTTTGACAGTCGTTACAAGTAGTCAGTGGCCCGATAGTCTGACAACCAGTCTAACCAAAGGGTAAGGGGTAAGTATGAGTATTGACTGGCCTGTTGGTCTAGTGGTTAGTGACCCTAACTGCTATGCCGGAGGTCGTGGGTTCGATTCCCACCCAGGACAAATGTTTGTGTGATGAGCACGATCATTTGTTCTGTGTCTGGGTGTAATTTATCTATAACTAGCTGATGCCCGCGGCTTCACCCGCGTGGATGTCGTTCAAATTATATACTAAAACCTTCCTCTTGAATCACTCTATCTATTAAAAAAAACCGCATCAAAATCCGTTGCGTAGTTTTAAAGATTTAAGCATACAGACAAACAAACAAACAAACAGACGCGACTTTGTTTTATACTATGTAAGGATATGTATGTATTTAGAAATATATAAGTATGTTTATCAGTTGTCTAGTACCCATAACACAAGCTCTGCTTAGCTTGGGACTAGATGGCGTTGTGTGATAGTTGTGGAATATTATTATTATTATATTACCCAGTATTAACTGGGTTGTGTACATGTGTAGATCAGATAGGCAGTCGCTCCATGAAAAATACAAGTATTCAACTTCATCAGGTTAGACTGGAAGCCAACCCCGTAGTTGGGAAAAGGCTTGGCAGATATGATCCAGGTATTTTTTATGGAAACAGAGAACCTTTCAGAACGTTTTATTAGAACGTTATACCAGTAAACATGGAGGTATTTTGTCGCTACCGCTAATATTCGGGTCCAAGGACTCGAAGTTGTAGTTTCACGTGAGTCGGGTATCCCGCGATCCTAATCTCGACGCTTGAATAGGGACGAACTGAAAGGGAAAAATTATGGGATCAATTTCCCTGAAAGTTAAATGAACAAATTACGTTCAACACGTAACAACCGTGCTATAGAAAAGTCGCCCGTATGGTGTACACATTCGGGCATTTTGATGCACGAATTTCATACTTCGCTCTTTTGCATACTGTTTCAATAAGGTTTTTGAAAAGAAAAACAGTGGACTAGGTTCTTTAAAATTGTCTGCTTTGACGTTTTCAACCGGGAATACATTAAAGAGTAGAAAAAATGAAGCTAATAAACGATGGAGAGACTTCGTGAAAGATGATATAGCTAAAATCAAAGTTGAATGAAATTTATAGGTATGAAAGAAAAAGACATACCTACTGCGGAAATAGAAGGAAAGATAAAGTATTTATTAGTCTCGCACAAGACATAAAATAATGTTTCATTTAAAATAAAACAAACAAAGTTAGTCCTGTACTAGGTCAAAAGTCTATCTGCAAATAACAGCAGAAAATAATCTTTAATAATAAGCTGAGCTACCCATCTTCCACAAACGTGTATAATCAAACAACACGTACAAAAATACAATTTTCCTGAATCTTCGCAAACCATAGGAAAAGAAACGCATCAATGAAATACAAAACGACGCTCGTTTAAGCACGTTTATAAGAACAAAAGTATCTCTTCCAGCACAAAGCAATGTTGCTGACATTGTTTAAAAATTGACTCCCTGTAATCATCGAATCGGAAATATCTTTAGGGTGCGTAGAAACAACGTAACGACAGCTTTAACGAGGGTGTTGGCAGAGAAAAAAAATATTTTCCGCCGATTGGATGGGTGTCGTTATAAAATGTTTGCTTCAATAGGCACACAGTGTCTTTTACAGTGATGGTTATTATTTTTCATGAGATTTTCGTATTGATATTCAAATAATTGAATTTTTATTTTGTTTTTTCTTTACACCTAAGAGACGTGTTTTGTGTTTTTTTTCTTTGTTGCCTGAGAACAAATAGGTACAGGACCTATTAGCAGTTATAGCCTAGTGGTGATCAGACTGCGTATTGTATAAATATCACTTGCTTTAACTTTGCCACTAGGATATGCACACAGAAACTTAACAGGGACCTTATTAGGTAACCATAGTATAATACGATTCAATTTTAAAAACAAGCTTTTGAATATCTCACAGTTGCAACTAAATGTCTTAACAGTAACTGCACTTTTTTTTAATTATTATTAATGGGCTTGCTCTTGACCTCAATCTTGCCCTAAGGGCAGCACTTTCAGGTCAGTGATTTTAGTCTCTTAATACGTGGAACTTAAAAATTACTGGTGGAATGTGAATGTACTTGTACACTTCTTTCTAGCACTTAAGAAATTAGTTGTGATTTTACGATATGCCTTGTTGGTCTAGTGGTGGCAATGGCGACTGCTGGACATGAGGTCCCGGGTTCGATTCCCAGGTCGGACTGTCTTATTGGGTTTTTCCATCAAACATTTCTCAGTAGCAGCTACGGCAGTCTGAATTTGTGCCCAGTTGATGGCAATAGGTTCACCCTTAAACATAACATAACGGGCAACATGTGGGTGAACTAATTAGGTACACTTCTGCCTATAATAACAATTATGGGATTACAGGCGTGATATTACATTGTATTTCAGGTCTTATATAAAGAAAATTAGTCATCCTATAACTCACACATCATTATGTAAAACAATGGTAAAACCGAGGTCACCTAAATCAGGGCAACGCACATAGGGGTCATAATTTTATTAAGTTAAATAATATAATTAAAACCATCACGCTATTTAATATACGTGTTTACGGCAGTGTGACGTGTCGGGTGCGGCGTACGAACATGTTTAATTGAAAATTGTCACGCGACAGTGCCATGGGTTATTTATAACTTCTTGAAGGTGGCCGCAGAAGGTATAATCCTAACAAGAATATCAAAGGGCAGAAGTCTGCCTGTGTGTCATTTTTTTATTGGGTGGGAAATCATTGAACTCCTCCGGCTCTGGGCAGAGCAGAAGGGAGTGTCAGACTTCTACTGACTAAAAAACATCCATGTTCCTTCTTAGCCCTTTATGCCGAGGCCGCGGTATCTTTGTGACCAACTCGCAGCCCCGACGGGCGTATACCTGTGTGTATTGGGTTTTGAGTCGAGATACACGATCACTGACTTGCACTGACTGGACAGGTCCACTCAAATCTATATGTGCTTCTGTCTTCAAAAGACCATCTCTGGCACTTATCTGCATAGTCCTCATATGACTTGACCAATGTCTTGACTTGAAAGGAGACAGAAACCTTTATTTAATGTATTATAAAGGATTAGATTGCAAAAAAAATAATTGCTGGAGGACAATTTCCAATTTAACACCGTATGTCGAGCAGACTCTTAACTGTAAGTTCCACGTTTTGTCTTCGAATCTCAGAGTCAATAATTATAGACAAGTTTAAAATGTTCCCACAACGCTGTACTTAGCACAAGAGTGCCTTACTATTATTAGAGGTAGCTTCCATAACGTGAGTAATTTGCTGGTAAGGAAGTGATGGGTTTTGAAGGTCAACCTTAGGGATAACCCTCGTCACACTCTCCAAACGCAATAAGCAGCCTTTAGAACCAAATTCACTTCATCTATTTATTCTTTATACCCTTTTACGGAAGAGAGTACAGAGTTTATTATAATTTACACCATCATTAAAGTACTTCTGTTCCTTATCTGTCTAATAACTGTCATATATTCTTGACTCATGTGGGTCGCACTTTCACGTGTAACGTTTTCATTCTAGCTAATGTCACTTTCACTTTATGACTGGCCGCCATTCTTGTTTATCATCTTGAGGGCCGAATGGCGAATCCTTTGGTGCGGGCCCCATCATGTTTATGCCTTTGAGGGTTAAGCGGGGATCGGTACGGCCTTGTGTGGTCCGTTTACTTGTTAATATTTCGTCTTAAATTTTGAGAAGAAAGGTACCTACTTTGAAGAGCCAGAATACTTAGGAGGGGGGTGAACTTATGTTAGTTTGGCATCGTAAATATGAAGATGGATTTAGATTTTAAAACTAAGCTCATTTTCTGATTTGCAAATTCAAAGTTAATAAAGGGCTAAACTCTGGTTTGGCACAGAATTTTGACTACTAACATTTTTATTTTGTTCAAGTAGAGTTTGATGGTTCTCAAGATCAAATTGTCGATTTTAAAACAGACAATAAGCGTGACAGTTGTAAGTATGATTATATTTTGTTAACAGAAACCAGATCACAGATAACCAATATAATCTGAACCGATTTAATATTCAGTAAATACAGGAAGGTCAACGTCATCTAAGCTTGTCTTAATTCACAATCTTTTATCGACGATCTCAAAAGTATTGAACGTGCTTAAGTGCCTATGTGTTCCACTTTGTGATAACGAATATTTAGAGGATCGATTGAGCACAAAATTGTACTGTATTATACCATTAAATAAAGGTCCAATTAACAATATATGGTGTTGAATATTTTGGATTCTTGAACTATTGTTTTTTTGTGCATAAGTTATAGAAATTTCATCAATATCGGTGCAGAAATTAGTATATTTTTCTTCTTGGCCTAGTCAATGTATAGTTTAATTAAGACATGAATTAGTGCAGTTAAAAATAAACAACTTTTTTGAAAAAAAACCGACTTACCAAACAACATTAAAAAAAAGTCTAAAATAACTTTACTTTTGGAAGTCGGTGGAAAAAATGTCAATAAAGCAAGGTGATTTTCACTGAAAAAAAATATGCACCCTGAAGTATCTGCATCTACTTCTTACGTATCATCGCCTCCTGTATAAAATGCCTCCAACACATTTATGCACAAAATAGGCTCCCATTTTTAGTAAAAGCATATTTTATAGCCCCTATTTTTCTTATCCCGCTCAAAAATGTAGCGATACATTCTCGCTTATAAAGCAGTTTGGACCTAAAACGGGTGCACACGATCGTCCAATCATGGCTTAAGCCATCTTATTTGACGGAGATAAAGGCCTGTGAGAGGTAGATCGATATTCCTTGTGACGGACAATATCCTTCCCTGTGTGCTCTCATCTTTATTCTATGATGGAAGCACCTTCATATTGCGAATTATTTATACAATGCTTATCCAAGTTTAGGTTAGTCTTGATGAATGACTTTCGTAATATTGAAGAGTTTATTTTGCAGGAGATTTTGTGGGTTGAGTGTGTTGTGCGTCAGACCACTGCTAGAGGTTCCTCCCTATGACTACCATTTCCACTTGTTTCGATTGGGTAATTGTAAATTTGCCACAAATCAAGGCTTCCGTGATGGGACTGCATCCGTGGTCTAGTGGTTTAGGCACTTGCCTTGTGACCCGGTGGTCGTAGGTTCGATTTTGACAGGAAGCATACTATGTTAACGTCGTTTACCATGTCAGAGGCTCTTGAGGCGGTTAAGAAACTCTGACACTAGGGTGTATTGGGTTGTTTATTGGTTTTGTCTAGTTCGTCCCGCCATCTTTTACGCGGTCAGCCGCGACCCCTTCTGGCTGTGTCAAATCGTTCTTAAGAATATTAGTTCTTTTGTTTGTTTTTGTTACATAGATTACCTTAGTTTAGTTCTCGGTAGTATCAGATGGGCAACGTTATTTAGGGCTTTCGCATTTCGGATTTGTACCTGGTTTATGGGCGTACAGGGATTATAGTTGTTATGCTATGTTTTATATTAATATTTATTAGTTTTAAATTAATTATGTACCATAGATGCAAAAAGTTAAACTAAAAGTTAATACTTACATATATACAAAGACCAAATAAGACACTTAGGCGTCCTAGTACTTCAGTACACAGACTTCCTCCCTGATTCTATTATTGAGAATGATCATAATATCTATTGTAATCGTTGGACAAAACATATTCAAATAGATACCAAAGGTTCAACAAAAAATCCTAACAATATTAATAGAATACCTTTCCCATATTCACAGCAGTTATTGTGAGCGAAAATAACAATTTCTACAATTCTGCCCGAATAAAAGGAAACCTCCCTATGTATTTTTTAAACAAAAGAATGCTCCAAAATTCTGTTACCTTTTCAATGTAAACTGTTTATTCGTTTCAATAAGATCACAGGGCCTATGGAAACCAATTCCATAGAGGAAGCGGCTATATTTACATGTGAACGAAATGAAATTTTCTAAGGCACTGAAGGAAACTCGTCTTGAAGGCCTTACATATGAATATTGAGTACCTATTGTATTTTGAATGAGTTACTTTTCCCAAATTGAAGTCTTAATACGCGAGTTTTCCTTGATCAAAGCTGAAAGGGTGTGACCTTGGTGGGAGTCAAATAAACATAACCTTTTTCTTTCATCTTTTAGTAGGTGATTGAACTTTTGTATATATGCTGCTAGTTAATCCCAAAGGTAAGGGTGTTGAAGTGTAGGTAATATTTTCATATGTTATATTTAGTTTTATTTCACAGGAATGATATTTTCGATAATATTATTTCTGCAAACAATTTCATTTGTTATCATTCAAAAAACCACGTGGTCAGTAAGTAATTTCATAAAAACGTCATACTAGTTCAGCTTATACTTGATTCTCGGCCTGTTTACCTTCCTTTGTAAGAATTAAACTTAACCAACATCCACCCTTCCCTCTTGGGCGTATTCCAGAGAATTATTTTTCAAAAAACTGTAAATAGTGCAGCTACACTTGTCTTGTATGTCCATGCTAAACCTCATAAGCCATGTCTAAACTTCATTATTCTTCGAAACAATGTCAAAAACTTCCATAACGAAAGCCAGGATCTTGATCGTCACCCATCAACCATTTCGTCAAGGTTAAGCGAGGTTTTTGAAGCATCATTCATGTCATTCCCTAATGCATCTAATCAGTCCTGGATTTTCCTATCCGAAGCCCCATAGACAGTAAATGTTAACAAAAACTTGGGCATGATTATGAGAACTAATACATTTTGGTATGTTCTCTTCTAGGTTAACTAATAATTATGTTCTTCTGAAAGTCTGAATAGGCTATTTGACTACTGTTAAAAATACACGAAAATTTTATTTCAAAGAACGATATTTTTTTTTTCACACATTGTGTTATTTTTGTTAGTTCTTTGAAATCATAACATTTTCGTGATTTTTTAATAGTAGTCGAATAGCCAGTAGTGGATCGGACTGACTCAAAAAATATGATTCTGTTTAGTCCGTCAGTTAGATTATCGAAAAATATTGGATACGTGTTTTTTGTTTTATCAAATCAATAAAAATTGATGAAGATAAAGTGCGTCAAAGATCATGGAGTGGGGCTTGACACGTCAATTGAAGGTACAAAATGTACTATCTATGACGTCGCACGAGTTTTCGAAGCACTGTATCGTCTTCATTTTTTACCCGACTGCGGCGAAGTCCAAAAGGAGGGTTATGTGTTTGACGTGTATGTATGTATGTATGTCCGTTTCTTTGTTCCCTCATAACTCCTAAACGGATGAAGGGATTTGAATAAAATATACGTCGTTAGATTCGTCTTAATGGCGCGAGTGTTATAGGCTACATTAAATTAAAAAATGAAGAAAAATTGCGGATTTAGGGGGCCAAATGGCGGAGTTAAAAAATAAAAAAAATCCAATACCATCGAGTAGGGTATCAAAATAAAGGGTTTTAAAAGGAGATTACAAAAATATATAATACTTATATGTTTAAAAGAAATTCACAGTGACAAATCCTATAAACAAGCACAAAAGTTAAATCATCTGCGAAGAATATTTACGCGACCAACGAAAGAACAAACACAAAAGAACTAAAAAGTTGGAAATAAAAAAAGTACTTAAAATTATATTTGAATATGATCATAAAATAGAACTAAATAAAATAGAACCCCGCCTGCTTCCAAGTTTTGTTTAATTTATAATGTGCTTGTTTTTTGCCTTTCAGTTTTTTCAGTCGGGTTTTTTAGTTTTTTTTGTTTACGTGAAAAAAGAAAAAATACGTTGTTAATATTTTTTGGAAATCTATCTGACGGACTAATTAGTTTTTTTTGTCCGATCCCCTATATATCTGAATACCTTCAAAATTAGGTGAAGTGGTTTTGTAAGTAAATGTAAATGAAAATGCTCACAAAAGTTAGAGTTAGTTTGTATGTGCTCTCATGCAAAAATGGGAGTAGGAAGTTCATGAGTAGAATTTAATTTGCAGCTTTTCTTGTCTGCCGGAGCTTGAATCTTGATGAAAATGGAACGCTTTCTATTATTAGTACGAAGTTGAATTAATTTGCTATATAAAATGGTTAAATCTCAAAGATTTTTTGTTAAGATTATTGTAAGCCTCTCCTGACAAAATATTATTAGTATATTCTAATATTGTAGGTATGTTATATTTAAATCCGTTATGAGAAATCTTGCCAGAGCTCCTGTCTTGCAAAAGCAATAGTATTATTCAGTGCTGACTGGGTTGTGAAAGGTCGGATAGGCAATTGCGCCATGTAAAATACTGGTATTCAGCTGCATCCGGTAAGACTGGAAACCGTTGAAAAGGCTAGACGTATTATGATGATTTAAATTTAACGAATTTTCGTTGTTTATGTTTTTATGTGTTCTATTTTCTCTTCTTCTATTACAAACTGTGTCTATATTTATTTTTAACTACTCTCCTTTCGTAGGTGTATACCTACGAAAGGAGAGTAGTTGAAAATAAATGACATATTTTCTTTAGAAATAAACATCACCGTTGTCCTACCTATTTATGATCCTTTCTGTATTGAGTGTGTATATAAACTGTTAAAATAATGATATATACAAAAAGTGCATTTTATTCAGTTATTCTCACCACACCAAAAGTACAATCCGTCAACTGCAGCTTCATTCGTTTCCAAATCAAATATTTATTTATTTATTGAAAAGCTGCGCTCAGACTGTTTGTCAACATTTCCAGACTACACTTTAAAGGGTTTTATGTTGTGAGTCTAGACGATTTTTAATGTGTATTTCATAGGATGCCTCAGGCACTAACCACACGACAGAGAGGGTGATATTCCTATATAAAGACTAAAAATCAAATTGCTTCAAAGACTAGAAATTGAGTGCTAACAGACGGAATAGGTTAGGAACCCCACGACTATTTTTCATCTCCAGAATAAAATATTGTCTGGAACAATGATGTGTTATATAAGTCGTCGTAGATACTTCTAGTTTATTATACCGAAAGAGAATACATTGAAACAGACACATCGTTACGTGGACGCGCATAGGTATTATCTCTCTATTGTGTATTACGAACAAACCCGTCTATAACTCAAGAAAATAACAGCAAATATCTATTCGCCTTAATCGTAAATCATAGGTACGGATAAAACGCCTCTTTCTTGGTATATTCCCTTTATTTTGCACGTTTTTATGGTGAAACTTGGTGTGTTGTAAGGAATGGTTTATTTATACAAGTATTCATACAGGAGCTTTATTTCCCGCAAGAAAATCCTGGATATGATGTGTGTAACGCGTGAGTTATTCAGAATATTTCCACTGGATCTAAGAGCCGAGATGTCAAGATAACTTGAAAAATAATAAACACGTACACAGCGTTGTCATATAAAATTACTTTGCACTGAAAAATACATCTTATTTTTCCCTTTTTATAAACACGTTGAGTAAACTGAGAGTGTTTCAATTAAAGTATTCAAACGACTCATTAATTCAAGGCAAATAATACTATTTAAGCATTATTTTTTATTACTTAATGCTACGCAAACCGTCGTAAATCTTGATTCAGAGCACCGTAGTTATTAAAGTCAAACATTTTGCGAAGGGCATTAATATTAAACCAACAAAATATATAACTAGAATAAATCATAACATAATAAGGCCTATTTATATGCAGAAATATCTTCTTTAGTACCTACCAATCCAATTGAAGAAAATGGATTCCACGTAGGCATTCGATACGTTTGTAAGACGTAATACCTACTTGCCCGTAATGATTATAGCATCAATTTGGGCAAGAAAGCCAAGTGGGTTTCCGTTAATTGGATTGCTTTCATTGATTGTTTGTTTGTTTGTTACTGTAATGTACAAACACGCCCCTTCTAACCCTTTTATAGTAACTGGGACCAAAGATTGTTTTGTTCGCCGTTCAGTTTTATATTATTGGTTATTGAGTCGATAGAAGTAAAGGATCTAGTTCGTGATGTCAGGAAGGAATGTGTTGACCGAATGTTTAGTACATTATGTAGTACTTTGATAAATTAAATTGAGTAGCGGTAAAGTACTAGTTTACTTATTAAATGAAAGTATTTTCAAAATAAAAGCTTTAATAGAAAGCTAAGCTAAGTTTAAGCCTTTTAATAGATAGATAAAGTAGGTACTTTTTATTTGGTAAAGCATGCAAATTCCAGAAAGGATATTAAATTAAACATTTTATATTTGGAATAAATAGGTACATTAACTCACGCCTTTTTCTCATGGGGGTAGGCAGAAACAAGCACATCACCTGCTACATAGACCACTTAACAGTAAGTTATTTTTTATGTCAGTAGGCACATTTATACCTTTACATGATATAGGAGTAGAGGAGAGTGTAGGTACTCCTTCACTTGTCAGAGACCACAGTATACAGAATAAAGTTAACCAATAGGGGATCGGACAAAAAAAAACTAATTAGTCCGTCAGATAGATTTCCAAAAAGATTGACCACATATTTTTTCTTTTTTCACGTAAACAAAAAATTAAGACGATACAGTGCTTCGAAAACTCGTGTGACGTCATATGATAGTACATTTTGTACCTTCAAGTGACGTTTCAAGCCCCACTCCATGATCTTTGACGCGCTATAGCTTCGTCAATTTTTATTGATTTGATAAAACAAAAAACACGTATCCAATATTTTTCGATAATCTAACTGACGGACTAAACAGAATCATATTTTTTTGAGTCAGTCAGATTCCCTATTAAGCCTCTAATAATTCACGTTTGCAAACTGTCTAAATGAAAAGCATTACCATTGTAAGTGTGTTATGTAATTACCCGAGCCGGTTCGTTGGCTTTCCTATCTATTATACGTTTCGATTCAAAATGTAATTGGCGTTTGACAAACTTTCATAGACAGAAATGTAATCTGGCCGACCATCAGAAATCGTGCATGTTGAAATGATTGCAACCTGTGATTGCAAGCCATGTTTGAACTGCGACATGGCTTTGCTTTCTGTACATAATGTCGAGCAATGCAAACAAATGACACTGCAAATGTTTCTAATGCAGAGGCCTTAACACGGACGGGCTATAAAAATGTGTCATTATTGTTAAAATAAATAATTCGATTTATGGATAATAAAAAAATAATAAAAAGTTTTTAAAATAAAAGAACTTAATATTAATATTTAATAATTATTTGTGTTTCGTGGAGTAGGTACATTAAATTCAATTTTCGTTACGTCTGCTGCTACTCATATGTAGGCCCACAGTTTGAACGCAAATTCATACACCCCTTCAATATACCCTCACGTAATATGGAAAGATCAAGTTTTTCCATCAAAAAGGTACAAAAATGTAAATGGAAAATTGTAGAGCTCGACCTCTGACGCAGTCGGCTCGACGCCTCTGCCATAAACAGTCATCAGACGCCAGCCTCCGAGCCTCTCCAAGCATCGGACAAATTCCTTTGATCTTGTTTAGGGTAAATCTTTTCGATTTATATGTTAATTTATAAATTTGAATCTGCGGCACCGTATCTCCGGGTGTTACTGGTTAATCCGTGTTCTTGTCTACCAAGACTTATTTCGTTTCATCTTTTTCGAACTCATCTGCAGACGTAATTGATTCTCTTATTCTGTTGCTTCTTTGTCATAAATTTTTATTGATTGTTATAACTTAGGATCTCAAGTTGTAGTGTGAGGTATGCAAACGAGTGTGGTATACAGGAAGTAAGTGGAATTTCTTTGCGCAGCACAAATTTTATCGAGGACTCGTAATTTCCTTTGATCCCTCATCTATATTCAATGATCCGAGGACCGTAACGCTTCGTAAGCGAATTCATTATATCCGTGTGCTCTTTATATGACGCGGGCACCTTCAAGAATAATTTATTTGGATACGAGTGGAATTTACACACTTCAAAATTGTTATGTTCTACTAATATTTTGGTCTTTTAGCGTAAGTTTCAATTATAATTTCGTAATTTTGGGCATAACTTTGAAGCCGAGTATGGCAACCAAATAAACTTTATTATTCCTTCAAAAGGAATGTAGCTCCTGTTAGTATTTCTAAACAAAACGGCCTCAAATCATGTAAATAGCAAAGCCACAGAATAATAATATTATTTCGAGGGAGTTGAAATTGATCATGAATTTTATTTTTTTGTTTGAAAATTACTGTTTCTGGCCCCATTATTTTCTTCGGAAATCCTAGGCACAAATCACTTAGCGGTATATCCTGGAGCGATAAAAACTCCTGACGTAAAGATCTGTATATCAAGGAACGTGACATAACCCAATTTTTATGTTCGCAAAAAAACTCCACGTCGTTCGCTGAATCGTTTTTGTGAAAACAACGGGGGCAATAAAGGGTCTTATTGTTATCCTTTGAATTTATATCCAGATATTATCGCTCTCATAAATTGCTACCACGTACAGTTTTCTCCAAATCGGATGCTTGAAAAAGTGACCGGGGGATAACCCTACTACTTTATATACGAGTCGCCGATAAAAGCTAATGATCCTTTTATACCGTTTCAAAAAAGTACCGTCTTACTGTAATATCTGGTATAACGAGCAACATGTTTAAATTAGTGGAGCACAGCGATTAAAACTGAACGTATATAAAAAAGCTTTAATTCGCAATCCGGCGCGCGGCATCTGTTTTCTAATTGAGACATTAAGGGTGGGATCGCTTCAACGGCTCTTTAATAACGCACACATTACTGATGGCAGGCGAAATGTACAGTATTACAAGATCGGTGCCCGACCGGCGGAATGATGGCCGTTACTCGCAATCGTCGCCGGGCAAAACTCCCGGATAATTGACACGAATTTAACAGAAGGACTACTGAAATATGCTACCCCTGTTTTCGTGTGCGGTCTTCTACATATTTCGTGGAGCAACGAACTTGGAAAGCCCCGACATGTTGCCCTTAATAATGTTTCGCTGAATAACTAACTTCGCAAGTGTCTCCGCTATGTGTTTTTGTCGTAATTGAGCCATTCAATTTGGTGTGACGTAGGCCGTTTTTAGGGATATTGGCTGTTTGCTTTAATTATATTTAGGCCGATCCCCGAACACTGGAAAGGGGTTTATTGTATACGGGTTCAAATAAAAGCTATTAAAAATGTTGGCTATATGAAAACCTTCATGTTGGAAAGTCTGACAATTTAATAACGTTTCAGTCTCGTTTTACAAAACACTCCGTCTTGCAATATCACAGTGTTATTAGTACTTTCCCCATTGGACACAATAACGGAGGATAACACATTGTGTGCGATGTCTTTGTTATCGCATGGAATCTACGGGGACCAGGGCAATGTATTGCAATAACCGCAAAGCCTGTCTTTTGCATTCTGCTGTTCAATGAAATTGCTTGTTCTGTTAGCTAAATGTAAACTTTGCCGCAACGCTGCTAAGTCAGGAAGTACTGTTTTAGTGAAGTATTTCCTTTGTAATAAACTAACTAGGTGTCGCCGCTGGCTTCGTGTAAAAAGGTTTCACACTTTTTTAACTTTATTTATTAACACTGCCTTTCTTTGTGGACTGCAGGTAATTTTAAAATGACACCTTTTAGTACTTCGGCATCATTTATGGATGCGAGTATCGCATAAAGTATTCAATAAACAGAACGGAATATTTAAAACACGCTAACGCATCGGACGGAGTTTCAACGTTTTTCCACAGCACGTATGGAAATTATGTGTATAGAAAAAGAGCACAGATTTTACTTTGATAAAGCGAGCATCAGTTTCACGAGTGTGTACCTTTTTGCCACGAACTAGATCGTTTCAAATGTTTTTGTTGAACGCTCCTGCAGTAGCGCGAAAGTGATTTATCATAAGGCAACATGCTGCGGTTGAGACGAAAAATAAAAGTAATTCCTTTTGTATTTGCCGAGTGGGGAGGTCGCCCGGAGACATATTTGCCAAACGCGTGAATAATGGTTTCTGCTTTGATGTGAGCTACCTATAATTCACCATGTTTTCGTATAACTGACTAAAGATGACAGAGATGCTCGATTCTTTCTTGCCCTAAAATTACTGCTGAAAAGGTCAAGTAGTAATTTATTTATGTTACATAACCACGTATTTTTCGCCTAGAGAGGCTTTGCAAAAAAAAGTTTTCAGGTAGAAATGTAGCTTTTCCGCGTGAATATCAACGTAGTATAAACGTCCATTATCTAGCAGAGGAGTGCTTCTCTCGGCACTCTCTCAAAAACATATTTCTAGTGTGAAGACAACTTCGCAACAAAGCAACCTCTTTTCCTCACTTTTACAAAATAATCACGGAACGTTTATTTCGTACTTGTTTGTATCGTCCATATTGCTACCGATGCCGTCCTAAATGGGTATATTACTCCTAAGTAGCTGTTACTTTTACGTCCCAAAAATATTATTTTGAACGCAATAAAATTCTTTCTTTATATCTTCGGTGTCCATGAAAAAGACATAACAGTGTGCGTTGAATTTATTGTAGCAGACGAGGACCCAGATGGCTTTCCTCATAAAATACTACGAGTGGTTCTGTGTGTAGCAACGTTATACTAAAGATAATCACAATTTACGGGAGCCCTTTGGCGAAATTTGAAAATACTTTCCCTTTACCGTTACGTGTGAGCAATTACAGCACCTTTAATGATGTAGTGTTGCTTGTAGGCCCCAACTTAGGTTAATGGTGTGCCGAAGGATTTTTATTACCACTTACGACTAGTTTTTCGTTTTAGGGTGTTGTGTTGAACGGAAGTAGCCTTTAGGTTTCGGTAATTGTTACTTAAGTTGTTAGTCAATGGGCCTTTGTAATTTCGGCTTAGTTTTATTGTGGAGAAAGCTAGAGTAATATAAATCTCATTTAATCAACTTAATGGTACCTGTAAGTAAGTGTAGGTTTGCGTTCCTGCGTAGTTTCGTCATGCTTCATAAATACTTAGGAATATAACATAACAACACTGGAATCCCTGAAAGGTTTGGCAGAAATGTACCTAATCGTACACCCAGATTTTGTCAGTTATGTTTAAATCCAATGTAATGAGGGGAGGCCTCTTGCCATCAACCGGGCGCAAATCCAGACTCCTTGGCTGCTTCTGAGAATCATCATTCTGTTGGAAAATACGAAATACCTAATAACACTTTCCCCGACCCAGGACTTGAACTCATGCTCAGTGGTCGTGCTTGCGACCACTGGACCATCGAGGCAGTCATTAGGCTAGGTACGTAGGTTAAGGAATATAATATTACATAATATAAAGGTACATATATACAGTTAGCTATTAAATGAAGTCTCACCTCATTCAGTTCCACAGTGTCCTAGTTTATTTTATTCAAATGGGGCACTGGCGATATCTAATCATAAAGGATTTATCGCGAAGTGGACGACATTGCCTCGACCTGAATGCATTGGATTACGAAGCACGAGCAGGCTGTCTCGGTATTGGTGTAATTTTTTTTTTTCGTTTAATCTTGGGACTTAAAAGTACTAGTACTCAAATGACAGTCATCATACATTTTGAGTTTTAATGATGATATAATTTATGCGTTTAAAATTAAGTGCAGTTATTAAATTAGCACTTATTATTCTCAACAAAAAAGGTGCCTATTAAGAGACGTTAAGAGTCATTCTTGGTTCAGAATCGTCGGTATTAAAGTTAAACACCGAGCTTAAAGTTAACTTTTGATTTCTTCGATTAATATTCCTAAAGAGTCCCAACAAAAAGGTCGATGACAAATAAATCGTCTTCTATCTCGAATTATTATTCCATCGAAACTTTTGCTCATTTATATAAGAACTTACCAACTTGATATCTTTTGCAGTAAATTGGATATGAACCTCAAATTTCTACTATTAAATTTACGTTCGTCATGAAGACAGACAGTATTCTGATAATAAGACATACCACTCCGATGTCTAGACGAAATTTTGCTGAAACCGTTTCTTTTTAAAGCTAATTTGATAACCCGTTTAATAGGTATTAAAAGCTTTTCAGTGTATAACTCACAGGTGTGAGTTATACACAGAAAAGCTTTTGTTTCATTCCATATGATCTGTCCTATTAATGAAAGAAGTTGAATTGTGTATGTACTATGGCTCTTTTTAAGCGACTTTAACTCCATTTTCACAAATCGAGATAAGAAGCATAAATAATTATTTGGTAAATGCTTATGTCACACAAAAACTGATCAACTATTGCAATCATCCATGATCGTAATTCATGTATTGATATTAATGGAAAAACCCAATTCAGGAGAATCCTGAAGTCTCAAAGTTGGCGGTATGATACCTCCATGTCTCGGAAACCACGTTAAGTCGTTGGTCTTGCGTCTGGTCTCTCTCTGGGCGTTTCGGATTGCCGTCCCATCGGACTACTAAAGTAAAGGAAAGAGATTGCGCATGTGTCTACGCACATACTTATGCTCTATAACATTTGCACGTCAAAAAATCTCCGCTAAGATTGGCGCCGTGACCGAAAACGGTCAGGAGGACTGTACTGTCATCTACCCGTCTTTCAAAATTCAAATTCTTCAAACAGAATTAGCACTGGATGGATGAAATGGCGGCAGGTCACGGGAACAATATGCGACTCCCGCATTTTCCTTAAACTCAAGGGGAAGATTTATAAGACCATGGTTAGACCTGCTGTCGTGTATGGATCAGAATGTTGGGCCACAAAAGGGATAAATGAAAGGCAATTGCATGTGGCTGAGATGAGAATGCTAAGAGGGATGTGTGGTGTGACGCGAAAGGATAAAATAAGGTATGAGTACATAAGAGGAAGTCTGAAAGTGGCGCCAGTGAATGAAAAGTTGATTGGTAATCGATTGTCGTGGTATGGACATGTGATGCGAAGGAATGAAGGAAATGTTGTGAGGAAAATGTTGAGTATAAATGTAGATGGCTATAAAAGGAGAGGAAGGCCAAAGATACGATGGATGGACTGTGTGAAGAATGATATGGCTAGAAAGGAGGTGACTGCTGAGATGACGAGAAATAGGGAAGTATAGAAGAAGAAGACATGTTGCGCCGACCCCAAATGAATTGGGATAAGGGCAGGAGAATGATGATCCGTCTTTCAAAGTCTTTCTCTAGTACTATCTGTTTTTAATATCAAGTCTGCGAAGAGGAAATTAAACTTTCTTTCATTTTTGATGTAATAGAAACTACTGGCGTCCGTATTCTGGATTGCGCTCGGAGATAACGTGAAGTGAGTATACACCATATACGCGACTCTTAACTATACGAATAAGCATAATAAACGGAATCTTGGAATGCCTTTGTTTCGTTTCAGCGGGACAAGATGACGGTATTCTTCGAAGCAAAAATATACATCCATGTTTTAGTGTGAAATAACTAGGAAAACTTTCAAATTAGGTATGTTATTTTTGTTTAGTATTCGCCCCTTCTTTTGATACGGCCAAACAAAACAAACAATTATAATATCACGTCTGTAACACCCGACGCGTAAGATAGAAGTCTAAGAAGGAAGAATAATAATAATAAATCGATCTGTTACTGAGAAATCACCTATACAATATTTAAGCCAATAACACTTTTGTTTGATCTGCAAAAAATAACCCAATAGTACTTTACTTGATATAATAATACAGCTCATGTTCATTTAATAAAACTGGATATCAAATTACGAGTTCTACAAAACATAAGCCTTAAGCTATTTCACGTTGTCATTTTCAGGTTTTTTAAAAAAAACGCAAATAAAATGTAATGCTACGTAGTATTCATAAATATTACATTGTGATGTTCATTTTGTTTTTTCGGTAAATAGAGACAAAAAATGCTTCATACACATTAAACAGTCCAAAACAAATAACGCTTGGAGCTGAATTTTGTAATCCTGCTTTTACACTCGAAAAAAGGGCCAAGCGCGGGGACTTATGGAAAGTTTATATCTAAACATCTATAATAAATAAAACTGCCTGTTTGTTTAGTAATTTTAAAACAATGCTTATTTACTGAATGCATTTGAAAGTATATTTACACAGTTTGTATTTTGTTACATGCTACTTACAACAACAAAAAAAAAACTGATAGATTTGTCTGCATGTCTGTTTGTTTTATTTTGTTTGTGGACTTTCTCTGGTAAATGGCTGAAGATATAACTAGGCTAGGTTCTAACCTAGGGTTGTATTCTAGAAAAGAGTAAGGGTTCCGTGTAAAAAATAAAAGCCGATAAATTGTTAACAAACAATAATTTTGCGCGGACGAAGATCGCGGGCAACAGCTTGTTTGTAAATATGTACGTATGTAACACTTTACCCGACCTGGGAATTGAACTCAGGACATCATGCACTACAGTCGCGCTTGTGATCACTAAACCAACGATTCAGCAAAAATGTTATTGAATAAGAAGATTATTTCAACAGTGTAATCCATTGGAAAGTTTATCGTTAATTGTGTAAATGTGTAGTCAACAGAAAAATGTGGTGAAAATTTAAATACATTATTTTACGTATCACGACCGACATATACAATTCAAATAATTAATGCTGCGAACCGCATTGTTATCGTAATTAAAAATTAACGATACGGAACTGAAAGAATAACAATATCCGATGTACGGTGAATATTTACTAATGGGAGCAAAATACGATGAAGGCGCCATTTCCCGAGCATATTTATTACATCTTTTTCTGCTTATCGTGTGGGCAGTAAGGTCTAACAACCCCAAACTCCCTAGAACCAGAGTTTCTAATCATCATTTGGCGGAACCGAACCGACGACCACTGGGTCACAAAGCAAATGCCCAAGTCACTTAAAATTGTACTTATGTATGTACATTGTACATATTATTAAAGTTTGGTACTTTTTCTTTTTCTTTTTCTGGTATAGAAGTGAACAAAAGTTAGTTCTGGGTAATATGAAAACTGTAAGATATATCTTATGCTGATAATGGGCAGTTACCCATCCATGGACCAACCTTACTCTACTACCGGTACTTACTTCTTCTATCGGTAGTGCCCTCAAATTATCCCAATTTGAGACCTCCATGTGGGCAAAGCGTCGGGCAAAACTAGTCCGATCCCCACTGTAGATTTTTTCCTGAATGGAACGTGCTTTTACCAAAACAATCTCACGTGTCAACATTTTTCCTTCACGTCAAAACAGGATAAAGATTTGACGGATTGATAGTAGGAATACAGTCAACGCACATACCTTGAACATATCTCTTCAAACAAGTATATTATGTGAAGTTTTTGACTTAGTATATTATTAAACAAGCTGATGCTCGCGGCTTCGCCCGCGTGTATGTCAAAATCTTGACCAATTATACACTAAAACCTTCCTTAAGAACCGCTTTATCCATTGGTGAAAACAGCATAAAAATCGGTGCAGTACTCGTAGTTTTTGAGTTTATTGTGACCAGACAGAAGACAGACGCGGCGGAATATGAATAGAAATAATATGTAGTGATCGTCATCGGCGACATTAAATACTGTATCGTTGATCTGGTGGTCGCAAACACAAATGCTGAACATGAGAAATTGGTTCGGCTCCAAGGTCAGGCAAAGTGATGTTGGGTTTTTTGAAAGAAAGAAAATAAATTTATTTGACACACGCTACAGTTCACACAACAAAAAATATAAAAATTAAACTAAAAACTAAAGAGAAAAATAATAATATGGTGTCTCGCGGCTGCGCCAAATAGGCCCAGTTCAGCATATTGTCGAGCAGCTAGTGCCCGACGCTGGTTTTCAACTGGACCTGAGAAAGTGATGTGACGGACGTTAAACAGTTTTTGTATTTTATGTAGGTAATAATTAGGTAGGTAAGTGTATTAGGTGATTATGTAGTTGTGTGTTATGTAAACAAATAAGAAATATTTAGTATTAAAAAATAAAATAATAGAAATAAACGAGAATAGGTGCGAGATAAAACAAGAAAAGTATTTTTATGGTACAAAATTTTTTGCTGACTAATGCTGTACATAGACAGCATTAGTCAGCAAAAAAATTTGTACCAGGTTTTTCCATCAGGTTGTCCTCAGTAGCAGCCGTGGCAGTTCGAATTTGTGCCTGGTTGATGGAAATAGGCTTGCCACCTATTACATGGGACATAAACATAACTGGCGAAATGTGGGTACCAATGGGTACACCTCTTTTTACGGAAGGGGGGAACTCATCAAATGACTCCTACCGCTCTGGGTAGAGCGGAAGGGAGTGTCAGACTTCTACTGACTAAAAACCATCATGTTCCTTCTTAGCCCTTTGTATCGAGGCCGCGGTATCTCTTTCAAACAACCCGTAGCCCCGACGGGACCTCTACCGAACCCTTCGGGGGTTACAGGCGTTATGTAATGTTATGTTGAATGTCAACAAACGGGGTGAGCTAAATAAAACCGTTTAAAAAAAACAAAAGTTGCCCATTCGATATCCCTTAAAACAGCGATAGATTAGAAATAAAACGCCCTATCTAAATATATCCCCCTATTAAATAGTGTCGCAATAATGTTCATGTGAAATTGGATTATCCCAATTGTTATTCAAAGAACAAAAGCGAACGAAACAAAAGATTTCGAGGGAAACATATTGTGGTTTTAGAACAGGCGTTTTGTTTTTGTTTTGTGGCCGTACGTGGACTAGTCCTCCGGTCCTCCCAGTTTTTGTGGACATCGTGGGGGATTGTTAAGCAAGATTTGTGTTCAGTGAACAAAAAACAGTTTTTTTTGCTTATTATCCTCATTGCCTGTATGGAGTAAAAGGGGGTGTGTGAAGTACGTGTAAATCTGTTAGAACGTGTTTACTGTTTATGCTTGGACGCGTGCGTGGGAGCTGTAACTTATTTGATGTTATAGTTTGTATAGTTGCGTTGTTACCGACACTTTGTTGTGATAAATATCTACCTATATTTATCACATTGTGAGTACTTTTGTAAGACTACCTTTTCTTCCGTATGAATGAACATTAATGTAAGGGAACAAGGCTTTGAGGTTTCGTATACAAGGTCGGGCAAAGTGTTGTTGGTTTTGACGTGATAACGTCTTATAATTCGATGGCCGGCTGCACGCACGAAAAAAGATGACGTCATGCGTCGTTACCTCGCTCTGAGGCGTTCCATAGCAACGGCGTGTTAATTGTCGTTCCATAGCAACGGCGTGTTAATTGTTTGTTTATAGCAATGTAAGTGCTGTATTTTCTTATGACGTTGTCACGTTCAAGTATCGCCAGTAAACCGACTTTACAGACAACCGATTTTTTTTCCAGGATTGTCTCAGTAGCAGACACGGACTCTAATTTTGTGCCCTTTTAATGGCAGTAGACTTGTCCCTATGACATGGGACTTTAACGTAATTGGCGAAATGTGGATGTAGTATTTATTAGGTATACATATTCTGTCTTACCATTTTTTTTTTTTTGGGAAATAGACGTACTGCGGGTTATCACCCATACCTTATCGATGTTCCACACATTCGTACGAAGCGTTTTGCTAAGTCTTTCATTACTCGTACAGCCAAGGAGTGGAACACCCTGCATGCGTCGGTATTCCCGAGTTCATATAACCCCAATATATTTAAGTCGCGAGTAAATAGGCTTCTTCTGGGTAAGCTCGTTCCATCGTCGACCTCATCTCTGCCCTTAGGGCAAGATTGAGGTCAAGAGTAAGCCCATATTATATAAAAAAAAAAACATCAATGGCTCCTCCCGCTCTGGGCAGAGCGTTAGGGAGTGTCAAACTTCTACTGACTAAAAACCACCCATGTTCCTTCTTAGCCCTTTTTGCCAAAACCACGGCATCTCTTGCGAACAACCCGTAGCCCCGACGAGATCTGTCTTACCTTTAGGGAATTATAGGCATAATGCTATGTTAACAGCTAACACTTTGCCTTTTTTTCATGAATCTTATGTAGATTATACAGGTTAGCGTCCAAACAGCTAAATCACTCCAGCTTGCAACAAACAACAACTATTCCTTCACAACAAATCGGTTTTACTCAACCATTTACATTAATCCAAGTAAGTAGGTACAGTCCAGCACTAAAGCGCAAAGTAGTAAAACGTAAAAGTGTAAAGTTGGTCATGAATACATAAAGTTGTGCCTCTATTTGTCACTCAATTGGACCCAGCTGAGAGCGAATGGTCCCCGGGCTATAGAAGAGGGTACACGCTAGTAGATGAAGGCATTAGGGTGTTTTATAGATAGATATAGAGACATTTTCTTAATAATTGTAGTGTTTTACGAGCGTGTTTTGAAGTTTTATGAAGATGGAATCTATTTGATTATAATAATACATTTTTGGGTTTTTTTTTAACTAATATTGTGCTTGTGTTGGCCCCAACTCATCGTTTGTGAAGCGATAATGTGGTCTAAGGTAGGGAACGCTAATGCCTAGAAGAAATAAGTTCACTCGAACGTTGAAGAGATCGCAGAAGCTGTCAGTAAATTATTGGGTACCTAGAGTAACAATTGGAACTGTTCATAAGCTGTTCACATAACATTTTTAGTTTCGGTTAGGCACAAGTGTGTCTTAAGATCACCCGCACAATATAAATTTTATTAAGAAATTCTGCGGTTCTGTTAAAAATACATAAAATATGACATTGCCATATCACCACTGCACTATTCTTTGATTGACAATTTACCATGAGTTTAGAAGAAATGTACCTACTATACAATCATAGTCAGTTACTTCAATATAAACTAGTACTCACTTTAAAGAAACTACACAAACATACTCAGATACAAAGTACACAATATTCCTGAAGCTCATAAAGGTATACATTGTTCTGAAGTTTTATATAGTTTCAGTAATATCATAACATAGTTAGGTAAGCCTTTATGTTCGAAGTAAGCTTATGTATTAGTTTGGCTCATTATTACCTCTTTAGAACTTTAAATTTGGCGAGACTTTACTCAGTTTATGGCCCTTCATACTTGTGTTGGAATGTTTTCAGGAACTTAGGAGGTATTTTTATAGTTCTAAGTATGTAAAAAAAAAACATTAATTTTGATTTTTTTAAGAAATAAAAGTCACACAGTACTCAGTAGCAGACAGTATCCTAGATTTGTGCCTTGTTGATTTCAATAGGCTTGGCACTGTTACGTTGAACTTTAACAAAACAGTAAATACAATGCACCCTTCGGCGATTACAAGTGTGAAGTTATGTCATGGTTTGTTTGCAGAATAAAAAAGAGTGACTGAAATTGTATTATGTGTGTTATAGCTTCAAAGTTCATAGCACAATGCTATAGTATTCTTACAAAACTAGTTTCTACCATGTCAACAAAGCCACAACCCATTATACCACAACAACATAAAAACTCAAGCAAACTATTATTAACAAATTCCACACAAAATAACTCGCATAAAAAGGGATAGCCTTTATGCGAAACTACCAAATCAACTTCGGCAGTCTTAATAACAAGTTGCTACATCATAAAAATGTTAATGCCAAACATTCTTATAACATCAACAAGAAACAAACTGAAGTACAAGTCGGCTCATAAAATTAGGGGCGGCGGGGTCTGTCGGGCCCCACGTTCAATACCCTCTCAAGAAGTATTACTCGTATTATGAGGGGTCACAAAGTGAGGACGGCGATATTGGCAGCCCTTACCAGGCATCGTAAGAAGGTGAGGAAACTTCACATAAAACCTAAGGAGGCAGGTGCATTCCATTTCCAGGGTAACGAAATGTTCGCGTATTTCACGCTCAGCGCGTCATTACCGCACCTTACAACGAATACGCCCCCGCACGGTGTGTTACAACAAAAAGGGTAAGTATAATAATAAAAATCTTACGGCGTCTGGAGAGGCGAATAAAGTACGAGTCCGTGTTTTGCTTGTGTAAGCGCTATTGTCTGTCGAGGTAGTCATACGTTTCTTGACTGATTGTCGTTTATACTGCCTACTTTGACTGTGAAACTCGTATTCTTTTTATATTATGTGCTTTTATCATACTAGGTTGCTGTAGAAATAAAACATTTAAAGGCAACAATATACTGCCTTGTTGAGCTCACCGTTTCTTTTTTTAATAAGAGAGTTTCATATACTTTTACCACCCACGTAGTAACCATCATTTTATAATGCTATGAAAACGTAACTTAAATATCAAGGAGCTACGGCGTAGCAGTTGTGACGTCACAAATTCGTAGACTTTGCGTAGCACTTTCATCAGTTTGAAATAACAGTAAAAAATAATGCTTGAGTGGGTGTTTCATTATTTTTTATGGTTGGCACAATCATTTATATTTTTAAAACGACCTACCTACTAATACTGAATAATAATAACAATAAACCACACCCACGCGCATTTTAATGGTATAAAAATAAAAATATAATAAGGGTTTTAAACAATTTACTTTCCCTCAGAGTTATTTTGGTACTCTAAGTTGACAAGATAACAAGACCCATTATATACTTTTCTACTTAGTTTTTTATTTAGTAGTACTTACATTCAGCTTACGCGGGAATGTTTTGGGAGCGTTTTGGATTTGTTCCGAGCAAAATATGAACATAACATCATGATTGTATTTTTAAATTTTGTTGGCGCAGTGGCTCAGGCAATGGACTGCCGCGCTGCGTGTCGCGGGTTCGATCCCCGCACGGAACAAATATGTGTAAGACCTAGAGATAGTTGTTCCGGGTCTGGGTATTTGTGTGTGTGTGAGTTTAAATGTTTGTGAACGCACCCACGATACAGGAGAAATTCCTAGTGTGGGGTAACGTATTTAAAAAAAAAAAAGAAACGTGTCATGTGACATCTACCAGCCCGCACTGGGCCTGCGTGGTGGATTATAGCCTATTCAACTTCTTAAAGAGAAGATGATTATGTCGTATAGTAAAATGTCACATACTGTATACAGGTTTTAGTGAGAGATCAACCAGAGAAAACTGCACGGAAGAAGAAGAGTCGGAGACATGGTGGAGGCCAGTGCTGGCTGACGGTAGAGCCTAAGTAAAGAAAGTTGTTTAGTGGAAGGAATGTCGATCTGAAAAAAAAAACACTTGTAGACAATTTTTTTTTTTAATAATTACGGTATAACCGGAACAACCTCTCCTAGAGAGGAGACCTCTCCTAGTCCCTGCAGTGGGAACATTATAGGCTGATGATGATGAACCGGAACAAAACCCAAAAGTCATAGTCGAATAATTGCATGTCGGCAGTTTTAATTTTTTCTCGGAACACGAAAATAAATTGTTTTACGTTCGAACCGTAGGTAAGCAGCACTTTTAACATCATACTAAGTTTATTCGCTATTCTGATTATATATGGATTCGCCGTTAAATGTGAAGCAGGAATGGAAAAATGGCAAACACTGGAGTTTGAATACAACGCTTTGTGAGAGAAAAGTGGATCATAAATATTGAACTGAAAGTTTTCAACACGGTTGACAATCTATCATGTTTCATAGCAGCCATAGCCAAATGATGGTTCTACATTTTTATAGGTGCCTCCCTATGTTGTAAGGTTTTACCTTTTTTTTTTGGCGGTTGGGAAATCATCAAATAACCCCCTCCGCTCGGAGTGTCAGACTTCTACTGACTAAAAACCACCCATGTTCCTTCTTATCCCTTTATGTCGAGGTCGCGGTATCTCTTGGGAACAACTCACAGCCCAGACGGGAAAAAGAGAGTTAGGTTTCTAGTGTTTTTCGCTCTGTGTAAAGTCCTGATATTCAGCTGTTAGACCGGAACACTGGGAGCCAACCCCAGTATTGTTGGGAAAACCAGTATTGTGGGGAAGTTTGGTTGTGATGTTTTCTTACTGTCTTCCTTCAAGTTCTGGTGGACCAGGAGCTGACTTTTTCTTTTAAGATATTGGTTAGTAGTTTAGTAAGCGATTGTCCTTCTAAAATTTCAACATAATGAACGTTTCTGTATACGTATTTGTTTAAAAAGTTAAGATTTTTTTTACCGAACTGCGGCGATCCCAAAAAGAGGGTTATGTCTGTGTTTTATACATTCATTGAATGCTAAACTTAGAACTACCGTTTTGTAAACGTTACAAAATATAGAATTCAAAAATCATTTTACTTTTTAAAATAAAAAAACTTTTTAAGTTAAACGGTTTTATGTTAAACATACATTGCAATGTTTAAGATAAATGTACTAAAAACCAAAAAATAATAAAATAGATACAGTCATGGTGTCGGGGGTGGACTGTAGATTTCTTCTTCTTATAGGGGTTCAGGGGTGAAACAAACTTCAGGCTTCAATATTCATATTCTTCACGTATATTCCCAGGAACACTTTACTGCATGGTGGACGAGCGAGGACCGACGACTGACCCAGCACGCAGCAAAGCGGCCCATATTTATAGGCTTTACATCTTGGTTCATTTTTACGACAGAGCGCGCGCTTGTGCAAAATTACAGCGTCCAATGAGAGCGCATCAAAAAACATCGTACGATCGAAACCACGCCCCTTTTGTGGCGGGAGGCTCGCTCGCTCTGTCGTTTACAACGATTTTTCAGGAAAATAAAACCACCCTGAGTGATATACATACTTATTCTAGGTTCCCTAATACCAAAAACTCTTTATTTATCAATAAAACTTCTTAAATAACATCAGTTTAAACTTCTTAACTTAGCCTTATGTATAACTTACAAAACATGATAACGTCCTACGCTATTTCCTAAATTCTTATGTATTTACATTATACAATCATAAATTTGACGTAACTACGACTTGTCTCCAAACCATAACAAAACACAAAAGTAAACAATAACATCGCGCTAAGTTCCTGAAGGGTTAAGCAGAGGCGAAAGGTAATTACGAATTTACGTGTTTGGAGACATTTGTTGAAGCCGCAACGTCCGTAACAGTCTCCCCCCGGCGCAGGGCTACCGTAGCCTAATCTTCCACGCAGAGGACGGCGAGCTTCGTGACTGGTCGCCGCAGGACGCCCGCTGTAGTTCTCACGTCGGCTGACCGCACCTTGCCGTCTGGACCGCTGTAGACTGCTTCCACGACGCCTCGTGGCCACGTTGCTCGAGGTAGAGTTGAGTCGACGATGACGACCAGGCTGCCCGATTGGAGAGGCCGCCGCTGGTCGTCTGATGCCCCCCGTGGCACCAAGGTGGGTAGGTACTCGGCCACCCAGCGCCGCCAGAAGTGGTCGGCGAGCGCCTGGGCGGCTCTCCATTGCTTGCGACTGGCCTCATCACAAGGCCCGGTGTAGGGTAGGCCCGTGGAGGTCCCGATGAGGAAGTGGTTCGGCGTAAGGGCCTCCGGATCCTTAGGATCGACAGAGACATGGGTGAGAGGCCGAGAGTTGATGGAATGCTCGGCCTCGGTCAGCAGCGTCAGCAGCACCTCTTCTTTGAGCGCCTTTTGATGTAAGGTCGCCCCCAGCGCCGTCTTCACGGAGCGTACTAGGCGTTCCCACGCTCCCCCCATATGTGGCGCCCCAGGTGGTATGAACTTCCACCTCATGCGATGTTCGAGTCCGAAGTGAGTGAACTCTTTAGCCCACTCCCTGTAGGCCATGCGTAGCTCGTTGTCAGCCCCTCTGAAGTTGGTGCCGTTGTCCGAGTACATGACCCTAGGCCAGCCTCGACGCGCCGCCATTCGTCGTACCGCCATCAGAGCCGAGTCGGTGGATAGACTCGACACCAGCTCCAGATGGACCGCCCTCGTTGCCAGGCAGGTGAACAGGGCCCCCCAGCGTTTTTCATGTCTTCTTCCGATGACCACCGTCATGGGCCCGAAGTAGTCGGTCCCGCAGTGGGTGAAGGGACGCTGTGTTGTCAGCAATCGCTCCGCCGGCAGGTCCCCCGTAGTCGGCTTCACTGGCATGGCTCGTCGCACGCGGCACAGCTGGCACCCTTGTGCGATGGCTCGTACCGTAGGGCGTAGGTTGACCACCCAGTAGCGTTGTCTGAGGTCGTTGATCACTCGCTCGTTGTTGGCGTGACCGGCTCGACGATGTGCGTTCTGTACAAGTAAGCGTGTAAATGGATGCTTACCATGGAGGATTACGGGTGTCTTCGTCGTCTCGATGACTGCCGCGTGACTTATTCTTCCTCTGACTTTGAGAACTTGTTCTCCCATGTCCAGCTGCGGGTCCAGTTTGTATATGCTGCTGGTCCTAGGCACCGGCTTCCCCTTCTCGAGTAGCTGCATCTCTTCAGCGTAGTGGTCGAGCTGTACCTGCTTTATCCAGATCTTCTCGGCCTTCTCTATGAGGTCAACGGTCATCTGGCTTTCTCTTTGTTTACATTTGTTCCTGAAAAGAAAGAGCAGGGCTGTCGCCCGTAGCAGCTTCTCGTATGATGAGAATCTACTTATGTCGGGTAGATGGGAAGGGCGCTCTCTTGGTTTTTCAATCGCCACATATGTTGTTTCTTCGTGAGTCGTAATATCTTTGACCTTTTCCTTAGGCCACGACTCCTTGTCGTCATACAGGAACCTGGGGCCGGTGAACCATCTGTCTTCCGGCTTCATGCGGAGCGCGTAGTCGGGACGTGTAGCGTCGTCTGCCACGTTGTGTGCGGTGGGTACCCATCTCCATTGGTCGACGTTGGTGAGCTCTGCTATCTCCCCTAGGCGGTGCGCCACGAACGGTGTATATTTCGCCGCATCCTTTTCGATCCAACGTAGGACTGTCTGTGAATCGGTCCAGTAGGTGGCGCTGCGGGGCTTGTCACGATGTTCCTTCAGCACTGTCTCTGCCAAGCGTGCGCCGACGACTGCTGCCTGTAGCTCGAGTCGCGGCACGGTGACGGGTTTCAGCGGGGCCACTCTCGATTTGGCTGCTACCAGCCTCACGTCCACTCTCCCATCTGGTCTCTGGATCCTCCAGTAGGCTGTCGCTGCGTAGGCCTGCTCGCTGGCATCGCAGAAGACATGCAGCTCCACGACGTCGTCCGGGCACCTGTTGTAGCAGCGCGGGATGCGTAGTTTTGTCGCCTCGTTCAGGCCCTGCATCCATTCGTCGAAGCGCTGCATGTCCTCCTCCGGTACCGCGTCGTCCCAACCGATGCCGTGCCTCCACAAGTTCTGTAGTATGATCTTACCGGTGATGGTGAAATGACTGATGAGTCCCAGGGGGTCGTAGACTGCCATCACTGCTCCCAGGGCTTCCCGTTTCGTCGGCGCCCGGTCACGTGTCTTCACCTCCGGTGACAGTCGGCCCAGGCCGGTGTTGAAGCCCAGCTCGTCTGTATCTGTCTGCCACAGCAGTCCCAGCGTCTTGTCTGTGTTCGCCTCCCGTTGGCCGAGTCGCACCTCGGTGTCGTGCGGCAGCTCTCCTGGAGCGATGTTCCTCACTGCGTCACGTTCATTAGAGCACCACCCTCTTAAATTGAAATGAGCATTGTTGTGTACCTTTATCACTTCACGCGCAGTCTTGATCGCCTCATCTGTGGTGGCAAAGCTGTCCACATAGTCGTCCATGTAGTGGCATGATGTTATAGCTCGTACGGCGTCGGGATACTCTTCTTTGTACAGCTCTGCGTTGGTGTCTCGTACTGAGTGCGCGATGAAGGGTGAACACGAAGCTCCGAAGATCATTGAAGTCATCTTGTACTTCTTGGGTGGCTCGGTGCGTCCCTTGTCTCGCCAGAGGAACATCTGTGCAGCTTGGTCTCGCTCCCTTATCTTGACTTGGAGAAACATTTCTTGTATGTCAGCTGTGACGGCTACCGGTCGCTCCCGGAATCTGAAAAGAATTCCTGGCAGAGATTTCAGGAGGTCAGGTCCCTCCAGCAGGTAGTCGTTGAGGCACACTCCACTGTAACGGTGCGCCGCGTCGAACACCAGTCGCATCTTCCCTGGTTTGTTGGGATTCATCACCGGGAAATGTGGTAAGTACCACACCTTTTTATGATTCTCTTCTGTGCCGTCGCACTCTTGAGCGTACCCCTTGTCGAGAAGGTTGTTGACCTGTGCGCTATACTGAGCGGCAAACTCAGGTGATGAGTCCATCTTCTTCTCAATTGTCTTGAGTCTCCTTAGCGCGCAGCTGTAGTTGTTCGGCATCGTAGTGCTCTCGTCCCGCCATGGTAATCCCACCTCGTAGCGGTCGTTGACCTTTTGCATAGTGCCTCGCACAGAGTTGATGGCCTGCTGGTCTTCGGGTTTCACCTTGCATGCTAAGGAGACTCCCAGAGCGTCGATCCTGAAGTGCGACTTGACTAGCTCCTCAACCCGACGTACGTCATCTGTCTGCTTGGTCGCGGACACGTCGTAGAGGTGCAGCACTATCTGACCGTCTTGTTCCCTTAGCGTCGTGCGGGGCGCCGTCCCGTGAATCACCCATCCCAGCTGGGTAAATGAGGCTGCGGGCTCGTTCTTCTTTCCTGTGCGTAGCTTACGGGTGACTATAAGGTGCCAGTTGTCGGCCCCTATTAACACCTTTGGTGTGCCATCCTTGAAGAAAACTTCGTGTTGTATACCATGTAGGTGCGAGTATTTACTGAGAGTCGCCAGGTCCACAGTCTGCCCATGTAGCTGCAGGTTCTTCATGGTCCGTGCGCGTAGTTCGTGGAACTCGCCGCCTTGCCCCCGGATCTGAAGTTTAACCTCTTGACTGCTCTCTTCATGCTGTGACGTCACGCCTTGTATACGTAAATTTGAGGTTGGCCCATTTACCTTGATGTGACGAGTGAGTTCCTCGTCTATGAGCGACGTCGTAGAGCCTTCATCCATCAGGGCGAACGTCGACACTTGTCCGCCTGGCCCTTTGAGAGTGACGGGACATATTTTCAGGAGTACTCGTTGTGGTATGTCGCTGGATGCGGAGACGGTCATCACGGCCTCACTAGAGCCCGGCTTCTCAGCGTCGACGCACTTTGCCGGGGCCTCGGCTGAAGCCTCTTTGTGTAATAACACATGGTGTGGGCGGCTACACTCGTCTTTGCCGCACCTCTTCGCCTTACAGCTATCGCGTCTATGGCGCCTAGTAACACACTTGAAACATACCTTCTCTTTCCGTGTCCACTCCCACCTTTCCTCGACGCTCATCTTCAGGAACTTGGCGCACTTAGGTACTTCGTGGTCACCGCCACAACACAAACACCCTGGCTTAGCCTCTTCCTCCTTTTTCTCCGATGTAGCGTAGATCACCTCCCGGCCGGCCTTCCTCTTCGTGCCGATCTGTGGCGCGCTTCGGGTTTCTTTTTTCACTGTGGCCGGGGCCGCACAACTTGCAAAGGCATACCTCATGGCTCGGTCAGCCTCTCTCATCAGGAACCTGGATAGTAGAGTAATCTCGGGCTCCCGGAGCGACTCCGCCGCTTCAGATGCGTAGTCGCACCATCTTGACTTGATGTGCGGGCTCAACTTGTCGATCACTTCACGCACTAACATCGGATTATATATATAACCACGATTGTCCATGTTCGTTAGCACACACACTATATTTTGTAGTTTCTGCGAACGAGTTTATGTCACTTGCCGCACTCGCGAGTCGAGGCAATTTCTTCAAATCTTCCATGACACGATCCATTAATATCTCCGGTCGTCCGTAGTACTGCTCGAGCGTCTTCATGACCACTTGCGGGTCTGTTGCGGTGTACAGGAGTGCTGACACGGCTTCTCTCGCATCGCCCTTGATGCAGTTGCGTAGTCTCGCCAAGTTCTCGGTCATCGTAAACTTGTAGACTTTGGACGAGTCCATGTATGCTGCCTTGAACGGCAGCCATTCGGTGGCGGCTCCTGTGAACGCAGGTAGCTCCGTCACTTGTCGCGGCGGCGGTCGCACACGCATCATTTTGTCCAACGTGTCGGCCAGTCGATCGATGCCGCTGCGATGCTCCCCTCTTATGGGTGAGCGTGATGCTGACCTCGGTCTTCGTTGGTCGTACCTGGCGGGAGTGGTGGCGTCGACACACGTATTGGGGTTGCGATAGGCGGCGGGTTCGTCCGTAGCGCGTGCGGCCGCCGGGTGCTGGAAACGCTCTCCCTGCTGCCGCTCGGAGACTTGGGGGTGGTCACAGTCCATATTCTGGAGCCACTCGTCCACTCTGTCTTCGGTCACGTGCTCAGAGCCCTCTTGTCGGGCTTCCGCTTCTGCCTCGATCGCAGACACTTCATACTCGAACCGCTTGCCAACGAGCTCTTTTTCTATCTCCAGCTGCTCGTTACGTATGGCGGCGATCCTCTTCTGTGCCTCATATTCTGCCTTCTTCACTCTTGCTATTTCACTGGTACGCGACCTTCTTGAACGCACCGTGCTCGCTGTCTCGTGGTCAGCCGTCGTTGTCCTCGGAGTCTCTGTTGCGTGGCGCGGGGCGGGTGTCGTTGGATAGCACGACGCGGATGGTGTCGCGCGCGATTCTCCATGATCGTACGTGATCGCGGCGGCTCTACTCCCGGGTATGTGAGGAGCCGGCGCGGCGGGCGCGCCCTCAAACGATACCGACGCAGCTCGCCCGGTCGCGGCGGCGACCGGGGGCGCGGGCGCGACGCGTGTCACTATCGGCGCATCCTCCCTCGCCACTGCGGGGGCGAGGGGTGCGCTCTCGAACGCGATGGTGGAGGGCGAGCGTGGCGGCTCTTCGAAAACCCTTGGCCGTCGACTGTCGTAGCCTGACTCCGACGCACTTTCCCGCGCAGCAACGCTTCTAGTCTTCATTCTTGAGTCTTCAGACGATCCTCGTACTCGTAGAGAAATAATACGTAATTCTTCTTAAAACGGACGTTTTTCTTTCTTGATGTTCACGATCCGTCTCGCATGGACCAAAACTGTCGGGGGTGGACTGTAGATTTCTTCTTCTTATAGGGGTTCAGGGGTGAAACAAACTTCAGGCTTCAATATTCATATTCTTCACGTATATTCCCAGGAACACTTTACTGCATGGTGGACGAGCGAGGACCGACGACTGACCCAGCACGCAGCAAAGCGGCCCATATTTATAGGCTTTACATCTTGGTTCATTTTTACGACAGAGCGCGCGCTTGTGCAAAATTACAGCGTCCAATGAGAGCGCATCAAAAAACATCGTACGATCGAAACCACGCCCCTTTTGTGGCGGGAGGCTCGCTCGCTCTGTCGTTTACAACGATTTTTCAGGAAAATAAAACCACCCTGAGTGATATACATACTTATTCTAGGTTCCCTAATACCAAAAACTCTTTATTTATCAATAAAACTTCTTAAATAACATCAGTTTAAACTTCTTAACTTAGCCTTATGTATAACTTACAAAACATGATAACGTCCTACGCTATTTCCTAAATTCTTATGTATTTACATTATACAATCATAAATTTGACGTAACTACGACTTGTCTCCAAACCATAACAAAACACAAAAGTAAACAATAACATCGCGCTAAGTTCCTGAAGGGTTAAGCAGAGGCGAAAGGTAATTACGAATTTACGTGTTTGGAGACATTTGTTGAAGCCGCAACGTCCGTAACACATGGGAAAAAACCGTGGGGCACGTCAATTGTAATTTCCGCAGCACGACAGTTCCGAATTGACGTGCCCCACGGTTTTTTCCCACGACTGTATCTATTTTATTATTTTTTGGTTTTTAGTACATTTATCTTAAACATTGCAATGTATGTTTAACATAAAACCGTTTAACTTAAAAAGTTTTTTTACCTATTTTTATTTTCTAGTTTTTAGCCGCCATCTTGGATTTTAATTTTATATAGTATATTGTATTCTGCTTGTTGAGCCCTTTCATTTGATACCCATATTGATGGGATTAATAAAACATAAATTATCCGCCATTTTGTAGCGGCGGCCATCTTGAATTTATAATGATAATGAATAAACGTAATTGTATTGTCACCAAAATCCAAAGTGTATACAAAATTTCAGATTAATCGGTTGACAGGAAGAGGGTGAAATTTGAATTACTAAATTTGATCCAAGAATAAAACAAACGGGGTGAGCTAAATAAAACCGTTTAAAAACGGCCTTATTAAAATAAACCTAAATCTCATTAAAGATAAATGGGCGGATTGGCGACCTCCAACTCTCATAGAAAACCAACTTTTAGCCAATATAGGCGTTCTATTTATTAAAAGTCATCGAAAGATAAGGAGACTCGATTCCTATTGTCTGAATGAAATATTGAGTTAGTTTATTGTCTTTTATTCTTATTGTCTTCGCAATATCCTGCTTTAGAGTGTTCCACACAATTACCTTGTTCCGTTGATTCATAGTCTTATTATATTTTGCATTTCAAAACAGCGGAAAAGTGTTGAAAGCCGCCTTCAACAGCAACTTGTGAAAAATGGCGCGAGACTTTATTATCGCGGATTATGAATCGCAATAGATAAGGCATTCAGCGCGCCCTCATTAAAAAAGGAATTCCGGGGAAAAAATAATAAAAAAATACAGTGAAAGCCAGTCTCATTTGTCAACTTGCTCGCATTGCATGCAATGCCTACATCGCTCGAGGAGTGGCCGACTTTTTATTCATTCCGGTTTTACGACGCACACAACTTTAATAACTCACTAACAGAATGAAAATGCGTTCGTAAAAAAATAACATTTCCATCGGTGTCGTGGTTCAGTGTGATTCACTCGACCGAATATGAAAAACTGTAATTGGCTGAAGTGAGAGGCGACACGACAGCATTTTGACTTCTTTATAAAACACTGTAACATGAAAATATTGTAAAACCAAATCATCACCCCCATCTGAAGAGATTGTCTTTGCTACGGCCGACTTGGGTTCGGAGTTTATTTAGAGATTTCCAAGTCGGCCACGGCAATGTGGGGCTGGAGAAGAATGCTTGGGGTGTCGTGGACCGAGTTTCGCACGAACGTCTCGATACTTCAAGAACTCGGTATCAGGCAGCGTCTGTTTTCAACAGTACAATCTCGCATCCTGACATTCTTCGGACATATTTCCCGGCGTGACAATCAGTCCATAGAACGCCTTGTGGTCCAAGGGAAAGTAGAAGGCACTAGACCGCGCGGAAGGTCACCCACGCGTTGGACTGACCAGATCAAGTCTGCCATTGGAGGTTCAGTTAACGAATGCAGCAGGATGACCTCTAGCAGGCAGCGGTGGCGAAATGTCGTGAAGTGCATCATATCTGCCCCTTCCAATTTATACTGCTACTTAACGATCACGACCGCTCTGTCAAGAGCGTACCGGATAAGAAGAAGAAGTCGGCCACGGCAAATCATGACCGGGTGGAAGGCTTTCAGATGGCTCGATGAAGTCGTCAGGGGGGACTTGTTTAAGCCCCCTGACGACTTCATCGAGCATGTCTTCTGCTTCTCCATTACTCGTCATCTCAGCAGTCCCGGACCTTTCTAGCCATATCATCGTTAACACAGTTCATCCACCGTTTCTTTGGTCTTCCTCTACTCTTATACCCATCTACTTTCATACTCAAAACCATTTCCACAAAGCAAGTAAAAAACAAACCAAACCAACAAAGAGTAAACCATTATAAACTGACACTTGAATCAATTAAGAGCACTCTGTATGACTGTTATTCCACCTGATTCGGAAACCGTTTCCACTGCAATAACATGATTTTTCACTGATGTGCATTTTACTTACCTGTAGTTCGACGGAAACCATTTTTAAATAACACGTGAGTTATACGATATGAATGGTAAATACTGTATGTTCGATGTACAGAATATTTATTCAGTTGTATTGTGTGAATATGGAAGAGCAGAGCGTTTAATCTGTTTAACATGCCGCGTTGGTCAGTGATGAATAATTTGGGTAGGTTCGTCTTTTTGCGTGAGGATGAAAATAAAGTATACTGAGGTAATCAAGTGGGTATTAATATCACAAGACACAAACATACGTTGGGACCTGTCATATAAAATGTGTAGCATCTTATACAAGTATGCGTGCACGAATGAAATTATTTGATTCGCAGCTATAAGATGAATAATTAACTCTTATATTATAATATAATGATTCATCAATGAGTTTGAAAACTTTTTAATGTCAGTTTTTTTTATCAAGCTTCAACTGTTTACATCGAAACAAAACGCCACCACTTTTAATTACACCTTTCCTTATCTCCGTAGTGTGTTCAAAATCATCTAATTTGGGACAGTCGTGTGACACGCGATGTAGCACTTTTAAAATTCAGTGTCATAAATGGCTGGTTCATTAATTAGTGGCCCCATTACCTGCCATTTTATGGCGATTACTTCACGTGCCTTCCTTGTTTAAAAAGTAAACATTATCTTAATTACTGTTGGCCACGAAACATTTGATTGATCGCGTGGACTTACGATTTGTGTCGAAGGATCATTGTGGAAAATGGGGCAGTTTTTTGTCAAGTGTTTTGGGAATGAAACTTGTTGCTGACTAAAAGAATAAATTGATTTTTACAATTTTGTTCATACCTCTTTATGACTTATCACAAGGATTATACAAGTACCAAAAGGATATTGTATCACTCATTATTGTGTTGTGGAGGTCAGATAGGCAGTCGCTTCATAAAAATACTGGTATCTAGCTACATCCGGTAAGACTGGAAGCCGATCCTAACAAAAAAAAGGTAAAGGCTAAGCATATGATGATGATATCGTACATGTTTATAAATACGTAAACACGTATATACGTTAATTGCATGCTACCTAACTTCTCTACTTTTAGATATTAAAAAAAAAAACACCCATGTGTAATAAGGTCTGAAATATTTTTTGATAAAATAATGAAGAAAGATGATGCTTTACAATCAGATGCACATTATTTCTGACATGTTGCGGCTGATTTGTGGTCCCTGATCTAAATAGGAACCAATCGTAATTTCCCCATGGAGTCGTAACAAAACTAAGGGGCGGTGAAGCATTGGAAAAACTATTCAATAATGGCAATACAAATTACGCAGATACAAGATATTAAAAGGGGTCAAATATAAGAGTGTATTTTCCAAACTGTAACAGAAAAAAAACCACCCCTTTACAATCAGTGTCAAAGGTGTCAAAATAAGCTACATTTTGTAAAATAGGTAATAAAATTAAAGAACCACGAATGTCAAACCGTGGTTTATATTATGTTCATGAAAACATTCACTGTAACCCCGTTCAAAGTGGCTCATGTTACCAGAGAACGTTGACAAGCGATTGTTATAAAATTGGTAACTTTCATAAAGTAAACAAAGTACAACTTTCCTCAATGTTGGCTAGCCAAAATTTCGCCACAAAAAATACCATCAATTTCATGCAAGAATAACGAAAAGGAAATCCAGTGAAGTGACACTTTTGAAGGCGTCGACGTTGATTTTAGAAAGAGCCTTTTGTTTCTGCTAACCATACCGCAGCGTCCGCCCCTCCTTGATTTAAGTACACAATAGGATCCCTCTTACGTTCCGACAATACTCCGATAGCTTAGAAAACGCTCACAATAAAAATGAACAAGACAATACAATTGAATGAAAATGAAGATATTATGATTTGCTTCTGACATTTATTGTTCCCTGTTTCTTTTAATTTCGATATTCCATTTATTATTTATTGAGTCTTTTATCAAGAGCTTTCAATAAAAATATTTTGAAACGTTATATTATTATGTCGTCATATTTCACCTGTTGTTTGATTTTAATAAAGCTTGCTTTTATGGCTTCTGTAAGTGTTGCCAGCCACCATCAATGTAATTTATGAGACGGTAAAGAAGAGTAATTCTGCTTATTAATTTTGCGCGGGCGCGTTCCGAGGTGCGGTTTCCCGGCTTACATGACTCAGGCTCTTTAATCACGACACCATGTTTCATTTTCCGAAAAAGCGTCATTATTCAACCTCGTGGCTTTTGACTCTCCCTTCAAATCAATCAATATAGTCCAATAATTCAAAGCCAAGCCATTCATTTGAATTAAGCGAGAAAATTTGACATTAAATAATGTATTGTAAGAGAATGCTCGCGTTACGTCACTATACTCGCCTCGCCTATAAAAACCAGGCGCTGCGGGTAGAACGTCCCTTTGCTACTCGACGCTTGGACTGAACGGACGTTTGATTCTTATGCCAATTGTAATGTTACGTAAGCCATTTTGAGTTTAGTTTGTCGTAAAAATCATAAAGTGAGTTTGTGTTTTGTTGTGTTAATTTAAAGTCTTACTGAACTGTAAGTAAATTGTGCTGGTTGTAATTTGAGTCAGTAATAAAGTAAAAATGGTTTTTTTGTTGTTAATTGTTTTTTTTAAATAAATTTCCACTTCTGAAACTTATATCAGAAGTGGGATAAAGGACTTTTTAGGCCCACTTAGACGAAGTCTCGAAGCTGAAAATTGTTTTGAACAGAAAAGCCGTTCTTTTGCTTTTAATTTTATTTTGCAACTACCCACTTTATTATTTTTCTTTTCATTCGATTGTCTGACTTGTTTTATTTGTTTGTGTGATTTGATCCCGATTTTCTTGTGATATTGGGGCGTGAAAAGCCGCATACTCGCTTAGAATGGTCACGTACTCGGGATTAAGTCACGTGTGCGCAAACGACGTCGATCCCGTGGGTCATTGATCGCACTAGTGGTAGATCGTACCGCGATTCGAGTAGTAGTCGTCGTACTCCATGAGATGGCTTGCGTAATCGAGATTGGCATGATTCTTATAGTCCCGAAAGGCATCAATCGCGTAGTAGGGATAGGCGCGATACGCGTAGGTCGTTCGCGTAGCGACATTGCAGCAATTGGCAATAGAAAACGCACACGTACTCCTTCACCGCCGGTTCAAACGAGTTCTACCTAGAAGAATAGTGGGTTTACTTTCGTCCCTGATAAAAGTAAGGTCGAACCATTGTTATAACTCGTTGGTCTTGTGGTCGCAAGCGCTGCTGAGCATTAAGGTTCTGGGTTCGATTCCCGGGTCGGGTAAAGTTTTATTGTCTGGATTTATGCTTTTGGTTGGTGGCAATAGGCTCGCCCCTATTACATAGGAGTTAACATAACTGGCGAAATGTGGGTATACTGGGTACCTCTGCCTTACCCTTTGGGGATTTCAGGCGTGATGTTATGTTGTGTGTGTGTTTATTAAGTCACTGGGGCAATTGACAATGCCTCGGACGCATTGGTGGTTGTTTACATGGTGGTGCTAAGACGAGGCTTAAAGATTGGGTGACCAACAACAGTACGTGGACTAATTTTAAACCCGAATTTTGGTCATTGTGTCTGCGTGAAGTTGATATGGCCACTGTGCTATATGACGTTATGAGTACGAATTCGAATAAATGTACCACACATGCAGGCTATGCCTGAAAGTCTTTGATGCGGTTGAATATCGTCAAGGGACTGTCGTTGGTTCGATTCCCGCACGGAACAAATTTTTGTATGGCGTACAGATAGTTTTTCCGGGTCTTGGTATTTGTGTATGTGAGTTTAAATATTTGTGAAGGTACCCACGACACAGGAGAAATTCCTAATGTGGGGCAACGTTGTGATTTGTGGTATATCTGATGCTCAAATAAAAGCCGCAAATAAGAACAAAAAAAATACAGTGAAGTCTTGTTTTCTGTATATTTGAAACCCAAAAGTGCAGTTGTTTGCACATCAAACTCAAATAATCATGGTCTGCGTAAACTCAAACCCCTACGCAATATGATCAGTTGACTTGTTTTTCGTGTGAAGACGTAGGCCGTATACAGGTTCACTGTAAAGTCTGATAAGTCTTAGTCTAGTTTTTTTTAGCTTTATTTAAGAAGGTGCCTAAGACACATGATTGGCTAAGGAAGAAGCCAACGGGTCACGTACCAGTCGATGTTCATAAAGGTTTTGATGAAGTTAAGTTGAGGTAGAAAGTCGAGTAAGGGTTTCTATCGGCTGTATTGTGTTCGACCGTACCAGTAGTTATTGCGTAGTCGTGGCTCGGTTGAAATTGGAGTTTTTTTTTTGAGGAAACTTAAGTCGACTGTGTGTGCGATGCGCGTTTAGCTCTGGTTGAGGTCAGGGTCTGGAAAGACCGTAGTGTGAAGTCAAATAGTGATCGACTTGTTTACTAGTCAGTTAGAGATCTGTGGTTTTACTCGAAGATTTTTGTGAACCTGGAATTTTTTTGACGTAATAATGTTTTTAAGATTGATTTGAACGACTATGGTATGGTACATGACCCAGGGTGGTTAATAGTTGTATTTTCGATAATTTCCAGTTTGGCCACGTTTGATTTTATCAAAAAGAGTGGGACCTAATGGATGTTTGGTCAGGAGTGACCGAGTGGAACAAAATTCTGTCGTAGATTTGTCTCTTTGCAGAGTAACCATTACATAAGGACGTGTGGCGTGTGGTATGCAACGCAACGCTGCCTGGTCTCATAGCAGTGGCTGCCAGGGCTGCGCAACAGTGACGCCATGAACGCGCACGTGGCCGCAGGCCGCCGCCGTGCCTTATTGGCGTTGGCGAGCGTGTCAATGCAGGCTGACTGCGCGCCCTACTGGGGTTGCTGAGCGCGTCGCTGCACGCTGACTGCGCGCCCTACTGGCGTTGCCGAGCGCGTCGCTGCACGCTGACTGCGCGCCCTACTGGCGTTGCTGAGCGCGTCGCTGCACGCTGCCAGCGCGCCCTACTGGCGCAGTTGTGCGTGGCACTTCACGGTGCCAGCGCGCCCTACAGGCGCAGTTGTGTGTGGCACTTCACGGTGCCAGCGCGCCCTACTGGCGCAGTTGTGTGCGGCACTTCACGGTGCCAGCGCGCCCCACTGGCGCAGTTGTGTGTGGCACTTCACGGTGCCAGCGCGCCCTACTGGCGCAGTTGTGTGCGGCACTTCACGGTGCCAGCGCGCCCCACTGGCGCAGTTGTGTGTGGCACTTCACGGTGCCAGCGCGCCCTACTGGCGCAGTTGTGCGTGGCACATCACGGTGCCAGCGCGCCCTACTGGCGCAGTTGTGCGTGGCACTTCACGGTGCCAGCGCGCCCTACAGGCGCAGTTGTGTGTGGCACTTCACGGTGCCAGCGCGCCCTACTGGCGCAGTTGTGTGCGGCACTTCACGGTGCCAGCGCGCCCCACTGGCGCAGTTGTGTGTGGCACTTCACGGTGCCAGCGCGCCCTACTGGCGCAGTTGTGTGCGGCACTTCACGGTGCCAGCGCGCCCTACTGGCGCAGTTGTGTGTGGCACTTCACGGTGCCAGCGCGCCCTACTGGCGCAGTTGTGCGTGGCACATCACGGTGCCAGCGCGCCCTACTGGCGCAGTTGTGCGTGGCACATCACGGTGCCAGCGCGCCCTACTGGCGCAGTTGTGCGTGGCACTTCACGGTGCCAGCGCGCCCTACAGGCGCAGTTGTGTGTGGCACTTCACGGTGCCAGCGCGCCCTACAGGCGCAGTTGTGTGTGGCACTTCACGGTGCCAGCGCGCCCCACTGGCGCAGTTGTGTGTGGCACTTCACGGTGCCAGCGCGCCCCACTGGCGCAGTTGTGTGTGGCACTTCACGGTGCCAGCGCGCCCTACTGGCGCAGTTGTGTGCGGCACTTCACGGTGCCAGCGCGCCCTACTGGCGCAGTTGTGTGTGGCACTTCACGGTGCCAGCGCGCCCTACTGGCGCAGTTGTGTGCGGCACTTCACGGTGCCAGCGCGCCCCACTGGCGCAGTTGTGTGTGGCACTTCACGGTGCCAGTGCGCCCTACTGGCGCAGTTGTGCGTGGCACACCACGGTGCTAGCGCGCCCTGTTGGCGCGGTTGAGCGCATGGCCCCGGCTACTGGTGCGACCTGGCTTGGTCAAGCGCGTCGCTGCAGGACTACTGCTACTTATTTGTCGTGAGCATGCAAACGTTTGGGCGTCTGCTCTGCTCTGCTCCGCGGTCATAGTGGAGACATGTGGAAGTTTTGGGCTTCAGTCTCAATGACGCGGTGTGTCACAAAATCATTAGCGATGCATGAATCTATTGGGTTTGAAGCTGTTTCAATTTTAAAAATCACTATTGGTGGTCTTTGTTGCTGTCGCTTGAGTGCACGCTTGCGCCTGGAACACTGGTCAAATTTATGGACTCTAACTTATGAAATTACTTCGCTTTGAATAGGCTTCAAACCATAGTGGTCATGTTATTTATTTGCTCATGTGTTCACTTTCGTGTGTTTGCAGATAGTGATGCCATCTGGTTGTGAGAGATGGATCTGAGGACAGTGGTGCCCAGAAACGTGTGCCACGTTCTTTGAGCTTTGGCTGCTGTGCTGTACTGCAGTGCCGCTGGTAGCAAGCGCGTGTGTGTCGCTGGTTGTGATGGCACCTGTTGCTGAGTCACTGGTGGCTGCATAAATTTGGCCATGTGTGGTAAATTTATGGTCTCACACGTATGAATACGGTCTGCGTGTTGAGAGAACTCGTGCGTATGAATACGGTCTGCGTATCGAGTGGGCTTGTACACATGATTGCGGTCAGTGTATGAGTCGGCTTACACGTATGAATACGGTCTGCGTGTTAAGCGGCTTGCACGTATGAATACGGTCTGCGTGTCAAGCGGGTCTGCAGGTTGTCAGACCATGTTGCAGGTGGTGAGAGCTGAACGCTGGTCGTGGTCGCAGTTGCGGTCACCGTCAGCAAGATGGAAGCATAGAAACCGCCTCTACGTACAGGATAATGCCTTGGCTTTATTTTTATAAATGTTTTGAGAAAGATGGATGTGTGTGTCTATTCAAACTTATGAACTATATGAGAGAACGATGAATGAATTAGTTGGCTGAAAATGAATGGAACTTCGTGAGAGGTTGAACGCTTTTACACAAATTTCTTGGATAGCTTCTAACAAGATCTTGTTTTTTTTCAGATGAAGATACTGATGACGACTCTGAACAAACGGGGTCCTCTACTGCGGTCAACCCGTCGCTTCTGCCAGCGGGCGAAGTGGAGCTCGAAGTGCCGACCTCTCCCATCGCGGGTCCTAGCAGGGCCACTCCAAGAGCTTGTGTCGAGGACGACACTACGTCAGGAGAGGCCGTGTAAGAGAATGCTCGCGTTACGTCACTATACTCGCCTCGCCTATAAAAACCAGGCGCTGCGGGTAGAACGTCCCTTTGCTACTCGACGCTTGGACTGAACGGACGTTTGATTCTTATGCCAATTGTAATGTTACGTAAGCCATTTTGAGTTTAGTTTGTCGTAAAAATCATAAAGTGAGTTTGTGTTTTGTTGTGTTAATTTAAAGTCTTACTGAACTGTAAGTAAATTGTGCTGGTTGTAATTTGAGTCAGTAATAAAGTAAAAATGGTTTTTTTGTTGTTAATTGTTTTTTTTAAATAAATTTCCACTTCTGAAACTTATAGTATGAACACGGAAGTAGAATTGATTCTTGTTGTTTCTCCTTTTTCGGCACAGTCATTGAACTCAAACCCTTTTCTAGGCTATTTCATTTAAATAAAATTCTATTTGAAAGAATTTAAAAATCGATACCACCAGAATGTAACTGCTGAATTGCCCATCAAATAAACCCCTTATCGACTCATTTTCTTTCCCCTTTTACCGAAGAAATGCGCGACTCTATAATGGCACCGCGTTTGGGTTTGCCCATTGTTTTCGTATTACGTAACGCGTCAGTTTGCGTTAATGTGTTTTATTTAGAGAACGGACTCGCAGGGTTAGGTGAGTGATAACAATGAAGGGGAGCGTATTGGAGTGCACGCGACTTCGCCCTGTTTCTATTTTGTGATATTCGTCAGGTAATTATAACGTAATTCACGCAACCCCAAACGAGTGTACACGAAGCATTCAGTTGCTTGTTAAAACATCAACTAACGTGTACGATTCGTACGTTTTAATTGGGTAAAAAGCAGTCGTTTGTCATTTTGTTTTACAACGTATTTTTAATAACAATGTGGTGTAATGCGGTAGAAACGAGGGTATACGCAGTACGTAGTAAACATTTAATTAGTTGGATTTCGGTACATTTTCGTGAGAGTTAGAATCACGCGATATAATGGGGCCTTTTGTTTGGGCCGCGGTCGTTAGGAGCCCTCCTAGTTTAAGTGATAAATTACACGTAACAATTAAAAAGTTACGTGGGTCCGTGCTCAGCCGTTACTAATGTACTCTCAAAATGTTAAAAGAGGTGTAAAATTATTGTGCGTATTCATGTTAAAATACTAAACATCTCTACGTTTTAAAATCTGACGGTGAAAGCTGAAAAATGAGTGTCGAGAAATTTATCCAACTCTTTTTTTATTTAAATGGGTATTTTATGCTGCCAAACAATGTAAATAAGTTTTTACGGGCTACTCGGGCTGAGCCTATCGCGTACTGATAGCACTGATTTACAATCGTACGTGTTACCAAACTTTCCCCTCAGTATTCTGGTCAAGGTCAAAAAGTTTTTTTGAAGGTTTCAGCCGAACAGGGCTGACACAGACCCTTTTTTCAAGTTTCCATACAAAAAGAAAGTACAAAAACAATTTAAATATGTATACTTGAAGAAAAATCACCGGCATTTACAACTTGGCGTCAAAAAAACTATTTGCCGCAAAGCCTTTGAAAATTCAAAATATTGTTTTATGACACGCAACGTTATCGTTCACCCTTGACGCACGAAATTACAATATAAATCAGTTTTAAAATAAAAGAAAAACAGATTTAGTACATTTTCAGCTTTTAAAAGCAAAACGTGACTCGTAGACATAACGCTACGGGGTAGCTACGGTGCTACGCCGTAGAGGCGCTACGATAAATCGTATTTAATTTATATTGTTGTATTATCGCTATGTGTGCTGTTATTTGATTACAGCTATTTAGCTTGAGCTTGGATTAAACGTTAGAAATTAAAGCGTATCAGAAAAAAACGAGCATATTGCGTGGTCAAAGTTCTTTGTTTTGTTTTAAGTGAAATTTTAGGCTTAATATACATTTTAGTGCTAATTAATATTCCGGGTATGTTTAGTTTTTCAAGGCTCGGACTATCAGTACAAATGAGTTTTGAGACGATATCAGAAGAAAAGCGTTCAGAATATTAGTAATATCACAACATGAATTGAGTTCTTCTGAAATACACAACATATCGCATAGATGAGTGCGAATAAGCACCAAACATTAACCACAAAGAAACACATTTCAGCAGACATTAGCGGTGATATCTCAATACATTATCCGGGTGCTCATACTTCCGAGAACATACCGAAAACTTCTTTCGGCAACTTAAACCTTTTATTTTTCGACTGGCCTGTTGGTCTAGTGGTTAGTGACCCTAACTGCTATGCCGGAGGTCGTGGGTTCGATTCCCACCCAGGACAAATGTTTGTGTGATGAGCACGATCATTTGTTCTGTGTCTGGGTGTAATTTATCTATAATATGTATGTATTTAGAAATATATAAGTATGTTTATCAGTTGTCTAGTACCCATAACACAAGCTCTGCTTAGCTTGGGACTAGATGGCGTTGTGTGATAGTTGTGGAATATTATTATTATTATTTACAATACACACTACTGTCACATTAAAATGATAGAGTTTACACCTAAGAATGGTGTAACTTGTAAATATAAAAACCGGCCAAGTGCGAGTCGGACTCGCGCACCGAGGGTTCCGTAAAAAAAATATATTATGTGATGTAACTAAAAATTTATGGTTTTCGTAATTATTCCTTTATCTATGCTATAAGACGTTGCTTCGTACCAAATTTCAAGATTCTGAGTTCACGGGAAGTACCCTGTAGGTTTTGATTCCCTTGCGAGTGTCGAAAATTTGCGGCATAAACGGGAGTATCTTGATGTAACTAAAAATTTATGGTTTTCGTAATTATTCCTTTATCTATGCTATAAGACGTTGCTTCGTACCAAATTTCAAGATTCTGAGTTCACGGGAAGTACCCTGTAGGTTTTGATTCCCTTGCGAGTGTCGAAAATTTGCGGCATAAACGGGAGTATCTTTTGATCGCGTTGACTTAGAAGTTTGATTTTTTCACAGCTCCAAGAGACCATAGACTTGAGTATTTGATATGAATTTCAGCTTGATACCTCCACGCGTTCCTGAGAAAAAAGGTCTTGACAGACAGACAGACAGACAGACAGACAGACAGACGGACAACAAAGTGATCCTATAAGGGTTCCGTTTTTTCTTTTTGAGGTACGGAACCCTAAAAACCAGCTAAGTGTTACTTGGATTCTTATAGGAAGGGTTCCATACTACTACTGTATATTATGAGAACACTGAAATCGTTGGATTTTTTTTTGTGATTTGCTTTTATTAATTTTATTTTGTTATTTGTAATTATTGTGGCTATAGTTATATATTATTATATAGTCTCCAAAAGCATCTGAAAGATTTTTGTATGAAGCTTGTGCTGCCAATAAATTTGTTTTACACCAGGAATTCTTTGTGTGTCGTGGATGCGTTTACAAACATTAAAACTCAAAAACACTAACAGCTGGACCCGGAACAACCACCTGTAGGCTATACGAATATTTATTCCATGCGGGTATCGAACCCGCGCTACGCAGTGCAGCAGCATATCGCTCGACCACTGCGTCCGTCTTTAACTTACTTTACCATTAACTCGAGTTCATGTGTAATAGGTAGTCCTATTACGGACGCGGATAGACAATGGAGCCATAAGGACCTGCGAACCCTTTGGGTACAAAACCCTATAAGCATTATCAGCCTATAATGTTCTCTCTACTGGGACATAGGCCTCCTCTCTCCGTGAGAGAGTAGACTATAATCCACCGCACGGGACCAGTGCGGGTTGACGGAACCCTATAAAAGTACAGTCAGCATCAGAAGTATATTAACATTACTCATAGTTTCGAAGCTGTTTTTTTAATAAAAACTTGTTAGATATTACTCGTTACTACATGTTATTGGAGTGTAAGGACTATTTTAACGAATAATCTTCTGAAAAATTAAAAATAATAGCTAGAATCCTGTACATAACTAGAATCCTGTACATCCTGTACCGAAATGTTCAGCTACTTCTGATGCTGACTGTACATTATTACGTTCTCAAAATGAAAGCCTCTGGCATTTTGCCTATAGTTCGTAATATGTAAGGTTTTATGGCTTTCATCGCGCACGAGTTTAATTTCATGTTTTATGTTTATTACTGTGTGACCACGCTACCGAACCGTTGGAAATTTCAAGCTAGGGTCATGATGTGAAAAATTGTAGAAGGACCGTAACTGATAAACGAGCTGTGTCCCAATAATTTCACTGTTTGAATAAGGTATTTCACCAAAAAATCTAATTCGTCCGTCAGATAGATTTTCCAAAAATAAAGGACACATATTTTTTTCTTTTTTTACGTAAACAAAAGATGAAGACGATACAGTGCTTGGAAAAAGTCATGTCAAGTCGTGTGACGACACAAGGTTAGTACTTTTTTACTCACAAAGTGACGTCAAAAACCCCCCTCGTGATCTTTGACACGTTTTATTGTCGTCAATTTTATAAATTTGATAAAACAAAAAAACGAGTTATTCCGGTCTGATCCCCTAAAACTGATACCCTAGGGGATCCGTTTTATTATGAATTATTTTCTATTCCGGTCTGATCCCCCGTAAAAGAATCGGATACCCTGACTCATTTTTAGGACAGTCAGCAACAATAGTACATTTTGATACAAGTGCGGAAAGTTTGTTATTGCATTCGAGGCAGATTGAACACCCGAGCCGTATGGCGAGGGTGTTCATGGGGTCGAGAAATGCAATAACAAATTCCCACGTGTATCAAACGACGTTTTTCAATACACTTTCGAAGAAATTAACTAAAAACGTTATGTGTTTTTGTCAACAAATTTGATGAGACTATGATTTAATTTACTTTTTTTCCGCGGTTTGATTTCGCCAGGTTGAAAAAGAAGCAAAGGTATAAAGCCGCCAAACAGCCTCACAGGAAAAATATAAAATTTAAATATTTTTTAATTAAGAACACAAAAAAATGCTTACTTGTTCATAAAAGTAAATAATTGTTTAAAATATTTACGTTTATTAGTAGTATTCTTTTTACAAACACAATTTAAATATTCAAAAAATATTTACGCTGTAAAGACGCAGATCAAAATGGCGAGATTAAAAAAAAAACACGCCTGCTCTATAATAGTCAGTGGTGTTTTTTTTTTAATTTCATAAGTTTTAATCGAATTACCGCTGCTCTATGATTACAGCGTGCGGTAATAATATTACAGCACGCTGTATTCTTATTACCGCACGCGTGCGAAATATGATGCATGTCGAACCTAATCGTAGTGCAATAAGAGCTAGTTTTCGAGGAAGTGTATTGAAAAATATTTGTACAGCTTCTATTAGATTATGTTTTTATTATATAAATTAATTGTAAATTCGTTTGTTTGTTTTATTTGTTTTATTTCCTGAAAATTAAGAATAGGTAGTAAAGTCCCACAAACTACCAGGAGAACAGAAGGAACAGAAGTAGGAAGGAGGTATTGGAATCTTCAAATCAAATCTATATTATGCCTTTATAGTAAAGTCCCACAAACTACCAGGAGAACCGAAGTAGGAAGGAGGTATAATGGAAATTAGAATCTTCATATCAAATCAATAATAAGCCTTTCTAATACCATACATTTCATTGTTGGAGATGTGATATGACACTTATGTATGTGTGTCTTAATAATTCACCATTCTGGCCTCCTGGTAGTTTGTGGGACTTTACTATCCTGGTTTCCTATCTCCAACAAAAAAAGTGCACGGTTTTAGAAAGAAATAATATAGATTTGATTTAAAGATTCCAATACCTCATACCTACTTCTGTTCTCCTGGTAGTTTGTGGTACTTTACTATCCTGGTTTCCTATCTCCAACAAAAAAAAAATGCATGGTATTAGAAAGAAATAATATTATTATAGATTTGATATAAAGATTCCAATACCTCCTTCTTACTTCTGTTCTCCTGGTAGTTTGTGGGATGATCGTACGATTGTAAGTTATAGAAATAAAAACTGATTATTTTTTCATTAACAACTGTTTTTCGGTTGACTGTACTTCACTTGTACTTGTGTCAAAAAGGGGATCAGACCGGAATGATAAATTACAGGGGATCAGAAAGGAATAAACAAAAGAAAAATATTGGCAGTGGATCGGTTTGGGGGATCAGACCGGAACAACTCAAAAAAACACCAATCTAATATTTATCGATAATCTATCAGACGGACTAATTAGATTTTATTTTTTTGGTGAAATACCCTATTGTTAGAGCTGGTAGCTAAATATTAACAGCGGCTGAAATCAATGTTCAGGTTTAGCTCTATTTAAGTCGCGAGTAAACAGGCTTCTTCTGGGTAAACTCGTTCCATCGTCGACATCATCTCTGCCATTAGGGCAAGATTGAGGTCAAGAGCAAGCCCATTTAAAATAAAAAAAAATAAAAAAAAAAGCTGCGCTTGCCTAGGTTGGTCTGTTGTTGGTGACCACCTTTTACATACCGAGTTTTTTGTCGCAACTGTCATAATTGTAGATTTGTAGATCTATAACCGTCGTTACATACCTGTTATACCTTTCACCTTACCTTTATCTTTAGTCTGGTCCGAGGCCTGAAAACCTGGAAACCGGTCTTACCTGGGGTTATCGTATTACCCAGTACTAACTGGGTTTTGGTGGTCAGATGGGCAACAGCTCCATGTAAAATACTGGTATTCAACTGCATCTGGTGAGACTGGAAGCCGACTCCAAGATAGTTAGGAAAAGATTAAGCAGGTGATGAATGTTGTAAATACCAGAATTTTAAGGTTCATCGCCATATTATAGTGATCACGAATTGCTGAAACAAAAGTCAAATAACTGTGAGCATTTCAACCTTCAGATGGCGTGTCTCTTGTGAAAACTAAACCTTCTGTATTTTTTGTATTATTTGAATGTTCTAGGTTATATGAATCTATAGGTACAATAAACATGTTAATTCGTTTATTGCTAGCCATCAGTCGGGACTTAGTTTTTCTTTTTTTGTGAAAAACCTTTTAATCTACTGTCGCCATTTTAATCGTAAAAATGTTGAAATCATACCAGCTGCTGCTGTCGATGCTGGCCAATTCTGTGGTCCAGTTTTAAAACATGTCTGAAAGTAAAGAAGCTATGAGCCAGTGCCATAAGTCAGATGTTAATTTGTGACACTTTCACTTTAATTAAGCAGTGAAAAATGCGTAACGCATACCGCATCTTGCGATGAGACGGTTGGGTAAGTGGGCTTTGCTTCTCATTCAGTGCGGCCCGCTTCCGGGGTCCAAACTTCTTTGGGGTGTCTCAGGTGAGCCCTAACCGCTTCACCTCGCCCGCTGGCTCATCCTAGGGTCAGGATCAAGTCACCATGGCACCAACTCCATCGCCGTTTCCTCCTGAAGCATTATGCACTTACTCTAACCTCTCTATTATTGCAACTACAAACTAAATACAGCCATATATAAAAAAAGAAAAATATGAAAAGATAATTGCTCCACCGAGCAACAAACAACCACAGTTATTCTTACACAAAATCTAACAAAAACGGTTAAACTAAACGAATCCAAACTTTATATCCGTAATGAACTCGCATAAGGCATAAAAAAGCAACATTGTAGATTGCACGGTGCAGTTTATTTACAACAACAACAACAAACTACCCAACATCGTGACATTTATTGAGACGATCGTGTATTTATGTACTTTTAATGGCGTCCCACATTACGCGCACAGTGCTCCCGGCGACGACATTAGCAAAGAAAACATCACAATTGATGTTATTTATGCCAATCGCAGCACTATTATGCCGATCGCGGGAAGTTTTTATTGCTCGCGCTTTATCCTATGGCGAATGGTACTGGTAATATTAGAGATATAGGTACCTAATTGCTGGCAGTTTAGTTGGTAGGTATCATACAACAACGACAACTAGTGTGTCATGGATTAGTTAGTAATAAATTATGTGTCTAATGTCGATCACAACGTTTTCAAGATGTAACTACGTAATATTTTAAAGGTGTGCGAAATTGTGTCCGGTTCAAAATTTAAATTTTTATAGAGTTCTTAGATTACAAAACTATTAATTAATTAAAAAGGAAATGGATCTCCCTTTTAACTTCCTGATAGTATGAATAATGCAAATTATTCTGGACAATTTTTTTTCCATTAATTATCAAGCTCTACTTTAGATACGTCCCTGTCCTGTATTTCCATTTTCTCAACAATATAGTTCTTCAAATACATACCTCACTCGCCATGTTCCCTCTTAAGTTTCTAACATTCATCCATAGGTATTGTGACTCAGAAAATAATTGTGCACGTTAAGCACCTCTTAAGAGTTGCAGAAATGTTCGAGTTTAGTACAATGGGCCGATAAATAGCTTTTGATTGCTAGTTATTCCGCTTCTTCGATGAAAGAATCCGTAACCTGTATAGGAATGAATGTTTTTTATGGTTATTGCGAAGAGTATTAACGTTTGTATAGGACGCCAAATATGTATGGGGCTATATTCGTCGCAAATGGATAGAATGACTTTTGTCATAAAGTGTTATATTTTGGGAACATTATTATGTCTATGTGAACGTATATCTTATTGTTATCGTACCAAGTTGTACGTAATAACTCCAAATAAACGACGTGTATTATGTTTGACATATATTTCGGGTTTTGGCATAACAATCATCATCTTTCTGCCCATAAATCATATTTATTTCTGTAAATTGGTTTTACAAAACACTTTTACACGTCACATCATATTATGTTTTAAAACTAGATGGGGTCTGATGTTTCGTATCTGAGTACTCTAAGACGAAATAGCAGAAACAAACTCAGTGGACACTGTCTCTTTTTACCCGACTACGGCGAAGCCAAAAGGAAGGGTAATGATTTTGGCAGTCTATGTATGTATGTATGTATGTATGTATATATGTATGTATGTATGTTCCACCGTAGCGCCTAAAATACTGAACGGATTTTAATAAATGAGGTGTCAATAGATTCGTAAGAATAGCCCGGGTGACATAGGCTATATAAATTTTATAAATTATTTTTATGACGGAATTTAAATGTCAAAAACTTACCTCAAAAAATATTAAATTGTGATAATCATAACATGTTTGGTATCAAATGAAAGGTCTTTGCGAGCAAAAGCCAATATTTTATTCGTAGTCGGGTTTTAGATTTTTAAACTTGTTAAAGTCCAGATATTGATCAAGTCATAAATAATCATGCAGTTAGTGTCTGAGATGGTGTTTATGATACTCGAAGTCAGCGGAACACAATTCTTCCTGTCATTCTCCCCTGTCAAACTCTCATCAGGTTATTTTTCATCTATCAAATTTCTCAAACCATTCATCCTTTTGTCTTTATCTTTCATTACAAAGCATAGAACGTCTGAATGGTCACAAATCAGCAGCAAAGTCCTCAAACGTTTCCTTAACTCGGTTATTTTAGACTAAAATCTACAAAAACACATTCGACATAAATCAGCTAAACGTCCACATTCGAACCCCATATGTTATCGCAGTCACTGCACCCTTTGACCACACCTTCATCATCGTAATTATCCCAAAACCAAAAGCTACAGATGCTTTCAAACCACAACGTGTTCACATCTAAATCTGGCACAAAAAGGCATACGCCAGGGATAAAGGACGAGAAAATACTTGGCACGCCACAAAATCTATGGGATTTGTTTATTTCCCATGTAAGGATAACTACAGACCCTTGTTTCAAAAGTTATGGCGACAGTAAAATAGTGATACCTATTGATATTAAAGCTTTGTCTGCAACGGATTTGGAGATACAAAGGTTTTAGTTTAATAAAATCTGTTCATGTATGTTTTTTCGGTAATATTTGTAGGGGTTCAGGTTTTGCTTTTATTTTTTTAGGGTTTATTTAGGAAATTCTCAGGTGTAAGTACCCGAATGGAATGAATGGTTTTTACAAGAAAGTGTTGCGTGAATATGTCTTTTTCCTTTAGTTGAGACTGATCTCGATCAACACATTCAAATTGCGTTCAATGTGTTGAAGTGTCCACATACGCTGGTGAAATTCACCCGTAATATCATTGTTTGGGATTCATTCACTAATCCATAAATCTAGCGATTTCGTACCGATCGCATCGCGTCATCGCCAGCCAATCAGCGTGCAGTAAAATCACGCGATACTACACTCTGATTGGCCACCATTGTTCCCTTACCCCCCTTTCCTCGACTGTTGTAAAAATCTATGACCAATACACTTGCTTTCGAACATCATTGAAGACATCATTGTTTTTATTTCATTAAAAAACCCCATCCTAATCTTGGCAAAGTAGCAGCCAAATACAAAATTACCAGTAGCGATATCACGCCGCTACATATCTGGACCTTCAGAGCCATATTTCGAGAATTTGGAGCATCAAAATCCAATTCTTCGAGCAGAGCGACCTTTGGACTGCCACGCTGCCACGGCCTGCCAACATCACAAAGACGAGCGAAATCACACTAAGGAGCGAAGATTCATCGGCATATTCACGCAAGGACCTTCAATCAATCTGATGAGAAAGGACAATTGAAGATTTGGAAGATCAACGTGGAAAAATTGGTGCGTTCATCAAGTTCTTTTCTTCAAGACCTTTCGAGTTCATTAGTGTAATACCGTTTTGTGATCTGATTCCAGTGAGGGTGGTGAGGGTTGCCCACTGCGCAGAGCGATACAACGGCTGCTCGTGCTTCGATTCGCGATCAGGCGATTTTACACGCAGTCGTTACCTGCACGTGAGTACTCCACTTTTTACAAGCCACCAGAATGTCGTTAAAGGCTAGAGATGGGGATGGTTCCACTAGAACACGCGATAAATCTCCTTATAAAGATGCATATGATGAGAAAACTGAGCTAATCATGCGCGATTTGGTTAGGAAACGCGGTATCGTTAAAGGTAGGTTAACTAAACTCTCTAATTATTTCAATACTATCAGTGTAACGGCGATCACTAGTGAGTTAAGAATCGATTTAAAATTACGCGTAAAGGGCGCTGATATTTTATTTTCTGAATTTAATGGTATTCAATCAAAACTTGAGGACTTAGTGCCTGATTCAGAGATCGATGAACAGTTAGATCATCGCCAACAGTTCGAAGATAGTTATTATGCAACTCTTGCCCGAGCAGAATCTATTCTTAGCGTGAGTGAAGAGGTCACTAATTGTCCCAAAACGTGTCATCATTCAAATAAATCAGCGTCAGTCAAATTACCGACAATTATGTTGCCGACGTTTGACGGCTTGTATGAGCACTGGCTTGAGTATAGGGACACGTATTTGTCATTGGTGCACAATTCCACTGAAATAAGCGATATTCAAAAATTCCATTACCTTAAATCGTCGCTAAAGGGGAGTGCCGAGTCAGTTATAAACGCGCTTGAAATATCATCGATTAACTACTCAGTTGCGTGGGAAATACTCCTAAATAGGTATGATAATGATAGGTTATTGGTGCATAGTCACGTCAAAGCATTGTTTACAATACCAGCACTGTCAAAAGAGTCACCTTCACTAATTAGGCAGCTTATAGATACAATTATAAATAATTTACGTGCCTTGAAAACCCTAGATGAGCCAACCGACACTTGGGATACCCTTATAATTTATATTATTTCGTCTAAGTTAGATAAAACCACAGAACGAGAATGGGAACAACACAGAGGTTTATTGTTATCGAACAACAACTCTAAAACTAAGTTGAAAGTCGACAGTTTGATAAATTTTCTGAAAAATAGGGCCGATTTGTTGGAAACATTAGCATCATCACACAGTAAAGACACAGAAACAAAAAAGAATAATTCAGTTGTAAGAAATAACGTATCGCATAGCAATGTTTCGTCAAACAAGCCACCGCCAACTGAGCCGAGTCGCAAAGCACGTAGATTGTGTGTAGTGTGTAACGGCAAACACCCAATTTACACATGTACAAAATTCATTAATATGGACTTGCAAACCAAATTAAAGATTATCAAAGATAATAAAATATGCGAGAACTGCTTGCGCTCGGGACACACTGTTGACGGTTGTTTGTGGGGGCCTTGTAAACACTGTAACATGAAACATAATTCATTAATTCATCCTAATGACTCCAATCACACTACTAGCTGTACTGCAAAGACTACGTCGACAGCGGCAGGCGCAGTGAGCGCGCCTCCCTCCTCCGGCGTCACTGACGTAGCACGTGATCCCAATAACGAAAACAAATTCATTCAAGTTAGCAATGTTCACACAGATACGCACACAAATACACAATGCACAGATGTGCAACCGGTTCTGTTATCTACTGCCTTAGTTGAGATTCCCGACCGCCATAATAACTATCATGTCGCTTGCGTATTACTAGACAGTGGTAGTCAGAGCTGCTTTGTTGCACACTCGTTGTGCAAATTGTTAGATATTCCACTAATACAGTCCACTCATGAAATACGTGGAGTAGGTAATGTAGTTTCACATTCTACGCAAACGTGCGATATTGAAATAAAATCACGCATTAATTCCTACTCGATGCACATAAAATGTTTCGTTCTATCGGAAATAACGGCCACATTGCCCGCTCTGCAGGCTGAAAGCACACAGTTCAAGATTCCTGAACACCTGCAGCTGGCAAATACGCAATTTTTAGGGCCGCAAAAGATAGATATTTTAATAGGCGCGGACCGGTTTTGGGACTTGCTTATCGATGGCAAGATGCGTTTACCGAACGGTCCGTTCTTACAAAATACGAAGTTGGGTTGGATAATATCGGGTCCTATTGATAATATTACGCATAATAATAGACATGTCCAATGCAACTTCACACAATCTATCGACAATCAGCTACGTCAGTTCTGGGAGCTGGAAGAGCTACCAAAGTCTCGGGATGCGCACACAGACGAAGAGCAGGCCTGTGAACAGTCTTTCACCACTACTACTACGCGCAATAAAGATGGAAGATTCTGTGTTCGCATTCCTCTCAAAGAGTCGCCCGATGCTTTGGGTGAATCATACCCACAGGCAGAGCGTCGCTTTTTGTCCTTAGAAAAACGGCTATTACACGCACCTATCGGTTATAAGAAATTATACACTGAATTTATTCATGAATATATTAATCTAGGTCACATGACTAAGGTTAGTTCTTACACGAATCCTCACTACTTCATGCCGCATCACGGCGTTTTTCGAGAGCACAGCACGACAACGAAGCTTCGTGTAGTGTTTGACGCCAGTGCCGCGACCAGTAACGGTAAATCTTTCAACGATATTCAGCTTGTAGGACCGCCCATTCAGGGTGACTTATTAGCTATCTTGTTACGCTTTAGACAGTTTAAGTACACGGCAATTGCAGATTGTGAGAAGATGTACCGTCAAGTTCTTGTTGATCCTTCTCAACGCGACCTGCAACTGATTATGTGGCGTGACGATCCTACAAAGCCGCTCGAGTTTTATCGGCTTAATACCGTGACATACGGTACGGCATCGGCGCCGTTTGTTAGTGTTAGGTGTTTGAAGCAGCTCGCAGCTCAATGTACAGACCCCGAGGTCAAAAGGATCATAGCTGACGACTTCTACGTAGATGACCTCTTGACCTCGTGTGAGGACAAGGTCAAATTAATTGACATCTGTAAAAGCACCGTAGATGTACTAAAGTCCGGTTGCTTTCCACTTCGCAAGTGGATTTTTAATTTTGAGCTCGACGGTGCATCTTCTCCAATGACGTCACCAAATGAACACAGTACGTTCCGAGATTTAAATCTAAATGATAATAATCAGTGTAGAACATTGGGTTTGGGTTGGTGTAACGACACCGACGAGTTTAATTTCATTACACACATACATAACGGAAACAAACCTGTCACTAAACGCATAATTCTGTCAACTGTTTCACAGATATTTGACCCATTAGGATTATTAAGCCCTTCCGTTATTATCGGTAAAGTATTATTACAGAAACTTTGGCTATTAAAATTAGATTGGGACGATCCGCTTCCCACTGATATCATTCAAACATGGAACCGGTTTGTTGACAGCCTGTCCTATCTTCGCACAATAAAGGTTCCGCGACACGTTTTCCAATGTGATCCTACTCGGACTGAGTTACACATATTCACAGACGCTTCACAAACTGCATATGGCGCGTGTGCTTATGTACGTACCATAGGTGCCAATCAGCAGGTGACAGTAAAATTGCTATTTTCCAAGGGCAAGGTAGCTCCATTGAAACCCGTGAGTATACCGAGATTAGAGCTGTGCGGCGCGGTGTTGGGTGCTAGGCTGTTTGATAAAATTAACAGTTCACTTACTCGTAGGTTTGATGACGTCATATTTTGGACCGACTCGACAATTGTGTTGGGTTGGTTACGCATGGCTCCTAACATGCTTAAGACTTTTGTGCAAAACCGAGTCGCTGAAATACACGAACTTACGAAGAAGTTTACTTGGCGCCATGTAAGTGGCAAAGATAACCCTGCTGACCTGGTTTCGCGTGGTGTCAATCTTGAAGATTTGTCTTCATCGGTATTATGGTGGGAAGGCCCCAAGTTTCTGTTTAGTTTAAGTTCACACTTAAGTTCAAGTATTAATGATATTTCACCTAAAGAGTTACCTGAACTCAAATCAACTTTCACAAGCTCATTATTAACAAAGTGTAAAAACACTTCACATAATACATCTTTTCCATTCAATAGGTTCTCGCATTTTGTTCGCATGAGTCATGTCGCTGCGTATGTACTTCGCTTCATTCACAACAACTATGCGCGCAACAAAACAAATCAGCTGATAGGCACGATTACTGTTACTGAATTGAGACATGCCATTAATATACTTGCTAGATTATCGCAAATGGAATCCTTTCCAGATGTGTATAATTTACTGAAAGGTGGAAAAAGTGTTAAGTCAAGCGATAGACTTGCCAGTTTAAATTTATTTCTCGATAATGATAACATAATTAGAGTAGGTGGTAGATTAAAGAATTCGCCTGACTTTGGTTATGACAAAAAACATCCGATTCTTTTGTCTTCTGAGCATTATTTTACGCTTTTATTATTCAGACACGAACATAACCAATCTCTGCACTGCGGACCTCAAGCTTTGCTGTACCGCTTGCGTGAGGATTGGTGGCCGCTGTCAGGCAAAAACCTAGCTAGGAAGGTGACTCAGCAATGTGTTGTATGCAAACGCGTTAAGGGTAAAACATTAACCCCACTTATGGGCAACTTGCCTAAAGAACGTATAACAGCTAGTTTTCCCTTCTTTCATGCAGGAGTAGACTACGCAGGGCCAGTGCTCGTTCTAAACCGGAAAGGCAGAGGCGCGAAATTAATAAAATCATATATTTGCTTGTTTATCTGTTTCACTACGCGCGCTATACATTTGGAGCTAGTTAGTGACCTTTCTTCTGACGCATACTTACTCGCGCTCAAGCGTTTTATTTCACGTCGTGGCAAGCCGTCGGAAATATTCTCGGACAATGGCCGTAATTTCGTTGGCCTGAATAATGATTTTGCTCAGTTTTTATCAAAATGTAGAAAAGATATTGTTGAATACGCAAGGGGTCAACAAATTAAATTTTCTTTCATACCTCCATATTCCCCGCACTTTGGTGGCTTGTGGGAAGCTGGGGTGAAATCTTGCAAGCATCACCTCCGCCGAGTGGTGGGCAACGCGCACTTAACCTTCGAGGAAATGACTACGGTGTTATCACAAATAGAAGCGATGTTGAACTCTCGACCTCTGATACCTTTATCTTCGGATCCTCGAGATTACCTTCCCCTCAGCCCTGGACACTTCTTGATCGGTCGGCCGCTTACCGCACCGGTCTGTGAAGATGACTTGCAAGACTTACCTGTCCATCGGTTGAGTCGTTACCAGAGAGTGGAGCAGCTTCGGCAGCAGTTCTGGGCACGTTGGGCCAGGGAATACATTTCGGAGCTACAAACAAGGACAAAATGGAGAGAAAATACAACAAATCTGAAACCTGACACGCTTGTCGTAATCAAAGACAACAACCTTCCGCCATTGAAGTGGCAACTAGGTCGGATTGCAAAGACGATACCTGGCAACGACGGTATCTCACGGGTAGCCGACATCCAGACATCGTCAGGGATCGTGAGGCGGTCATACACGAAGATCTGTCCACTGCTGGAACCTGAATAACACCTATCCTATTGTAAGCTGGTGCTTTCAAGGCCGCGGGCATGTTTGGGATTCATTCACTAATCCATAAATCTAGCGATTTCGTACCGATCGCATCGCGTCATCGCCAGCCAATCAGCGTGCAGTAAAATCACGCGATACTACACTCTGATTGGCCACCATTGTTCCCTTACCCCCCTTTCCTCGACTGTTGTAAAAATCTATGACCAATACACTTGCTTTCGAACATCATTGAAGACATCATTGTTTTTATTTCATTAAAAAACCCCATCCTAATCTTGGCAAAGTAGCAGCCAAATACAAAATTACCAGTAGCGATATCACGCCGCTACAATCATCTATCTATCTATGTATATATAAATAAAAAGAGACGGACTGACTGACTCATCAACGCCCAGCCCAAACAATTGGACATAGAAAGCTGAAATTTTGCGCAAAGGTTCCCTTTATAATGTAGACAAGGAATAAGGAAGAATTTTTTGAAATTCGACCCTTAGGGGATTTAAATAGGGGATGAAAGTTTGTATGGAAAATCTACATTATCTAATACTCTATTAATACTCTATTAAAATTATTGTTGCCACACTTTCATTGTAATATAGTATTAAGTTTTTTGAGAAAATAAATTATTATTATTATTATTATTATCACGCGGGCGAAGCCGCTGGCAAAAGCTAGTATTTTATATTTAAGAGGAATAATGGTCGTAAAAATAAACTCATAGTACGTCTTAACATGCGTACATACTTTTATCATTAACCGCCCAAAAAATTAACAATTTTACCCAAACTTTTCAAGTACCTAATGAAAATTAAGCTCTCTTTAATAAACTTCGAAAGAAGATGCCCATGTTATTCTTAAACAAGAGTTCAATGTTGCCAGGATAATGAATATTTACGACGCTCTGGCAACCCCGAAGTTACGCACCCTTAACACGATGCACAGGGGGTGATATTATAGGGCATGAGTAAGATACAGGGCCGTAGGGCGATAGGACAATGTACGAGAAAGAGGCTCGTTAAAGTTTAAATGTAAGTGTACTTACTTCGAGTACTTTGGAGGAAGTTTTTTTTAAGGGAAATAAAATTAAATAGATGGTACGTATTTGTTGGGGAGCGACGGGGAGAAAACAACTCTCATGATCTGAACCTGTGGGGTTAATTCTTAAAACTTCTTTTGCATTACCTCGAGTTTTGTGCGAATAGCTCTAAATAAGTAATTTAGCAAGGTAGTTGGAGGCTCCGGACTCTTAACCCTAGAAAGATAACCTACGTCGCAGAGGCGCCTGAGCTAGAAACATATTGCTGTCGTTTTTTATCCGACGCGTGTATTTGTTTGTCCTTCTCAGCCAACTCAGTCGTCGGTTAGCCCCTTCACGGGATGGCTGTTTCCATGCTGTAAGTACTACAGGGTCGTTCTCAAAAAAGTGGCACCGCTCGAATAAATTTATCAATTTGAGAAAATTTATCAATTATTTAGTTTTTTTTATAAAAATCCATTCTGGGTGGCTCTCTTATGTTGAATTGTTCTAAGGGAATAAGAATTTTACATGAATAGATGAAATACAGCTATTTAAAAAAACTAGCTTACAGGTTAAAGAGATATTGTACAGGTTACTGAGAAAAGCTTTCAGGTTAAAGAGAATCAAACAGGTAAATGAAAAGTAAAACAATTTTTACCATGCAAAATCAGTTTTTATTATTATTAACTCCGTCCTAATCCTGCCCAGATCCTAAATCCCGAAAGCTTTCAACTCGAACTGCATAATCGCTTCCAATGCCTAACCGAATGCGAAACAGTGGACGAGCTAAACAACGGGTTGGTGGAAACTGTCCATGCAGTGGGGTATAAGTTCTTCAATATCCCACTCTGGAAAAAGCCTCAAAAGCTCTCGGCAAACACAATCCAGTTGATGGAAGACGGGTCTGAGATGAAACTGCAATCTTGTAAACACAATAGGCGCATCAAAAAAAAAAAAAAACACGAAGTCCATGCGACACGACTTGCGGTCCTATAATCTCAATGTATTAAGACCGCAATTGAACGAAACCAGGGCTCCAAAGTGTTCGCGAAGAATGCGTCTATTGGGCAAAGCCAAATGACAAAACTGAAGATCGAGGACGGCAGTATCATCTCATCGAAGCCAGAGATCCTGAAAGAGCTAGAGAGGTTTTATGGACAGTTGTACACCTTGACCCTATAGTCTGTTGTCAGTTAAGCTCAGGACTCCAGAGCGAAACTGACCCCACACTACACTGTGGATATCCCAGACGTCAGCCTGTATGAGATTAGAATGGCCCTCCAACAGCTTAAGAACAACAAGGCGCCGGGGGATGATGGAATCACGACAGAACTTCTGCGAGCGGGTGAAAAACCAGTACTTTTAATCCTCCAGAAGCTGTTTGACTCCGTCATACTCGAAGGTATTACGCAAGAAGCATGGCACAAGAGTGTGGTGGTGCTCTTCTTCAAAAAAGGTGACAACACCCTATTGAAGACTAATAGACCCATCTCACTCCTGAGCCATGTGTACACAAGCTGTTCTCGAGGGTCATTACGAACTGTCTCGAACGCAGGTTTGATGACTTCCAGCCTCCCGAACAAGCCGGTTTTTGAAAAGGCTTCAGCACCATGGACCACATGCATACGCTCCGCCAGATTATACAGAAGACTGAGGAGTATAATCGGTCATTATGTCTAGCGTTTGTGGACTATGAAAAAGTCTTCGATTCGATCGAAAACTGGGCGGTGTTACAGTCTCTTCAGCGGTGCCGTATCGAATATAGGTATATCGAAGTGCTGAAGTGTATATGTAGAAACGCCACTATGTCGATCCGATTACAGGACGAGAGCACGAAACCAATCCAATTGCAAAGAGGCATGAGACAGGGAGATGTTATTTCACCGAAACTGTTCACGAACGCATTGGAGGATGTTTTCAAACTCTTGGACTGGGACGGATTCGGCATCAACATCAACGGCGAATATATCACTCACCTTCGTTTTGCCGATGATATAGTCATCATGGCTGAATCGCTGGAGGATATGAACAAAGCTCAGAGACCTCAGTAACGTTTCTCAACAAGTGGGTCTTAAAATGAACATGAACAAGCCGAAAGTTATGTCGAATGGCCGTGTTCCACCCGTACCGGTAGCTGTTGGGAGCGATACTCTCGAAGTTGTCGATAGAACTTATGTTTACCTGGGACAAATTGTTAAACTGGGTAGATCGAACTTCGGCAAAGAGGTCGCCCGAAGAATCCAACTCGGATGGGCAGCGTTCGGGAAACTACGTGACATCTTTTCGTCCAAAATTCCGCAGTGTCTTAGGGCGAGGGTGTATAACCAGTGTGTGTTGCCAGTGATGACTTATGGCACAGGGACATGGTCCTTAACTGCTGGCCTCTTAGAGAAGCTCAGAGTCACGCAACGAGTCATGGAGAGAGCTATGCTCGGAGTTTCTTTGTGCGATAAAATCCGGAATGAGGATATTTGCCGAAGAACCAGGGTCACCGACATAGCTCGCAGAATATGCAAGTTGAAGTGGCAATGGGCAGGCCACATCGCTCGAAGAACAGACAACCGATGGGGACGAAAGGTTCTCGAGTGGCGACCACGAACCGGAAGACGCAGCGTTGGTAGGCCTCCCACCAGGTGGACCGACGACATCGTGAGAGTCGCGGCCAACCGGTGGATGCAAACGTCAGGCTGCCATTCTTTATGGCGTTCTATGAGAGGCCTTTGTCCAGTAGAGGACGTCTTATGGCTGATGATGATGATTAAATTATATTAAGCTAGGTTTCACACATTTCACACCAGATCGTTTCTAAATTTTTCTAGTAAGACAGTTTTATTAAACAATAACAGGCAAAGTCTCTTTAATCTGATAATAGTCTCAATAACCTGTGCTTTCCAAACAGGTTAAAGAGGCACAGGTTAATGAAAATAATATGGTTTTGATGTGATAACCACAAAATGGTGAAGGTTTTGGAGTTTATACTTATAAAACAATAAAAAGGCAGTAAACTACACAATCTAACGTTTATACTCGCAAAGTAGTTAAACCACAAATAAAACTATTGAAGTCAGATTAAAGATAACATACCTGTTACAAACTCAGATTGATCCGATTCGACATTATTTCTAAAAAAATGGCACAAATTTCTCAACTTTTTTCCTTGGCAGCAGTTAGTCCGATACTGCTTGGTTATTTTACGCGGTGGTGGCACGTTGAGTAAGTAATAGTGTTTGTGTGATGCGCGTTAGTGTGCAAGCACAGGTTATGGAGAAAATCACTCCGGACACGATTTGAACTTGAATAACTTGCAAATTATGTTCATTATTAATGTACCGTGTAAAAAAAGATAAATTTAATAATATACAGACTAGTATTTTAATAATTTTGAACCCATATTTTAAGCATTTATTTTTTTATGTTTATTCAAAGTAAACTCTTTTAATTTGGACATGGCAGGTTAGTGAGAAACAGATGTTACAATATTATTTTGTTGTAAGAATATCACTTCAGTTTGCTTAATATTACTCAGCCTCTGTGTGAAAAGTCTCTTTAAGTACAATATCGTGTAGAATTTTGTAAAAAGTATTAAAAAAATCATACATTTCCAGTAAAAACAGCCTGACAGGTTACAGAGCCACTTTTTTGAGAATGATCCTACAGTTTTGTTTATATGATGAGTCTGTGCGCTCGCGAGGCGTATGGTTATCTTTTGTGAAACTTTTAAGAATGAATTAATATTGTAGTTTTAGTGATGTAAAGCGTTTTTGTAAATAGTTTTTGTTTGTTTTTAGGAACAATTTATTACGTATATATCGTGGCACATAGGAGAACGTTGGTAGAAAATGAAATATGCGCTTTACTAGGTGAAGAAGAAGAAAACACTCTGATGAACTTCTGCAAATTGACAGTGAATTGGAAAATCACCAGAGCGAATGGAAGATGTCCAAAGTGCCTTCGAAAACGAGTTTGTCGACAGCCAAAATGTAGAGCAACTGGAAAATAAACAAAACGAAGAGAAATTGTTCGTCCTGAAAATTTCAGCGCCTTCTGACCTGCACTAAGTGCAAAAAAAAAATGACGTTTTCCATGACTATCTTTGAAATTTATTTTTTTGATGAGAGATATTTTTTTATACTTATTATATTGTAGTCAAATAGCTTGTGAAAAAAAACTTAATTGTTATAAGATGATTAGAAGTGTTTTTGTTCCTGAAGCATAAGGCTGTTTATTTTCGTTACTTTTTTGTAGAGGTCTACTCATTTAGTTATAAATTATTTTTAATAAACAAATAAGATAAAAATGTATTTAATTTTTATAGTTAATATTATAACTTTTAACACAAAATCATAAATTATAAATATTTTTTATTAAATCAATTAAAAAAACGTATTATAAAAAGGTGCGCCTCTGAAGCGTATGGTTATCTTTAACGTAAGCCGTGGTATGGTTATCTTTCTAGGGTTAACCAAATGGTTTATGCTATGTATTAAATTATATAGTTGAAAAGCCAGTCCATATATCTAGTTACAAACATTAACCAAAAACCTTTTAATTAAAAACAGGCCACCAAACACAAAACTCCGCAATTAAATCTCCATAATGAGGACCCTTCCCCATTAAAACTAGCCGGCAGACTCAAATCATCCAGTCCTTAAATCAAGTACAAAACACAAGCCAGTCATGGCGTCTCCACCAATTAATGAGGGTACAGTCAGATCTTGCCGTTGGACCTTTACAATCTAGTGCGAACATAAATTGTGATAGAGGGCGCTCGGGGGCTTGTTTAATTTCACGACTGAATAAATCCAAATGTTATACCGCGGAGACCCCGGTTGCCTAGTGACGTTTCCATCTGTCCCGTCCATAAAATTCTAGTGCTGCCCCCTGCCGAAAATTACGGGAACTACGCTGTTATTAAAGTTTGGACCTATATGTTTTAGTTGGTTTTTAAGTTTGATGGGTACCCTTTTTTTGTGTTTGGTAAATTGTTTAGGTCTTGATTAGTAGTAGGACTGCAATAATAGTAAACAAGAGCTTAACTTATAATATTAGCCTTTTACTGTCCCTCAGCTGGGCACCTCTCACCCTGAGAATATGTGCAATAGGGGATCGGACAGGGTCAAAATAATATAATTCTGTTTAGTCCGTAAGTTAGATTATCGAAAAATATTGAATACGTGTTTTTTGTTTTATCAAATCAATAAAAAATTACGAAGATAAAACGCGTCAAAGATCTTGTAGAGGGGGTTGAAACGTCACTTGTGTCGTCAAAATGTACTATGATATGACGTCACACGAGTTTTCGAAGCACTGTATCGTCTTCATTTTAAGTTTACGTGAAAAAAGAAAAATATACGTATCCAATAATTTTTGGAAATCTATCTGACGGACTAATTAGTTTTTTTTTGTCCGATCCCCTATTGTGCATTGATCACCACGCTTGCTTAAGGTTTACGATTACAGGCTGACGATTTTTTCTCACGATTTTCTTCCACCGGTACCTGTAGCAGCAATAGCAGTAATAGTCTAGTGGTATGACCGTCGGACTATCTAGTCATAGTTCTTGAGTTCGAACCTAAGGCATGTCCCTCAGAATTTCGGATTCATGTGCATATTGTATGATCATCACTTGCTTCGGTGATGGGGTATTATTACGTGGGACTTAAATAAACGTGGGCCTATTGTTATATAGGTACACCTCTGCCCAACCGTTCGAAGATCACAGGCGTGATGTAATGTTATGTAAGGGAGTGCCTAATGTAAGCACTTATATTATTACATTGCCATTCCATAAGATCACCAATTCATTCGTCATAAAACAAGTTTCATTCCACAAAATTATGTTGCGGTGGGCATTTGCAGGCTAATTATAAATTATTAGTTTGTGTCACATAAACTGTGTTTACTCAATACTAAAGCCTGAAACTGCTAGAACATTAATACATTGGACACATGAATTGAGTGACACTCTAATACCTATTGATTCTATTCAATAGCCCAGCTCTAGTGCATTTTCAGCGCCTATTGATAGATAGATATTAATTTAGTTGTGTACTTTCTGAACAGTAATTTTCTGTTTAATTTGTGCTATGGATTGGACTAGGTGTTGCTCTAATGAAATAAGGGGTCGCGTTAGAAAAGTTCAAGTTAAATAAGTTTGAGCAACATATTTAGGATGTTGTTCTATCTCTGTCATTCTCAATGATTGATAGAAGGTGCGAACGGACCCTTCACGAAACCGTCAACCTAGTAACTCGACGTAAAAAAAAGTACAACTTTGTTTTAGTGTAAAAAGGTATGTTTTATGCTAGGACTCATTTAACACAACATGTGTGTATGTGTGTATGTATGTGATAATAATACACTCACTCAAAACATTGTGCTGATTGATGCATTGAGCAGTACAGGGGTAATGGAAGTTTTCAAGGTAAAATTATAACATTAAACTGTTTGTAGTATTAAGTTTTGCTAGTGGGCCTCGAGCAGTCCTCGGGGAAGTCAACGACCCAACAAACATCTCGCCGTGGACCTCGTCTGCGCAACCACGACCACTCTGACAAGAGTGTATCGACTAAGAAGAGTGGGCCTCAATTTATTTTAATTATATTTTTTTTCATTCCATTATGGTCATGCGGTGAAGTGACGTACGTCGCATTGACATGTATGAAGTTCGATAATGTCTAACACACGCCGTCCGTCCGCGCGGACTAGCGGCTCGCACATCTCCTACGCCTCGCACACGACCATATAAATAGTCGCCGCCTTCACCCAACCACGCAGATGAGCAGTATCATGAGAATCGAATCGTCTTTGCCTGACAAAATTACAAGTGTCATTGTTAGTTACTCGTATATCCACGAATCAGCATATGGTAGGACGCCTTCAGGCTCGGTGGAGTGACGATCTTTGCAGGGTGGCTGGTAGCAACTGGATGAGAGTTGCCAAGAATCGAGTTGAGTGGCGAGCGATTGAAAAAGCTTAGATCCAGCAGTAGATTACTGTAGGCTGATGATAAAATCATTAAAAAATTAAGTAAAAAAAATGTTAAAATATGGCTTTACCACAAACTTTTAATCACAATATTGATTAACCCACTCAATTATTTACGAAAAATCAGTATTAAACTTTGGTGAACAGGTTCGGAATCGATCATAATTATGTGCATACCAAATTATAATATGACCATTAATCAACCACGTTAATAAAATGAGTAAACAATAACAATGGGGTAACCATTTTGTTGAAATTCAATCGGAATATTACGTAATAATGATTATGAAATTTCAAAATACAAAATCGTAACCAAAACACGTTAGATAAGTAACAAATCCTCTAATTTAATTAATCTTGTTTAAAAACGAAATCTAATATTTGATAAAATATTATTTCACGGACGAACAAATTAATGTAACAGCTAAATAGGATAAAATATTTTATGCCCACGGTTGTCCCACGCGATTATATACAAGACGACATCAAGGTCTACATATCCAATACACCTTGAGCTCGTTTTGTCTTAACTTCACGTATAATGAAAAATCCGCTTAATTTAGATTTTCATAGCTTGAACGCTCGTCATGCGTGCTACCAGGATAAGAAGTACCTATAAAGATGTAGGTAAGAAGGCACGGTGTCAAGACTAAAAATATAATTATTAAAGAAATCTCAATGTTGCTCAAGTCGTGAAAACCAGACAAAACAGGATCGAGTCGCTACTAACTTTAGGTAATAACGCAAACCTAAATATATATATATATATTTTTTTTCAAATTCAAAATATTTTATTGTGGATCTTAAGTAGGTACAGGTACAATTCTTAAATAGTTGATAATTTTGATCAGCTATGTCCCGCCCGTAGGGCATACAATAATCACAATGTCATATTAAATATTGCCAGTTTTGTGTATGTCCATTGCCATGGACCTGGCACAAATCTAGACTGCGTGGCTGCTACTGACAAATTTCTGATGGAGAAACGTAAAGTTACCCTTGCTAGACGCAGGAATCGAACCCAGGATCTCATACAGCACCAACGAGGCAGTAGGAGTTCTAATGCAGATATTTTTTTCTACAAACTATTTAATAGATGCCAATACTACCTTAAAAACAAAAAGAATATTCACTTTAAAACAACAGAAACCGAATAAAATACTCAAAACTTATCAAAAGGGTCCACTTTCTATCCAAACACTAGATCCAAATGGATCCATCGGTACATACAACGTGACAATATGGCTCCCGCAATTTGTACTGTTTGATTCCGTTTTCAATACGACCAAAACAATATCGGTATATTGAAGAGTGAACAAACTGAATCGCGGGTGCAATACAATACATGGGTTCCCTTATTGAATATTTGCTCAGCGGCCAACCACGACCCGGCTGTAGTATAGTGGTTGTCAGAATTTATATCGCATGTATTTTCCAACGAGTGTTTAAAGGGCGTCCATTAATTACTTGTTAATCCTGTTTTATGTACACTGATTAATTTGTATTAATTGGTGCTTTTGTAATGATACGAGTTGTGGATAACACAACTGTTTGAATGTATTTGAGCCCCTGTGGCATAATTCTGAATTAGTGCTGATATATAATATACCCCAGTTCCTGTTTCCTCCCGAAAGTTATTAAAACAATAATATCATGGTATAGCAATATTATACATACATTAACTCTCGATTGCTTCTGAAATTTTAAAATTAATACAGTCTCAATGACAACTCACTATTTGTACTACAAGTTATTACTTTTTGGTTTGACAGGTTTTGTACTCATCATTCTTGTTATTAAATCTGTCAAACCGGCATAATTCTGAACATACAAAATATAACCCTTAACCGGAACCTTGATTTTATTTGATAACACGCAATTATAAAACAGATACGTTTTCCAAAAAGTAACCATTCTAAAAACTAACATTTAAAGCGAAGTTTTTACTTAAAATTTAATAAAAACCTGCAATGTGTAGGTACTATTAATAACTCTCTATTTAAACTGTACTCGTACGATACATGTTCTGTGTGTTTTTAATTACAGTGCACGTTGACAACTTTAGTAAATGAAACCGATTAATTTAGAACTGCAATTCCGCTGAGTATTTCGTTTAACTGGAGTTGAGGTTAAATAAATTTATCAAAGCTCTAGACGAACCCAGCCGAAATCGCGATTGAAGTTACTCTACAGAGATTAACAACTGTAAAGGTTTTCGAAGGAAACCTAGTTTTTAACCGACTTCGAAAAAGGAGGAGGTTATATATGTTCGTGTGTATGTATTTTTTTATTTTTTTTTATTTATGTTACCTGATTTCTCCCCCATTTGTGGACCGATTCTCAAAATTCTTTTTTCATTTGGAAGAGTATACTCCTGAGGTGGTCCCATTTTATTTTGGTTAAGATCTGGTGCTGATCTTCGGAGATATACAATGGAACTCTTCAAAAATAGAGGGCAAATCTGTTGTAATTGCTGGAATCGCTTGGATGTTTATTGAATATACATTATCATGACGTAACATCACGCCTGTATGCTGTGAGGGGGTATGCAGATGTGTACAATATACATTTTTTTAGTTGCTAAATATGAATTTCATAGACACGTATTACGTGTTTCGTGCTTTTTCTGACGCTATTCAAGTATTCGCATCTAGCAGTCATCACTTGTCTTCATGCTCTTAACCGATAAGGAGTAGTATCACTCCTCAACGGTTAAGAGTTGAAAGCAAAAATAGTTGAATCTTGAAGGTTAAGGGTTGGGTTTCTTGGTTGAATGTTAAATGCATAGTAAATATTTGTATAGGATATATATATTATATATAGGTACTTATTATTATTACAACTAAAAATGAAAAAATAAAAAAACTTTTTTGCAAAAAAAACAACCGACTTCAAAAACACCAAAAAGAGAAAAATAAACTTAAGAAGAAAAATCAGCTTCTGAAGTCGGTGGCAAAAACATGAAGTCAAACAAACAAAAGTCACCGACTTCAGAAGCAGATTTTTCTTCTTAAGTTTATTTTTCTCTTTTTGGTGTTTTTGAAGTCGGTTGTTTTTTTTTCACAAAGCTCTTGAAGTAAAAACCAGCTTCATTTGCATTCCATTCGAGATATTATTAGATTAACGTACGAATATGTAAATAGGTTGTATGCTTATATGTACGTTTATTCTGCTCAGCCAACACACGACTCACGAATGTTATAACAACGGCTGCTAATTATGAAAAGCTATGGGTTCGCGTGCAGTCGCCGCGCGTAATTATGCTAATCTTATTAGTCAATCCACTTCGCCTTGCAGTTTTATGTTTCTGCACAAGCTCTGCATAGCGCGTGTTTATAACTAGTCCACTTTCTTTACTTCAATGGCGTGTACGGTGTAAGCCTGAACCGTAATTAGCTATGCCATTATCGTGAGCATTAAACTATTTGAATTTATACCGCTCAGTTCGGTTTCATTATTCAAAGTATGTATTTTTCCCTGCCATTAATGTATATAACTGCCTCGTTGCTCTAGTGGTCTCAAGCATGACTGTGACTGTGTGTGACTGTGTGTGTGTGACTGTGTGTGTGTGTGCTGTGTGTGTGATGGTTTGATGTCCAGGTTTAGCAAAGTGTTATTGGGTTTTTCCTCAGGAATTTCTCAGTAGCAGCCACGGAGCCAGAATTTGTGCCCGATTGATGGCAATACGCTCGCCTCTTATTACATAGGACTTAAGCATTATTGGCGACATTAAATGTGGGTGTAGTAATGGATACATCTCTGCTTAACCCTTTAGAGATTACAAACTTAATGTTATGTTATAATATATGTAAAATAAAACCTAGCAATAACGAATCAAAGGTAAATCAATTCTTAACAGCGATTTCGTCGCACAAAAGAATCAATTTTTTCAATCGCCTAACTTTTACGACACAAAGAGTAAGTAGGGATTTACAGCGAAAGCCCCGCCTTTCTAACTTAGAAAATTTCACTTAAGAAACAAAAGTACTCTAATAAAAGAAGAACAATCATAAAAAGAGAGATGTAAGAACGCGCTTTGTTAAAAAAATATCGGCGACGGCGCTCGGCGGTCATTTGTACACCTTACCTACTGCTAGTTTAGACAGACAACTTTAGAACTTTACTACAGCCACTAAAGTTGCTGATTTGTGTGCTTATAGCTACTAGTAGAGTGTTATCACAGTAATGATTCGGTAGTGTGTTTCTATTAGTAGTAAAGAAGCATGCCAGCCGCGATTCCGCGACGTTTTCTCCGCGATTTCATAATTTTTACACTCGCTTCTCTCTTGTACACTCACGTCAATCGCTTTCGTCAAGCAAACGCTGCGTAGACGTTCCACACACGTGGCGTGCTCGCTAATTTGCAAGTGTGTATAACAATGCCTATCCTGGCAACACGCTTGCAAATCGCAAGTATGCTAGGACTTTGACTACTTTGTAGTAAACTAGTGTACACCATTCACAATAACTACCGAAAAAAAACAATAATCTCGATATTTGTTCATTGTTATTTACGTACCTGCAATAGTACTCATTGGCCCATACTGCAGTTATCGAGTACATTATTCAGTGGAGGTAATTAAGCCGTTAATTAATGAACAACTACCGCATCCCAACTTTGCCAAAGCATACAGAGTATGAGCATATTGTAACAAACAATAAAACATTGCGAATGAGTATTGTCCTCTTTAAAATATGGAGTCGACGCTACTTGGGGTCCTGTAAGCTTAATAAGGCTCGTGGGATGTGATTTGTGACGCGGCCCACCGTACAAAGCGAGTATACGTCACTTATTTTCTGTCACTCCGCAAGTCATGCGTGCAGTTAGGGACACGGTATTCTTCTAGGGGAAAGTGCCAGAGAAGCCCGCGAAGTTAATTTTTTCTTACGATTTTTGCAAAACCGACATTGAGCTGTAGGTTTTATGAAATAGTCATTTAATGGGACTAAATGAACGTAAAGGGTTGTACTAATGATAAATTATTGTTACATGTTGCGGTCTTGAATCATATTTTAATCAACATCGAGCCAGTCACAGACTAAGTTGCAGAATATATAAGAAAGTTAAAGAATTTCCCGGGCTACTTGAGCACATCCTTCATTAATTTGTTTTTTTCGCAGTCGCTTGAGTGTGTAGCAGTCTGGTAGCCAAGTAGCCTGTGATTGTGGCTCGTCTGCTCCTTTTTTTACTACTGAGTTTGTAATCAAATAAAGCGGACAACTTGTTTTACTTAATGACTTTATTTCAGGACAGTTTAAAATTGTAGAAAAACCTAATTAGGTCCGAGTTTCCTTTGAAATGTAATAATTATTCTACGACCAGTGGTAGCCGCCTTTACTGAAATAATTGCAAAATGAAAAAGCTTTAATATTATTTTGCAACGATCTTGTTAGTATTTAGATTTAATGCGTTTCTGCAATGCATTATTTAAATCTGTTTGAAATTATTATGAAATTCACAAGTGCTTTAGGCAAAATACAATCTAGAATTGTTTTTGAATACATTGTTTAATTGTACTCAACCGTTGGTAAGGGTCCGTAGATTTTAGAGAAATATTGCACTTGTTGATATTTTCAACCGGTGCACGGGGTGGAGAACTGAAAACAAACTACTTATTTAACTTACTTACTTTGATTGAAACAAGCACCGATGGTGAGGACCTGGGTGCTTACTCTGGAATATAATTCCGATAGATCGACATTGGTCAAACGTCAGTTGGTTGAGTTAAACGTCAGGGATTAGCTAGACTCAGTCTGCCTTATTACAAAACGTAGTTAAACCTGGTTTAACTTAGACTTGGTTTATCTCGCATGACGTCTCACTTCAATAATATTCAAAAGAAAGTGACAGCATGCGAGATAAACCAGGTCTAAGTTAAACCAGGTTTAACTACCTTTTGTAATAAGGCGGAGTAAGTCCAGCCAATGCCTGACGTTTGACTGACAATTTAAATGTCGATCTATCTGAATTATATTCGAGAGTAAGCACACTGGTTATATTTTGATATCTAAAGGATGTAAGCCACTTCGTATTTAAACACAATTCCGGCGACTGCCTATACACACCGTAGCACCCAGGCTGGCCAATCAATATGGCGGTCCATAACGAGACACGACTATTTCTATGCAACTCTTCGAAAACAGATTTTGACATTACCGCCTACTTTTAGGGCTAATTCAGTTCGCTTTTTTCAAAATTTTGTTTTAATGTTAATTTAACCAGTTTTTGTTGTTTAAAATGAATGCTGCTGGGAACCCTAAAAATTAATTTCAGAGCTGGCCAAGCGCGGCAAAGCTTATGATTATTTCATCGTCACTAATCCTACTATCGTTGGTGACCTTGCTTTGATCTAACTCTGTAAAATGTGCAATTTCTTTCATATTCATTCTAGAAAAGGTTTCTACGACTAGTTTTTAGATTGATAATATAATATTTAGAAGATGATGATATTATAGGTCCATATTTACATATGATCACTATTTTCTTCAAGCTCATAATACATTTATGTACTTAACATATTGTTAAATACAGGTTGGTTTAAAAAAATAGGTCAGTTATTTGATGGCATAAACTCTTTGAGATGATTTCATGATTATACCGGCGGCATGGTTGGCGAAGTGGCTGAGCAATTGACTGCTGCGAGTCGCGGGTTTTTCCCTCGCAGTAAACTAGGTTCTTCGTTACAAGAGAAATAATTACAGCAGGGGGGGGGGGGGGTCGTACATACTTTAAAAAAATAAGTGGATATCCATAAAAAATACCCCGTCAAATTAAACTTTAATGAATTGAATTAGGCATGTTACCGGTAGTTTTAGATATTATTATTGTAATGTTCTTCATGTGCTTTATACAATCATGTTATGCATAATGCTCTATGGACTTAGTCAGAGCATAACACCACACCTGTAATCACCGGGATACAAAGACGAGAATACCTGATATTACACCCACATTTTGCCTGTTATGTTAAAGTCCCATGAAATAGGGGGCGAACCTATTGCCACCGGGCACAAATATATTCATAAAGTACTGAAATAAAGGTATAAGCCGCGACTCCAATGTTTGAGTAAAGGTTAGCTTAGTTGCCCGTCGGGGCCGCGGATTTTTGTACTAGATAACGTGGCCTCGGCGCAAGGGCAAAGAAGGAACATGGGTTCGGTTTTAGTCAGTAGAAGTCTGACACTCCCCTTCCGTTCAGATGCATTAACATCCCTTCCCAAAACTACTTTCAGTCAACATACTAGCACTTTACAAAGATGATTCTTAAAGTGTAATATAAACATCACAGTTTACTCTCCTCGCTCAGGTAAAAGGTATAATAACGTTGTCAGATTAAGCCGTGTTTAAAACTAACATATTCATAAGGCTTAGAATTAAGTTACTTTGGAAAGGAGCCACTCTTTCTCCCCGCTTTCAGTTTAAAGATGTAATTATGTTTTTTTTCTTTTTATGAGAAACTGCAACTTTTGGTTGTTTTATTTGATATCCATCCCTGTAACTGTGTAGGTCTTACGTAGGTTTAATACTTTACAATTTTGGTCTTTATGTAACTTAGGTGTATAGACTTGCCAACTATGTATTGTTGTAATAAAATAAAATACTTTACTACTAGTATCAAGTTTCAGAAAAACAAAAAGAAATAAACAGTTTTGGTACTAAGTTATTTATAGAAACAAAGCCGTTAAAATACATTTTTCTTATCATAAAAAACTAACACAAACACGAATCCCATATTCGCCTCACGACGGCATATGATTTTCCGAGCACTCGGGGGGCTGGGTGTCAGACCAATCCTCTTATTTCATTTGTCAGGGTGACGCGAAAAATGTCCACGACCGCTGACAATACGCGATCTGTCAGCCCTCGGCAACACACACAGACAGGCCGGATGGATCAAGACTGATGGCTTTATCAACGCTCTAGGTGCCGTTTTTTGTCACTTGATCGGTCAGCTCTGTTTAGATTCCGCCAACTTCATCAAAACGTCGCCCTAATGGATGTCCGCATGTGAACAAATCAGACGCCATTTTTGCTTTTCATTGTGCTAACGTATTTTCCAGGATTAAGGGTTTTCGGAATAATGAGACTGTAATACTACACTTATCCAAAAGGCAAAATCTCTCTAAGCCCACTAATACAATGAAAGCGAATAGCGTAAAGTAAATTTAATCAATTCTGATAAATTGTTAGTGTCAGATTCTTATTAACGGGAGACGAACCCTTACGAATTGTAGGGAAAGGCGAGGCGAGGGAGAGGCGGGGACGAGGCGGAGGCGAGGCGGGTTGGGGGTCACCAATTAACGCACGTATTAACGTGGGCTCACCAGGTCCCGTACTATTTGGGCGCGGATCGTGTCTCGCTCAACAATTCCAGGGACACGAGACGGGATTTGCTTAAATTCTCAGAAGACCCTACCACCGTTCCATTTTAATGGTATTCCATTGTGATATTGATGGAATACGTTTTGCGTCAAGTGTTTCAGACGGTAAGTGATGTCAGTTTTCATAAGTTGAAACAATTTCTTTTCAACTTTTCTAATCAGAAACTTTCAAACGTGAATAGGCATTTAATACGGAGAAATATTTTTTAGTTTCAAAATTTAACCAGATTTACCAGATACCATTTTAAGTCCACTTTAGATTTCTTTTAACAACTTTATTCAAAACTCCAATAAATTCAAGCAATTCAGGTTTCTCAAATTAAATTCCAAGATGTTTCAAGAAATATGACCACTATGATCGTAATTCAACAAAACCGACATAATTTAAACATAATTATTAATTATGTTATCAAATTAAATCTGCGTACACGGTGCGTTGTTTGTAATTTCATTAAGGGTATCATGTAAAGCAGTAATTTCGTTAAATAATTGTTACCATAGAGTTTGTTCACGTTTATTAAAGGCCATAGATTTGGTGGGTGGGTCGGGTGAAATTACGCGAACATTATCCCTAAATTACTGACGCTAATATGTCGGAGAGAGTCTCGACTACTGGAATATGCTGCTGACATTGAATTTTACTAAAAGCGTTTTACCCTCATGAGCGCACTTAATGAGATTTGGGGTTTATTTCCTGAAAAATTGTTGCTCGTAAAAAGATGATTGATAAAATGAAATGAGTTTTAAAATGATTGTCGTATCAGGGAAAAAATGTTGTCACTCATTTTAGTCCCAAGTGGCTGAGTCAGCTTTTTGTCTTTTATTTCCTCCTTCGTAATTCGAATTATTTTTACACCAACTAACCAAAAAAATGGGTTGATGTTATCGACAAATTCGCGGGAAACATCTGAATGACAAACACTCGCAACTGGCACTGGATGGCAGAAGATAGGGATAAAGTGACTAAATTATTTTCATAATACATGTGAGAAATAAAAAATGAGACACATGAGACTTTTCAAAAATTATCCCACCTAAAAAACCTCAATGAAACCGTCTCTAAAAAAGGAACCCAAATAAAAAGGCACACACAAACCATTTAATTGTGAAGTTGTGTCATGTTTCGCGGCATTAAAATGTATGTGTCAAACAAATTAAGTTCTTTCAGAGTTACGCATGAAACGAACAAAGTTGAGAGTGCTGAGTTCTGTTGCGGTCGGTGGTCGCAACTCTCCCGATACGAGTCTCTGTGACTAGCTTTGTTACGCCCGAATGAACCTAAACTGAAACGGGAATTGAATTAGATAATTCAAAAAAAAAACTGTTTAAATATAGAACTTAGATATGAAATCGAGGAAAGGCGGCTGGTTTCGTTCTTTGGTTGTTTACGTGATCTAGTTGGAGACTTGTGTGGGTGCAAATGTGTGGTGACGCGATCGGTAATTTTGCTTTTGGTAGTCTTCACGTCATCACATTGTTTATGGATAAAACTGGGTCCCAGTGGACTGTGGGTGGACCCAGTTTTATTCTTGTACTATATAATATTATATTATTGTATGAGTATATTTTGCACGATGCTATCTTTGCTGATTGGCTTCCGTTTCTATTCATGGCACAATTGACTTATATAGTTATTCTTGAAGGCATTAGCGAACAGGTACACTAGTGCCTGTGTAGGCTATGTGCTGGCACAAAGCAAACATTCTGGACGTTGAACTAAGTTACACAGCGCAAAACGCAGGAAATAATATTGCTTGGAAACGTTTTTTTTGACGTGAAATGTCACGTGACGCAAAAAATTGTGCTGGTGGGTGACTCCTGTTAGTATATGATACAACAATAATTATCATTAGTTCTCAGGTAATAAATATGTTTTTTTCCTAGTTCACAAATACACGACTCATTTACAGTTCTGTGTTATCTTTCTGACAACCATAAACCCATAATCCTATATATTTCTTATAATTACATATATACGCGTAAAGTACAACATTACAGCGCGCAGTACCATTGACCACAACGACATAATGCCATCGTCTCCGAGTACCACAATGTCCCATTCCACTGGATTGCCTATTACAACTTACATGGGATAAGATGCAGCTGATACCCGATGGTTGTTGGGACGCTTTGGTCTGGAAAGAAAATCAATAGGATGGAAAACATTGATACGCGGTGTATTGTAGTAAATTGAAAGGTTGCATTCTGTATTTCAAAAGTCTGAGGTGCTACTAGATTGTATAACCTAAGGTCTTTAATAAAGAAATGAACTGATTTTTTTTTTACTTTATATATGGAGGTGTACGTCTACACCCACATATTTCACCATTTAGGTATGTTTTAGTCCCATGGCGAGCCTATTGTCATCTGACAATAGGCTCGCCATGGCTCGACATGATTCCGTGGGTGCTCCTGAGAAATTCCAGATGGAAAAACCTAATATGCGCAATGCCCGACCCGGGAATATAACCCAGGACCTCATGCGATAGAGACCACTAGACCAACAAGGCAGTCAGTCCAGCTAATATATAAAAAAAAATTGAGAAGTATTGAAATAATGATAAAACAACTCTGTGCATGTGCAAGTGATAAAGTATGATAGGTAAAAAAGGGATGCAAAACGAAGATGAACAACGAATGAAAAAAGATATTATAAAATTAAACAATTTAATTTTTTTAAAGTAGTCAAAGCATAAGATGAAGTTCACTATGACACATTTAAAAAAGCAAATTCGCCTCCTCCAGTACCTATACACTCGACATAATATATCAAAGTTCTTTAAAAAAGTTATAAAACAATCCGTCCCACGTTCCCCACGCAAAAAAGGTCGAAAGCTAATTACGCCCACCTTCCCACCCTTCATTATTCCACAACCAACGATATTAAAACCATAACTATCCCAATCTGCGAACCGTGATTTACGACTAAAAGGCGCATTCGGAAACTGCCTTAGTTCGGGGATAGAAAAGCAATTAAAAACATATTAACATACCGGGCGTAGATCCGACAACGTTCGTCGTAAGACCACCTGTGACCCATTATCGGGCGCTTAATGACCCATATTATACCGTGATAGCGGGGAACTATTCCTGCTGCTGACTCTTAGTCAGTTTTGTCCATCTCTTTAGTAGTTGAGTGCTTAACAAGTTGCGTTTTAGTGACTAGGTAAAGATGGGACTGGTTTATGTTTTCTAAAAGTATATCGAGGGCTTTATAGGTTGTTCTATGTATAATTTTAAGGTTTTTGATCAGTTTTGTGATTGTCGTAAATGACAGCAGAGACCAACGGTTGAACATACTTTCCAAGGCACGCAGGGAACTCGTCATATCACGGCTGGTCATTTATCCACAGACCGGCCTAGGCAAACGCGGCTTAACCTGAAGTTGGAAAACAGTGTATGGCAGTAAGTGGCAATCTGTAGTAAATAAAATGATCTTGCTTAAGATTCAGTAATTTAACCTTTCCGTAACCACGCAAAAGTAGCCTTGTTACTTCGTTCCAACATCAACGGTGACATTAAATAAGAATACGTGTAAATAAATAATACTCTTTCAAATAAAATAACGTTACCTTGATCACAACCCTACATACATTTCATATTTCTTTCAGAGCACCGAGTGTTGCCAGGTTACAGAGAGCGATGTAATTATATGTTTTTCATTTGAGCATTTCTCGGTAATGTTGCCATATTTTAACGCGACGTGATCATTTCTAAATAACCCAATTAAACGTTAATTAAAGCTTACAAAGCCACAGTAATTAACATGCTGACCTAAAATTTACATTGAATATGTGTCGTATCATTTTCTATCAACATTTGTGGGTTTTGAAATGGAAGGATGAATGACATGAATATGCATGTGTGTATTAACATCCTGAATAAATTGACATTTAAACTGTATTGAAGTTTTCGACGGTTCCAGTGATAGTTATTTCGTACATACATTCATAAAATATACGTAAACTCACGCCTTTTTCTCATTGGGGAAGACAGAAATAACAGAACACCCCCTTCTACGATCCTTACATAATCCTTTTGCCTCGTCCACGTTCTTAAATCTGTTCGTACACGCACGTACAAGGACTACGTATCTGTCTTTTCTGAAGAACCTCACCATGTCTTTCTAGGATGTCTCCTCCCGACGTTGCCACTTACATCTGCCTTTTAGATACCTTTTGTTAGTCGCCTTACACTCGTCCTCTCCCTATGACTAAAGGGTCTAAGTATACTACTAAGTATAATACTTTTCTGTTTTGGTCACTACATCTTCTTTTATGCCGCAACGTTCTCATATTATAACGTAGCTATTTGGTATCAGTGCAAAATGACGTTGGATCTAGATTTATTTAATTTTAATAGCTCCTAATCAAATATTGAAAAAAACGCAGACAGGGTAATTAAGAAATTTGAGAAGTAATTATAAAATAGTTTGCAAATTACATTCTACCAGCAGTGGTGTTCTAAAAATGAAACATTTTAATTAATTAAATATTTTTCAAAGGATTAAGATTGACGAACAAGTCATCATCATCGTTTCAGCCATTGCTGGGTATAAACCCATTGCTGGGTGACCTAGTGTCACCAAATTGACCAGTCCCGTGCGTCTTGCATCCAGCGGATTCCCGCAACCTTCACCAGGTCATCGATCTACCATGTGATGGACAAATAATGTATTTTAATTCGTTTCTGAAATAACACGAGCAGAAATTACTTATGATCCACACAAATTATCATTAAATCAAAGCATCCTTTTCTTACATACCTACCATTATTTTCCTAAACCTATCGTACAATATTCAAAAGCTAACTAGGTACCAGAATAAAAATATAATTTAAAGTGGAGATGGCCGCCATACAAATTACGAACCCCAGCCTGATTTCGAACAATATTCGTTCAAACCATGCCATGACTCAAGGAACAAAGTAGTAATTACCTACTAATATTACAAGTAATTAAAGAGGGACATACAAAACGAAATGCTCACACGACCAAAGGAAATTGCCGAAAATTCGGCTCTCATTGCGTCGGTTGTCTCAATTAAAGTGATGTAAGATGCGTAATAAAGGGCAATTTGGGTGATTTATGAAATCATTCGTTATAACCGTTCGCTTGAGGTTAATTGTAGGCTCAGATGTCGGAATCAAGGAATCTTTGCGGTCACGACTCTTGGCGAGGTGATTTGTAGTGATAATAAAACGTGAATAGCCCTTTTTATTGTGACTGCAAATCAACTTGTGCGTAATTGTTGTGTTTGCTGGTCAGAACAGGGACTTGAAAGCAAAAATAATTTTGCAATGAATTTTCTTAATGTTTATTAGCATTTCTATTCACTTTAGTTAAAAGGGGACTGGGGCTGCTATTTTCCAAACAAATGTATTACCGTTTTTTCTCCCTGAATTACTTTATAGCAATTATTTAATAACCCTCCTTTTGGGCTTCGCCGCAGTCGGGTAAAAAGTTTGGGTCTACTGTTGACACGATTCTACTAGTCACCTTTTTTAGTAAAGACAAAAATATGCTGTTTTTTAATACTTTTCTCGCAGATTCGAGTCCCTTTTTAGAAGTTTTTTAAGTCGGGTGACTTCTAAATAAATCCACCTAGAGACGAGACCGAGTGTGTACTTCTTTTAAGGATGGGTAATCAATCATCAAATGTTTTGTTTTGGGGGGAGCAGGGCCGGCGGCAGTCTCTACAGAGATAACGACAAAATCGCTAACTTTCGATTGCTAATTACCAACGAATAAATTCGGTTGCAATAATGATGCTTGCGAGAAACGCATCTTGGATGTAGAGACTTGCTTTACTTGCAAGCATCATTGTCGTTATCTCTGTCGAGACGAGCCCAGAAGGGGTGTCGGAGTCCCCGTCGGGGCTGCGGGTTGTTCAAAAGAGATACCGTAGCCTCGACGCAAAGGGCTAAGAAGGAACATGGGTGGTTTTTCGTCAGTGGAAGTCTGAGAGCTCTGCCCAGAGTAGTCATTTTTGATGATTTCACACATTCCAAAAACATAATCCAACACAAAAGGGGGTGTCGGAGTTTTCTAACTAAAACCCATCCATGTTCTTCCAAATGCCCTTTGGGTTCCAAGGTCGCAGTGACTCTTTCGAATAAATTCCGCACCATGGCAGGCATGGTTATGTACTTACGCCTCCATTAAAATAGACATAACTTTTAACGACATTTTAAAAATTTGACTGAGCGGTCAAATATGCAAAATTTCAATAAACATTTTTTCGCACAAAAAGGCAGAAAAAGGCTTTCACTCTGTTTGTACTTTTGCACGGAACCATAAAAAATAGGGTAAAACCAGGAGAGATGGACCACATTTTGTTCAACTTTAATATCTTTTTTATTTCTTAATAACTATTAAACAATTTAGTGATAAACTAACTAACTATTAATAGTCAACATTTTTTTATTTTAATATGTCACGATTATAGCATCTTTATGGAAATAATTGAAATATTAAAAAAAGTACCCTCGGTCCATCTCTCCCATACTATACGGGTGAGTCGGACCACCCAGTAAGGAGAGATGGTCCTAACAAAAATAATCATTAAAACTTCCAAACAAAAAAATAAACATTCAAAACGAAATCAACAAGTAACATAAGCAATTAAATGCAAGTAAAATCTTCAGTTTTTCATCGTATTTCCGCATCGGTCGCACATATCGGGATAATTGGTGCAGCCTTCATGTGACCAGCGTTCACAGATAATGCACAGCAGCCATTCATCTTGACTCAGGGTTTCCTCATAGTTGTCACCACAGCCTGCACATTCGTTGTCATCCCACTCAGTCAATTCAGGACTATCACGCAGAGTTATAATCTCTTGTTCACTATCTTCATCAGAACTGTCTTCAATTTTTTGTTTTTTCTGTCTTTTATTTTCTTTCTTTGCAGAAATTTGTCTTTTAGTTCCCTTCTTTTTCCGTGTTACTTTTACAATCTGTTTAGTTTCAATAGAATTTTCTTTTTTCATTTTCCTTGATTGATTTTTTTTATTTTATTTATTTTTTTTTTCCACTTTTCCTCTTATATGTTAAAGGCATATTATCTACAAAAGAAGAGATTAACACATTAAGAATGTATGGATTAAAAAATAAGTAGCAATAATAATTTAAAACCACTTCAAATTTGCAAAACAAAACGGTTGACTATTGGTCCATCTCACCCATACATAACATGGTCCATCTCTCCTAAATTGAGTGGAGAGACGGACCACTTTCTCATATTAAAAGCAAAATAAACAAACGAAAAATTTGAGGTTATTTTATAATTTCATGAACATACTAGCACAGAAACGTCAATTCTTATTCTAAAAATACAATATCTTATACATACCTTCGTTTTCTAAACACCCACACAAAAAAAAACACGCTTCCGAAACCTTTTAATACGTTTTTTACTAATTTTACGAACGAAAATCAAATAGTCTCGCTTTCTACACGGAGCAAACAGGTTGACAAGAACTCGTAAGTGTTGTCAGCCTAAATAAATTTAATAGTTTGGTAGAAATTACGATGGTCCGTCTCACCCGCTGGTCCATCTCTCCTGGTTTTACCCTATGCTAAAACTATGCGACTATTCAAACGGGATTATTTTTAGATAAAAATCATGATGGCTGTGCATCGAGATATATGTACTAACGTACTAGAGAAGACACCGCAAATTCCTACTTTGTCTCGTTCAACTGCGGCGATCGCGCCGCACCGTCGCCAGTCTATGCCGAGCGTTTGCTGCGACATGACATATTTGAGTGAAGTTTTCTTGTCTAAATTATGCCTTCGTGTGCATTTAGATACTGTAGAAATAATTCAATAAATATAAGTAAAAGTCAAGGAGTGACTTTTCGCCAGTAAATATAACTATTATCTTTAATACACACATAATTTAATTATATTTTTTCCATTGCAATACGTCATCGCGGCGGCCATTTTTACGTGAATGTCAAAGAATAAAATGCTCAGACCAGACACTATATCGACGTATTCAATGCTTGGCCACGAATCCTCTACATGCGAGTCAAAATTGATAGTAGGTTGTATAATATTTGCTTGTATCAAGACAATTAATAAAAAAGTTAAAATGTGAAGATTGCAATGATAGTATGACTATACTATAAACTTCCACTTCACACATCTATCATAGGTACGTAATTTAATACGGCAAAGTGGTCTTGCCCTGAAATGTGATTTTAGTTATATGTCTGTAAGTAAACACCGTAAAGCATTTAATTAGGAAAGAAGAAGTGTTTGCAAATTTGAATCAACATTCACTGAATCAGCCATCAACATTCAATCACAGATAAAATAAAAATTATTGTTACAGTTTAAGTAAATTTTTATTTATTTTCTAAGTGCATACGTACAATATGAAGTAGGCAGAATAATAACATTATGTCTCATCTGCACGTATTGATAGTAATCTATGAGAACATGACACCCCCCCGCCTGCCCCGCTGTCATCAAGTGCGCGCACATTTTTTGTTTGAAATAGCTTCTCTAGGACGTAGTACATTATAACTCAATGTGGCTGTGTGAAAAGTTCAGTGAGGTCACGTGTGCTCGTTAGATTTTTTTTGTGTATAGGTATATTGTAGAGTACAGTCTATCGACTTACTGGGATAAAGTATAGTACCCTTACTACAAGTATAATAAAAAGAGAAATAATTAAACGAGCCTCAGTTTTTTTAATTGCCCACAGGATCAAACTTCTAATTTTATAACTAAGCCACGGGAAAATTATATAGCCTCTAATATACTAATTCGCCTTATTTACAACGCCCACTAAATATTCTATAGAAAGCATCAAGTGACGATCAACATTTATATTAACTTGTCCTTGTTATTTATACATAGGCACCTAATTTACTAACTCAGCCACGAAATTTATATCTCACCACCATTTTACATTTTACAGCTTTAACACAAGGCCCTCAAAAAATATAAATGAAGCGGTATGCTTAAATGAACTATCTGATGTAAATATAAATGTGGATATTATATGCATTACCGAACACTTCATCATGAAGGGTCATGAAAACCAACTATGTATGCCAAATTACAGTTTGGCTGCATGTTATTGTAGACAGGAAAAGAAGAGAGGAGGAGCATGTATTATTGTTAATAATTGTCACCAATGGAGAGAATTACCTCAAATATCCAAAATGTCATCACCTGGGGTTTTCGAGTGTTGTGCTATTGAGCTTATTAATCATAAAGTTATAATCGTATGTATCTATAGAGTACCAAACGTTGGGAATTTGAATGATTGTTTTAATAAACTTGAGAATTTGCTAAAAGATGTATCTATGAGGCATTCCAAAAATGTGGTAATTGCGGGTGATTTTAACATAGATATTTTAAAACCGAATAACATAACAGTTACATTAGAGTGTCTGCTACTGAATTTCAACCTAAAACTTGCTCTTAAACAGCCCACTCGGATGGCTAGTGGGACATGCATAGACAATTTTGCGCATAATTTTAGGAAGGGTTGTAAGACAGATGTTTTGGAGTTTGCATTAACAGACCATACAGCACAGCTACTTCAATGTCCTCTTCCCAATGTATGCAGTATAAAATCCTGGTATATAACTAGAAGAGATTACAGTAAAGAAAATAAATATTGAAATTTAAAAATAGTATGAACAGTCTCAAATTTTCGGAGATCTATCTTACTGATGATCCTAACGTAGCTTACAACGAATTCATCGATACATTTAAATTATTTTACGACTTATGTTTTCCGTGCAAAGAAATAAAAGTCAACATAATAAATAAACCAAAATGGCTATCACGTGGCGTTAAATTATGCAGTAGAAAAAAAAGGGAACTGTTGTGGCAATCCAGGCTGAAGCCTAACCACGAAAATAAAAAGAAATTCATGACTTATTCTAGACTATATAATAAAATTATAAATCTGACACAAAGAGCTCAAAATAACCATAAAATACAGCAATCCAAAAATAAATCAAAAACTACATGGCAAGTAATTAATGAGACAAAGTATAATATCCCTAAACAACAAATTGAGAAATTAAAAATTGGCAATAAAATTGTACACAAACCGTTGGAGATCGCTGATGCCTTCAATGACTTTTTCATTGACAAAATACATCCAAAAATAGATGCTGATTGTAAACCGAAATCTTGCGTTTCATCCATGTCACACAATTCAATGTTTATAACACCCAGCACACCACACGATTTACATAAGATAATAATGTCTCTAAAAAACACTGGCAGTGTAGGCTTTGATGGAATCGCCACGAAGGTACTGAAGTCAGTGTCTACCGAGATATGCGGCCACCTAAGTCACATACTCAACCTCATTGTTTGTACTGGTATCTATCCAGATAGTTTAAAAACATCTATAATTAAACCTTTATTTAAAAAAGAAGATATAGAGTTGATGGAATATTATAGGCCAGTTTCCCTCATACCGGTTATTTCAAAGATATTTGAGAAATATATCTACAGAGAAATGTATAATTTTATGGAAAAAAATAATATACTCTGTGAAGAACAAAAAGGATTCAGACAGCACAGAATCATTAATATGGCAATTTTTGACTTTTTGCTTACTATTATTAAAAACATGGATAAACGATCCCCCATATGTGCTATATTCTGTGATATGACGCAGGCGTTTGATTATGTCCATTACAATACATTATTAAACAAATTAGAAGCCTACGGTATTAGAGGTAACGTGCTTGAACTTATAAAATCGTATTTAGGAAATAGAACACAAATAACCGAAGTTAGCCGCATCAATATAGCCAAAAAACATGAAGAAATAGCACGATCACGAGAGCGTAAAATCTCATACGGTGTGCCACAAGGGACTGTTATGGGCCCGTTTTTGTTTATATTGTATGTTAATGACATGCCCAAGTCCCTTGAACAACGTATGACCATGTTTGCAGATGATAGCACAGTGACGATCCCTTGTAAAAGCGCAATAACATATGAAAATGACATAAATAATTCTCTTGACTCACTAATTAAATGGCTTGACATGAATAATTTAATTATAAATTTAGATAAGACAAAGATAATGCACTTTAGACAGCGTACTCCCGTCGTAACTAATCTTCATATTCATTACAAAAAAAATGACGATATAAAGGAAGCGAGTGTCACAAAATGTTTGGGATTACAAATAGATTCCAGCTTAAATTGGAAAGCACACATAGAGATGATGTGTAAAAAACTGAGTTCATCTGCATATGTTTTATATAGATTATCCTCCATAGTGGATACCAAAACACGTCTCACAGCGTACTACGGCATAGTGGAATCTCACCTGCGCTACGGCATCATTTTTTGGGGGAACTCAACTGACAGAGACATAGCATTTAAGGCTCAAAAAAGATGTCTCAGGTCATTATTTAAACTTAAAACCACAGACAGCTGCAGGCCCTATTTTAAGCAATACAATGTCTTGACACTTCCGTGTATTTATATTTTAGAAGTAGCGATGTTTGTAAAGCAAAATCCAAACCGTTTTGAACGCCTTGCTGATGTATTCCCAAGGAATAGGCGCGACAATAGTAAGCTCTGTCAAGTATCATGCCAAACCACATTGATGCGCAAGAGTGTTTACTGCATGGCCCCAATAATTTTCAACAAATTACCAAGAAGTTGGAAGGATTTAAATACGGCGCAATTTAAAAGTAGACTGCGTAATTTTTTAATATATAAAACGTACTACAATGTAACTGAGTTCCTAACGGAGAAAAAAATTGACTAATTTTAATGATATTTATTATAATCTACTTAGGACATTTTAATATAGACGTAATTTGAAATTAAATTCTAAATGATTTATTTTTCATTTATTGTGTAATTTTATTTAATTGTATGACCTAAACTATTTGTATTTTAATATTTCAATGTTTTTGCTGTTTCGTTAATTTATTGGTATTTTAATTTTGAGTTGGACATTATTATTGTTATTTCTTTTTTTATAGTTTTTACTTATTTGAGTTATTAATTTTGAATGTTTGACTATTTTTAACAATTATTTATATGCAATTGTAATTTTATTAGAATATTTGTACGCCGTTGACGGCAGGACATAGCGTTCATTATTAATATTGACATCTGTACTTTCTTTTTACCTATGTTCTACAAATAAAAATATTTGACTTTGAATTTGAATTTGAAGCGACCGTGGTCAACATCATTTATTATAACTTCGCATGTAAAATAAGACATCACATTCTTTTATCGTGAAAATAACAACAGAAAGATTTGGCGCGAGCGCGCGAGACGACAGCGACCGGCCATTTGCACCAATCAGAGAGCGCCATGAAATGTCAACTTTTGATACACTTTAGACGTTAAAAATACCTATTAGTTACAGAAATGTTTTTACCATTGTCTAATTGACTAGTCACAGGCAGATTGTATGATTCGTTATTGTAAACTGAGGGAAATAGGTTAGGTTAGGTTAAAACTGTGACCAAACGCGAGTACTTCCGAGTTGCTTGCAGAAATGTTTTCACAATTTATTGTCTAGTTTTCCGATAAAAATGAAGTTCTGAAGCGATTCTGTCGATAACTTTTGTAGCACAACATGTAAATAAAATCGATCTTTAGGACATTCGATACTCTGAACTTCAATATTTAGGTCATTAAGTACTCTGAACTTCTATATTTAAGCCTTTCGATGACACGACAGGAGTTTATACATTATACTATTAGTGGCTATAATATAATATTTGATGACAATTTTAATTAAATTTGGATGCTCAGTTAATGTGGCATGAGTTATAATTTAAACGTACTGAGTTAAGAAATTAGAAGCTCATTGAATATTTTTTTGATGCCATATATTAATATTTTAGAAGTTTACTGTTTGAATTTAGATGCTAAAAAATAATAGCGATGCTGAGTTGTATTTAGAGTGGCTTTAAAAAAGATAACTTGTGGCTAAGATAGTATTATTTAGATGCTCGTTAATTGTGGCTGACTTAGTAATTTAGAAGGCAAGTTAGATTTTTAGATGCAAATAATGCTATTAAAAAGAAGCCGGTTTAATTAGCACCCTAATAAAAATAGCATATAAGACTATCTGTCTGCGTTCATTGAGTTGTATGATGCTTGTATTATTTGTATAGTTTATTCAGGAAAAAAAACATGTTTGTTCTTTCCATACCATGCATTATATGATTAGATCTATAAAAGTTGAACCACAGAAACCTCAAGTCATCAGCTACAAACGTCCTTGATGGTGAAGCCCGCATTGTAAAAAATTTGTAATATTAAAAACAAAGTTAGACTATCGCCCAAATACTCAAACGTCACTAAATTTTAAGTTGCACTTAATTCTCGTGCTGTCTTTGTTACTTTAACGCAGAGTGACAGAGATAGCAGGAGTTTTGAGGGTTACATTTACATATTACCAAAACAATTACGATAGTTCACAGCACTGTCGTATAAACGGTAAGTGGTAGCCCATCACCACTCTCCTACGCTACCTATTTCATTTCCATAATTGATTCCGTTTTCCATTGCAATATCGCATTCGATGACGTGTTTCTACCTCATTTAAGTCTCGGCTAGCCTCTTTGGAACAATAAACTTTTTGCTCAAAGAAAAAGCAAAAAAAAATGTCTTTCTTTTTTCAAATATCGTCTTTGAATTTTATGAAAGAAAAGTCTAGACTAAAAATTGGTCAAAGCAACTGACACTAATAAGCAATTACTTCACAACAGCCTAAATTAATTTTGAGCCAAATTGGAGATTTTAAGCCTCTGTAAAGGGTGGAGAACCCGAAAGAAATTGCGTCATTCGAACCTCCACCGGAGAAATTAATCAGCTTACTACAATATGCTTGGCCGGCTTAATTTTAATTGAAGCTGCTTTAAAGCGCTTGAGTGTTTAATCAATTTTTTGTTGCATATTCATTATTTACCTGTTTGTTGCGCCTTTTTGTAGGTTCTGAGCTGGATTATTGGGAAGGGTAAATATATTATCTCTGAAGACTTCGCACCTGGGTCTGAAGGTAATTGTTAATGTGAGAGTGTGTTTGTTTTGTTCATTTTATTTGCTGGTTAGATTTTAAAATCAACTTACCTGCTCATTTCACGATCTAGCCTATTCCCAACTATGTTGCGGCCGACTTCCAGTCTTCCGAATGCCGCTGATTAAAAGTATTGTATATGGAGCAACTGCCTAACTCACTATAACTATACGATACCCTTTGGTAAGCCTGGTTGTCAAACGTTCAAGACCGAAAAACGGCTGGAACACTAGGTGAAAAATAGGTCAAATATTACAAAACTAAGTTTCGGCTCGTCCACTCAGCGTATTCTCTTGAGCACCAGCGTAAATAAACTTTACTAGCTCTAAAACTTCCCGTCCCGACTAAATAAGTATGTATTTCGGTGGAATTATGATTTGTCGGTCCCCATAGTACGGAACTGAATAAATTTTATTAAATCCGGGAACTCTTTATGACCAGGCGAGTCAGCCCGTCCCATCTAAGGGATAATGCAGGATTTTTAATATAATAAATCATTGCTTACTTTAGCTCTACTGTGTTGAAGAATACTGATTATCCTCCCTCGAAATTTGCTTCAGCAAGATTATAACCGCTTGAGGAAGTGACGTCGAAGCAACTTTCTTTATGTTTGTTTGCGTAATATAAAGTGAGCTTTGTGTAATTTGGACGAGACGAAAAATGGTGAGACTGCGTTATTTTGTTGTTTAGCAATCAGCAATGGCAGTTTGTTATTTTTTTTTCTAGGATTTAACGCCTGTTGCGACATGCTTTTGTTTTTTTTTTCTATTTTTTTCAAAAACAAACGAATGGCTACACAGTATCTTTACCCAAACGACATGGCATGCTTTTGACAAAGAGTGGCGGACACCAGCCATTCGATATACCGGATATACCATACAACGGAATACCTACTTCATTTTGTCAAAAACAAACACAACTATCTAAAAAAAGCCTACACGAGTAACTACATATTTTCAGCAACAAAGATTGTCTTGTGACTTCCACTATAATTTATTGTTTACTTAATATGATACCCTGGTCCAATAAAAGGGAGTTTTTTAAGAAAATGTCGCGACATCGTCCCGTATTGTCCCGTCCAATGATTTGTGAGCACAACGTAACGACAAGGGAGAATGGATGTATACGTCGGGACGAATTATATCTAAGTTTCTGGGCGAGCACTAGATATTTTTAGAATTCCTGATAAATGTTACAGTTGAGGAGAGTATAAATTTTATAACTGTATTTTCTGAAGTATTTAGATAGAAATATAGTTATTTAGTCAAGGGTAGCAATAGACAGACAAATTGACTATCTTCTTCACCATGTTGATATCAGCACATTAATTGCTAATAATATGTTATCTCTTCAAGATCCAAAGAATTTCAGAACCATTGAAAGCTCTGAGATTTTCTGGAACCATGTCATCCAACTTTTTTTTCCTTTTTTTAAAACGTTGCCCACCCACACTAAGAATTTCTCCTGTATCGTGGGTACGTTTACAAACATTTAAACTCACATACACAAACACACCCAGACCCAAAACAACTATCTGTAGACCATATAAATATTTGTTCGGTGCGGGAATCGAACCCGCGACACTCAGCGCAGCAGTTCAATCGCTCAGTCACTGCGCTAACCGTGTCGTCTTTAAATAGATGCTGATTAACAATTCAATTTTTTTTTTGCATAATGCCACACTCTATGATATTGTTCTCAACTTGATCCTATATAATTATGGATTATACGACTAGACAAAAATACTAACCTGCAAATAGTGTATGAGTAGGTACCCAGTTGGTATCGATTACGATATTCTGAACACGTATCAAGACTATCCCAACTGCAACATAATCAAAAACACGATTTAGTTTAGTACGCTATCATAACATCCTAACTCCATAAACACGGTGCGGCGTTGCCATCCACTGCCATCAGACGCCTGATCAAACCTTACAGCAATCTGCTCCAAATTCGCATTACTACGTACTTTAAAAAAATCTGCGATTAGTCAATAATGCCACTACCAACTAACAGTTTTGGCAAATGCTAGCATAACCTATAAATAAAAATTATTTATAATTCTAAAAACGAACCAGCATCTCGTACCCCAAGCTCATTTCGTACCCTCATAACCCCTCAAAAAGATAATCTAAAAAAACTATTCAGTGCGTTATTATAAAATACTAACTCCATTCGCTCTCATATCATCCTAACCCCATTAGCCACACGGTGTCATACCGCCATCAGGCGCCTGATCTAACCGCAAAGCAATTTGCTCCAAATTCGCATTCCTACGTATTTTTGCTGCATTATTTTTAAATTACCAGCTCTGGCTTCATGGCGATTTTATTTCGTAGCGTCGGTGCGGCAAATGAGAGAAACAAGGCTGTGCGGATGGAAATTTGGATATAGCACGCTTTGTGTGTACGACTTTTTATTCGAATAACGTTGCGTCCCTTGATTGTTCTAGATTTTTCTTTTTATTGTACACGTTATACTCGATGGTTATTCAACAGGCTTTAACGGATAGATAGCATGAGTATACGAACTAAAGTATAGTATTTCACAATAAATATACAGGTAGGGACTTTTTACCGACTTCACTTAAATGTTAAGTAGGTATCTACTTTTTGTATTATTATTTATTTATATATACTTTATTGTACACCACAAAAATACATAACAAAAGAAAACATAATATACACTACAAAACATACAATGGGCGGCCTTATCGCTTTCCGCGATCTCTTCCAGGCAACCTTTTGTATTAGATCGATCTTTAGGTGAAGCAGCGCTTTCCTAGGTTTGTCCGTAGATAGGCGACCACCCATTACATACCAAGTTTCCTCTGTGCTTTGGAAAGGACGTTAAAGCCGATGGTCTCGGCCATAGGTCTCGGCTGTCGTTTGTGGATCCTTGACTCGTTACAGGTAGTCAGTGGCCTAAAAGTATGACAACCACTCGTAGCAAAGAGTAGGGTCGTTGTGGGAACAGTGAATCAAGTGTACACAGTGAAGCATCGCCGTATTGGACAGAACGAGTGGCGTGACACAGGCTATCTCTTTCTCTCGCCTCCCGTTAAATCATACGACATACCTACGTGGTGTCGTACAAGTACACAGACAACACCATGTATGTCGTATGATTTAACGGGAGGCGAGAGAAAGAGATAGCCTGTATCACGCCACTCGTTCTGTCCAATAATGAGATGCTTCACTGTGTACACTTGATTCACTGTTCCCACAACGACCCTATTGTAGTACCCAGTACTGCAAACACATGTAAAATTCTGGTATCCAGCTGCATCCGGTTAGACAGTAAGCCGACCCCAATATAGTTGGGAAAAGGGTAGGCAGATGATTTAGGTAGGTAGATAAGAGTGTTATAATCGAAAATTAGTTTAACCATTATTGCATTTAATTGAGTTTGACACAATTAAGCTATAATCACAATCAGTTAATTAACATTATCATCAAAACATTTTGGTTTAAAATGATTAGGTTAGTGCTGCATCAATGAGGACCATAAACAATGTTCGCACAATTTATTTTGTTAATTTAATATTATTTGAATGTAATGTTATTAAGGTAAGATTTTGCTGATTGAAATTACTTCGCGATGACCTTTAAAACATTTGTTATTGAGCGTTCATTATCTTATTTACGCTAAGAAGGCTTTTCTTATTTATTTAAACTTAATTTACAAGAGTGGTACATAGGCTAGGCATTCTCCACTAGTCAAACTTTGAGTCAAATGGGATAGCACTGTGGTACAGTTGTGGTGGTTTTATTATCCATCCGCGAGAGATGTTGATTACTTATTCAACCGCACGAGCAATCATTAAAAATAATTAATGAAAGACCAACGACGCAAAGTCTTATAAAATCCGTTTATCCTGCGATCTTATCAGAGAATGAAAAATCGCCTCGGATAACATTATTATAACACTATCAAAACTTAAGGGGATAATAATTGGCTCTACCCAGTGCGGTGCTAAAGCAATCACCCTGATAGCTTATCAATTTATAACTCACAGTAAAGCTAGAAAATCTGCAGAGCGCGTTTTACTATCACAATAGATCTTTGTTATCTTCGCTATAACAGCTCTTTTCGCAGAACAAACAATCTACTTATTTTTATTGGTCAAACTTGTTGATTATCACGATGCATATTATCGTATGATTTCTTATCGAAACAAGACTAACCATATTATGGCACGACTTGTCGCATGACCATTGTCGTGGCCGTGAAGTGCGTGCAAACATCTCAAATTAACCCAATTTACATTAAAAAAAAATACTGCAATCAGCCAATCACAAGAGTTCGTAAACTACGTTCTTAGGGAAGTAGTTTTAGAGATTGTTGAGATTGAACAAATAAATTAAAAATTCCGTTCACTAGTTTATAAAAATATAATATTTGTGTTTAGATGAAACCATGAACAATATTGCCATGATTAAACGCATAAATTATTAGTGGCTAGGAGGAACCGTTTCTCTGTAATTGACAGCTAGACCTGACATGAACATGAACCACCCTTCGTAACAGAGAGAGTTTTCTTTGATTATTTACTTTATGGAAACTCTTTGTTTAAATCTTGAACCTAGAAAGTATCTTAGCAATACTTTGAAACAAGGAAATAGGGTACTTTCTGTTTATGTAGAATCATGACAGGCAAGAATCAATTCTTACAAAACTTTTTAACAAAAAATAAAACCGACTTCAAAATTTTTTAATTCTTCTAAAGTTTATTTTGCACTTTTTTGTGTTTTTTTTTGAAGTCAGTTTTATTTTTTGTTAAAAAGTTTTTATTTTTCCCTTTTTAGTGGTTCACAATCATGTTCATGGGTCAATGTGGACAATGTAGTTTTTTTTTGAGTTTTGTTGATTTTTCAAAAACCGCTTGTACGATTTCAATAAAAAAAATATGGGACCATTTCGGAAGTATACCCTTTCCAACAAAAAAAGAATTTTTCAAATCGGTTAGCAAGTGACGGAGTTATGCCCGAACAAACATAAAAAAAAATACAAACATCCGAATTGAGAACCTCCTTCTTTTTTTAGAAGTCGGTTAAAAATATGTAAGACCTTTTTTTTAATTGTGGGAAATCATCAAATGACTCCTCCCACTCTAGGCAGAGCGGTAGGGAGTGTCTGAATTCTACTGACTAAAAACCACCCATGTTCCATCTTAGCCCTTTGTGTCGAGGCCGCGGGATCTCTTTCGAACAACCCTCAGCAACATGTAAATCCTCAGTGCGTGAATCCACCTTACCCTTGGACGTTTTTTTAGAATACAATTAAATCGATATTATTATTGTACTTCCAATAAATATTTCTTGACATATTATACCCAATTTACCAAAAAAATACTGTCCACAATTCACAAAAAAATCCCTCGTAGTTACGTGAGTACAAACTATAATGGCCATATTTTCTGCCCTTACACTCAGACAGACAACATACATTATGTATGAAACAATAAATCTATATAAAGTGCCTGTTAACTTAAATAAGGCAACCAGTAACACCTCACGGTTTTCGTAGGAGGCAATTCGTTAGTGGATATAGTTGTTTCTTTTCGTGAATACCTGTCAATTATTGCAATTTATACCTTATTGACAATATACACAAGTCTCTGTCATCGTGAATAGTGACTATCGTGTGGTTTTTAATTTGAGAGAGTAAATTGACACTTGGAAATGTCAAACTTCCGTAAAATTACAACAACATTGATTAGAAATTTGACATTTCCAAGTGTCAATTTACTCTCTCAAATTAAAAACCACACCTTATGTACAAAGTGATGTGCAAAGCTTATTCACCAACACTGTCAAAATATAGGTAGGTACGCAAGATAATAATAAAAAAAAAATTAAAAAATGTATGTAAAATCAGCATAAATCATCAATCATCATGCGCAAGTTGGCATATTGATGTCTTTAAATCTTTATTTTTTTGTGGGAGAGCGATACGGAGTGTCAGACTTCTACTGACTAAAAACCACCCATGATCCTTCTTAGCTCTTGTGCCGAGGCCGCGGTATCTCTTTCGAACAACCCGCAGCCGCGCCGTTTTTTCCACGTGTAAGTTTTCTCTAACCATATTCATCTATCTATACTTATAATAAATCTGTAGAGAGGTCAATTCTGTACATGATATATATTTTCAAAATAACTTTCAGGGGGTAATTAGTGATCGATACTGATGCCAAAAATGCAATCAGTAAAATTTTTGTCTGTCTGTCTGTCTGTCTGTCTGTCTGTCTGTCTGTATGTTCCTTATAGAAAAAAAAACTACTCGACGGATTTTAACGAAACTTGGTATAATTATTCTTCATACTCCTGGGCAGGTTATAGTATACTTTTCATCACGCTACAATCAATAGGAGCAGAGCAGTGAAGGGAAATGTTGGGAAAACGGGAGAAGTTGCTCCATTTTTTAAGCTTCCGGTGCGTGTGCAGCCTTAATGGTTAAAGCTACATAGAAATCATTTATGACGGAAATGTTCTACATAAAATTATCTAAAAAATATCCCTCAACATCATAGGTCTATCTTTTATGGTTGACTCACAATAACACGTGTAACTCCCGATAGCTTAGCAGTTCGGAGCTTTCTGATTATATTTGTTTACTCTTGCGTTTATAATACTCTCACTCATTCATAAATAAAAGAAGTTTATATTATTACCTATTCAATAAAAAAAGAATCATAGTAATCGGTATAGAAACACCAAACTTATACATGAAATACGCTAATAAGCCAAGCTGAATCATGCCATAAGGATTATTTTTGTGTAACGGGCGCGAGCTTCATTTAATATTTGGCTGTTGATGCGTTCAGAGCGTTCGACCTTATTGACAGACAATAATTGATATTAACAAACCGTGCTTATCAGCGCGACTTTTAGTCTTTAAATAGTTTATTTGAATTTCTTTTGTTGTTATTTTATAAAATAGGTATTAAGTAGTTGTTTTGGTAGGTAGTGTTTAAATATTCGTTCAAATTACAAATTATTAATAGTTCGCATTTTATTTCTTTTTAGGTGAAGTAGAAGTAGTACGCATAGATTTTTAGATACCGATAGGTAAGTTTTGGCTAATTTATGTTCAATTTTATTTTTGTATACTTTTATTAATTATAGTAGTTATAGGTATTTATTTTAAGTGAAGTAAGTAGTACGCATAGATTTTTAGATACCGATAGGTAAGTTTTGGCTAATTTATGTTCAATTTTATTTTTGTATACTTTTATTAATTATAGTAAGCCTAGCCAAGTCACTGCCAACCAGGTAGCACATCAACTACTCCTAAATGGCAGACCAACACGCCGTACGAGTAAGATCCCTAAGTCACAAAATCCTGATGGTGTCTGTGATGATATCAGTAAATCTTTCAACCTTACTGATATCGTTACAGCGATTAGTGGCCTGAAGTATGGGAAAGCCTCTGGAATCGACGATATATCGGTCGAGCAGCTAAAACAGCTTGGCCCAGTTGCCGTGTCGTGGTTGCTGCAACTTTACAACAACTGTCTGAAATCAGCTTCAATACCCCGTCTCTGGAGGAAATCTAAGATTATCGCAATTCCTAAGCCAGGTAAAGCAGCAGATGATCCTAAAAACTTTCGCCCTATCTCTCTACTATGCCACACGTATAAACTCTTTGAGAGACTGCTGCTGAACCGTCTTACGGGCGTCATTGATCCGAAATTAATTCCCGAGCAAGCTGGTTTCAGACCCATCAAGTCGTGCAGTAACCAAACTCTTAAAGTGGCTCAACACATTGAGGATGGTTTCGAGAGGGGAATGGTCACTGGTGCTGTATTCGTGGACCTATCAGCTGCCTACGATACAGTTAACCTCAGGCGGCTGCTGTGGAAGGTGGAAAACTTGATTAGCGATCACAATTTCATCCGCATTCTCCGAGAACTTCTCCACAACCGCCGATTTCAAGTTCACCTTCTCTCGGAAAAAAGTCGTTGGAGAGCCCAAAAAAACGGCCTTCCTCAAGGTAGCGTCCTGGCACCGCTCCTTTTCAACATATATACCAACGATCAGCCATCCAGCTCGCATACCTCTCGCTTCCTTTATGCAGACGACCTTGCCCTTACCTCCCAAGCCACCACCTTTGAAGAGGTTGAGGTGTCCCTGTCAGAAGCACTTCGTGACTTAACCACATACTACCACGCGAACTCACTGAAACCTAATCCGAGCAAAACGCAGTCTTGCGTATTTCATCTTCGCAATAGAGAGGCGAGCCGCAAACTCAACATCGTTTGGGATGGGGTACCTATCGAGCACAGCAACTTCCCAAAATATCTCGGTGTTACTCTGGACAGGTCGCTTACATTCGGCAAGAACTGCAATAATATTAAGCAGAAGGTGCACTCCCGCAACAGTCTTTTACAGCGACTAGTTTCGTCAAAGTGGGGTGCTTCGCCAGACGTTATGCGGACTACTGGACTGGCGCTATCCTTCTCTGCGGGTGAATTTGCATGCCCCGTGTGGAGTCGATCAGCCCATGCAAAGTTAGTGGATACAGCACTGAATGAAACGTGCCGGATAATCACTGGCTGCCTCAAGCCGACCCCGGTACAGATGCTGTATCCATTGGCAGGCATAGCGCCACCAGTAGTTCGCAGAGCGGTGGCGAGCTCTGGTGAAAGAACCAAAATGGTCTCCGACGCTAGACACCCTCTGCACAATAACATCATAGTTCCGCAAAGGCTGAAAAGCCGCAACAGCTTCATGAAGTGTGTACCCCCGCTCACTGGCGAACGCCCTAAGGAAAGACTTAAGTTGTGGCGAGATAGTGTTGCCTTACCCAACCCATTTGTGCCACTTGCCGAAAATCTTCCACCTGGACACGAGTTGCCATGGTTAACCTGGAAGTCTCTAAACAGACTCCGGACACAGGTAGGCCGAAGCAAGGAAAACCTGTTCAGGTGGAGATTCATAGACGACTCTGCCCTGGAGTGTAAATGTGGTCTTGCCCCACAGACTATGGAGCACTTGATATCGTGTCCAGCCTGTCCTGCTGCTTGCACACTACAGGAGTTGATGGAGGCTACTGAAAGTGCCGAACTCGTCGCCAAATTTTGGGCCGACTCAATTTAATTGTCATCGACACGCTAAGAAGAAGAATTATAGTAGTTAAAGGTATTTATTTTAAGTGAAGTAGGTAAATTAATAAGGCTCAAGGGCAGACTTTTCGTGTTGCTGGAGTAGATCTCGGTGTCAGTTGTTTCTCGCATGGTCAGTTAAATGTCGCTCTTTCCCGGGTTAGCAGTTCTAGAAATCTTTATGTTCACGTGCCGGACGGGTCAACTTTCAACATAGTTTACCCGGAAGCTTTGGGCTGAAGTATTTTCGTTCTATAGGTACACACGGCTACACATCAAGCTATACATTTCCAGTATAAGCTGGTCTTGCATTGTAGAGGATTTCCGTACAGTGCCAGATCAGCGTAAACTGGAAATGTATAGCTTGATGTGTAGCGTGTGTACCTATTTAAGCCTCATGTGAAAGTGATCTAAACAATATTACCAATACATTAACTTAATAACATACAAGGAGTTACACGCTGACGGAGTCGCGGGCACAGCTATTATTATTAATATTCTGCGGTTCTCTTTTAGCGATATTTTTCAACAGTATTGTGGATTGAGATATTGTATTTCCCTACTAAAATACGAAAGTTAATCTGTCTGTTACATCAAAACCACTGAACCGTGAGGAAGGACATATGGTACTTTTTTACAGAAAAACGACGGAAAGTCGACCTGTGTGAAAGCTGTGTGTTAGTGAAAGCTATCTATAAATCAAGGATGAAAGAGAACTAACGAGGTGATGTGGCAGTATTTGCAAATGTAACAGTTACAAGGACCTTTTGGTTTTCGAATGAAGTTCACAGAAAGTTAATCTTTAGTGAAGAGAAATAAGAAAAAGCATTAAATAAAAATAAAAAAAACATTGCAAAATATGAATGATACCAGTTTAGCTATGATATTTACGATAATTTTACATAATTATTAGGCCCGATTGAACTTAATTATCCCTGTTGTGTTCTTTTATTTGTTTATTATATAGAAACGTCGTCGTTAAGGATACTTCCGACATTTCGAGGAAAATCAATAAGAAAACTTCATTTTGTGAGTTCTTTTTAACGTCTGTTATACCTAGTCCGTTAATCATTTTCTATATTCTTATTTTTTTATAATTATTTATGTTAGTCTTCTATTTTTAATTGAATAGGAAAAGGTTGGTGGGGCACAGTGGGGCATTAGGTACGCCATGACTGTGTCATGCTATGTCCGTCACGACCTAATGCGCGCATATCACATAAAAAAAGTTACTTCTGATATCGGCTAACCACCAACATATCCTTTCATAGCTATTACATGTAGCAAACAAAAATAAATGCAGTATGAATATTATTTAAAACATTACAGAAACATCATTCAGACAGTATAAAAGATGGGCAAACAAATATATTATTGTGGTTTTATACCTATATCTTCTAACTTTGAATAACAAAACAGCCAAACAAAAGAACGCTCTTGAAAACGTACAAATAATGAGGATATCCGTAACAAAGACCAAACATTTAATCACCGGTTTTGATTTTAACAGAACATACCTTTGGATATATTTATTCTATATGAAACCCCGAGATGCTTTTACAAGTCTCACCGTAAAAAGGACGACGAAAGTTATGAGGGTAGGGGAAATTCTCGTAAATAGCAGTGAGGGAGAATGGGGATAAAGGAATAATATATCAATACGAATCTTTAATATTCGCGCGCCGGTACCGTAAATCAAAACGAATGAAACCGAGTCATAAATCAGGGTGCGTTTTTGCCTATTTTTAACGTTTCAAATTGTTGTGTAGAATGCCAGAAGCAAGGCACTGTTGTAATTAAAAATGGATGAACATCATGCTTATTGCTTACTCGTTATTACTTTTTGAGGTAGGTATTCAATTCTGTTTTAGGAATTTTTATTATGGTCTTCAAACAACGGTAACTTTTCTTCCTTTGCATTGCCATTGCTACAGGGAGAAGCCACATAGGAACGTATACTTAAGATCTGAGCCGTTCACAGCCACCTTTTGTAGAGACTTGTCTTTGCTCCGGCTGACTTGGATTTGAAGTCTACAACCACTTTAAACTACTAACATTAGATATATTATAGACGTTTGGATTTGTAAACACAAGTTGTACATCTTTTTATTATTATCCTGTTCTGTCCCACTGTTGGGCAAAAGTCTGGCCCATTCTTTTCCAACGGTTCCGATGTTCTGCCTGCTTAGGACAATCACTCAGAAAAGACAGCAGTTTCTGTATGTACCAAAAAAACTAACCAAATGCAGAACAGTTAATTCTTGTACACACGGCTACACATCAAGCTATACAAAACTAGTTAATCTTGGCCTCACTTTATTAGATCTTTTCACGCAATGAACGATCAGATTATACTGGTTTTGTATAGCTTGATGTGTAGCCGTGTGTACTATACGATACACTTCTACGCTCCCCTTCAAGGTATACAGGCGTGATGTTATGTTTATGAATAAAGTACTTGTGTGGAAATGAATGTGAGATGGAATCCACCTGTAAGCTATTTACATAAATCGGATTTTCGTGGCATTACATTGCGTACCGTATATTGGAATGAAATTGGTAGGTTTCTACGCATATTTCTACATAGTAACTAATGTTTATAGAAGACTTATTAATCAGAACGAAATATACAACGTAGGAACACAAAATACAAGCTTTAGTAGGTAAATTACACCACGTAAAATTACTTTATTATCATACAGGAGTCTACCTACGACATCGTAGCATACCCTTTTATTTTGGAGTTTGTGAAATCATGAAATGCTCTGGGTAGAGCGGAAGGAAGTGTCAGACTTCTCCTAACTAAAAACCACCCATGTTCCTTCTTAGCCGTTTGTGTCCGGGACCGTGGTATCTCTTTCGAACATCCTACAGCCCCGACAGGCGTTGGCCTTTGCCCCTGTCAGTGGGCCCCTGCAATGTTGCTGACATTGCAGGGGCCCGCAATCTTTGAGCCGCGCGTGGAACACGATCGTGCCGCCGCCGCCGCCGCCGTTGACACAGCATAGTACCATGGCCAGACCATGGTATGAACGTATCAGGTACGGAAAGAAACAAGACATGAACTACGATGCCCACTGGTCGTAGAAGAGCGTATAATATCTAATTACAACGAGTTTAGAATGTCATCATACTCGGTATATTCCCTGTATTGAAAAGTATTATACTGCCCATTACACCGTTTTTTCACCATCGCGTGCCATGCATGGAGCGTCAACAACTGTTGGCGAGAATATTTTGCCGGTATCGATACGCTACGTATATTTATGGCACGCGCCAGTGATCGTCGATGACAGTATAGTCTAGTGGGCATTATCTCATATTTCTCCAATACAAAGATTTTGTTTTCCTGGTAGTATCAGACCGTGGGCAGAAAGAATCCTTTAACATTGAAAAAACGCCCAAGTCTATTATTTGAACACGTGTTGAGAAACGAGGCCACACATCTACTGGCTGGCTGAGCGCGCAACCTCTTTGTTTCGTGTATATTTTAAATATTTTCTTTTATTTTTCACTTGTTTTCTGACGGGTCTCTGGGCGACACGCGTTCGTGCCGTCCTTATACGATTTTTCTGTAAATATAACTTGATATACCTAATAAATACAACGTTTTATAAATAAAGCAATCATTGAAATACCCGCTGCGTCCTACACACATTACAAAAACACCAACATAACCCAACATTGGACCTTCGAGCCGAAGTTAAGAACAAAACGAGAAGCCATCGTGGTATCACAAGAAGATTTGAAGTGCGTCGTGGGAAGGTCACGGTCATCACGGTCCGGAAGGGTATTGTATCCCGTCCCATCCCCATCCTTCTCTTCTTTCGTTAACCTGTGATATTTCTCGTGTTTCAGTCGTGCGTTACACAGTTGCATTGTTGTGCGTCGCCGTGGGTGCGTGCTGTGCAGATAATTGTAAGTACTTTTGCCTTTTTCAACCGCCAAAATGAGTGACGACGAAGCATTTCAGGATGTTAGTCAGGATCCCGTTGATAAAACTAAGCTCGCGCAATTAAAAAGAAGCCGAAGCACGCTAAAGGGCAGGCTGACGCTTTTTGAGAAGTTCCTTTCTAAATTAGAAAAAATAGATCTCATAAATATTTCTACACGTAAGGAACTTGAGTTGAGATCACAGTCAATTTCTGAAATGTTTAAAAAATTCAATTCAATTCAAGATGAAATTGAGGAAATAGATCTACAACAGATAGATTATCGGGAAACGTTCGAAGAGCAATATTTTCGTATTATGGCTGCCGCGATGTGTTTATTGTGCGATAACGACAATCAAGCTATAAATGTAGGTAGTGGTAATCCAAATCTTTTGTCAATAAAATTACCAGATATTAAATTACCTGCATTTGATGGTTCATTTGATCAATGGCTTGAGTATCGAAACTCGTATATTACCATGATTCATAATCGCAATGATTTAAATAACATACAAAAGTTCCATTATCTGTCATCACTTAGTGGTTCTGCTTCGCAAGTTATCAGCGCTTTAGAGTTCACAAGCGAAAATTACCTTCATGCATGGAATTTATTGGAAAACAGGTTTCATAACAATCGTTTATTGGTGCAAAACCATATGAAATCGTTGTTTAAATTCAAACCGCTTCAAAATGAATCGAGTGAACAGATTAGAAAACTTATTGATTCGACTTTACGAAATTTACGTGCACTACAATCTCTAGACGAACCATCTGATAAGTGGGATACCGTTATCATTTATTTAGTTGTAGAAAAGCTAGACCCGGCCACCGAACGCGAGTGGGAAACACATACGGGTTCACTGGTGTCTCAATTAAATGGTGTTAAAATAAAACTACATCATTTAATTACACGACTGCCCCAAAAAAAGAGTGTTATGTTTTTAGCGTTCATGTATGTATGTCTGTGAGTTTCTTTATTCCACCATAACTTCTAAACGCCTGAACCGATTTTGATGTGTGTGGTATCATTAGATTCTTTGCGTTATCCCGGGTGACATAGGCTATAGAAAAATTCAAAAAACATAATAGGGTGGCCATGGTTTAGAAATAAAACGTATTTTTAATTTGTTTTTATTGAAATTTCAATGAAAAATATAATCATCGTCTAGAACTTGATAAGTAGATTACAAAAATATACCACAGTAATATTCAATATCTATTGTGTAATAGTAATACTACTCAACAAATGATATGTTGACATTTTCAACCCGGGATTCGATACGAATAAGATAAATATCAATAGATTCCTTGTAATGCCAGAAATAAAACTAGCTAGGTTACAACTCCCAAATCCATCCACGACGGCAGCTGAATGGTTTTAAAGTTTGTATGAAAAGTAAATATGCGTGAATCAATTTACTTGAAACATGGTAAGAATATTCATTTAAGGAAATAAAAATGTATGCATTCATAGGTTTTTCAAAAACACTCAGGAAAAAGATATTCAGGGTTGAATTTTGTACTCTTAGTGCGAGATTGAAAAAACTTGAAACTCATTACTAACGCAAATTAATAAAGCTTTGCGTGTGTAATAAAACAATAGATGTGCGCAAGTGCGAGTTGGATTCGTCACCGATGGTTCCGTACCAGCATCTTGGTAGGTACTATACTTGAAACTATTTGGCACTATACTTGAATTTTTGTTGATTCCTAAGAAATGAAGAAATACGTCTCCTGATTTTTGAAAATAACCCCTTATACTTAGGGTAAGCTTAGAGTTATACATAATAGTCCACTTTTATCATGTACAACAAAATCAGTACTTACCTAAACTCTGTGAACAAACTAGGTACAAAGCAAATATAATCAAATGTAATGCAAGGAATAATTCAGGCTATGTTCCCCCCCCCCCCTCCGCCTAATATATAAAACCATACAAAAGAAATTCGCGCTCGCTACGCTCGCGCATCCACCCGATTCGTGCTTTCGCCATTTGTAGTCATTTCACAGACTTATCTACATGCTTCTATTCTCAATTCTGGGGGCCTAGACAAAAAAAACTCAAGTCCCTCTTGTCTCTAATAACTTTTCTGCATAATTAATAAACTGAGTTCGTCGACAAACATATATTATTGAGCTTCGTGGAGCTCAAATTTTAATGTTGAAATTTTACTACTTTTGAGCTCCATCCAGGCATGGTTATCCAGCGCTTATCCTCCTAGATAAGTCCCCCAACTATGTTGGAGGCGGCTTCCAGTTTAAGAAGATGCAGTTGAAAACGGGTATTTTACATGGATCGCTGCCATTTTGACCTACACATTTTACAACCCGGTTAGCACCGGGTAATAATATGATACCCCTTGGTAAGACTTGTTGTCAGACTTTCGGGCCACTGAATACGTGTGACGACTGTCGAAGATCACAGCCGCCCTGGTTGTGATGTGTAAATGTTACGGTTTGACGTGCTTTCCGTGACAATGAAACTTTGTAGTTGACACTAACAAAGTAAACACCAATCATTTTTAGGCGCTTGGTTCCGGTAAGTGGAGGATTGATGTCAACCATGACAAGAGTAAGCGATTCTCAAGTAAAACAGTACTTTATACTCTTCCCTCTTGATGGCAATTTCTTTGCCCCTCCCCCGCCCCCCAGCCCCAAAACCAATACAAAGCATGCAAAAATTTTCGCGCTCGCTCCGCTCGCGCATCCATCCTGGTCTTTCTCCGGTCTGTCTCACTTAAAACGTTCATCGACTTCTATTTTTATTTTGGTTTCTAAATTGTTCATACAGGGACCTTTATCCCCCTAGATAAGTCCTATTGGGTAGCACTTCATAAAACATTTAAATAAAATCAAACGATGCAAGCTACCAATCGATGATTGTGTTGGTCCGTGATAGTGCACAAGCTGCAAACGGTAACATTGAACAGAAGCATAGTAAATCTAGACGCGTGACACAGTTAGAAGGTTACGTTTCGGATCCACGTTAGCTAATCCCTTGATAAACAGTCTCTCCAAGAACTAAACGACCTAAGATCTCAAAGTTAGTATCCACGAAAAATAAACGATTTACATACATACATAAACTCACGCCCTTTTCCCATGGGGGTAGGCAGAAACTACAGAACACCTTCCGCTACGATCCTTACATATTCTTTTGCCCCGTCCACATTCATACATCTGGCCATGGACGCACGCCGGTTACGAGTACTACGCACCTGTCCTTTCTGAAGAACGGTAGGACGTCCCGGCGTTGCCATTTACATCTGCCTTAAATACCTTTTGTTAATCGACTTTCACTCATCCTCTCCACATGACCGAACCACGATCCGATTGAAACGATTTAGTCTTGCATTAAATTATCTTTACCGCGACATTGCTTTCCTGAAAAATAAAGCAATATGATAATGGCATATTGCCTCTAAGTCAAAATACCGCTATATCACTAAAAGGTATTAAATAAAAAACAAATAATTAAAAAAATTAAAAACACGCCTGCCATGTTAAAAAGCGAACTAAAAAGTCAAAAACAAGTCGAACGATTTCAGTGATAAAATGAGAACAAGGTCCCGTAATTATATCCGAAAATGGAAAACTGAAAACTTAAATTTTAATTGCAGTCGGGGGACAGTTCGGTGGAACATTTCTTTACAGGTCCCCCGACTGCAATTCAAATTTAAGTTTTCAGTTTTCCATTTTCGGATATAATTACGGGACCTTGTTCTCATTTTATCACTGAAATCGTTCGACTTGTTTTTGACTTTTTAGTTCGCTTTTTAACATGGCAGGCGTGTTTTTAATTTTTTTTAATGGAGTTTTTGAGAAACCGTGCAGACATGTTATCAATGGTCAATTTTATGAAAAGTAATGTCGATTCCAAATGTTCTCATAAAAAAGACAAACCATCAAGTCAACCTCATCACTCGCATTCTTACGTCGCCAAAGGTAAACAAACTACTGATAACAACAAACAGAAGCGCGTTTGCGACTTATGCGGTAATAATCATTATCTGTATTCATGTGCGCAGTGTCTTAATATGTCGGTACAGGATAGGCTTACAATTGTTAATAATAAAAAGGTATGTCAAAATTGTATTCGTTCCAGTCATTCGTTAAATGATTGTTCTTATGGTCCTTGCAAATTATGTCAAGGGAAACATAATTCGTTACTTCATGGGATGAACGCGTCCACGTTAAGTTCGCGCCCTATGATAACAGCTGATGCGCAGGTTCATTCGGAACGTAATGCGTTGACGTGTAGCGCCGCGGTGCAACCGGTATTGTTATCCACGGCTCTTATCGATGTTCCTGATGCTGACAGCCAATATCACACTGTAAAGGCTCTTCTTGACAATGGTAGTCAGAATTGTTTTATTACAGAATCGTTACGCAATCGTTTAAAATTGCCGATTATACAGTCCACTGTTCATATCTCAGGTGTGGGACAAAGCGTTTCTAAAAGTTCTCACGCCTGTAAAATAAAAATACAATCTAAAGTTAGTGATTTCAACACAGAAATCCAATGCTTAGTTTTACCTCGAATAACATCAAAGTTACCTTCGTTGAACGTTAATTGCGAATGCATACGTATACCAAAAAATATGGCACTCGCAGATCCTAAGTTTAATGTCCCGTCTGATATAGATGTACTCTTAGGCGCGGATATATTTTGGGACTTATTAAATAATAAGAAAATAAAGCTCGCTTCGGGTCCTACGTTATATGATTCGAAAATAGGGTGGATCATTTCTGGCCCTATTTCGAGTAAACATTCGTTTGAAATGAACCAAGTACAATGTAATCTTGTTCACATTGATTCTCAATTGCGAAAGTTTTGGGAGTTGGAAGAATTAACCGATTTATCGTCTCCGTTATAAAAAGATGATCGTTATTGTGAAACATTGTTTACCGAGACCACAAAGCGTGATGCACATGGTAGGTTCACCGTGCGCATGCCTTTGAAGGAATTTGTCGATACGTTAGGTGATTCATATACCGCAGCAAAGAATCGGTTTTTATCTCTTGAAAGAAAATTAAATCGTTCACCACACTACAAACAATTATATTGTGGATTTATGCGAGGTCGCTCACAATGGGCCTTATCAGAAAGCTCAAAGTCACCCAAAGGGCAATGGAGAGGGCTATGCTCGGAGTTTCCTTGCGTGATCGAATCAGTAATGAGGACATCCGCATGAGAACCAAGGTTACCGACGTAGCCCGAAGAATCGCCAGACTTAAGTGGCAATGGGCAGGGCACATTGCTCGCAGAACGGATGGCCGATGGGGCCGAAAAGTTCTCGAATGGCGACCGCGAACCGGAAGACGTTGCGTTGGAAGGCCTCCCACTAGGTGGACCGATGACCTGGTCAAGGTTGCAGGAACCCGCTGGATGAGAGACGCACGGGACCGGTCAATGTGGCGACGCCTGGGGGAGGCCTATGTTCAGCAGTGGACGTCTTTTGGCTGAAATGATGATGATGATGATGATGATGCGAGCATATGAGGCACTGGGTCACATGTCCCCGGTATTTAATGTTACCGATTTATTAAATAAACCACATTACATATTACCGCATCATGGCGTTTATCGTGAACATAGTCTTACGACAAAATTACGCGTTGTATTTGACGCGAGCGCTACAACGTCAACTAATAAATCTCTAAATGATATACAATACATAGGTCCGCCGTTACAAAATAACATTTTTTCAATTTTACTGAGATTTAGACAGTATAAATACGTCGTTTGCGCTGACGTTGAAAAAATGTACAGGCAGTTTCTTATTGATTCAGATCAGCTTAACTTACAGTTAATTTTATGGAGGGAAAATCCTGATATACCGTTAAATTTATATACTTTGTTAACTGTAACGTATGGCACTGCATCAGCGCCTTTTCTTTGTATGCGATGCTTGCAACAATTAGCACGTGAATGTGGTGATGATTTGGTCGCTAGAACAATTAAGGACGATTTCTATGTGGACGATTTGATCACTGGTGATGATGATCTTGACTCACTCGTCGATTTATGCAATAAAACGGCAGCAGTATTGCGTCAGGGTTGTTTTCCGTTACATAAGTGGACATTCAGTCACAAAGTCTGTCCTGATAGTACTAAAGATCTTAACATAGGTAATCATCATTTATCTAAAACATTAGGATTAGGCTGGTCCACAGAAAGTGATGAATTGCATTTTACTACTGAATTCACTCAAAGTGATTCAATAGTCACTAAACGTGTTATGTTATCAATAATTTCGCAGGTGTGATCCGTTAGGTTTGCTGGCGCCAGCAGTTATCACAGTAAAGTTATTATTACAAAATTTGTGGCTTCAAAAACTAGATTGGGATGAAGAAGTTCCCATTAATGTTGCAAATACATGGCATAATTTTGTTTTTAGTTTGCAATATCTACGTAATATTAAAATACCCCGTTATATAACAACAACTGATTCGCAATATAAAGAACTGCATATATTTACAGACGCATCTCAACACGCGTACGGTGCATGTGCGTATATCAGATCTTGCTGTGATAACTGTGAGCAGTCTATACCTATCTCTGTGCATTTATTATGTGCAAAAAGCAAATTAGCACCTATAAAAACCGTAAGCATACCTAGGCTCGAATTATGCGGCGCGCTCGTAGGTGCAAAGTTATATAATAAAATCAAAAATTCTCTACGTTTAACATTCGATAAGGTTTATTTTTGGACAGATTCCACCATAGTGCAAGGATGGCTTCGTATGTCCCCTCACTTGATCAAAACGTTTGTACAAAATCGTGTTGTACAAATCAACGAACTTACTGACGATATCATTTGGCGGCACGTTAGGGGTACCGAAAACCCTGCTGACCTCATAACAAGAGGAGCTAACTTAGAGTCGTTAAAATATTGTAATAATCACATATGGTGGACCGGTCCAACGTTTTTACGTGAACCTAACACATTTTTATTCTCGAATAATTGTGAAAAAAATAATAAACACCGAATTACCGGAAGTTAAATCACAAACCATGATTAACTTAAGTTGTAATCAGTCTCTACAAATAGTTGACTTTGACCGCTTTTCATTGTTTAATCGCTTGCAACGGGCTTGTGCATATATGTTGCGATTCATAAATAATGTGCATGCGCTCACTCCCGGTGACGGTCGTAGCCGTTTATCCGGTTCGTTATCAATAAATGAACTAGAACAGTCACTTACCGTGTTGACTCAGTTAGTTCAACAACAATCGTTTAGTGTTGAATACTACAATCTTAAAAATAATATACCGTTAAACCATAAAACGAAGTCGTTTAATAAGATAGCGGGTTTAAATATATTTTTAGATAAATTTAATATTATTCGTGTAGGTGGTAGGTTAAACAACGCGGCTGATTTTAGTTATGATAAGAAGCATCCGATATTGTTAAGTAGTAAACATCGTTTTACCAGATTGTTGTGTGAAATGGAACATAAAAAATTGCTTCACGCAGGACCTCAGCTTCTAGTGTATTCCATGCGTGAACGGTGGTGGGTACTAGGAGCTCGAAATTTGGCTAGGCAGGTAGTACATAACTGTGTTACATGCACACGTATAAAAGGTAGGACATTGACCCCGATTATGGGTAACTTACCATCTGAAAGATTGGAATCAAACTTTCCTTTTATGCAATATGGTGTCGACTACGCAGGGCCATTGCTCATATCGGACCGCAAAGGCAGAGGTGCCTAGTTAATAAAAGCATACATTTGTTTGTTCATTTGCTTTACCACTCGAGCCATACATTTGGAGTTAGTTGGTAGCTTATCTACACAAGATTATATCTTAGCTTTGAAACGCTTTATATCACGTCGCGGTAAGCCGTATCAAATATTTTCAGACAATGGAAAGAACTTTGTAGGCGCTGAAAAGGAATTATCAGTAATTTTTGAAAATTCGAATGATATCGTTGATTTTACTAATCAAAATCAAATTCGTCTTACGTTTATACCTCCTTATAGTCCTCATTTTGGCGGGTTGTGGGAGGCGGGAGTCAAATCCTGCAAGTACCATCTGCGGCGTGTACTGGGTGATGCGCGGCTGACTCGCGAGGAATTTGAAACTGTGTTAACTCAAATTGAATCAGTTCTCAATTCCCGTCCTTTGTCCCCTCTCTCCTCCGACCCGACCGATTACCTACCTCTGACTCCAGCTCACTTCTTGATCGGCCGACCGCTGACCGTACCAGCCTGCGAAGACCTGACGACCAACACGCCTACACAACTAGGGCGTTATGCTCGAGTAGAGCTGCTGAGACAACATTTTTGGCAACGCTGGTCCAAGGAGTACGTGTCCGAACTCCAGCAACGCACGAAATGGAAGGTTGACAATGAAGACATCGCTCAAGACAGCCTCGTTCTCATCAAAGAGGATAGGCTTCCGCCTTTCAAGTGGAAATTGGGGCGAGTCACGCAAGTGTTCCCTGGGAAGGACGGAATCTCCCGCGTCGCTGAAATCCGCACAGCTACGGGCGTCATCCGGCGAGCTTTGTCAAAGATCTGCCCGTTACCTACATCATGATCGTGTTCTTCGTGTTGGAATGGTTCTTCCAAGGCGGCCGGCATGTTGAGAAACGAGGCCACACATCTACTGGCTGGCTGAGCGCGCAACCTCTTTGTTTCGTGTATATTTTAAATATTTTCTTTTATTTTTCACTTGTTTTCTGACGGGTCTCTGGGCGACACGCGTTCGTGCCGTCCCTATACGATTTTTCTGTAAATATAACTTGATATTATACTGATAATTTGACTGGCCTGTTGGTCTAGTGGTTAGTGACCCTAACTGCTATGCCGGAGGTCGTGGGTTCGATTCCCACCCAGGACAAATGTTTGTGTGATGAGCACGATCATTTGTTCTGTGTCTGGGTGTAATTTATCTATAATATGTATGTATTTAGAAATATATAAGTATGTTTATCAGTTGTCTAGTACCCATAACACAAGCTCTGCTTAGCTTGGGACTAGATGGCGTAGTGTGATAGTTGTGGAATATTATTTATTTATTTATTTATTTATTTATATACCTAATAAATACAACGTTTTATAAATAAAGCAATCATTGAAATACCCGCTGCGTCCTACACACATTACAAAAACACCAACATAACCCAACAACACGTGTCAGTCACCCAGAGCTTACTGTTTTACTTTACTAGAACTTTTTGAATAACAGTGGTGAAATCAGTAGAATTGACTAAATGTATTTATTTATTTATGCACAAATACAAAAAAGAATTATAACATAAAAAATAGAAGAGTACAAAGGTACTGCTTATTTCAAAAGAAATTTCTTCCAGCAGACCTGTGAGAAGATGTATGTAGGATCCTATAAATTTACAGGCAACTCCTAACTAACTCCTTGTAGTGAATTTATAACAAGAAGTATTCGATAGCCATCCATCTGGCTAAAGTATTTAAATTAAAATAAAAACAAGTATGTATTACAATACTCTACAAAAACAATCAAACAAATACCTGAAATGACACTTCTGGAAATAACTCTTCCAACCAACGAATTCATTAAACAGGATCGTTATTCGTAAATGCAGTGTCACTGTGATTAAAATGTGAATGGAGTCTCTCAATATTGCAGCCATGTCGTTCAATGGCAGACGTGGCTCGTAGCTCCATTCGTCCATCCTCCACGCACTAGTGATGCATATTCCGATACGATACTTTACAGTGGCGATACAATAATGATGTGGTACTCTGATATTTTGAATCTATTTAACCGAATATGATACAATACATGGATGGACAAAAAAGGATAAGATCTTACCGGGACAAAAAGTGTATGAATAGATAATACCAAAAGGACTACCTACCAAATAATTTTTGATTCCTGATAGACACGTTATTAAAAAGTAAGATACAATTCTTACATTTTCATCAACCCAAAGTATCGATATATAATTCAGTGTCATGCAACCCTGGGGTCGATACGGTACAATTTGCTTTTTGAAGAATAAAATATACAAAGCCATTCAATTATCTTAGAATCGTATACTTGCAATCGAGATCGATTCCAAGTATCGATACCTACAAATTCAAGTATCGTGCATCCCTACCACACACGCATTTAAATTCAAATGAGCTATTCAAGCTACTCACAACCCCGTTATTTCACAGAATGCACCATTTACTTAAAATTCCAATACAAAATACTACTAAAGGGAGTTCAGCAGCCACATCAGACCACTAGAAATGTGACTTTTATTCATTCTAGTTCGCGATCCGAGATATTTTAAATCGAATTCGGCAGTCAATGATATTCAATCTTTGAAAACGTTTCATGAAGTGCTGTTGGATTTGAGTTTGGGTGTTGAGAAATATTTTAAGCCTGTAGTAAATATCTACGAGTTTCAAGACGTTTGGCTAAAGTTTTTCGGGACTCAATCTAATAAAATATAATTTTGTTTATGGTCTAAGTTTAGCAGCCGTGGAGTCTGAATTTGTACCCTCTTGATAGCAAACATAACTGATGAAATTTGGGTGCACTAATGGGTATACCTCTGCCTATCCCTTCGAGTATTACCGGCGTGATGTGAGGTTATGTTATATTATTGTGTTTCTAAATTTTGCTAAAACTGGGTAGGTTATATTTTTTTTTACATCCTTGGCAACAAAAAACTTAAAAAACGAAATTCCCAACCTAGAAACTTTATTTTACCCATTACCTACACAATTAAGTATAAATATACGAGTTACCCAAAAAAATAAACAAAAATTACCATAATACGTACAACATGGCTGCACGTATAATCATTGTTGGTCTAAAACTCAGTATTCTACATAAAACTCACTCCTTAATTTAGTAGTTTTAATATACGTAAACTTATGCAAGCTGTATGCAATTTTCCTCAAACTTTGCACCTGTTAAGCTTTATAAAATTTGTTTAACAAAACAAAACACTCCTAGTTCGTGTGTGGGAAATTCACAATTAAGCCAGAATGTGGGTAAGTACTTACTAAAAAGTTTTGCATAATAATTAAAAGTAGATCCAAATGCATTTCATTATGTAGAGAAGCAGTTAAGGGTAAGTTTTTCCCGTTACAGCTGCAGGTGGTTTGAAAGAGATACCGCGGCCTCAACATGAAGGGCTAAGAAGGAACATGTGTGGTTTTTAGTTAGTAGAAGTTTGACACTCTTTACCGCTCTGCGCAGAGCGGAATGAGTCATTTGAAGATTTCCCACCCTCCAAAAAAAAAAACAACTGCTTATGTTTTTCACAACGTATTTAGTAACGTCATGAAATGTTAGGCGCCTACCTATTACAAGCATTATCTATTAAGAGAAAACAAGGCTAGCGAGGTAGGTGCGGCTTTTATGGCTCGGACAATCAATTACTTTTATGTTAAAAACTTTTCGAATTTTTCTGGTGGTCCTCTAATCACGGTCGTAAAAAGAATATAATAAACAAAGATAGGCGCTAAAAACATAACCCTTTCCTTACAGTCGGGTTAAAATAGGACATTGTTTTGTAATTTTTGGAGGGTCATATTATGTTGTATAAGTTTTACTTGCTGTAGAAAAGGAAATGAGAGAGAAGATGTACAGTAGACATCGATATAATGATGAAAAAAATGTTTTCTTTTGAGCCCTTATTCAAGAAGAAAAAAGGGGAAAACATTTGTATGGAGAATCGCAGCTGATATTCCCTCTTAAGGAAAATAGGTAAATCGTAACTTTTTTCCAACCTTTCTAACGTCCTTTTTTACGTAAGACCTTAAGTAGGTCCCTACTTAGGCATGTATTATTTTAAGTGGTCTAGCCCTTTCAATCTAGATACCGACTAGAGTCTAGATATTTCGCACTGACCCTAAGACCTTTGGGTAGGATGAGAATGAATTCAGATACCGTCTTTTCTGACCTCAGATATTTCGCCGAACATATAACGAAATTGACCTACCTCCACATTGATATATGAAAGGCTTCATTGAACGCAATGATATAGAATTACATCTCTAACAAGCAGTAAGTAATCATGTTTAGAAAGGAAATAAAGGAATCTTCGAAACAGACATTATTCCTACACAATATTAGTCGAATTATTACCGCGACCCAATTCGTCAATGTTCTCTTGTCGGGTTTTCCCGTTACACTGCCGATACTTCATTCCGATTTCCCAATAAATTTGGTTCAATCACACTGAGAGCCCAGTTTATTTCTCGATGGCAGCCAAAGAATAAATTTCCACTTCGAATATTAGGGAAGTTTCATCAAGAAGTTTCACAATAGTCCCCTCTCAAACTCGGCCCAAATGCCGTTATTCAAATTTTACTTGTGATAAGAAATTGAATAGATATCCGAATCACGAATTGTTGCTAAGTTTAATGATAGCAATAAAACTGTTTTTCTTTTCTGTTTCGGCTTAAAAAGAAATGGTCAAGTGTGAGTGGGATATGAAAAGATGCATGAACTGAACACGATGAAAATAATTTAATGAATGCTTCTGACACAGGTGTGTTCTAACACTTTTAAATTACAACTTAGACTTTCTGTTATTAAAATATATTTTTAGTGCAATAAACTTATGATTTTGGACTGAAATAAAAAAAACCTAAGTAAAATGTTACTTTTTGCGACTTTTTGTAGTATTTGGTTATCCGTTCAAAACCCAATATTTAATCCAACAAGCTGCCTATCAAAACAACTCAATCAAAGATTAAAAATTACTTTCAAAAAGAAAACTCCTTGAACAAACTTCATCCCAGCTCTATTGAAACCAACCAAGCTAATCTTCCGTTATAAAGTGCATTCTTTCTTTATCTTTTACATTAAACTTTTTATTTCTTTTATCACCTAAAATGGCCCCATCCCCAAAGTTTATTTTGAAAGCGAAAGAACTTAAAGCCTTTTCGGGTTATTGCTTTTTTTTCAAAGGGGCCATCGCATTACCCCCTTGAGTATCGAAGACACATCTGTAAATTGAAATGGAAAAGGGTCAAAACTCGTAAGGGTAATAACTATAAGTTTTGTGATCGGTACTGGCACCTTGACGTAACCTTGGAGATATTATTAGGTATTTTGTAGCAGTGTGAATTGCATTACGGGGGTATAAGTACACTTTGGAGTTTTTTTTTTTATAGAGCATAGTTTATTCATAAGAAACGTAGGTTTTAAGCCAGGGTTCGAAGTAACAATTTGTAGAAATCTATACTCTCTATAACTCTCTCTCTTTATTTTTTATAAATTTGATAAAACAAAAAAACACGTATCCAATATTTTTCGATAACCTAACTAACGGACTAAACTGAATCATATTTTTTTAGTCAGTAAATATCCCTATTAACATTTAAATTATTGTCTTAATAAAAACACCAAGTAGGTGTAAGTTTTTTTTTATATTTCACTTTATTGACTGTTAATACCGAAAAATGAAGTCCCTGGGCTGAATTCAAATTTTAATACGTTTAATAATTTTGAACCCTGATTTAAACCTTCTTCTCGATGATATTATGTTTTTAATATTCAACGATAACTTAAATAAATGTAAACCAAAAAAGAACTAACTACTTAAAGTCCATTTCACGAAAGAAGTCCCGCAGACGCAGCGCTGTATTCGCGCGACATAATGTTGCTATCTCTCTCTCTCCATATCTCCTCATCTGTCAAATTTAGTTTCTTCGTGAAATGGACTAATAATGGTGTAAGTGGTCCGACGTACCTACACGATAAAAATTAAATAATGTAGGTAGATGAATAAGTATGCAGATGTAGATCAAACTCAACTGTTCTTGATATTAATTTAAAACCAGAGACGGACCGAGGACCACAGAAAAAGATGTCCTAAGTAAGCAAATTTTTTTTTGTTTCCCCTTATCTTCCCACTCCTGGGCTAAGGCCCATTCCTTCCATTTCTCACGATGATGTGCTTCATCCGCCAATTTACGAGAAAGCCATTGATTAGCAGCAATTTACCAATTAAAAAAATATATTAATTAATCTTAGCCTTGGCACCATTTCTCTAGGTTTGTATTAAATTCAAAGTAAAGATTTCGAACTTCAAAGGGCAGTCACCCATTCCATTCCACTTGGATGATATTCTTGACGGAAAACTTTAGATCTTTAATAACCCTAATAAAACAATTATTTTTGTTAACAAGATATTTTAGGGCCAAAGCATTTGGAATTCTTTTTTAATTTATTTGTGCTACGAACAATTTTGCGACTTTCTAACAAAATTTTGGTTTCTTTTTAGCAACTTATACAAAGTGTTTATCATACAAATCAATATACTTAATGGTGAACAAGTATTTTCAATGAGAATTTCGTTCACATTTACGTTCAGTTTATTTCATACATTCGTATTAGATGCAGTGAAACTCAATGTTAAGCTGAATTCATTGGTTTAAATACTCTTAATCAATCATTGTCAGTTTTCCAAATATCTTCAACAAAAGTGCCCTGACACTAAGAAGAAGAAGAGATTCTTTAATACTTACTTCTTTATGGAACCTAAACTCTTTTTAAATTTTGTATTGAAAAGGTTTGATTTCATTTGGAATTTATTCCTTACCTTACCCAACTGTTCGTTTCATCATCCAATCATGGTCATATAAACCCATACCTACATGTAACGTAATAAAAAAGTAGATAACACGACAACCCAGAAATCGGATTGCCCCGAACTGTATTGGACAAAATTGCTCCTCGCGCTTGATTGCACATTCATTTGGTAATCAATATTCGTTCATTGAACTTAATTTACATTGTCAAAACATATGCAATGTAATAAAAACATCAGGTGATTAAACACATGAATAATGTGTTGACTTTTTGTTAATAAGTTACTTTAATTTCGACTTTATTAAAAGTTAATTATTGGAGCTTGGGGAGAATTTAAACGGATGATTACCCTTCCGATGCTACCTACCATGTTTTGTTAATTATAAGGGTATGATTGACGTAGTGGCTGAGTGACTGGTTGCTGTGCTGCGTGTCACGGGTTTGATCCCTGGACCGAATAAATATTTGTCTGGTTTAGGGCTCCCACACATAAACACGATACGACGTCGCGTCGTGGAAATTTACGACACGACGTTGTAACGTGTCGATGCACGATACGACGTCGTCGTGACGTTAGAAACTCACGATGCAATCCTGCACAGTTGTCTTGTTACTTTAATGAACAAATTAACATTTATTTGGGTTCTAATTTCAAAAACATTTAAATATTTGCTTTTCAGAATGCGTCTAGAGCGGTCCATTTTTCGGAATGAACTAAAACACCACCCCACTGTATCGACGGCATCGTGCCGTGTATCGTGCGTGGTACATTACGTTACGATGTCGTGTTTTTTTACGATGCTCATCGTAGATTTCCACGACGCGACGTCGTATCGTGTTTATGCGTGGGAGCCCTTACAGGTTACAGTTGTTTCGGGTGTCACTGTTTGTGCAAGTGAGTTTAAATGTTTGCAAACCTACCCAAAACACAAGAGAAGTTCCTAGGGCAACAATATAAAAATATTTATATTATTCCAGCTTAAGTGCATCATCAGATGTCATTTGAAAACTCTTATATGAGTTTTTGTGTTTATTTATATATTAAGGTTTTACAATAATTCAAAACATGTTTAGAGGACGCTTCAATGTATATGTCCTTAACATATCAAAGATAAATCGTCTTTGTCACTGATATCCATTTTCATAGCATCGCTCGACTTCAGCTCCTGTCAATACCTTGTCTCCACGTAAATGGAAAATCGGACCGATGTTATAAGACTCCTGTCAAAACCGTTGTCGCAACGTACAAAACGTACCTACACTTTTGTTTGGGTCGGTGTGTGCCAAACATAGAGTTAGGTAGAATGCTGATTCTACATACATGTCCTAAATATTCAAAACCTAAGACTAGATTATACATACATATCATCAGGCAATCCCCGAAGGGTTAGCTGGAGGTGTACCAATATAACGACATTTTGCCAGTTATGTCCCATGTAATAGGGGGCGAGCCTATTCACATCAACATAAATCCAGTCTCCATGACAGCTACTAAGAAATTCCAGCAGATGGAAAAACCGAATAACACTTTGACCGACCAGGGAACCGAACCCAGGACCTTATGCTCAGCAGTTGCGCTTGGGACCACTGGACCAACGAGGCAGTCCTAACACTATAAATGCTTTATTATTGTCGTCGTCGTCGAGCGTTTGTGCCTAAAAAACTCCAGTAAAAAAAACTTGTTGCAACAGAATCCGTCACTTTTTCTCGATTTGGAAAGGTTGCACAGTTCAAAGTTTTGTAGTTGAAATTGCACGGTGTACCTAGTGTCCCGTAGTCTTCATTCCAATATGAGCAAAAATCAATTTCGTCCGTTCGCGGCTGAATGCGCCCTTTGTGTGACAGTGAAAGGTTATCGATGTTCGTTTTCACGGATCACTAGGGTCGAGCTAACTCGGAGGGGATGATATTGTTCTGTAACAAGCTTGGCTGTCTATTGCCTAATGGGAGGCGAGAGTGCCTTGTATTTGTGAGTCATGTATCTCTATCTGACGGTAGGGTACGCTAATGCGCAGCCGTTGAACTTGAGGGGCGAAACGGGCAGCCGAAAATAAGCGACGAAATGTTAGTGTGTTTACGCATGCAGGAGGTGTAATAATTATTGTACATACTTATTTGGTTACCATTATGACCCTGTCGAAACATGGTGAACCAAACATACGTAATTTTCATAGTGAACTGTTCGTTGAAGTTTTTTTTTTTTTTTCCTTGTCCTAGTGTACATCAAAATGATGGACCCTAATCTTATTACAATCTAGCCTTGTATATAGACTAATAAGTAATTTAATTCTAACTTAAACTGTTGAAAATATTGTCTTTACGTACTAAGAATGTGTCCATTGGCACTTTTCTTATTGTCTCTATTAAGGCGAATACACTTTTTCTTGTGTTTTTTTGGTAACACTTGTGCTACATTACACTATTCACTTACACTAGCACTAAACACTAACTCGAACGGTTTTGTTCTTTTTAGTCTTCTCACTATGTCCGTGTGGTCGAGAAGCTGGATCACCTCAACGTTCACATGCAGGAAGTCTCTTGTCGTGAGCTTCTGCAGATTTTGTAATCACTTTGTCGATGAACTCAACGTTTAGGTCCCGATGGAGGTCATCGTTTCGTACGTACCAGATGAATGTATACGTTGAAGATTTGTCGCGAGATTTTCGGTGTGTAGCTATAAATATTTTTTTTATTATAATTATTCTGCTCATTAGAAATGAACATTTAGCTGCTCTTTTGTTCCATTTTTTTGTGCATTTGGTCTTCGTAGCAGTGAGGACTTGTCCATTAAACTGTCTCACTCGTTCTTATGAGAATGTCTCTTGCTATATTAAAACTTTGTTCTTTGTAAAGGTATTTCTTACCTACCTAGATGTATGTATTTCATTTGTAGTTTTGTATGTCAAATGACCCTTACCCAATCCGACTTACATGGTGTGAACCCACAAAGAAGCTTCCTAAAGCTTTATTGCGGAATGAGCTTTTGCACAAGAGAAAGGCACGACCTCTATCCGTCGAAGAGATAACATAGGACCTCAAGAGTACGTGTGTAAAGTAGCATCGGGGAGGATTTTCTCTTTTTAAGTAAGTTTGTCTTTGAAAAGTGGTGGACATAGGGGATTTTGGGAAAGGTCCCACATATAATTTTGTTTTATTTTCCGTACTCATAAAGTTATTGGTTTGTTTAAGCTTAAGTCGGCGATCTCAACGATGTCAGAAAATAGGTCACGTAATATAATATTATAAAAGGAAAATATATAAAGGAAAATTATCAAGAATATTTCTCCAGGTATTTACGTGGACCGGGTACTCAAGCCCTCTTAATTTTCTAGTCCAAACAGCAATCTTTCCACGAAATTGTCTACTTAACCTGCCAAGGTTACCAATTCCTTAATACTCTTCTATTTTGCCCAGCGATAAATAATATTACCTACTAGAACTTTACCCAAGTTTTCGATATGCGTCCACAAATCATACACTTCTTACAATGACAGCATAACGAATGGGGTTCACGAACTGCTACACAAAGGTTTCCTTAGTGGACCTTTAAGCCTTCCCAATAGAGTGGAACACGTGTGCTCTATGACATTTAGGAGAATTATTGCCCAGTTTATTGCTCTTCATTACCTATGATACCTAAGGGGCCAGCGGCATTCAGCATTTCTGATTTAACGTAAGCATTTCCAATATTTCACCTGAATGGCTTTAATAAAATATTTTCCTGCTTACTGACGTCAGATTTCTACTCGTGCGGACATTCTATTCATGCTAACGAGGCAGAAATTGGTCATTTAAGAATGATATTACCATATCTGTAACTACGTGTATCGTTATAAATACAACCTTCTCGGAAGGTCCCAAAAATATCTCAACAAAATAAAGCTACAGTTATCCAAGTATGTTGACTGTTTATAAAATGTCTGTGGAAAATATTAAAGTAAATAATGTAGGGATACTAGACAAATTTTTAAATTGAGCTTGAAATGAGAAATCCCGCGAGAAATTCCCTCGTTCGCCCTCCCGACAGTTAGGGCGGTGGTAAAGAGGTTACAACTACGCAAATTGCATTCACCGTTGTGGAATTACCGTGCCAAGTTTACACAAATATCTCGATGTAAATGTCTCACATGTCAAAGGCTTCGCTGATAAAAACGGAACGGATTGTGCCTCGACCGCACGCTCACCTGAATTATAAAACGAGGAAGAAAGACTTCGGAATGTCTTTTACTTTTCTGAGACTTCAGACTTGTTCTCTTTTGGGCTGACACTATTGTCTTAGCTCTTTTTTTCACTCTGGACAAATAAAGTCTGTGTGTGTGTGTGTCATTTAGTAGGTATAATATAAATCATTGACTGTTTCCTTATATAAACAAAATATTAGTGACCTTTATGACAAGTTCCCAATGTTTCCCAATTAACTTACTGTACTTTTAATCCAAATAAGTAAGTACTTATTCATAATAATTGATGAAAAGCACATAAATAAAACATGTTTTTATTTTTCTTTGCCGCGAAAGATATGTCGAAAGGGTTGATCTATTGCGCCATGTTTATCGTCCGGGGTCGCCGCGGAATTCAGGCTCGTTTCCAACTTTCTGACCGCATGCCTACACGTCCGGGTGTAGATCATTTTCTTTGATGGTCATCTGTCACCGCAGTGACCACGGCGGCGCCATCTTGACCCGAGATAAACAGAGGCAGCACATACGTAGTTGAGGTTAAGATACCGCTTTGAGTCCTGAGTGACAGGGATTAAACATAAACTCTGCAATTGAATGTTGAGGTCCTTTATTTTCTAAGTAAATTGTTTTAAGTTGATTTTGTATTTTCCATTTATTAGTTGTCGTAGACCGCGTGTTTATTAGGAATATAAGTATTTTTTCGTGATAAGATTTGTGACGGTTTCAGTGACCGACATGGTTACAATTAACGTAACGTACATTATTAAACCTTTATTTTTGGATGGTGGGAAATCATCAAATAACCCCTTCCACCCTTGGGCAGAACGAAAGGGAGTGTCATACTTCTACTGACTAAAAACCACCATGTTCCTTCTTAGCCCTTTGTGTCCGGGGCCGGGTATCTTTTACGAACTACCTTGCAGATGACCTATGTAAGTCAATACTACAAATAACTATCCTAGTTCCAAAATGAAGCAAAAGAAATATTATGCTGTAATAATACATTAATATTTATAGGGTAATTTGGGAGATTGAAGATTGGATCAGCCCTGACAATCTTTCTTCATTATTCTCAGACTCAATTTAGCCTGGAATTCAGGTAGATATCGGCGCGTGATCGCCGTCGTCGTCAGAGTCTCACAATATATTGGCATACACCAATATATTACACACACAATTACACAGTAAATAGGTAACAGCAGGAAGTATCAGCACAAGTTTAAAGAAAATAACTTACTCCAGATTAGGGTGTTTATTTCACGATCGGTGAATCAAGAATTACCTTTCTTTCGAAATACAATGTCTTTTATACACAGAAATGGCGGGCTTCATATCACAATATTTCGCTTTACAAGGCGGGAAAGATCAAAACAAATACTTAATAATCATTATTCTAGCAGTCCTATCAAACCAATTTCTACTATTCAAATAAACAGATTTAACAATATTTTACAAATATCGAACAGGTGTGACAACATAAATCCTTATTATTGAAGCAAACGGAAATTACAATTACTTTTAAAATAGACGGAAATACGAACTTTAGTTCAGTAAATCTAAACATGTCAAATACAAGAACCGACTACCTTCATTAATTCAATGAATCTACGCGAGTCAAAATAAAATCATAACTACCCGTAAATTATAAACTAATTTAAAATCAACATTATGGTTTAGCGCCCATATAGACGAACACGAATCGGCCTAGAAAGCTATCCTAATTAACAGGCAAATCGAAAGCTAGTAAAACCAACGGTATTACATACACGTGTTATAATAACTTAGTTAAGTTTAATAATATTCAACGAACAAAATACTCATACGTATTAATTAGTATTTGTAATTTACACCAACCTATCATATAGATTTACTTATCGATAATGAAATACAGTGCGTATCAGAATTTGATGGGTTTATTTAAAACTAGCTGTTTACTCGAGACTTCGTTCATGTGGTAATGTGTATGTGTGCTGCATCGTTGGTTAAGTGGTCGCGCGACTACTAAGCGTAAGTTCCTGGGTTGATTTCCGAGTAGAGCCTTAATGGGTTATTCCATTAAGATTCATACATATTTCCATAGGGAATATTGTTCAATTGTATGGTATCTTAAGTCCCACTCTCATTATTAAATTAAATTAATTAAATTAAAAATTATTTATTCAGTAACCATAGATAGTAACAACAAGTTGATGATTGGAGCCTCCTTTTAAGCAAATAAAAAGCCTGTATTAGGAGACTCCGCTCTTTCACAGTTAGGTATTTATGAACATAACAGAAGGCATTTGAAAACATAACAGAACACGTAACAGAAAAATAACAGAAAACATAGTAGAGAACATAGCAGAAAACATAGTCGAACATATACCTAACAGAAAAACATAACAGAAAATAAAACAGGACACACAACAGAAAACATAACAGAAGGCATAGTTGAAAACATAACAGAACTCATAACAGAAAACATAGTAGAGAATATAACAGAAAACAGCAGATAACAACAGAAAAACATAGCAAGAGACAACAGAAAACATAGTAGAAAAACATAACAGAAAACATAACAGATAACATAGTAGAAGACAACATAAAACAGGGTAGAAAACATAGCAGAAAACATAACAGGGCACATAGTAGGAAACATATCAGAAAACATAACAGAAGACATAGCAGAAAAAATAACAGAACACATACTAGAAAACATATCAGAAAACATAACAGAAGACATAGCAGAAAAAATAACAGAACACATACTAGAAAACATATCAGAAAACATAACAGAAGACATAGCAGAAAAAATAACAGAAAACATAACAGAACACATAGCAGAAAGCATAACAGAAGACAACAGAAAACATAAACGAAAACATAACAGAAAGACAGAACAGTAAACATAACACAATTAATTTTTTACATATTCATGTTTTTTTTTTTTTTTTTTGTTTGTTTTGTGCGTGCGTATGTAGGTGAACGGGTGTGTGTGTGTGTGAGAAATGGATGTCTTAAATTATATGTTGCAAAAGCGCCTCAGTATCAGCATAGATAATAGTACATTTTGATACAAGTGCGGAAAGTTTGTTATTGCATTCGAGGCAGATTGAACACCCGAGCCGTATGGCGAGGGTGTTCATGGGGTCGAGAAATGCAATAACAAATTCCCACGTGTATCAAACGACGTTTTTCAATACACTTTCGAAGAAATTAACTAAAAACGTTATGTGTTTTTGTCAACAAATTTGATGAGACTATGATTTAATTTACTTTTTTTCCGCGGTTTGATTTCGCCAGGTTGAAAAAGAAGCAAAGGTATAAAGCCGCCAAACAGCCTCACAGGAAAAATATAAAATTTAAATATTTTTTAATTAAGAACACAAAAAAATGCTTACTTGTTCATAAAAGTAAATAATTGTTTAAAATATTTACGTTTATTAGTAGTATTCTTTTTACAAACACAATTTAAATATTCAAAAAATATTTACGCTGTAAAGACGCAGATCAAAATGGCGAGATTAAAAAAAAAACACGCCTGCTCTATAATAGTCAGTGGTGTTTTTTTTTTTAATTTCATAAGTTTTAATCGAATTACCGCTGCTCTATGATTACAGCGTGCGGTAATAATATTACAGCACGCTGTATTCTTATTACCGTACGCGTGCGAAATATGATGCATGTCGAACCTAATCGTAGTGCAATAAGAGCTAGTTTTCGAGGAAGTGTATTGAAAATGGTTTTATCCAATTTGTTACCATTTTTTTACATTCATGTAGTGTTTTAGTGTATATGTATAGCTCCTTGTTTACTCTATTATAAAGCTGAGCAGAACGTTTGTTGTATTGTATCGCAGCGAAATTTGTTTTAGTTTGTGGAATTTGAGCAACTATATCTTTCCGCCTCTTTGATAGTATGTTTGCATTATAAGGAAGTGTCTTATGTTTTTTTAAGACTAAGTTAGAGATATATAGTTTTCTAACTGAAAGCAGATCACTCAACTGGTATAGACTTTCAGTTGGGTATCTTATCTTTTTGAAGTACATTATCTTTATTAGTGCTCGTTGTGCTCGTTCTACGTCTATAATTCTGGTTTTTGCTGCACCGCCCCATATGGGGATACAGTAAACTATTACAGATTGCACAAGTGCTACATAGACTTCATTAAGAAGATTTCTATTAGCGCCTACTTTTTTATTTATATTTGTAGGGAGGACATATCGCAATGTTTTAAATATCCATCCCAGTTTCCTAACTCTTCCTGAAACATGCTCAAGATGAGCATACCATGATAATTTTTGGTCAATTATGACTCCCAAATATTTGGTTTGTGGGACTTTACTAATTGCAGGACACCCGCAGTTGATATTATCCGAACCTTTATCACATGAGTGTACTTTGAGGTTAAAATCTTTATTTGGTTGTGAACGATTCGAGATGGTAAAACAGATGTAGTTCGTTTTTACTGTGTTTAGTGTAAGCAAGTTGTCGTTGAGCCAATTTGTTACTTGGACCATACCCATCACCGCAATGCGCCTAACATCGGACCAGTTGATTCCAGAAAAGACAATGGCTGTATCATCAGCGTATGAGAAGATTTGTGCATTATCAACTTTCAAGTTGCACAGATCGTTAATATACGTTAGAAATAATGTAGGACCTAGCACGCTACCTTGCGGTACGCCGAAGGACACATCAGCATCATCACTAACATATGCACCTATCTTAACCCTCTGCGTTCTATTTGATAAATAATCTTTGAAAAAATTCAGTGGGTTTCCTCTGATTCCTAGTTTTTCCAGCTTGGTCACAAGAGTTGGAACAGAGACGGTGTCAAAAGCCTTTTTGAGATCCAGAAATACCGTTAGGCATTTCTTTCCTGTATCAAGATGTTCTGTAATTAATGAGCTGAGGGCAGCAACTGCTTCCTCAGTGGAAACTCCCTGTCTAAATCCAAATTGTGTAGATGATAGTAATTTAAATTTGTTTAAGTAGTTTATAAGTCTAGTATTAGTTAATTTTTCAATAATCTTAGACAGGGCTGGTAGGACCGAGATAGGTCTATAATTATTGACATCGTCTCTGTTCCCTCCCTTGTGTACCGGTGTAATAATAGATTTTTTCAAGGGGGCTGGGAAAGTACCATTTTTGAAACAAAGATTGGCCAAGTGGGCAATGATGGGAACCACTTCTTTGCAAACATATTTTAAAAAACTAGTAGAGATATTGTCCCATCCTGGGGCACTGGAGGATTTAAGACTCATCAGAATTCCTTCTACTTCTTTCGGGTCAGTATCCAAGAGCACAAAGGAATTTGATTGTGCAGGAGAAATGCTAGGCTGGTTAGCAGGGTTTTTTTTTGTCCTGGGTTGAATTTGCTGTGCTAAGTCTTTCCCTATATTCACAAAGTAGTCGTTTACAAAGTTGACTGATTCAGTTGGAGACGGTCTGATACTTAACAGTTCTGCGCTTTGGCTGTTTACTTTATTTGAGTAGGTGATAGATTTTATGTTTTTCCAGAGTAACTTAGTGTTTGTAACAGATTTACTGAGTAATTCCCTTTCATATTTTCTTTTTATTTTTTTAATGAGATTATTACAATAATTTCTGTATCGATGGTATGTAATTTTTAAAATTTCATTAAATGGGTCGGACCGAAAGTTTTTTTGCAGTTTATTGCGATTTTTAATGCAGCGTAGTATTCCCGCGGAGATCCAAGGTTTAATTATGCGTTTACTATTTGGGATATTTGTTATTGTCGTATTATTATTAATCGTGTCAGTCAGTTTCTGAATGAGTAAGTCAATTAAAACATTTGGGTCATTGCAAAATAACAACTCGGCAAGATTCTTTTCCTGTAAATATTTTAGTGCTTGTTCAAAATTTATATTAGTAGAAGTTTTATTTGTAACCGCTTTACTTTTTATTTTAGACAGTGATAAAAACGTAGTGTAGTGGTCAGTAATTGTGGTTTGTAGAATAGCAATTGAAGCAGATGTTTTCTTTTTATGAATTCGCAACATAAAGTGGTCCAGGCAATTTAATTCTCTGGTGGGTAGGGTGTGGCCAGGTAATATACCAAAGGCCGACAACATAGTAAGGTAACTATTTCGGTTTTTTCGGTCATGGGCCAATTCGGCATCCTTGGGCCTAATGTTAATATTTATGTCCCCCGCCACCACTAAATTTCTATGTGAAGCTAATGAGTCTAAGTGTGAACAAAGAGAATCCAAAAAATTATCAGTGTTTGTGTTAGATGGGGACCTATAAATGCACAAGATAGTATTATTTAGTATGTCTAGTTGGAGACAAGATGCCCCATTAAGGTTTATTTCTTGAACTTTTGATTCAAGCGTGTTTTTTACATAAATTACTACACCATCATTTTGGTTCATCTGCCGTGTTGTTACATAGGAGTGATAATTAGTAAGTTGAGGTAATGGTTTGTTAGTATTCAATCTGCATTCAGTTAAAATAACCACATCGGTTTCGAACTCGAAAGTGGACAGCATAACAACAAAAGCATCGAAATTGCAGTAAATGCTTCTTATATTTTGAGAAAAAATAGTCAGATCATTTTTCTTTATATAAATGTGTTTAGAAAGATTTAAGCAATCGCATTCAATTGCGCTCGCAATTTCAAGTTTGTCTATCTCATGGACTGCTTGTAGTGTGTCACTCATAATAATTGTTTCTATAATTGTTCCTAGAATAACAATCACACCAAGATATTCGCAAACAACTCTGCAAAGTTTAGTGAGTTTGAAATATAGAAGAGAACAACGAGACGGTTTTATTTTCCGTAACATAATGCATGATAATGATACCTTAAAACTTGGTATTTTTACCCACGACGGAACGGAGGCGGTATATGCGTTTGGGGTGAGAGGTTGTTTGTTTGTTTGTTTGTGTGTTTTTCTATGTTTGCAACTGGTTATTTGTATTGTGAGGGTATTAGAGTTGTGTGAATTGCACATATAATTATCAAGGATTGGTTTTCTATGAGCTGTGCAAGTGTTTTGATTGGTGTATGTATGTTTAATAATGCGTATTTGTGTTATAGTGGGGGTGTTAGACGTGTGTGTTGATTTTGTACATAGATTTATATATAATGTCGGCAAGTATAGTTTGTAAGGGCTGAATGTATTTGAATGTATTTAAAGCAAAATAGAACTGTGTTAAAGGGTCAGAGTGGATATTGTGTATGTGAGGGTATATGAAAGTCATTAAGTTTACAAAGTGAAAGATAGGGTACCTTGTTACAACGTCCATGGTATTATGATTACACAACATCACACTGTACCGAATACAACTCGGCAGGTTTATAACTTTACGCACTATGAATATTGGTATGAATAACATCATCACATCTCATAAATACACATATTTATTTCTGATACATAGTTACAAATGAATGGAACACTAAAAACAGTACCAATAGTGAACTCTAATCGAAAGCTCTAGGTGTAATTAATGCGGTGTAATTCGATTTATTTATGATACATTGTATTTAAATGATAAATATGCAGTGTAACGTTAATTCTAGTTTATATTTTGATGGTTTGATACATTTTAGACTGTTACGTTAATTAGTGAATGTAATAATTATGATTCAGTGGAGTGAGAGTGGGCTGGCCACCTCGCACAAATGCGCCCGGAGAGGTGGACAAAGATCGTGGCCTGAGGGAGGACTTCACCGTCGATGTGGACCGCGGCGAAGGTAGTGTGCTGATCCGATCCTATTTGCGGGACAAACGTAGCCTGAAACACAAAACAAAGAGGTTATGAAGGAGAAAAGGGAAGCCTTTGCTCAACAGTGGGTACCTACGATATAGGCTAAGCTATTTTTTCATGAAATAGAAAGTGTGAGAGAAAATGTTTTCCTACATGGTTAAGTTTTCCGGTGCCTAAATTGTTCGGACAACTGGTTGTTTTGAATCGTCAGCGTTTTACAGGGTGGCTGGTAGTAGCTGAATGAGAGTTACGAAAATTGAAGTAGAATGAGAGATGTCCGAAGGACTACTGTAGGCTAATGATATTGTAGATACATAGTTATGAGTGTAAAGTACCGGTAACGAACTGCACGAAAAGGACTTTCTACATAAGATGCCGATGCAATGATTTTTTAAGACCGTAAATGAGAATATCCTGGTTACAGAGATATTAGGTGGTGAAAGTACTATTTCATACATACATACATAAACTCACGCCCTTTTCCCATGGGGGTAGGCAGAAACCACAGAACGCCACCTGCTACGATTCTTACATACCCCTTTTGCCTCTTCCACATTCATACATCTGGTCATACACGCACGCCCGCGCCGGTTGCGAGTACTACGCACCTGTCCTTTCTGAAGAACATCACCAATAAGGTCACTATTTCAAAAGTTTAAAAAATACACACCTCATTAAAAGTCGTTTCCCAGCAATATTTTCGCTTAAAGTTACTTAGTTGGATGTACAGAATATTCAATTGATGGCTTCGTGAGCGGTCCCTGTATACCGTATTTTATCTACCTATGATAATAACTATCCCCTAAACCAACTTCTACTGCTTTAATTATTACACTTGACCACTCAATAAAGTCTGCAAACATAAACATACCTGTATCTATAAACACAGTACCTCCACCGTTTATTATTCCGTACCAAAGTCAATTAAGTAAGAGCCAACAACTAGTTCAGGTCAACTTTAAGATAGGGGTTACTTTGAAGCAAAGGGGACGGAGGAACACTTACCTACGCCAACATAATTGGGATCTTTACTGAACACTTTATTGGTTTAGCGTCAATAATTTTAATGAGACACGTATTTTTGACACTGCTGTAATGTTCTTCATCCTAGATTGAAATGGAAGGATTCTTCGAGCTGGTGGATATTATTGTCCCATGGGCTACTGCTCGACAGCACTGTAATTGTTGTTGAGATGTTGTATAAATAATAGGCTTATAAAACTGACGGGTAACTGTGAAAGCCTGAAGCAGGGCTTTTAGTACTGAATATTTACTGCCTCCATGGTTGAGTGGTTTAGGCGTTTGCCTTGTGACCATGGGTCGTGGTCATGTCGTGGGTTCGATTCCCACGGAAAGCATCCCAGTTTGACCAGTTTGACTAGGACATTGAAGGCTTGAATCATCTGATTGTCTGATAGAAAGATGATTCCGTGCTTCGGAAGGCACGGATAAGCCAGTGGTTCCGGTCGCCAAATGGCGGTCGTCAAACCATGTCAGATGCCCTTGAGGTGGTTTAGAAACTCTGTCTTGTTAAGTACTATTAGACCGTACTGCTCACACGATAAGAAGAAGTACTTAATTTGTGTCTTAGCTATTCGCTAGCGCCTTTTACGTCAATTTAATTATGTTCGTTACATCAGCAGTTTGTTGATCGCTGTTTTCCTATCATAGACAGTAATTCAGTAAGTATAGATATAAAAAAGTCGAAAGTTTATTTAGTTATTTGGGTAATATAAACTTGCGACTGAACATCTACCACTAACCGCCCTTGAATTTTTGTTCCCAAGTATATTTTTTGTTGTTTCTCAGTTTACCATAAAATGACTTAAGGGGATGTCAGGCCTGACGATAAAGGCTGGCAGGTACATAAGTGGGTCTGGACATGATTTAAAGTGTTTAGTCGCTTCAAGTATACCCACTTCAAGAGAAAGGTTAGACGTATAAATTCAGAACATTTTAAGAAAAGGCTACGCTGCCATTTTCTTTACTCCTCATTTTAACACCCGTATGTGCTTTCCACACACATATCTCGTTAGTTTTTAATTTAAATTGCAACATAAAAAGATAAAACCGCGTATGTCTATGTACCAGAATCATTCTTTAGAAAGAGCGATGTTAAAGTGAAAAAAATATTTCATTAAAATGCGGTTCTGTCTATGTGCACAAAATTCATTTTCGGGGAACCGAAATGAGTTTCGAGTTCTGAAAAATGTTGGTGGTAATTTTTTTTTTTTCATATCTAGGCAACTAGCAAGCATCTTCTATCTCTTTCGCTCTTTAATCAAACTAGCAACGACGTCACCTTTCTTTCTCGTCTTTGAGACACAGTGGTGTAGAAGAAAATATGCACTTTTTTATTCGACTGTCGTCAAGTCAAAGGAAATTTTATCCAGAACCTGTTCTGGCAATAGGTAATATTATAAAGGTGTTCTTAGAAGACATTTATTACTTTTTGAGCAAGGGGACGCTTTTATTTTGACATTCGTTATCAAAAGAAAAGTGTTTAGTTTCACATATGAAAGATGTCATATAAACGATAAATATTAAGTCCTATTTACCCCAAAACAAACTTTTCTTGGAGCTTTAATTCGTTAAAATTATTCTTAGTAAGTAAGCCGCACGTAAACCATTCGTAAAAATGCCCCAATATGTGTAAATCTCTTTTTACATAACCCGTGAAACCAGTGACTGAAAACCACAAACAAATTGCTGTAGTTTTGTTCAAAGTTTTCGTTTGTTTACCATTATGTTCTAACAAAGGGGAATGAAGAGTAACAATTTTAGTGAATTAAGGCCGGCCCTTTACCGCGTCGCCTCTCTAGAACAAAAAGCAGGAGATCCTAAATACAAATGAGACCTATTATTCTTCAGAAAGCCTCTACATTTGTAAAAGGCTATATTTTTTACGAACTCGATAAGTTACGTTTGTAGTTGTCTAATTTTTTCTACTGAGTTACTTTTTGTATTGTTGTAGCTGTTACTTATTACGATGTTTTTGATGCTCAACATTTTTCAGTTAGCTGTATTTGTACTTCATTAAGAAAAGATTTATTGAGTTGTTTTTGTGTTTATTTGGTTAGACCGATGACCTAGTGAAGGTTGCAGGAATTCGCTGGATGCGACACGCACGGGACCGGTCTATGTGGCGACACTTGGAGGAGGCCTATGTAACAAGCAGTGGACGTCTTTCGGCTGAAATGATGATGATGATGAGGTATTTTCTTACGAATAACGACTAATTCTGAATTTGTTGACATCTTTTCTCATTTCTTTCCAGCGTTTGTAGTATTTTAGAACAAAACTGAATACTAGCATTGTGGCAAAAAATAAACAGAAACATAGGCAAGCTCCAAATTTGGAATCAAATAAAAACGACAATGCTGTTTCAAGAGAATTTTGCTTGGTGCAAAATAATGATAACAATTTTGGTAATATAATACCGAATTTCAAAATGAATCGCTACGTTAACAGAAAACCAATACAGAAAAAAATATCCTTGATAATAATATATTCCGGTTTACATTGCAACCGACAATTTTTTCTACATAAAATCTATCCAATTTAAAACGCGTAGCTCCAGAAATTCTCGATTTATCACACTAGAGATCTACGTCAGTTGAACTAGGTTACTATCCACCGTATGAATAATAGTGCACTTTATGTGACAGAGAGGATTTCGCGAGAGATTCGTGTGAATAGTCCTTCCTTACCCCGGCTTTGTCCACCACAAGGCGTTCATCCCTACGGAAAGGACCCAAGGTTGTGTGCCCCTGACAAGGGTGTTAGTGTCACAAATTAATATTTGTACCTACATAAATTAATTTTAATGTTTCGTAATTTGTCAGCTAAGCAAACTGTTTTGAGGATGTGATAAATAGGACGACAGCGACGGTTCTGCGGGCCTCTGTTTTATTGTTGTTCAAAAATGAATAATTTTAAACGTCAAAACACTACCTAAACAGTAAAGGTATGGTCAGATTACTAAATTGGCGATGTTCAAAGTAGGTAACATCACGCTTGTAATCCCCGAAGGGTAAGGCAGAATGTACCCATGGAACATTCACATTTCATTCGCTAGGCTGCTGTCATCCCGACGGGGCTGTGGGTTGTTCGAAAGAGATACCGCGGCGTGGGAGGAGTCATTTGATGATTTCTCCCCCCCCCCCCCCCCCCAAAGGAAAGGCTATTGTCATCAACTGGTTACAAATCCATCAATGAATTTTGAATGAAGAGCAGCAATGTAGGTAGCGTAAGGTATACTTTGAATAATATTATAATTTAAAGTTGGAAAAAGAAAACTACTTATAATAGTACATTATGGTATAAGTGTGTAACGTTGGTGATTACCGCCGAGGCGGCATTGAGACCCGAGCCGTCAGGTGAGGGTCTTAAGAAAGCCGAGGACGGTAATCATCAATACACACGTGTATCATACGACGTTTTTCAACACACTTGCGAATAAAAAAAACGTGTGGCACTCGGAAACTGCCACGGTAAAGCTATTGCATAGCATTTTTTATCAATTATTTAATTTGACAACCTCAGTTGACAACCTTGTTATTTTCCGTAACCATAGCAACCTGGTTGAAATATTTTCGCTATGGAATTTCTGGATTCGCTCTCCACGCTCAAGGCCCGCGATAGAAGCTATGCAATAGCTTAATAATACAAGAAAAAACATTTTATTTAGTAGATAAAAAGTTTATTTATAGAAACAATTAGTAAATGTGCAGTTAGTAAAATTATAATTAATTGTTTTTCATGGCGTAGCGGTCTCTTCAGATAGATTACTGGCCATGGTTCTGTATGTCTTTTACAGTTATATTTGTTAATTCTTGTATCCTACATGCACCAGTTACACCAAATATTAAAGCAACCTGAAAAAAAGGAAAAAATAATTATTAAGTTTAACACACAACACGCTGAAGCTGAAGTCACGTAGATAGATATTTAAAATTAGTTTAACTAACCTTAGTAACCAGATATTGGTTATCTGGAGCATCTTTTATAAATTTTTCAACATCGTTAGACGATAAAACCTTTGATTTCTTGCTTCTAAATCCATCTGACAGTCTTTTTAGATAAGCTGACAAATTAGAGTATGTTTTTAAGTCCACTCCATTCTTCGTTCGGACTGTACTTTTTAACATTGAGTATATACGCCACAAAGAGCTAGGTTTGTACTTAGAAGATAATTCTTTAAAGTACGCCAAGAACACATTTTCAGAAAATGACTGCGATTTCTTGGTGTTTTGCCACTGCTTGAAATTTTGGTACGCTAATAGATATTTCTCCTTGGAGTTTTCGGGTAGCAAATTTTCCATAACGCTAAGGGCTTCAAATCTTACATCGGGCGGTGTACAACATGAATCATTTTCTTCAAAACTAGACATTTTAACTAATAAAATAACTATAATAACAGTGAAAACGAGTTGTGTATTTTTTTCGCAGTAGCGGGAAAATATTATGTTTTTTTTATAAGCGATCAGCCATAGACTAAAAGAGATTTTTTTTTTGCTTGTCGTGGATAGTGTTTGGATCCACGTACAAAATGGGGAATTCAAATTTTTATTTATCACAGAGAAAACAAAAATTATATTTGAGTGAAAGTTTTATTTATTAAAAACGTACTAAGTTTAAATTATCTATTTAAATACAAAGTTTCATGAAATGAGCAAGCACTAGGTACATTAATGAATTTTTACTATTGCACACGATCTTTTTTGTATCGAAACTTTTTTAAGAACATAGCAACTCAACCAATTAAATTTAAAAAAAAACCTATAACTCACTAGTGAATAATAGTAATGAAAAATTCACAGTTTGATTATAGGTGTCATTATGTGCCTAATTGTGGTGAAATTTTAGCCACTTTATGAGCAAGTGTGTTGAAAATGTCTTTTTCACTTCAAACAGTATTCCGATTGTGTAATAGTACTTATTAACACCAACTAAAACAACAATCTAAATAAATACACAAATAAATCCGAACAGGAAACCGCATCCGTTATAAATCTGGAGCGCGCAGAGATTTCCACCTAAACTATAGTATTTTAATCCTTATTATCTATACCGCATAAACCTGATGCGCGATCCATTTTCCTAGATCCGCTCTCCGGGATGAAAATACAAGCCTCGGCATATCGATTTTACTCTCAATTCCACACATATTCGGACCGTTGCACCTTTTGAAGTGCAATAAAAATAATCTTCTTTGTCCAGTGGACCATACGAGGTTGAACAGGCGAATGATAACAAAAGCGCTGGAACACAACACACCTTGTTATTTCAATCCAAAACTGATACATATAATTGGACATCATACATTTTAATTGAAGTCTACTGAAAATATATTGTTGAAATATATTATTGTTGTTTATGTATGTGCTGCTCTTTTGTGTTTCTGCTGTCCATTACCGAATAAATACGTATTCTATTCTATTCTATATTGACAAATGTGTAAGATTTATTTGTGATAGTTCACCATTAGCTGGCTCGTTATTGGTCGTTGGCAGCCATTTGTCTAACTAATAATAACTATGTTCACTATGTCAATTTAGCAACTGTGACTTTGATTTATAATATTTAATGATAGAATTGTGAAATAGACACTGTTCTCAAATTTTGGTACGTCGAGCATAGGTAGAGTATTCGACGAAATATTTACATTTCCTCGTACCGCCTGCCAGCAAATATAAGCAATTCTTAGATAGAAACACCGCTCGTAATGTTGCCGCGTTTAATTTAATAGGATCAGTAATCATAGCTGGTCTCAATCGCCTATCTTAATCGTGTTCAAGAGCTGTCAATGTCAATATTCCACAGCCATGATGATACTGCCAGCTCTTAAACGCTGATCACGTCCAGATTTATGGGTGAAATTCGACCTTAGACGTAGGAAACTCCATAAGTTGATACAAGCTAGTTGTTCAACATTTAATGTATTCGAATCCAACATTATAGAACTCGAAACCAAAATTACCTCCCCTCATAACTTACTACTTCAACTCCCACGTGTCACGGAATTAGCAACTTTAACTACTCTCTATACAGCTGGAGCAATTAATAAAGAAACCGTAGCGGTGCTTGTTAGCATGCAAATGCCACAATCCTCGGAAGATTCTGCGGCAATATTCAAGTCGTTAGTGTTTGTGGGGTCCACTGCACAAGTGCAAAAAGGGCTCGCCGCTTCGCCAATGTAAATGACAATTTAATAATAGCAACGCTCTTTGCAACGTAAATTACGAAAGCTTTTATGAGATTTCAACTACTTTTTTAAAATCTTTTTCATTAACGGCGCGTTTAATTTGTCCCTGTTTTATAATACTACGGTTTTAATTTGTAACTAGGCGCGGTTTAACAGATTTGTGATGAAAAGATGAGCTGCTAGTTTTCCACGTGTTTAATATTAAATATTCAAAATAAGTGTTGGCGAAACGGATTACGTAGGCTTATAAAGAGCTCTTCCCGAGAAAGGGGAAATCCTAATTAAAGATTGACTGGCCTGTTGGTCTAGTGGTTAGTGACCCTAACTGCTATGCCGGAGGTCGTGGGTTCGATTCCCACCCAGGACAAATGTTTGTGTGATGAGCACGATCATTTGTTCTGTGTCTGGGTGTAATTTATCTATAATATGTATGTATTTAGAAATATATAAGTATGTTTATCAGTTGTCTAGTACCCATAACACAAGCTCTGCTTAGCTTGGGACTAGATGGCGTTGTGTGATAGTTGTGGAATATTATTATTATATTATTATTAATTGGTTTTCATCGAATTTACCGAAAATTCACCTCTTAGAAAAATTGAAAATAGTGTTGGGCCTTTTTTCTATTTTTATTTCAACATTTCCAAGAGAATATTTTATCGAAAGTTTGTTCAGTGCTTCCGTTTTTTTAGTTCCTAACGCAAAGGGCTGTAAAGGGAGGACTGAAAGAGGACATCTTGGGAGGCCCAATTCTTCGCTTCATTTCCCCCTCACCCGATTCACGTTAAAAAGAGTGATTTGCGTCGTCTAGTCAATTTGTTCTTTTCACAAAAGAAACATTGTTCCAATGATGGACGTCGGAAATATTGGTTTAAAACTTCAAAATTTAACTTTACTTTGACATAGCCATCAAGATATGAAGGTCAGTCAGATCAGATAAGAAATTACTATTTCTTAGTATTGAACTGCTCTTTCCAAAGTCTTGCTGTAGATCTAAACCCTATCTTTGGAATATTCTTGTTACAAGAAAATTGAGGCCAGCCCCTTAGGCTGTTGTTATTCTATTTAGTTTTGATTAAATTTATCTTTGCCCAAAAGGTTCCCCGGCAACTTTGCTTGCTTAATTTCATAATGGTTTTATTTATATAGCAACTTTAGGCCGTTCATTTTGAATTCTTAAAAATAAATTGAGTTTTAACTCATTGTACTGTTGTATTATTATTGGAAGTAGAGAAAATAATCTTGACTGTTAGGTTATTATTATTTCATTTTCTCATGAACATTTTCAACGTTGACTTAAAAATGTCCTGGAGGTTTAATTGTGTTTCAGCATTACTTCTAAGATCAGTTATAAAATCCGGCGCCATCAAGTTTTACAATATTTACTAGATCAGAAGATCTGCTTAAAAAAAATTAATGATTACAATAACAATACAAAATTAATTATCGTGTTTAGTAGCTAATCACTAACCAAGCAAACACTGATGTGAGTGAGTTTCTTTTTTTTACCAGATGTGACAATACATGGCATTATATTATGTTAAAATAATTATAATAAGTAATCATCTTGACACTCAAAGTTTATTAATTAGTGGTTAACGCTTTATTGGTGAGAATGTTCAATATATTTATTACTATAGCATAAAGATTAAGACTTTAAACTGTGATTACCCATAAAATTTCTGGTTCAATAATGAATTAAACCTTACTACAAACGTATAATCTAAAAAGATAAACTCCAAGCAGGAAATCTAGACCTATAAAAAGCTTCTAACAAAAACATAATAAAACATTATATGCCTTGATTATTTGCTCAGAATAACCTTGAATACAGGACCGTTGAGTTATTGGACTAGACATGAAATAAATGAGATCACATTACGGAATCCTATTGTGTGTAATGTCGTGATCGTTCCATGCCGGTAGTTGTCAGCGGAGCACGATATTAGCGAGAATAGCTGTTCTAATGTGTATATTTATGTAGATATCATTCCTTATGGGCGGCCATATTTGGAACGTAATCATTCATTTATGGCCCTTTGGAAATAACTGGTGATATGTTATGGTTTATTCCCATCGGCCCTCACTGGTGGCAGTTGCAAGTACTTGTCGCATCTGCCACCACTGGTAGTACTTGCGGCGAGTTAGTCATAATTTCTCTTTCCTCTATCCACTGCTGGCAGATGACACTAATTGGGATTCTCCACCAGTGGTGGCAGACTCGACAATATCGATGGGTTTATCGTGTCCTTGGTATAGAACGAAGTTTATTTATGAGATCCGTGTTTTTAATAAAAAACGATATTGAAAGGTTTTCACCCCAGTTTCCACTTACAGTGTACAGAGTAATATTTTGTAATGTACTTGTTTGTCGACCTAACTTGGAATCAAATGATTGTATTCGCATTAGTTTTTCCTAACTCTGGCTGACTGCAAAAAAAAAAATGAAATAGACAAGAATTTTAACGAAGTAAAAGGAAAGCTAAGAATTCTAACTTATGACAGATCTAACTTAATCTGTAGGTAAGTCACCTAACAACAGAATAAGTTATGGTAAGTTATCAATTTTACTCAATAATCACTATGATTAATATTGTTAATACATATTATATACCTACGGGTGGACGGTTTCTGGTTGAAAGTCATCAATACAGTAAGTCATCATATTTCATTGTTATTTTAATTAATGTGTAAATATCTTAATGTAAGAGATGCTAAACTAAATGGGTCTTTGAAACCTGAATTTGAAATAAATATTCGAATCCAAGTTCAGAATAAATACAAAAGTAATGAACCAAAACCATTATCTATAAAATCAGAAGCACACCCAAGTTATCCTACATGTGTGTGAAACGCTTAATAAGCAAATACGGGTCCCCAAAGTTAGGAGTAGGGTATCGGATATCGCAAAGCTTGCATGAATAGAACTGTGAGTGAAAGAAATATGAAGAGTGCGGGTAGTCGTAAATATTAGCGTTCGATTTGATGATCTGAATTGCTGACGGGGTATCCTTAGCTCTGCATGTCTTAAGGGTCACGGGGTCTGTCCCTGGTGCGATAAAATGGCTAAAATATATTAGTTTTGAGCTGTAAAACGGTTTAGTTTATTGGCGATGACGTATGAAATGGTCAGGGGTGCAGTAGTCGTTATTATTGGAAAGCTCGTATGAGAATGTGGATGAATTTTATTTGGAGTCGTTTGAGGGTTATGTGAGCAGCAGGTGACGATTGGTTTATCGGCTTTCCCTAATATAATAATATGGGGTTCAGGGACATGAATGATTTTTGTTAGTTTCTTTTAATTTTGACCAGGTTTTATTTAAATAATTAAAATAATCGTAATTGCTTTAAAAAAAAATGTGAGCCACTGGCTCTAAAGCTAGGTTAGAGTGCTTGTATTTGAGGATTCAGTGACTTCTTTTTTTTAGGTCATTATTATTACTGTAGTGTGTTCATAGCTACATGTTTGCGGGAACCACCTCATCCTACATTTTCACCGCCTTAACCTTTAATATAATATATCTTCGTATAACGAACTAGCTTTTGCCCGCGGCTTCGCTGCGTGATCATCGGATATTATTCCACCACGGGAAAGTTGTAATGGGGTAATGTGGTTTCCATGAATATAAGGATTTTTGAAATCGGATCAGTAGCTCCGAATATTATTTCCTACATCCAAATTCCCTTTATAATATTAGTGTAGATAATATTTCTATTAGGAATTCTCAGCAGCAACCACGGAGCCTGGATTTGTACCCGGTTAATGGCAATATGCTCGGTATTACATGGGACTTAAACATAACTGGCGAAATGTAGGTGTACCTACTATAATAGTAGGTACACCTACATTTAGGTACACCACTGCCTAACTCTTTGGGGATAAAAGGCGTAATGCTCCTATTTACCTGGTTGTATAAAGCCATGTGTGAAATATTATGTACCTGCCTGTAGGTTCTTTGAGAAGATGTATAATTTATTAGTACCTATTCATTGAGATGATAATTTCATAAATAATTTATTATGCGTACCTAGATAAGATTTCTGAGTCCCGAAAACTGTATTATCATAATTAGTTTAGATGATAGGACAATAAACCCGGATAAAGGCTTTCTGCTAATATCATTATTTAATTCAGATATTGAGGTATCGTTAAGGCCTGTCTGCCATTAAATACAAGGGTAGTTTTCCTACTTTCCATGATTAAATTGTTTTCACGCTTCAGAGAATTCTTGGGATCGAGATCAGATAATGATATTAAGCTTGAGATTTGTGTAAAATAAATTATTATCTGGTTCAATGACTGGGGTTTGATTTAACAGTGAAATACGCTTGATTTACGTAAGCTTGTAGCAAGAATATTGAAGTGTTAGGTATTATTCTCGCTTATTCAACTCTCTAACTTTTTTTTTAAACATTATAATACGAGTATGTGTATGAAAATAGCTGTCTCGGATCTCACCACATTCAGACAGAGGTGAGATACAAAAAATCGTTAATTTTCCAACTCAGTCATATCTAATGTAATTTTATGATTAAAAATTCACATTAGGTACCTAATTATGAACGAGTTAAAAAAATAGCCCGGGAGGAGTTGTAAAATGCAGAAAGCGCAGGTAAATTTGCTGAAGAATATACCTACATACTTACATTATAATATTATTTGCATGATTAGGGAAAATAAGCAGAACAAGTTGAAGACCTAATTACTTTTTTTGTGCATTGCAGAGTGTAAAAATAAAATTAAACGAATGCGATAGAGTATTTGAATCTTATACCATTCCCATTAGCATTGTGATCGAGAATATGGACCAACTTCTTGTTGTTGGAGGCTGCGAAATCATCAAAATAATGACTCCTCCCACTCGCGCGGGTAGGGAGTGTCAGACTTCTACTGACTAAAAACCACCCATGTTCCTTCTTAGCCCTTTGTGTCCGAGGCCGCGGTATCTCTTTTGAACAACCCGCGGCCCCGACACTCGACAGTGATACGGACCTCCTCAGATTTTCTTTTATGTAGTTAATATCTAGTACCGACTAAATATTCCTAGATTACGTTTTTATTGACGATTTTGAACTCGTTATAAAACATAATTATGGAGGAATGAGGAAACCTCGTGATGTTTGCCTTCACAAGCTCTTGTTTGTCACGACTATCGCATTTCTATTAGACTTGTAACCACAGGGCTGATTGCAATTATTATGGTTAAGTGTTTATTAATAACGTTAATAAAATCAATGTTAGAACTAGCTTGTGTGATAGTTACTGAATTGTTTTTAATTAACCTCAGTGAAATCTTCAGTACTTATGACCATTGTCGACTCGTAGTCACACCAGTATGAAAAACAGGTATTTTATTCTCGTTTGTCGCACCACTAATTTTTCCACACCATTTATTCTTAAAAAATTGTCCAAGTTATACTACTTATTGAAATTAAAAACCTTAAAATTACATTATGATAACAACTTATTACAATTTAAATTGCTACCAAATGTAGGCAAATAAACCCGACTGCTGAACATAAGGTCCTGGGTTCCTTATTGAGTTTTTCTATTAGGATTTTTTTGTAGAAGCCACGGAGTCTGGATTCATGACCGGTGTACACCTCTGCCTAACCCTGCGGGTGATACAAGCATAACGTTATGTTATAATAGTATTATTTAGCCCTCTCAATAGTAATCGTAGTTAGTAACTAAATCCAAACTAAGACCTAATTTCGGTAACAGCAAATACCTTGTCTTAACTCAGTATCGTACACCAAGGTATTAGAACGGCGGCAGAATCTTTTGATCCTTATAGATTGGGGAACGAATCTGAAATTATAATGCTTGTAAGTCTAAATTAACATGTTTATTGGCTTTCTATCCAATATGATTTTCAGTAAGAGTTAGATATATTATTTTGGTAAGGATTCAGACATTCCTTACCATACTTTAGACGATTTCGATTCGACTCTGTTAGTTCATTTCTGAACGATTTACCGACCCCAGTCAAACCAACTTTCTACCTAGATCATGATTATATTGCAGGTTTTTTTAAGGATAAGATATCATCAAATGACTCCCTGTGTGGATTAAAAGGAAGTGTCAGACTCATACTGACTTAAATCCATTCGTATTCCTTCCAATGCCTTTTGCGTTCTAGGGTCGCGGTAACATTTTCGAACAAATTCTTTAACTCTGGCAGGCACTGGTCCTCGCAGGCCCCGTCGACTATGCTGAGAACTCTTTGAGGCAGGCATGGAACACAACGCACTGTGTTTAATTTTAAAAGCCATCATTGCATTTTCAAGAAGAATAATATGAGCACTATATTCTAGGAACAGCGCAGTTATTAAAATGGCTTCCAGCCAGATATTAGATGTTTTATTTTAATATCACATACATCATCTGCAGGAACTGTCTGTAAAATATTATGTCTGCTGCCTATACTGTACTATAGTAGGAACATTAGTAGTAGTTGGTACGTTGAATAGTTTTTTAATTGAATTATGATTATAGTCAATTAGAGAAAACGTTATAGTAGCGTAATATAGTAATAACGTAGGTAATTTAAAAAAAACCTTTTCCTCTTTACGGACACATTACAACCCGTACTTTTCATCCACGATTATTATGTAGTTGAAGACAAACACAAAATCCAAATGAAAATTAATCCTAAGATGCCCATTTTCATAACATTCAAAGTCCAAGAACAGAAGCAGAAGTTATCGTATTACCAAGTACCAACTGGGTTGTGGAGGTCAGTTAGACAGTTGCTCCATGTAAAACTGGTATAGAACTAGGGAGTAAAGGTTAGGAAGATGGCTTATTGTACATAGAAGCCTTTTTTTTTTTTGGTGGGTGGAAAATCATCAAATGACCCTTCCCGCTCTTGGGCAGGGCGAAGGGGAGTGTCAGACTTCTACTGACTAAAAACCGTCTCCTTGCTGACATCTCTTTGAGGCGCGCGTGGAACACGAACGCGCCGCTGACACGGTCTGTTGCCGTCATGACGACGGCCGGACGGCGAGCTAGCCCATTACTCACAGTCCACAGGTCCGCGTCCGCGCCGGAAGCCATCACGTGGCCCCCGACGCCCGGAGCGCCTTCCGCGCCTTCCGCGGCGGCTGGGACGTTGAGAGGTTCTCTCCCTCTCTCGTTCCGCCACCTCCTTCGCTAGCATCACTGCTTCGCAGAAGGAGGCGAATAGAAGAAGAAAAAGAAAAAAGAACGTTCATAGAAGCCTTACCTCTTTTCAAATACATCGACAGAACACCATTGTTTTTTCAAGTTCTTTTTTCAAATGCCATTCATTCAATCCCATTAGCACTGTCATTTACAAAGGTCTCACTACAAAAACAACAATAAAAAGAAAACAAATGCGCTCCATCAAAAGCGACCTATAGTCCTATGAAAGATATCTTACCTTCGCCTGGCTCTCAAATGATCATAATGCTCGTAGCAATAAGGTCGATGATAGGTTGCTATCTCTAACAAGTCTGTTGAAATTATCCTGATCTTTATTGTCATGGAGATAAGGTTGATAACAGAGGTAAATTAACGCGTGAAAACACTGTGAAACCTTCATGCTACACCATTAATAATAGGGGGTGTCACGAATGCCAAACTTCGACATTCAGTTAAACGATATGAAATAACTCATGCTATTTACTTGCTACTTGCACTATATCGTTCAACTCCATAGTTAGCACGTTCAGCAAGCCTTATTGTAATAAATGTGTTGATCATAGATTGGTTGTGTGTCTTTATAATAATACAACAATATTCTATTGTTACTGGTATATTCTATTATTACTGGCACAACACCGGGAGAGCTGGAAGGAAATGGGGGAGGCCTTTGCCCAGCAGTGGGACACAATAGGCTAGTTAAAAGTAGTTAGGTTGCATGTTGCGGAGATGAGAATGTTGAGGTGGATGTGTGGTGTGACCAGAATGGATAAAGTAAGGAACGAGTATACCAGAGGAAGTTTAAAAGTTGCGCCAATTACAGAAAAGTTAAAAGGGAATCGACTGTCGTGGTATGGGCATGTGATGAGGAGGGATAAATCGCATGTGACTAAAAAAGTTATGAATATAAATGTGGATGGATGGAGAGGGAGAGGAAGACCAAAGAAAAGATGGATGGAGTGTGTGAGGGGTGATATGAAGGAAAAAGGAATAAATGATAACGTGACGACTAACAGGGCAGAATGGAAGAAAACAACGTGTTGCGCCGACCCCAAATGACATGGGATAAGGGCAGAAAGAAGAAGAAGAAGAAGAAGCTATGATAAAGACGTTTGCTTATCAACTAACAACTTAACAATAATTGGGCATACGAGTTTCTATCGCATCTACACATATAAATCAAAGTACCTTTCTAGTAACTTAATAAAAATCTACTAAAACAAAACATTTTGTTTCAACTTTTGTCTGTCTATTTGTCTAATCGTCGAAACGGGAAGACATATACTGACGGAACGTTTACTGGCAGATAGTTTATTATAAGGACTAACCAAGACTACTTTTGTTATAGAAAAATAATTAGGGTTCCATGCAAAATTGTAAAAACCCCATTCAAAGTGGAAAGTAATTTTTTATATGAAACATTCACGTGGATGATCGCCACGAAAAACAGCTATCTATACATATAAAAGGCTTTGTCCTGAATGACTGACGGATCAACGCACAGCCTAAACCGCTGATCGTAGAGACCTGAAACTTGGAGGGTGTGTTCTTTGTATGACGTAGGCATCCGATAAGAAAGGATTTTTCGAAATTCTACCCCTAAGGGGGTGAAAACGGGGGGCAAAGTTTGTATGGGACAAAGTGATTCCTTGGTCCAATCTACTTCAAATTTTGCATAAACCTTCTTTAACAGAATTGATGGAAGACGTGTTTCGTATTTTATTGAAATTCATCCCCTAACGGGGTTAAAAAGGGGTAGAAACTTATTTTGGCGGTGATTTGCTTCGAAGTTGATATCAATACTCCTTAGTGATTTTGATTTAAATTACTTCTTTTTATTTTGACACATGTCTAAAACTCAAATTCGAATTTATTCAAAAAAGGTTGAACTCACATAATAACTTTTAATTGTAAAACTATCTGTGTTTGATTTGTTGTGAGATTAATACCTATAGTTTTCTTTTAGTTTGTCTTAGAAATGTCTGTGTCTATTTTTAAAAATGGGAGCAGAGTTGGTTAATATCAATGGGAAATTACAACCTTATTATTGTACCAATAGTGGGGGATGGCGCATGCCTTTTCCGTTCGCTTTCTTATTTGTTGTACGGCACACAAGAACGCTCAATGGATAGGTATTCGTCAAGAAATTGTGTGTCATGTGTATCGAAATGGCAACCTGTATGTAATATATAAAAATACCAGCCTATTACTGTCCCACTGCTGGGCAAAGGCCTCTTCTCATAATCTATAGGTTATAACAAAATTAATAACGTAAAAAAAACAATTAAAAATCCTATTAGAACCATTTTCGACTTCTACGCCGACGAAGTCGCGGGCAAAAGCTAGTTTTATCATATTTATTGTAAAGAAGTATTAGATATCGCATCTCATACTCCAATCTTTGTTTTCAAAAGCATAAATCTCGCAAAACTTCCTCCGAACTAACATTACCACCTGGAAAAGCACTCATACCTTCAATAACCTGCAAGTTACAGCTTCCATCCCCAGTCACCGAAGTTTCTTATCGATGCAATCAATGCTGGATTGTTGGAAACGACTGTACTTAGGGGTGAATATTCCGAGGACGATGTACCACTTCAATTTCCCTTAACTATGCATCGTTTTATCACATTACGTATTCACGACTCCCTTGGGAACACAGTCTGTAAATGGTCAGCACCATAAGCAAAGATTATATCAAAACGTTGCAGATAGGTCACTGGACATTCAAATAAAGGATTTATTTTATTTTATTTATTTTATTTTATTATTTTTGGAAAACTTACAGCTAGGTAGACACAGTAGATAGGTTTATTACAACAATAGGGCCAATTACAAGTTTCCACAAGTAGTCATTTACACAATATTGAAATAACGCAAAAAAAAAGAAAAAGACAGTGATAAGGATAGTAAGTATTAAAAATGAAAATTTAAAAAAAAAGAACTAAACATTATGGGTTGTTGAAGAACTGATTACAAAGCGTCTTCTTCAACTTCGACACGCTTGTAGTAAAAATGTCGATCTCAACCTCCTGGCAAGTCGCATTGAACACTCGGCTTGTCCTAATCATGTACGAGTTTTGTCTATAATTGGTCCTTGTCGTTGGTATGTGTAACAATCGAGGCTTACGCAAAAACGAACAAGGTACATGCAGCCCAATCTTGCTCAGCAACTCAGGGACATCACTAGAGGCATTTGCAATTTTAAAAAGAAAGGCCAAGTCGGAAATTTTTCTTCGCTCAGACAAAGGGAGAATATGAAACCTTTTGCATCGTTCGAAATAATTTGGTAGATATGTCTTGGAACGAAATTGAATGTACCTTAGGAATTTTCGATTTTATTTATTTTTTTTTCCATTTTTTTATGATATGATTAAAAATCTAGACTTCTTAAATATAAGAAGTAATACATTAAATAGTAGCTTTATACTGCGGCTTTGCTCGCGTTTTGAACGAAAATTGATCCACGAGAACTTTTTAGGGTTCCGTAGGTACCTCAAAACGAAAAATGGAACCCTTATAGGATCACTCGTGCGTCTGTCTGTTCGATCATCCCCCCCCCCCCTTATCTCCAAAACTACTGAGCCTAAAAATTTGAAAGTAAACAGTATTACTTCAACAATTATAGATTACAGGAAAACCTTATTTTTTATCTTTGATAGTCGAGTATAATGAAGCAAACCAAAGTGGTCCTCAGACAGAAAACCAACAACTATACAAACATTGTACTAAATAAGCTCTAACTTCTGTAAACTTCAAGTGACATCAACATACTTCACGTTTTAATATCATTGTATACAATGTTACTCCCCTCTCAAAGAAGGCTTCAGCGATAATATCGTAAAAAAAAATACCATATTTACAAGACATAATTTACCTAAACAACCGTAGTAACTGTCACATACGACCCGCGCAGTACCTACTTAACTTGCGCGAGTAGAATGTCGTATCTCATGTTAAAATATTCATAATCTTTGTTCTAACAGTAAATAGTTGCATTTTAGAGTTCACATTCAGTGTTCAGTAATGCTATTTCTGCATAGTTAGGTAAGCAAAATGTGTATATGTTAGGTGTTGTGTTGAGTCCCAGGATAATTGCGCATTTCGCAGAGATCAGAAAACAATTTGATTTCACTGCAGTTGAAACAATGTTGTTGTTATCTGAAAACGGCGAATGTGAAACTGGAAACGGTTGCAGATTGCTTACATCGGAAACTGTCGCTTTGTCGTGTATGGTAATAGCTATTTTCTAAATTGGTAGAACTTTAGTTTACATGAGAACTTTGTAGGCACTCATTTTTTTAAAATGGTTTGTTATCTTCTTTAGTGATTCTCTTCTTTTAAGCTACGAATATTACGATACACGACAGAGTAAACTACTATGGAAACACTGACGGTAAGGTTTTCAGACATCGGACAACCTTTGGAAGGAGTATAATATTTTTTGTGTAGGTATGTTTTTTATGTGGTAGAAAAGTCAGGCACTTCATTAAACTTGGTAAAGAGCGGATCTTTTAAAAAGAGGGATATTATATAAATATACTGACATAAATAGAGTACAAGTAAAATACTTTAATTAGGTACATTCTGTCCGTTCTGTTGTAATTGACTGGTCTTTGGGTCTTATACGTAATAGATATCACATGGTCCAGTAATCAACATGTTTTGGGTTTGTATCTTGACACTAATACGACCTGAATAGGAACATTACGAGGAAATATTAATATAGGGTATTAGGGCCTCTTACTTACAGTCTACGAAGAATTTTTCGTTTACCGTATTTAGATTTTTCGAAAGGTTTTTCTTATTAAATGAAACTTAAGTAATTCTCCGATTCAGTTCAGGTGAATAAGATAACTTAAAGCACTGAAGCATCCACCGATTATTACACAGAAACCTTTCGACTGTGCGAGCTACCAGATGAATAGGTACCTCGTTATCTAAGGCTACCCTTTGAAGCGCACAGCTGATACCTGAGATCTATTATGACGTTATAACTTTCAAAGAACATCTGAGCCCCTTAACCGAACTCATAAGGCTACCTGATTTCGAACATTCTACCATCGAAGGAAACGATCCGTTGACGTTTCGTAGGACGAAGTTGAATACTCAATATGCTATTTAGGTAAAAGGGTTTATCGGTGATGGGAAATTCGATAATACCATCACGCAGCTTTGGGGGCTTTATTCATAATAGAAAATGGGAGTAAACACGTTGATATTCAGCATGTGTGCGGGCATTCATGCCGGTACGTAGGTACAGGGGGTTGTATTGTGAAATCCATCAATTTTCATACCGAGTCGGTGACTTATAACTCGGTGTGCGGGATAACGTAATTTTATTGACGTGGGCTACGATCGATTAAAACGCCTTACTGATTTCTGGTGTGGCAATGTTGTTATGTTTGTGGTTTATGGAATTAATGGAACGTGGTTATTGTAATTAATGAAGTACATAACGTCACGCCTGTAGTCTCTGAAGGGTTATGCAGAGGTGTAATAGTACACCCAAATTTCAGCAGTTATGTTTAATTCTCATGTAATTGGGGGCGACCCTATTCTTATCAACCGGACACAAATCCAGACTCCATGACTGCTACGGAGAAATTCCTGATGGAAAAACCCAATAACTTTTTCCCCGACCTAGGAATCGAATTCAGGACCTCATTCTCAGCAGTCGCTTGCGATTACGAGAACAATGGCAAAAATGTTTGATGCCATTGGCTTCTTAATTTCGTATTCATTATGTCCGCCTTTGTACAGTGTTTAATGCGTAAAGTTTTTCTTCTACTTTTGGTCCATACAGTAATTAAAGTTGCTGAAACAGTCAATTACACTGAAGACCTAATAACAGTCGGTAATAGCTAAAACCCAATAACACCAGTTTCTAATAACCCCTACAATCACATTATCTTCACAATAGTTACCTAGATTAGGTGTAAACCAATATCAAGCAATCCAGTCCGTGCAGCACCATCATAATCAATAATAATTATGTTGAGCGGCCATCGATTTATAGCCCGAGATTAGATCAGTCGGAATAATTATTAACGTTTAAATGGTTGCGACGATGACAATAGCTATTGACTTCTGATGTTTCAGTATTTTTGGACACGCCCACATTTTTTCCGATACCCTAGCGCCATACTACCAAGTAAGAAACAAATAGTCCAGGATCCGCGGTCCATTTTTGCACTTGATTACTATCAAGCTAATTTTGATGAGACGGCGAGACGCCCAACAATTTCCTGCACGAAACTCTCGAATTCTCGATTGTGGTAAGTAATAGGGGTAGCAGGGATAAAATATGTTGGTTTGATGATTCTCAAAAGTGTTAAGTACAAACACTTTTGAGAATCATCAGCTGGGTTTTTTTTTGTTAAATCTGATGATAATTATCTAAATTATTTGAAAAAATATTTGTTCTACAAAATGTATGGTTTGATCAAAGAGTCCCCTTCCTTCCTTCCAATATGTATCGATAACGAAGTCATTAAAAATGATTACTTACTAACTGGGTTTTGGGGATTGGATATTTTCTATTAAACCCACTCTTTACAAGTTGCCTACAAGATTCTAAAAATTATATTAAGTGTTTGGCACTTACTCCACGCACCATCAATACTCCTGTACATCATAAACAACAGGCTAATACACTTTCTGGAGCCACAAATTCCAGAAGAGCAAGCAGGTTTTGTTAAAGGCAAAGACACGCGGGAACAAATCCTGAACGTTCGCCAAATTATAGAGAAAAGTCGGGAATTTAACAGCCCTGTATTGATATGTTTCATAGATTATACCAAAGCATTTGATTGCGTGGAGTGGGGCAAGCTGTGGGGGGTTCTTAAAGACATGGGAACGCCTCAACATCTTATTGACATAGTCCGATGCCTCTACCTACACATCAACAACCGCTCTTTCGTCAAAATAGACACCGACTGTTCAAATGCGTTAGGCAGGGATGCATCCTCTCACCTCTGCTCTTCAATATGTACGAAGAGTAATATCATTCAAGACTCTTTAGGGCTGGGACAAGGGGTTTACTGTTGGTGGAAAGTGGATTTCCAATCTGAGGTACACTGATGACACCGTTCTCCTTGCTACAACATTTGGCACCATAAAAGAGATACGGCACAGATTGGAAGTGGAAAGTGGCAAAGTAGGGTTTGCAATAAATAGGCAGAAAACCAAGCGTATGGTGGTAGATCGTGCGGGAAACCTATCGGGCGCCTATAACATCTAAGGCATCTATACTGTGGACAGCTTCGATTAACTGGGCTCCAATATAAGTAATGAAGGTAGCTGCGTCACAGAAATAAAACGGCGGATAGCCATGGCTAAAGATGCTATATTACGCCCCCGGAACATCTGGGAAAAACGTGGTATAAGTTTTAAAACGAAGGCCCGTTTGGTCAGAGCACTAGTTTTCCTGATTTTCCTCCATAGAGTTAATAATAATAATATTTATTTATTTTCAGGCTACTTTGGCCCATAGATAAATACCTTACAGACTAACATACATACGATATAATTGACAGCTTGTGTTAGTAAACAAAACCTTAAAACTATATTAGTATCACTACAGTTGCACTACGTCACTGTGCGATCATGTGGCACTTGCCCGCGGAAGCGTCGAAACACCACCCCCTGCGGCCAAAAGTCCTCTTCCAAGACGAGGTGCAGGTAGCATGTCGGTACTCGCACCACAAACGCCTTAAAGTTGACGTTGCGGCGCGACTCGAGCAGCTGCACTCTCGCCACGTACTTGATCTTCTGGCGCACGTACTCCACAATGTCCTCCGTCGTAGTGGTGTAATGTAGACGGGAGAGGTACAAAGGAGTGTTCGGCTTTGCGGCACGAATATGCACATTGGGCTCCGATGGAGCCGTGCCGCAGCGGTTCTTGATGGTTCGCTGACGGCGCTTCCTCCTCAACACCGTCACGAAACCATCATCAGCCTGGATCGGTTCCTTTTTAGGCACAGGCTTCTCGGAAGGAGCATTTTTCCCCACAAGTTAAGACATGGACAATCCAAACAAGAGTAAGACAGCGGATAGACGCATTCGAAATGTGGTGTTTTAGGCGGATTCTCCGAATTCCATGGACGGCCAAACGCACAAATGTGTCTATCCTTTACCAACTCGATATCAAGACTCGATTGTCAACAGTTTGCCTACAGCGTATTTTGTCTTATTTCGGCCACATAATGCAAAGAGGAGATAGCAGCCTTGAAAAGCTGGTCATTGTTGGCAATACCGAAGGCAAGCGACCGCGAGGCCGGTCGCCATTTTACAAATTTGGAAGTGTCTGTCTTCCAAACGATTGGCTTTGAGAAAAAATTGTTTGTGGAACCTCAATGTCATTTTTAAAGACCTGTCTAATGTCTATAGACACCCCACACGTAGGTATAGGTTTGATGAAAAAAAAAATATAGTTTCAGTTCCATGTATGGGGCGACCCCCTAAATCCTTTTTTTTATTTTTGTATAAAAATCGTGAAGCGGTTCATAGAATACTTGTAGAGTTTCAACTGTGTAGTCTCAATAGTTTCCGAATGAAGTGGCTGTGACATACGGGTGGACAGACGGACAAACAGACATGACGAATATATAAGGGTTCCGTTTTTTGCCATTCGGCTACGGACCCCTAAAAAACAGCTGGTTTGTAGTAATTTTTGATGAGCTCGTTATCAATACATGTTGGATTTAGATAATGATCATCTGATAAAAATAAAATAGTTAGTAATAGATTTTTGAAAATCATCAAATAAATAATTATAATAATATATAATCAATATATATTTTATCCCTGCTGCCCCTATTACCTACCACAATCGAGAGTTTTCGTATAGGGTAATGTTGGCTCACGGAAAATTAGCTTGATAGTAATCAAGTGAAAAAATGTACCGTGGATCCTGGATCTCGACTAACATTGTGACGCGGTCAATAATAATTTATAGATGAACGGATAGCTGTCAGTGGGGCGCAAAGTGACATACGTCCGTCTAGCACCGCGCCTAAGCGCTCACTGTCGGATTGCATACGTAAGAAAGAGAGCGCGATGACGCAACGCTCGAACTTCTTACAAACCATATAATGATTAATTATAAAATAATAATTTATTAAATAATCAAAAATTAAAAACAACCAAATTTTGTATTTAAATATGATACGTTATTGTTATAAATTTTACCAACGTACGTTCATCAGTAATACAGATATTTTTGTTGGAAGATCATTTTAAGAGGTTAGTTTACCATTTTTTTGTATCGAGAAAACTTTTCAAAAACGTGTTTTGAAAACAACGAAATTATCAGAAATATGTTCAAGATTAACATATATTTTTTCCGCCGTGTCAAACTGTATAGATTTGGCTAAAAAATTGTTCAATACAAGCCTATTTGGCTCTTGTCAGCGCCTTAACTGAAACCTGTGGCGCCATCTGTCAGTAATTATTTAATGGTGCATCATAACATCACATAACATTACGCCTTTGATCCAAGAAGGGTTAGGCAGAGGTTTAGCCATTTTTACGCAAACATTTCGCCAGTATGATCTGCAAAAAGATTGGTGAAGAACTGACCTGGATAGGAATATTTGGAGGGAAATAGAAGAGGCCTATGTCACACGACATCCTGACCTGGTAGCTGATAATGAGCAATGAAGGGTTATTAGTTGTAAGAAAATCATCATCTGCCTAGCCTTTTCCCAACTATATTGGGGTCGGCTTCCAGTCTAACCGGATGCAGCTGAATACCAGTAATTTACACGGAGCGACTGCCTATCTGACCTCCACAACCCAGTTAATACTAGGTAATACAATACCCTTTGGTAAGACTGGATGTCAGAATTTCAGGTCACTGACTACCTGTAACGACTACCAAAGATCTATATTATGGCAGCCGGGACCAACAGCTTAACGTGCTTTCCGAGGCACGGAGGAAACTCGGTATGTCGGGCGGTCACCCAGCCACAGACCTACATAGGCAAGCACAGCTTTACTTAAAGACCGACCCGAGTGGCAGTTCTTATTAAGCCACGAGCTCCTTATTAGTTGTAAGAAAATGTTTTAAGTTAATGTTACTACTTGTTGAGGTCAGAGTAATAAAGGCTATTTTTATTTAATTTTATTATTATTTAATACGTAACTCCGACGTAAATGAGAGCGAGCCTACTGCTATCAACCGGGCACAAAACCAGACTTCATAGAAGTTCCTGATGGACAAACCCAGTAAAACTAACCCCGATTCTATTGAAATTTTTGTGATAAACATATTATTGACTTTTTTTTTCACCCTTAAATAGCTAAACTTATTTTGAAGAATTTGACACGCTAGTAGTCCGTGATCTGGAAAATAGGGTCATTTATATCCCTGTAGTATGATGAGCTGGGAACAGCCAGTATTGATGCAGGCAGTTAAGGCACATTCTTGAACAGATTGGCTTAATTGGTTTCCTAGCAATCAAGCTGTTCAATTTGATCTTAATAACAGCAATTATCTTACCATTAATTGAGCAAAACTGCCCAAAAAATAATTTAATTAATTACAGTAAATGCTGACGGAAGCAAATACCAAATAATTAGAGTCTTTTATACAAATGATGATTGTTAGATGATTTCCCCTTAACTAAGTACAAGTTAACATCGGTACGTAACATAACATCACACCTGCAATCCCCAAAGGGTAAAGCAGAAGTGCACCTAACTAGTACACCCACATCCACCAGTTATGTTTACGTCGCATGTAATAGGATGCAACACTGTCAATATTCTCAAAATATCTCCATTCCAATAAAAAAAAGAATCATCAAAATTGGTTCATAAACGACGAAGTTATTCGCGAACACACATGAACGAAAATTGTTCGTAAATAAAAAAAAATGTAGGTACACAAAAATAAAAGTATTAGGCCAAAATATGTTACATTTTTATGGGACCAAATGGCAACTATTCCGCATTAAACTAAAAAAGAATCACGTTAATCGGTTCATAAATCTCTGCGTAATCGGTGTACATACTTACATAAAAAAATATATATAAATATACCAATCGAATTGAGAACCTTCTCCTTTTAGGGAAGTCGGTTAAATACGCCTCGCTATGTCCCCCTAATGACAACGTAAGCTTGTAGGCATGCAATTATAGCAATTGCAAGTTCTAACCCAAAATAGTAGGAACCGTGTAAAACAAAGTACCTATCAAATTAAATACCTATATACCACACAACAAACATCATTGATTTCAATTACTATGTACCTACCTAGTACCTACAATGCTGTATCTGAATATAATCTACAGATCTCATTGAATGTGTCGCATGGAATGTTAGTGCAATGCTTTTAAGATAATAATCTCCGCAAGACTAATGTGAGAATCGAAGGGTAACTACACTAAGTGACAAAAAGTTAGTAACAGCTATGAATTATTCCAATTGCTTTTTCATTCGATTTATCCAGGAATAACATTCCTGGATAAATACCGTTACCTAATTACTACAATAAAGTCCTTAATAGGCATGATGACAAATTTTGACAAACTGGTTTTTCAGGTTCAGAAATAAATATTATATACAGTGTATATCAAATTTCTGCTTAAAATGAGGAATCAATATGAAATAAAATACATTTTACTTTAATTTTTTTTCATTTCCGCCAAAACGCTTCAATCTGTCATGGCGTCGCTTGTGACGTCACGTTCGACGTAAACATTGACGGCTAGTACGGCTACAGTATTAATTTTGCATTGTTTGTGTTTTAAAAGTTCTAAAATATGAGTTCGAGACCATATAGGTGTTGTGCAGTGCCTCTGTGTACTAATACAACTATAAAAAGCCCGGACAAGTTATTTATATTCGTTCCATAAGATAAACCAATACGAAATAAGTGGCTTAAACTTGCAAGACGTGATATAAAAGGAATATTGCCTAATACTCAGCCTTATTTCTGTGAAGATCACTTTGACGTAAGTATTTACTTATATTTGTAGATTCCACATAGTTTCCAAACCATTATAAATATAACGCTGTTCAATATTTAAACTTTGAGGTTAAAAAAAATCAATCAATCATCATCAACCTCCAAGCGTAATATTAGAAGTTTCATTGAAGGGTATATTGAAAAACAGAAAGTATACATAATATTTTGAAACATTTTGTCTTATGTTTATAAGTGATTTCATTGTATGATTTGTACTCACATGGATGTTTTTACATTCCTAAATTCTGACGAACAGAAGTCTTTATTTGACCCTAGAAACGCTCCTAGAATCAACAAGTCGACTCTTGGCAAATTTGTGCTGGTTGCCTTTGTAAATCCTGGTTCCATTTTTGTATTTTCACTTTCTATTTTATTTAATATATTTATGAAAACAAACCAAATTATCCACTCGTTACTAGAGGGAAATTAAGAAGAGCTGTCATTGTAGTCGAACGTGACGTAATTCGCTCTGATTGGCGTTCAACATAACATGGCGGATTGTCGTATTTTGTGGTTTTATTTTATTAAAATATTAAATTATCTCACTCATAATTAAATAATAAATAAGTTTTTTGCAATCCATAATTTACATTTCATTACATAGATGCATTACTTTAGTGACTTTTGTTTACTGTCATCATCCCTATTAAACTGGGTGGGTCGATAACCTGGTGAAGGTTGCGAGGGCCCACTGGATGCAAGACGCTTGGGACCGGTCAATGTGGCGACACCTGGGGGAGGCCTATGTCTAATAGTGGACGCTTTTTGGCTGAAATGATGACGAAAGTCTAAAAAATTAAGGGTTTTTGAAACTCTAAAAATTCCATACACCTATTTAGTAGTAATAACTATCACGATTTGCCCTGGCTGTCAAAAACTCATAAAGTAGTCACACACGCTAGTATGTTAACTGAAATGAACTGTGAAAACTGTGCAGGTTTGTCGCAAACATATCCAGTTCGATAAATGTCAAAGTCCGTCGTCTTAAAAGTTTTTTTGTTGAAATGTCGTTTTAAAATATTATACAAAGTCAAACGTTCATTTGTATTGTTTTCAAAACCGTAAGGTCAGTACCTCCCGAGCCATGTTACATGTTACTATATTCGGTCTTTTGACAAAAACGTTACGTTGCAACTTTTGCTGTGTGAAATAAAAATTCTAACTTTAACAGCTATGTATTTTAGGTCTCAGTAACATGTTCAAATTGGGCTACAAACTTTTATTTCAGCTTTTCATAAAATATGTTTTTAAACAATTTTCATGACAAAGTTGGAACGTTTTATTTGAAGTTACAAACTACAGGATAAATCCTTTTATGAAACACTTCATTAAAAATGATTTGAGCATGTAATACTTGTATCAGTGCAATATTTTCAACAAAAAAGTTTGTTGTTTAAAAATATATAACCCAGGCAGGCGTGTTACTTTGTCTAGTTTAGTCCATCACCACTGCTCTCAAAACGGTGAAGGACCAAACATACAAATGCAGGTAACATCTACCAACCCATAGCGGCCCCGCGTGATGGATTTTAGCCCATTTCATCCCATACAGAAGAGACCTGTGTTCCAGCAGTCGGAACATTATAGGCTAATTATGTTATGCTAAACTATAATCAATCATATCCAGTACTCAATTAGATAGCCACCTGTTTTCTGCAATGAACGTGGTGCTGTAGCTATCTTGTAATGAGAAATATACCAAAAGACATGGTGTCTTAAAGGTCACTTATACTAGAGGCTACGAGTACCTAAAGAGTTCTCACAATAGATAATCATCTGTTCCACATTAAAATATTACCTAAATGTCTTTGAAAGTAAAACACAATAATTAAGGTCAAATTAGGCAAGACAAATAAAACAACTCAAGCGCAAGACCATGTCATTCTTACTATAATTTATTCCAAAACTGACACTACATTGTTAACAAGAGCTGTAATTTTTATGTCCAATAAATTAAATATGAGATTTTTATCTCCTTCCGTAATGATATAATAATATTATTTGAACTAAATCAGGGTTGGATTGTGAGTACCCAACTACAATAATGATTAATGAAGTCGTACCCAATAATCAGTGCATGCAAGGAAATAAGTGATTTAGTTATGAATGGTATGATGTAGGTAGTAAAGTTGAATGCAGAAGGTTATGGTATGCACATAAAGCTACAATAATCTGTCAAATTTCTTTAATAGATTTAATCGTTAAGTTCAAGGTTGTTTAGGAAAATTGGACACAATTTCGTCGAATTGACTCCAGACACCAGACACAGGTTGGCCGAAGTAAGAAACACCTGTTCAGATCGAGATTCATAGATGACTATCTATGCCCTGGAGTGTAAATGTATCCTGTTGCTTGCACATCACAGGAGCTGATGGACGCCGCAGAAGTGTCAAACTCATCGCCAAATTTTGGGCTGACTCATTCTAAATGATCATCGACACGTTTAAGAAGAAGAAGAGCCACATTTAGGTTCATTCCTTTTTCACTTCTCCAGTCCTTATTTAAACTAGCATTCACCATAATCGAACAACAATTTACGTTTAGTAGCAAACGGGTTTGTTCTGCGAAAATAGCAAGCTAAAGTTGAACTGCTTTCCGCAATTTATACAGTGAACTATGACCTCATCGACTTGGTTCACGTCTTAATTCGACCTCACATTTATCGCACTTGTGTTCTCAGGAAACAAAATATAGTATATTTCATTATACGTGCGGAAAGCCTGTCATTGCAACGAGTTCCGACAAATGTCTAGCCGAGCCGAGGCACAGCCGACGGCGAGGGTTGACAGTCGGAACAAGTTGCAATGACGGTTCCGCACGTGTACTGAACGACTATTTTTAATACAGTTGCGAAAAAATGAAGCAATTTATTAAAATAATAAAACCGTAATTAAACTCGCAAAGAATATTTTTGAAAAATGGCGCCAACCGTAAAAGAATATATGCAGAGTTTTTTTTTGTTTTCTTCACCCATTCTGGGTAGGCAAAGGTAACTATGCCCATACAGCCAAGTCTTCAGTAGATTTTTTTTATTGATATGAAATGAAAATGAAATTTAATGAGATGAAATGGAGAATCAAATAATTAAATCTGATATTGAAACAAATTAGTAGCTTCTTATTCTTATTCTTATTCTTTATTGCACACATAAAATAACAAATATAAACAAAAATTACAATTATAAAGCTTATGTACAAAGGCGAGCTTAACCCAGAATTCTTCTTCTAGCTTCTTTAGAAATATTTGCATGAATCATAAAAACTTCTGATTTTTTTTAGTAAAAACTTCGTGGTTGGTTTTTTTTTAATGGACATTATTTTGACAGTTGGGAAAGAGAACGCACGAGTTCGGGAATGGTAAAGAAAAAGCACGAGTACGTAATAGCCCACATCCCGAACGCTATACGTCCCTGCAATACGCCACTTTTTGAGCAACTGTATTAAAAATGCTTTTTCAAGTGTACTGTAGCACCAAGTAGTTCAGAATTGGTTGAAGCCTATTTTACACCATTTTACATGGTAATTCCACCAGGTGCGCGACTGCTGAGCAAGGATCATTGGTTCAATTCCCCGATCGCATGAAGTGTTATTAGGTTGACCATCAGGACTTTTTCTGTAGCAGCCACGGAGTCTTGATTTGTGCACGGGTAACGACAATAGAGTCGAAACATTAGAATATATTTATCATATTATTGTTATACGAGCAGGCATAATATGCGTAGGACTGCAGCGCCTACTATACAAAATTGTCCCTGAAATTGATTTCATAGCCAAACACAATAAGTACAGCTATTTGCAGCTATAATAGACTTCCCTAATCGATTCCGACTGGTAATAATTATAATAGTTACACAACCAATAAATTTAAAAGCGCACACGCACTACGCATATGTTACAATTAACAATATTGTAGGCCTAATTCATTGTAAAGTTATGTACTCACTTGTATTTGTGAACAGATACACATTGAAGTAATGATGGGTTGCCTGAAAATTATACGAGGTGTAAACGGACTCTTCAAGAAGCTGACAACCAAGCTGATTCTGTAAAATACATCCTTAGTATGATGTGCAAAAATGCAAAAATGATTGCTGGGAATCGACTTCTTTTTGAGGTAGAACTTAATGCAACGCGCCCAATACCTACATTGATGTATTTATTTAAACTTTATTCACAAGAGTGGTACATAAGCAGACATTGTGTTTGTTAAATAAATGGATGAACCTATAATAAAGCCGGGCCCCCTATTTTTGAAAACATAGGGGGCCCGGCTTCATGAAATTGTTCATCATCATCAATCTTGAAATTGTTTATTGTTATTATTAGGTAACTCTTTTGAAGGAGATCAAAATAAAAAACAGAATTGCATTTTTAATTTTCGTTGACAAATCTTTATCACTTTGTTGGATTTCAGGAATTGCCTCTTTTACTATATTGACAGTAGTCCAACTTACGAGTGTATAATCAACTTTACATTATGGCACACGCAATACCAATAATGATTTAAATCATTAAATTGTAACAATTGTAAACGTCGAAATTCGACACGGTTATATTATATAATTGTGTACCTACGTCTATATTATTAAAATTTATTGATTGATACCGATTTTTATTGGCATACATGATTTATGATTACTTTTGTGAAACGTTTCTATTAATATTCAATAAGTTTCATAGTAAAAAATAATTAATTGATTGCTTTATTTGAATAATGACTGCAAGGACTATTGATGTTTGTGATTACTGCTTGTTCCTTTTCCGAGTAAAGACTTCGTGGTTGGATTATTTAATTATTGATTCTAATTAGTGAAATCAAATGGTGTGATAATACAGTGCGTTTTATTTTAATATTGATCTTCAGTGTAGTTTTACTGTTTTGAGCATTCTTGGTGCCCACTTAAAAAAATCATTCCGTAGGTATACTGCCCACCAGAGACTAAAGAGCAGTAACAGCCCTTTTGTGATTTTTCGTTTTATTAGTGATTCTGAAAGCGGGTTTCTTAAGCTTTCTATTGAATTAACTTACTTATTTCTAAGACTATTAGAATGGTTTTTATTTAACAGTTTTCACTTACTGCAAACGAAAAAAATTAACAATTTGGCGTGATTTCCCAACTAAAATACAGTATAAATTATACTGCAGATTAAATTTTAAGGTTTCCTAACTAAAATGCAGTAAGCAATATAATTTTACAGTTCTTTAGATAGTTTTATATTTCTGGAAAAAAATTAAAAAAAAAAAATTAATACGCAGTAAAATTTACCGCCATACAAGCTATTTTTACTGCAAATTAAGAAAATACAATTTATTGTCACGAACTCCCAACTAAAATGCAGTAAAATCAAAGCTTGTCGCATTTTAGTTGTGAATACTTATCATTCTTTTATCATTATAAACTGACTAACACGCAGTAAAATACAGCATTACTGCAGATTAGTTTGGATAGCATAATGACACAGATATGATTATTCCTAGCTAAAGTGCAGTTAATGTTTTAATAAGAGAAAACTGTCAAAGGAGGTTGTGCATTCTGCGCAGGGTCCTTTATTAATTAGATGTTTTTTTTTATTTTTGATATGTAAATTTTACATAAGTGAGTTGAATTATTGTGATTAAGTAATAAGAAATAAACGGTCTTTAAAATGTGAACTAGCTATTTTTCTTACTGCACTAGTAAATTGAACACTTTTTTCTTAAAAAACTAACTAAAATGCAGTATTTTTTTGACCTTACTGCATGTTAGTTGGGTTTCTTGACAAAATAACTGATCCAAACGCAGTAATAGGGCTTTTTGCTGCATTTTACTAAGTTTAAAATGGTATTTTTTACAAAAAAGGCTATGCAGTAATAGGCACCAAAAAGAATAAATGGCCATAATAAATTCAGTTATTAAGATATATTTTTTTTTATTGCTTTAACGTGTGAACCTATGCCTTTACAACCTTTCTGCATTCAAATTTTTTTGCTTATACATTCTGTTGATTTTTTAAAATCAATTCTTAACTTTAAATGCGTTTTACTCGAAATCGTGATTTTGCTGTTACTGCACTTTAGTGTATGGTGGGCAGTATATATGAAGTGTGTCCTTTCCAACCTGTTTATCTATTTAAAACTTTGTTTATGTTGCCCATTTCCTAATAAGCGGCCTTGGAAATACGCTAGAATATAATTTTTGCCAAAGTAGTGATCAGAGAAAATACTCTGATCCCTGAAATATTAAGTACTCGCTGTTTACCAGTCTCCAGATTTTGATTTTAAATAGGAAAGCTAAGAAATCAAATTGACGAATCATGATTTTCTAGGCCGATTTATTAACCATAAAAAAAATTACCTATAATAATTTAATATTCAAATGAACCCCGCCTGCTTCCAAGTTTTGTTTAATTTAAAATGTGCTTGTTTTTTGCTTTTCCGTTTTTTCAGTCGGGTTTTTTAGTTTTTTAACTACATTTTTTTATTTAACACTTTTTAGTCAGTTTTCATTAACTTCGTTATTACTATTATAAGACGGTAGATTTCGATTCGATTTTATATTCATTCCGTACACGTAAAAAAATCCGGTTATAAGTAAGAAATGCGATATTGTTTGTTCTAATAACTTTAAATCGTTATATATCCTAAACGGTTTTATAAAATGAAAAATGATAAAGGAAACCTAATATTCATTTTCAAATACCTATTCAACGATACCCCACTTGATGTGGTGCGTCAAATTTTTTTTTTTCATTTTGACAATATGGCGACTAGTTGTTACTTTAGTGAGTATTATTTATTGTAATGTTTTTAGTGACACTCGCGAGGTCAAGACGAATCGATTGACGTACGGATCATCAAAATCGGCCAAGGCGTTTGGCCTCTACAGTGCCACATAGGAACAAACATACATACATACATACATACATACATAGACTGATAAACACATAACCCTTCTTTGCTTTGCGCAGTCGGGTAAAAAAAGTCTGTGGACTTGCCATGTTGAGAGCCAGCCTCCGCATAATCACAACATAGTGAATAGAAAAACCCAAAACAGCAACAAAAGTTAGATCCGCGTTAAAAAGTTCAAATATCAACAAACTTCGCATTTAAACAGGCCAGCTCGAATTTTCACCACGTCCAATACAGGGCAGCCATGCATTCCTAGTAACACAGTGTTTGCGAGTTCAACAAACAAAATAAAGTCGGCAACCGGCGCTCACCTATGCACAACTAAATAAAAGCACACTAACGAATTCTGGGAATAATACCATTATTTGTTTGGTTTGCCGAGAAAAACATTGATGGATTCTGAGATTCTAGGAAACCTTTGTACATGACGTTGGTTAGAAATTGTTTGATGGGATTTTTCGCCTGTGAGAGTTTTGTAAAAGCTGTAGCGATACAAATGATTAACAACGCAAACCGATTAAACTACATCTCACAAATATTAAAGGCAAAAGTTTGTACGAGCATTTGTGTATAAATGTGTGTATGTTTGTTACTCCTTGACGCTCAAATGGTTTATCAGATTTGGTATTATGATAGCAGGCTATAGTATAGATAGTGTTCCCGTGATATGATCAAATATTTTAAGTATAATTTTAACTCTATTACACTCAAACAGTTTACCAGATTTATAATCTGTTTTGCAAGTTTCAGTTCATGTGCAAACATTTTAATTTCAAGTAACACCGCGGGCGCAGCTAGTACAAATATAAAACAAGGGTCCGGAAACAGGAAATACGATAACAAAAGAATTACTAGTTTTATTACAATATTTCTACGTTACATTAACTAATGTTATAGAAACGACAGCTATAAAACGCAATGGATTGTAAAAATAAATCTCAAATCGAAAATTCGTGTTCATTTTATCGTAGCTAACATCGAAAGAATAACTGTATTGTTTCAGTACTGTTTGGACTCTGAATACGGTAAACTTATGTTCTACTTTTGTTACAACTTTGCCAACAAAAACATCCCAAGTTTGTCTATTAAGAGCATGATGAAGAGAACTGAAGGAACATTTGTTTTATTAATCCCTGACCGTTCACGTAACTTGTGCAGGAATTTTGCGTCAATTACTTTTTTTCGTCGTTCAACTGTAAGACGTTTGGCTGAAACTTTTGCTGAATTATTATGAAGGGAGACGTGTGTTTTTAAATTGAGTTTATTAAAGGAATTACCGTTTGAAATTCCGGCCCAGATTCTTCTTAATATCAGTATTAGAAATTATATTTGTACATAAGACGGTATGATAAATAACTAGTTAGCAGTCAGTCCCAGAGTCTGGATCTGGGCCCGATTGATCTGAATAGGCTCGCTCCGTATTACATGGGACTAAAACATTACTGGCGATATGTGGGTGGTCTTATATTATACACCTCTGCCTATCCCTGCCTGGATTACAGGCGTGAGGTTTAAGAAAAAAAAACTCTTTGTTTTAGTCCGACAGACCATCACAGAAATGTGTACCATAAATCTTTATTTTCTCAAGCATTTCTCATCTACAATCCTAGGCAAATGAACCAAACTTAAAATAAATGGGCGTTGGAAAATGCATAATAATTCCTTCCCATACAAGTAGTTACTCTTAAACTATACGAATACCTTGCAATATGAAATTCCTAGCGACGCATTATTCTAAGTAAATTATGGTGCTAACGGCAAATACTAAAATTGTTGAAATATCACGCGCTGTTCGCTTGCGGTGTAAGATGATAAGGTAAGGTTAATTTGTTGCAACATTTTGTGTTGAACTAATAATTTTGTAGCTGTGTGGAGTTTCATGAATGATTGGCGAGTCTTAGACCAACACAAGTCATTGAATTCAAAGAACAACACAAATATTATTATTATTCCAATTAAATTGACAGTAGATGAAATTAATTGGTAATGTTTAAATTTTGTGAGGAAAATTAAGGACGAAAATGTAGTAAATTTAGGGGAGAATGGTAGAAAAACACGTCCCGACTGTATGTGATACACACAACTCACGAAGTCATGACACAACACACACACATGATATCTTAGCACAATCCCATGTACTTATAACACCTTTACAATTGTACGTACACATAAATATGTTTGATCAAATAAAGTTATCCGAAAGCATTATGGTATGCTTTCAGCATATTTAAAAACATTATGCGTGCAATCGTGCTAAAATAGATCTTATTCTAGTAGCGGCTTCCATTATAGTGCAGGTCAATCAATCAATTTGCGTCAGCCATCAAAGAGGCCTGACCCTTCAGTAGCCTGTACTTACAAAACCCATATAAAAACCTCAACATACCCATAATTGCGTCGGCCATATAGTTTTTTACTATCGTCTAATAGCATCATCTTGTTTCATGGCCCGATCGTTTTTTACAGGCGCACTCACGGATCTCCTGCTCTTGTAGCCATAGCATAAGTGCGGTGGAAACGCAACGTAAATACTTTGATTTTGTCGTGGAAAATACAAGTATTCTATCAAGGATTTAGGTTATTTTTTTGCGAGAAACAGAGAGAGCACCTAGATATAATAATAATAATAATAATATTCCACAACTATCACACAACGCCATCTAGTCCCAAGCTAAGCAGAGCTTGTAGATATAGCTAACAACTTTTAATCGATTTCCAAAAAAGATGAGGTTTTATGTTGGTGTGTTGTATGTTTTGAAAAACACAAAGAAAAAATTTGAAATATAGCTTCACTTACGGAAGTATGATCATCTGTCTAACATTTTCCCAACCATGTTAAGGTTGGTTCCAGTTTTACCGGATGCAGCTGAAAACCACTATTTTGTGTGGAGTGACTGCCTATCCGACCTCCACAACGCAGTTTAGTACTTTGTGTTACGATACTCCTTGGTAAGTCTGGTTGTCAGACTTTCGGGCCATTTAGTACATGTTACTACTGTCAGAGATCTATACAAATACGGGTAGGAATCAACGGCTTAACGTGCTTCTGAGGCACGGCGAAAGAACGGGCGGGAGTACAATATAATGGGTGGGTCCACATACCAACATAGGCTAACGCTATTTGACCTAAACATTGATCAGAGTGGTTGTTCTTATCTGGCCATTTTAAAATCGTTCTTATATAAATTTACGTTTACACTGAACATTCGTGCTTCTGTCCTAGATGTTGCAAAACCTTTGCTATTGTCGTGAATACACGTTGAACGTGATATAATTGTTTTGTGAATCCGTGCTTGGTGCGCTCGTGAATTGTAGGACAGTGTACCTTTGGTTTGTTGCATGTGTTTGCGGTGGGAGACAGAAGTACTTATTTAAATAAAGTTAGCTACTATGTGCTCTTTTGCAAGGAACCTTGAGTTGTTACTTATGCTGCGGTAATTTATTTATTGAAATGTTGGTGCATCCGGGGTTATCTGGTGGTAGTACATACAGCAACTGTTTTCTTTTTTTATCTTGGATAGACCTTTTTGTTGTACCCTTTATCCGATAATTTAAGATTGTCTGTATACCGGGCATGGACCCGGGCTTGGCGAGGAGAATAGCAGGGTTGCTAGAAATGGCCACTGGCCCAGGAAGATGTTATAGTACATTATGGTACAAGTGTGTAACGTTGGTGATTACCGTAGAGGCGCCATTGAGACCCGAGCCGTCAGGTGAGGGTCTTAAGAAAGCCGAGGACGGTAATCATCAATACACACGTGTATCATACGACGTTTTTCAACACTCTTGTGAAGAAAATAATACTAAAAAGTCATCTTCAACAGTTAAAACAAGTTCTATTTTTTTTCACAATAGCGGGAAAAATTAATGCGCGCGCATCTACAGTTCTACCAACTTCATCAATTAAAACAAGTTCTGTTTTTTTTTTCACAATAGCGGGAAAAATTAATGCGCGCGCATCTACAGTACTACCAAGTTATCTATGCAGGCGGGAAAACACGGAACTAAAATAAATGTACTAAGTTTGACGTAGCGATGCATTTTTTCTTGACCAGTGGCGCCACTACTGTAACAATGACGATCGGCCATAGACTAAAAGAATGTGGTTTCTTTATTTTTGACTTTTCGCGGATAGAGTTTTAGCCACAGACAAAATGGGGTTTTTTTTTTTCTTTATTACAGAGAAAACAAAAGTTATGAGTGAAATATTAATTTATTAAAAACGTATACGTTGAAATTATCTATTTAAATTCAAAGTTGCATGAAATGGGGAAGCACTAGGTACATTAATTTATTTTTACTATTGAACACGATCTTTTTTGTATCGAAACTTTTTTATGAACGTAGCAACTCAACCAATAAAATTAAAAAAAAAAACCCTATAACTCACTTGTGAATAATAGCAATGAAAAAGTCACAGTTTGATTATAGGTGTCATTACGTGCTTAATTGCGGTGAAATTATAGCCACTTTATGAGCAAGTGTGTTGAAAATATATTAACATGTGCCTTGCTTTTTCTAACAGGGGATCGGACAAAAAAAAACTAATTAGTCCGTCAGATAGATTTCCAATAAATATTAACCACGTATTTTTTCTTTATTCACGTAAACAAAAAATGAAGACGATACAGTGCTTCGAAAACTCGTGTGACGTCATATAGTACATTTTGTACCTTCAATTGTCGTTTCAAGCCCTACTCCATGATCTTTGACGCGCTTTATCTTCGTCAATTTTTATTGTTATGATAAAACAAAAAACACGTATCATATTTTTCGATAATCTAACTGACGGACTAAACAGAATCATATTTTTTTGACTCAATCCGATCCCCTATATGTTAGGGTCAACTTCCAGTCTTACAGAGTATGGCTGCATGCCAATTATTTACGACATGATACCATAATACGACAGCCTATCCGACCTCTTTATTTCCATAGCCCGATGAATTTTCATTTTCATTTAAATTGATAATTTTAAAGAGTTGTTAATAAGTTCAGTGGTATATTAATAACTAAAACTTAGAAATACATTTACAGCACACAAGTCGCGAAGTTTTAACCTTATTACATATTACTGCCCCCATTCCAAGACTCCCGCAAAGAAAGTGTTGTTCAACATTATTTCAGTAATGTGTAAAAGTTTGACTGTAGAAACTCTGCTACTATTGCAATGCATCGCAGTTTCAGTTGGGGAGCAAGTTTCTAATTAGTACCGCGTTTTAAGAAACTAACATGTACCTATATGGCTAGATGTGTGTCTTTAATGTCGCCTTCGTCTGATGAAGTCTCTTTTGAATGTGGTTCCATCAATTATTTAGTAAATGCGAAAAGTTTGTGGTGATGAATGGATGTATGGACGGGTACACTCTTTGACGGCAAAACTACTGAATCGATTGGAATGATCAGAACACCCAGATAGTTTATAACCCGAATTAATACATAGGAAACTTTTTATCCCGGATATTTGATCCCGTGGTACTATTATCGAACAACACGTAGGTGAAGCTATTAGGGTACAAGCTGGAGTTAGTATAAGACTATTCCTTTGGCCTTGTGGTGGTAAGCATAAGTGCTGAACACGTGGTCCTAGGTTCGATTCCGAGGGGCAGGGAAAGTGTTATTCGGTTGCCCATCAGCAATTTCTCAGTAGCAATGATAAAGGTGGTGGCTGGGTTTGATGACAACCAGCTCTTCCTTTATACGTGGGACTTAAATAATTGGCGGAATAAGGGTATACTGTTACGTTCACCTCTACCCTCTATATTCGTACCATTTTATTACTAGTTTTCTTTTTAATTATTCGATAAAAATGTCCGGCTAATGAAACAAACATCACAAAAAAAAATGACAACATGTCAAGTACGCGTCGTTATTAGTTTACAGAACTATCATTAGCTAATACAAATATAAAAATATTGATTTCTTCTCAAAAACATTGACAGACATATACTGAGGCAGCTAATGAGATTTAACTTGCGTTTTTTGACAAATCGATATTATTTTCATGACATCTTCACAGTTTTTTATGGTATTGACAAGGTATTCAAGAGAACTAAGTTTGACAGTTGGTACTACTTGAATGTTTCAGGTTGAGAATGGTGGTTGTTCAATTTATTGTCAAAAGCTTAACACGATTGACTAAAAATTTATATCACGAAACAATAAAAATAACACGGAATACGATTTCGAATATAGTGATTGGATTGGTTAAAAAGTCCCGAGTCAAAGCCTTTTAAAAATGCATTGGAGTAAAAATAGTGGAGCGACCAAATTTTTTAAAAGCCGCAAAAATATCGGCTTGATACGTTGACATTTGTGTCAGGAATATAAAATGTAATAATGTTGCTAAATGACGGATCATATTTTATGAATTTGTCGCAGATTATGAAAGGGTTGTGGAGTGGATGACTTCTCTTGTCTGTGTAAAATATTATATTGCTTTTAAAATCCAAGTATAATGAGGCGGTAGAAATGAATTAATTGTGTGAGTAATCTTCTATCTATATAAATAAAAAGAGAAGTCCTGACTGACTGACTGACTGACTGACTGACTCATCAACGCCCAGCCCAAACCCTTGAACCTAGAAAGCTGAAATTTTGCACAGAGGTTCCCTTTATAACGTAGACAAGGAACAAGGAAGGATTTTTCGAAATTCAACCCCTAAGGGATTTAAATAGGGAATGAAAGTTTGTTTGGAAACTCGACATTTTCACGCGGGCGAAGCCGCTGGCAAAAGCTAGTTATATGATAAATGTGACGTCTAACAGGGAAGAATGGAAAAGAAAACGTGTTGGGCCGACCCCAAATAGAATGGTTTAAGGGCAGGAAGATAATGATGAGACGATACAAAAAAAATGCCAGAACTATTATCTATTTCTGCAACAATTCTTGGTTTTCCTCGTTTAGTTTAGCATTTTGGGACAAACCAATAATTCAGCTAAAAATTGGCATAATTAAGGTAAGACAGTCACTACCCGAGTAATAAAAATTACCTCTCATTGTATAAGCCATAGTATTTAGAAATCACCCTACGCCCTGGTTTTTTCTGACGATGTTAGAATGCCCTCTAAAAATCTAGAAATGAAAATGAAAATCAGTGCTAGCCCCTTTTCTTCTAGAAAACAACATTGTACAGACAAAGCCTATTCAATTTAAAAGCTGCGCTGTATTTAAAGTACGGCTAACCTACTTATTTCGTGTTTTGCAAGTATCAAGATGGTCTCGTCTGTGAAAAAGTTAAAAAAGAAAAGCGAATAGGCAAACTTATCTGTGACCCAAATAGGTTGAGGTTTTAAAACACGCTTAACATTTTCTAAGGAGTTCTGAGTTTGTTTTTGTTAATGAAGTCGTTTGGTGAAAAATGGTTCGTGAAGTTTCAGGAAATACAGTGCAATTTTAGTTGTTCTTTTAATTAAATACAGTTTAATCGTGAACAGACTGCTTTGTTGGTTGAGTGGTTGCAGGTGTGACTGCTGAGCATGAGGTGTTGGGTTCGATTCCCCAGTCGTGTAAAGTGGTTTTGGGTGTTTCCCTAAGGAATTTCTTAGTAGCAGCCACAGAGTTTAGATAGGTGCCCGGTTGATGGATAGGCCCCTATTACATGGGACTTAAACACATAACTGCTGATAATGTGTGTGAGGTACACCTCTGCATAATCCTTTAAGAGTTACAGGTTTTAACCGAGTGATTTTTGTGAAAAAAATCGGTCCAAATGAACCAAAATGTTTCAAATCTCATTAATCTATATATATAAAAGGAGAACTGACTGACTGACATATCAACGTACAGCCGAAACTACTGGGGCTAGGAATGTGAAATTTTGCACACGGCTTCCTATTATAATGTAGGGGAGCACTAAGAAGGGGTTTTTTGGAAATTTAACCTTTAAGGGGGTGAAAAGGGGGATGAAAGTTTGTATGAAAAATCGTCACTTTTGTAGTTGAACCGACATCCACGCGGGCGAAGCCGTGGGCAAAGTGCTAGTATATATATTATATAATTTATATATAAAAGGAGAACTGACTGACTGACATTTTAATAAGAACTTTTCTAGTTTAGATCTGTTTGCTTTACCACGTAGAAAGTTTCGACTAAGTTTACTTAACTTTTTGAAAAATTAACGTGACACATTATTAACACTTCTGCGACACTGTTGCAGCTTTATGTTTGTTGATATGATATGTGGTTTATTGTTATGTTATGTTCCTCTTTTTATTGTTTACAACGCTAGTGTTAAATTTACCAAATTGTCTCATTACGTATCTGTGGAAAACGTGGTTGATTTCACATTTGTATTATTTCTGTATCCTATGTTTCTATGTAAGTCTTAATGTGTAATAATTGTTTGTTTTCGCTAATAAATAAAATATCAACGTACAGCCGAAACTAATGGGGCTAGGAATGTGAAATTTTGCACACGGCTTCCTATTATAATGTAGGGGAGCACTAAGAAGAGGTTTTTGGAAATTTAACCTATATGGGCGTGAAAAGGGGGATGAAAGTTTGTATGGAAAATCGTCACTTTAGTTGAACCGACATCCACGCGGGCGAAGCCGTGGGCAAAGTGCTAGTAATATTATACATGTTTTTCCTCGAATGGTAAGGTAGAGGTGTAAAAATGGTATTGGTGTGTGTTTACGTACTGCTTTCCGTGATCGTAAGGAAAATTTTCATAAATAATATTAAAACTTCAAAATAAATCACTCGTTTTGCGATTATTCGATTCTCAAAATAAACCAGTCAAGTTTTCCGAAGATTGATTGTCAGTTAGCAATAGCACGTAAATAGTGAAAAAAGTAACCCTCAAGTTCCACTATAATTATTATCTCGACCATCAACGTGATACGGATCAGTAACAAAGCATGTTAAAACCTCACTGCTGACACCACGATTTTATCTCACATGATTGAACGCTTTTTGTTACAATTTTAATTAGAACAACTAATAATTAAGCAACTAATAATATAGGTTACCGGAACAGTTCGATGGAAAACTTTTTGTCCGGTTTTTTTTTCTTAAAGTTTTTCTAATAATAACGGTTGACTGTTGGTTCAATAACTGCGTTTAACTGTGAAAACAATGATACTGCGATTTTTGGTGGCAATTAAAATAGCTCTCTAGTTCAACACAATTTTAATTTAATTTGCATTGTAGTCATTAAATTATACAATCGATGTAACGGTTTTCTATTGTTATTTAAGATAATTAAGTTTTTTTTCTAGAATGTTATTTACTTTCGTGTAGACGAATGCCTAAAAGTATGACAATCGAGAGGTATCAGACAACCAGTATTCAGCTGCATACGGTTAGACTGGTTGCAAACCCTAGCAGAGGTTTTATTTTTAGCTGTTGAGCAAAGGCCTCTCCCAATTCCTTGTAAGAGCTCTTTTCCTGTGTCTCCTCGTACCATCCATCCTTCAAAGAATATCAAAGAAAACAATTTCGAAAATCTTAATAACCTGGACAGTAGTTGCTTAAAATACTAATTTAATAGATCCACGGTAAAACATTACCTAGGTACCTAATAATAGCATTGTTAGTAGGATTCTATAATAAACTTTTGTGCGAGACCAACCTTAGCAAATTCGGTTAGCATGATTAAACAAAAGCAAAACCCTGTTAAATCCTGTAAACAAAAGCTTACCTAGATTTTCATTAGCTAATAGAAAACTAACGCTTCAAACACTAACTTTACCTATACCTACACAAAAGACCACGAGTGCCATTTACCCATTAAGGTGTACTTACCTTTACAATAACAAAAATATAAACAGTAAGTCAAATTGGTATAAATTAAACAAAATTATTCGTGATGGAAATTATTCATTGTAATCGTAGGCTCCATTAATTTTCGAAACAATAATGTTATTTTTAGTTTAAATATTCAACTTCGCCGTAATTTAACTGAAATTGTTTACCAATTAATTGGCGTTAGATATTGTTGAAAAGCTCTATGGGGCCTCTAAAGTTATTAATACAAGGGTTTAGATATTCCCTTTGGAAATATTAATGGTGAGGCTGAAAGCGTTTTCTGGGTGAGATACGTTCCCAGGTACTGCCTTGGGAATTGGCAACCTGAACCACAAATCGAGATTTGAGAACAGGGAAATATCTCAAAGTTTTAAGGTACTATTGTGTAATTTTCTTTTACTTTTGAAATTGACTACGCCCAAATCAAATACAAAGTACATAAGCAGATGGTATGATGGTACGAGTAGCTAGGATTTTTTTCTTCATATTCAGTTGTACTTTGGTTTCATAATAAAGTCAATTAAGTTTAAGTTCAAATCAATGCTTATATTGGGTCTCCTTTCTCATGTGTAGAGTTTCTTAAACTGTAAACAAACTCCGCACAAATGTTAACCATTTGTAAACTATACTTAAAACTGCGTAAAATCTATGTTATAAACATAATGGCAATAAATTAATAATAAAACAAATATTGTTTTAAGCTTTCACGCTATGTATATCCCGATATTACGATACTGTAAAACGCAGTGACGCTGTGCTCATAGTAAAGGATAATCACGGCAGATATTCCATAAGTGATAGTATTAGTTTACCTATAAAAAAACAGCTAACAATTTCACTTTCATTTACTGTTTAACCTACTCAGTGGCGTCGCACGCGGATGTTTGAACGTGTAACACACGCGCCACCGAGCGTACACAGCCTTGTCACTCCGCGTTACTATTACTAAAACTATCGTGTATTTTGTACACTATTTATTGTTGCTACGCGCTTTACTACGGATTAACATGTTTGATTATGCGATTTAAATTGTTTACGTAGGATTAAATGTAAATAAGGAATGGTTTTGTGGTTTTCGGAAGCATCTTATGTAAGCTTAGATTGGATAGGTGGAGTTTATTTGTTTATCTTGGAATTTAAAAATAATTACGAGATTTTATTGATAGAGGAAGGTACAACTCCTTCCCTATAAATCACGGAAAGACTTTTAAATTCCAAAATAAAGCTGTAAAATCAGAGGAAGGTAGGTATATTTCATATTTAATTCATTGACGTTAATGCAAATAAACTATACTTTTCCGATCATTGTACATAAGTAAGAGACAGTACTTCCTGTTAAGAGCTTTAGCGTAGTTTCATTGACTCGTCATCTTATTATTAAACGGTTTTTTAAACGGTTTTATTTAGCTCACCCCGTTTGTTTTATTCTTGGATCAAATTTAGTAATTCAAATTTCACCCTCTTCCTGTCAACCGATTAATCTGAAATTTTGTATACACTTTGGATTTTGGTGACAATACAATTATGTTTATTCATTATCATTATAAATTCAAGATGGCCGCCGCTACAAAATGGCGGATAATTTATGTTTTATTAATCCCATCAATATGGGTATCAAATGAAAGGGCTCAACAAGCAGAATACAATATACTATATAAAATTAAAATCCAAGATGGCGGCTAAAAACTAGAAAATAAAAATAGGTAAAAAAACTTTTTAAGTTAAACGGTTTTATGTTAAACATACATTGCAATGTTTAAGATAAATGTACTAAAAACCAAAAAATAATAAAATAGATACAGTCGTGGGAAAAAACCGTGGGGCACGTCAATTCGGAACTGTCGTGCTGCGGAAATTACAATTGACGTGCCCCACGGTTTTTTCCCACGACTGTATCTATTTTATTATTTTTTGGTTTTTAGTACATTTATCTTAAACATTGCAATGTATGTTTAACATAAAACCGTTTAACTTAAAAAGTTTTTTTACCTATTTTTTTTCGGATTGATTTTGTCACGGTAACTAAACAGTTAAATTGTGTCTCAGGAACTTCGTTGAGTTTCATTGTCTTGACGCTTTTCCGGGGGTCGCCACTGTTGATTCTGGATTTCAAGAGTTGCAGTAGCTTGGGAATAGTGTGACGGGCTTGTGTTTCGCCTATATGGTACAATAAATAGGCCGAGGCAGATCGTCTCCCTATATAAAAAAGAGAGTAAATTTCAACGTATAAATAATTCTAATAATAAATATAACCAACCTTAAAAACAAAAACCTTGTTTTATATAATAAATGGGCGCAATGAAGGCGTGGTATAAATTAAAAAAATCACTAAAGCTGTCGGCTCATTAAACTGTATGCATGTTGAATTATTATGATTTATGATAATAGTCTTTAATTTCTAATAATGTTATGACATATTACTATCCGAATAAGACATTAATCACTTTCAATATTAATTTAAACGCGACCAATTAAAATGACATGTTCTATAATATTTTATGTCCGTACAACATTATCATAGCTTGTTAATGAAATATATATTTTATGTTTATTATTATAACATCCATACTAATATTATAAATGCGAAAGTAACTCTGTCTGTCTGTCTGTCTATTACTCTTTCACGCCTAAACGGCTGAACGGATTTTGATGAAATTTGGTACAGACATAGTTTGGAACTTGAGAAAGGACATAGGATAGTTTTTTTTTTTTCGCGAGATAAACCAAAAATCTGCCGGAAGTCACTTTTCCACGCGAACGAAGTCGCGGGCAAAAGCTAGTAATATTATAATATGATAACGTAGTAACAACTATGATTATATAATTTCGGTTAGTTTTGAGTGACACTAGATATTAAAAAATATGTAGTCGGAATAAAGTTGGTAATTATAGATCTATGTATTCAAGACTGGTCTAGAACTTTAGCGTGCATTGGTATTTCAGATTTTTTACTACCGTTGTTAAGTTTATTCACTTGGCTTATTGTGTAATACTTACTATATTGTTTGAAATTGTTGCAGCAAGGGTTGTCAATGCTTCAGTAAACCTAAATCAAGTAAAAAAGGAGAAAATAGTAGCGTGACGATTGGCATGAAAGAATGGAACAAAAACACGAAGATAAAGATGATGGAATCCTAATTACTAAGTGTCAATTTGTTTTCATAAAAAGCTCTGTCATTAATACAAAACTTCTCTTTTCTTCTTTACCGATGACTTGGGAATGGTTGCGGGGACCAGCTGGATGCGAGACGCACGGGACCGGTCAATGTGGCGACATCTGGGGGAGGCCTATGTCCAGCAGTGGTCGTCTTTTGGCTGACATCAACAAAGCTCAAGTCTGGTGATGTCACCTTTGGGATGGCTCAGCCAAAATACCAACTTGCCACACTCGACTCAGTAGAGCGCAGGGCCAGGAGGCTAATTATTGACGCTAAGCTGGTTGCCAAGCTACATAGCCTGGCCCACCGCCGCAAAGTTGCATGTCTGTCGGTCTTCTACAGACTGTACTTCGGAGAGTGTGCGCAAGAGCTCCACGAGCTCATTCCACCATCTCCCTTCTTCCATCGAGAGACTAGGCGTACTGCAGGTTATCACCCATACCTTGTCGATGTTCCACACATTCGTACAAAGCGTTTTGCTAAGTCCTTCATTATTCGTACAGCCGCAAGGAGTGGAACACCCTGCCTGCGTCTCGATCTTCCCGAGTTCATATAGCCCCGATCTATTTAGGTTGCGAGTAAATAGGCTTCTTCTGGGTAAGCTCGTTCCATCGTCGACCTTATCTCTGCCCTTAGAGCAAGATTGAGGGCAAGAGTCTGTAAGCCCATATAAATGAAAAAAAAAAGAGAATGAAGATACAAAACTTCTTTAATGATTTTGTTTTTATTCCATTCTCTAGCGTAAATACACTAATTATTTTTCTACCCTTATCCCATTCCAAGACAACCGTTAACCTACCAGACAAGACAAGTGATCAGTCACCGGTGCCACTTTTAAACGTCCTCTCATTATACAACTGCTTCTTATTCCATATTTTAACGTTACAGCACCCACTCATTCCTTTAAGCATTATCACCTCAGCCGTTAAAAAAGTGCACTTTTTGACACATGATGTTTTAAAAACTTCATTATCATCATCATCATTTCAGCCAAAAGACGTCCACAGCTGGACATAGGCCTCTCCCAGGTGTCACCACATAGATCGGTCCCGTACGTCTCGCATCCAGCAAGTCCCCGCAACCTTCACCAGGTCATCGTTTCACCTAGTGGGAGGCCTTCCAACGCAACGTCTTCCGGTTCGCGGTCGCCACTACAGAACTGTTCGGCCCCATTTTAAAAACTTGCCAAAATATAATGACTAGAAGATCAGCACACCATGACAAGGCAACCCTGGAGTAATGCTAGTCAAATCAAAGTTATTTAATCTTAAATCAACAGTTTATCGATCATATTCACGCGACATTATGCGTTAATGGTTTGATTAGCATATAATATTATTTTAATTAGCAAAAACTTAATTTATTACTGATTAATGATAACAATTATTATGGGCATAAAAAGTTGTGTATTGATTTTTATAGGTACTAAGTACAGCTTCACCTTTTTAGTAACTAGGTGAGGTAGTAAATGACATTAAGATCAAATGACACCGTTAGTCTTACATGGATGAACCGATTTGGATGCGGATTTAAAGAGTTATTGTGTTTTTCATCACGAAACTTGTCATTAATAGCTACGGAATCTGGTTCGAAAAAAAGTGCAAAGTATGACTAACTATCGTTGAAAGAATAAGGGCTAACCTTTAATGCATAAAGTTGATCAATATTGTCATAATGCATTATGGTAATCTCTGAGCCTGATAACAACTCATTTGTGAAGTGTAAGAACATGACGCAAACGAGTATTAGAGCATGTAAACATGGTTTACGTTCGAAATTAATTTGTTGTAAAATGTAAACTACACACAAACATTAACGCTCAAGTTAATGGTAAAAGGAAAAACGTTCATCATCTTCCCAGTCTTTTCCACACTAGGTAAGTTAGGTTTGCCTTCCAGTCTAACTGGATGCAGCTACTCAAATACTCAGCTAACCAACATTTTACATGAAGGGACTCTAACAATATAAGTTTTTAAACTGACATGGTCACTGGCACTACTATTAATACTATGAACGTTATATTTACCATGTTTTCTTATTGTTTCGAGTTCCCGATATTTCGGCGCTGTTACCTACAAGCACCATGATCACGGTTAAACTGAAGTCATTGCGGGTGGATGTTTATGAGCAGACAAAACGTTTTTTGCGTTCGGCACCACTGCCATTGTCACTCACTACACGTTTCTGTTCCCGACACACAAAACTCACTGTGTCCACTCGCGAACTTTTTCGGTTTTTACACAGTTGAAACACTGAATTCCAGGCTCGCGACAGTTGAAACCCATCCTCCCGGTTAAAGTTATCATAACTCGAAACAATAAGAAAACTGTCATGGTAAATATCCCGTTCATTGTCTTAATAGTAGGGACTCTAACGTCCACAACCCAGTTAGTACTGGGTAATAGGTATGTATGATATGCCATGGTAAGACTGGTTGTCTGACTTTTAGGTCACCAATTACCTGTAGCGACTGTTAAAGATAATCTACCAAATATGACAACCGGGACCAATCCGTGGCACAGAGGAACCTTGGTATGTAATGAGTGGTCACTCATCCACTGGTCAGCCTAAATAAGAGCGGCTTAGCCTGAAGATTAACCCAAGTGGCTGTTAATATTTAGCCACAAACTCCTCAAGCATAATTTACTAAACATGTGTTGAAGACACACAATTACTTGAACTGTCATTTTCCATCGCCTTTCGGTAACATTTCCCAACCCAGCCTCTTTTGATGAGCTAATTGATAACATCGACGTATACCTTTAGGTATGTTGTTATGATATCGTGGGCGTCATTGTCTGCCTGTCAATGACGTATGTCAGATGGAGCAGGAAGCGACACGGCGATTGTACGTCGTATTGACGTTTTCATACGCCTGAACGACGCGCGTACGTAATGCTCTGGAGTTGGCGTTTAAAGGGATTTGATTTATTGATAACTAGTTGCTTTATAAGCTTAGTTTCTATCCTGTCTGTATGTTGGTACCTGCTTGCATTAATCCGATTAGTTTGTACTCAAAAGAAGTGGAGCTTCAGAAAACTTAACATGTTCATGTAGTGTGAAACCAATATATTTAGATAGAACATGTTACACACCTTTTTCCTAGCACCTTTGAGCTACCTATGGTAGACTGAATACTATAATTAATCATTTACATAAGTCATATTATTATGGTCCTCAAATCAATACAACACTGAACCAAAAAACTTACTACCAGTCATCGCTCAAATATGTATCTTACCTTCAAGGTGCAAAAGACATCAACAGCTATGTTTATTCATAAATTCTAATCTGAATAGCTCTTCTTATAAATAAAACCTTCAATGAAAATTCTAAAGCAAAATAAGTCATTTAACGCCCTTTTTGAATACAAACAAACCCTTTTAAAGTAAGCTATGTTTGTATAAACGTTAAGGTGATATTGAGAGATTTACCTGAATACTTTGAAGGTAAGCACAGGTCATGGTTACTATAAACTACTATAGACTACGTAATAAAATGTGTAGAACGCTGTATACGATTCCATACCTGCCAATCCGTTGATGTAAACATACTAAATTTAGCTTCAACTTTGCTCAAGTCTTAGATAATTGACATTGTTGATGATTTAAATTAGCTGCTAGATGTTTTATTTAATTAACAGATAACCATTTATTGACATATTTGTTATTAAGTTTGGCTTTATTTGTATTGATTATAGATCTTCTTTTTCTGGATGATGTTTTGCCTTGGCCAGGTTTGATTTCATTCTTATTAATGGATCTGACGATGTCCTTATTTGACGGGTAGGTGATGAAAGTTGTTTTTTGCGATTTCGAAAGTTTGTGGTCTTACTAGCTAATGCCTCTTACTGCATCACAATTCGCAGGTATTACTCGTATCAGCATCATCTGCCTAGTATTTTCCCAATTATCTTGGGGTCAGCTTTCAGTTAAACCGAATGCAGCTGATTACCAGTATTTTAAATAGAGCGACTGCCTATCTTACCTCCACAACCCAAAAAAATTGTACTGGGTAAGACGATACCCCTTGGTAAGACTAGTTGTCAGATTTTCAGGCCACTGACCTATTACGACTGTCAGAGATCTTCAAAGGTCCGTTTCAAGTAGCACTTAATTATGTTAATAATAAGAACCACCTTATTTTTTTAAGAGTGAGCCAATGCTTATACCTATTAATTTTACTTAATTTGACTTTTTCGTATCCAAATCACACTGGATCAATTTGGACCTCATTATTATCATTCTTTAAGATCTATTATTATCTCTAACAATTAAATGAAATTATAAAAATACGATACATAAATATGTATGTGGGCGTCATTATGAACAGATTACCTTTTACCTTGACAAGCCAACATTAATAATTATTATATGTAAGTATCTGTAGTACTCGTAGGTAGTAAAACCCCAACCCCGCCCGGGGCAGAAAACAAAGCAATATTGTTAATTACTCAATCGATTCTAAAATTAATATCAAAGGTAAGGAACCATTTATCAAAACCTCTGTGATCAAAACACACATTAAATATTTAAAGCTAGTATTGATAATTATGCTGTACGTTCATTTTTAATGAAGTTTGGTCTTTTAGTTACTCTATCAATCAATTCTTTGTCTACAAGTCAATGATATGATTGAAACGTTCATTAAATTGAGGTTATGATCGTTTATTAGTAAAACTGTAAACCACCACTGTACTATCGATTTCATTATTGGTCGACCTCTATTCAACCTTATTACTTAGGCCATTAGGGTGAAAAGTGGTAAACCGTCAGTGAACTCAGTAGTACACGCAGTGGCACAATAAGGTATACATTTCCAGTTTAACATGTCTTCGCTTGAGAGATTAACTGGTTTTTTTATAGTTTGATTGGTCTTCGTGCGTACTTACAAAAATGCTAACGTTCATAAAAATTATAACAGATATCACTGTTCGAATAACTTCACTTAAATTTAATTGAAGTGAATTGTTAAAAAAAATACTTAAAAAGTGTTATAGCATGTTTATAAACGATGGATCGACATTGTTACGGATGATATGGCAGGAAAGTAGGTGTCTTATGACATGACGAGTGACAGAGAAGTATGGAAGAAGAAGATACATGCTGCACCACAGAATGAAAGAGAATGATGAAGATTATATAACATGTTTAACTGCGTCCTTTTGTCCTCGTATATACCTAAATATTTATTTATTTAATTAACAATTAATATCATAAACATACTAACGCTGGAGCATTATAGGGTTAACGCTGGAGCGTTAAGATTAAAGGCTTTTTTATGAAACCTTTGCTCTCGAAGACTGCCACTCGATACTGTGAACAAAACCAAAAAAAATAGGTTCAGGTTTATGGCATTTAATTCAACGAAAAATCATGCACAAAATATACTATAATAATAATATTCCACAACTATCACACAACGCCATCTAGTCCCAAGCTAAGCAGAGCTTGTGTTATGGGTACTAGACAACTGATAAACATACTTATATATTTCTAAATACATACATATTATAGATAAATTACACCCAGACACAGAACAAATGATCGTGCTCATCACACAAACATTAGTCCTGGGTGGGAATCGAACCCACGACCTCCGGCATAGCAGTTAGGGTCACTAACCACTAGACCAACAGGCCAGTCAAAATGCTGCTGCTATGCTGGTTTCACTGTGAGATATTTTTTCAGTTTCATGTTTCGTATCTGCCTTTCAGGCTACGATACTAAAATATTGTTTACTGAAAATACGAAATGGAAAGAACTGTAAGCCTGAGGGACTGAGAACTGACATCTGGACGAACAGTACATACGGTGACACATCAAGCTATGCATATGTAGTATAACCTGACGTCACTTTGTAGGAGCTATCAGTACAATTAGAGATCAGCTTAATTTGGGTTTGTATACTTTTATTGGTCGCCTAACTACTTGGTGCTTTTATTATTTTGGTGTCCAGATGATAGCCGTGCAAATATGCTATGTTGCCCTGATACGACCTCGTGATGATTCATAGCGCATTTGACTCGCTTAGTCATCATAGATACAATTTTGAAAGCCATTTTAATCTACAAATGGTTTAGACAGGATAATCAAAACGTGATGTTGGGCAGGACATCTGGCTAAACGCGGAGATGGCCGATGGAGTATGGCCAAATGGTAGCCAAACTTGGGTATTAGAAATCGCGGGAAACAGGTAAAGGACGCACAGAACAGAGAAGACTAACAGGAGAAAAAGGCGACTTGATGAACTTACTTCATATTTGTAGGCGTAATTCAAACTCATATAATATGTGAGCACCTCAAGATACCTATTCATGAACAAATCTAATTTGGATAATTATATTATAAGATTTTTTACGACCTCCAACAATTTGTCTTCTCCCTAAACGTTGTCATCATTAAATGGCTACTCAGATCACTTAGGCCAAGTTAACATCGTATGCAAATCCACCACGAATGCAGTCAGTGTGCATTTGACATGAAGGGCTGAGTTATGTCTATAACACCATTAAGTTCCATGCTATGTCGCCAAGTGTTTTGCCATATATTAGGGCACAGATGCATTGCCGCGTGAATTATGTTGATCGGAGGCCCGTATGTTGCTTGCACCTAATATATTGGTACACATAAGTCAATTGCAGACGGTCTGCTGTTTGATTTTGCGTTGAATGGATTGATGATAGTAGGTGAGGTTTTGGCTTTGAAATTAGTGGATCATACTAATAATACTGGGTGTTATCTTCCAGTTACAAAGATATTAGAGGTCAAATAATTTTATGACGGGGAAAAGAAATGCCTTTTTACTTGGGTTCGATTATGATACTTTCACACCCATTATAATGAGAAAGTAACTCCGTGTGTCTGTCTGTCACATTTTTTCGCATCAACTACTGAACAACAAAATGGCAGTCGAAGTCCTAGGATATAATATGAATTGCAATAAGTTTCATTATTAGTCTATTTTTGTTTGGATATTATTTTAATTACAATAGAGCATGGAAGCAAATAACTAATTAGTTTATTTAACAAAATCGAAATAACACAATATGGTAATTTAAAATAGATTAAGACTAAATACAGAGCATTATGTATTGGTAAATACAATATATATCACAGTCATACAAAAACTGTTAATGTATTTTTACAAGTGCGATTAACATACAAGAAATGCAGATCATTTGTCAAAACTGCTCAGTGTTTGCACTACAGGATACGGCCATAATTGGTAATATTGTTACGAGCTGGGTATGGGATAAATAAAAACACTACCAAATAAACACACGAATTAACTTTATTACTCAATAAACACTTATTCACAATCACTTCAATACTACTGAACACTTTGTCGCACTAGATAACTCTTCGAACCTTCCGTTGTCTCGCTTAAAAGTGAACTGACTCACTTCGTCCTCAATCGGTCCTTTTATACCCACGCAAACAAAGGATATTCGAGATAATTCTCTATTATTCAAGAAAGCATCAACAAAAAAATCTTTAACAAAAAATAAACTTAAAGATAAAAGAACCGACAAGGAAGAAGTTACTTTACGCCCTCGGCATACGGTCGAAATTACAATGTCAATTGCCGCTGACGTCGCGCGTCGGCTGACCTTGAATACAATGTAACTATACCTAAAAAAATGAACTCGTACCTACTCGTCTTTTCTAGGTACTACACAGTTATTAGCGAAGTTTGTCGAAGATTCTAGATGACCGTCGTAACACTGCCCCCTCCTTAGACATGCTCGTCCCGAGCATCATTAGTCCCGTAATATCGCGCCAATCGGTCTACATGCACAATCTTAGGCGCACCTCGCGGACCCTTCTGTATTCTGTAGGTGACATCGTTGATCCTGGTCACAACTCGGTATGGTCCATCCCATTTTGCTTGCAATTTCGGAGACTTTCCCTTGCTCCGCACTGGGTTATGCAACCACACCAGCGAACTTTCGTCGAAACCACGACTGTTTGCCTTCCGGTCATAACGAGTCTTCATCTTCTCAGACATCTGTTGTCCGGATTGCCTGATATGCTCATACACATCATTTAACTTGTTACGCAGGTCATTCGCGTAATCCGTTACACTGCGTGGGACATCAGGGGGAGTTCCAGTAATTAAATCTGCAGGCAACCGTAATTCCCTTCCAAAGTTCGCGAAGGCTGGAGTTACAGTCGTACTTTCGTGAACTGCACTCCGATAGGACAGAAGAAACGGCTGTATGTGCTTGTCCCAATCCCTTTGTCTGTTTTCCACAACTTTTGCCAGATATCTTTCCAACGTCTGGTTGAATCGTTCCACCATTCCATCGGATTGTGGGTGGTAAGAGGTGGTTCTAGTTTTGTGGGTACCCATCAATCGACAAGTCTCCTGAAAAACTTGCGATTCAAAATTCCTTCCTTGATCGCTGTGAATTTCTAAGGGTACTCCAAAACGACAGAAAACTTCCTGAACCAATTTATCTGCGACTGTTGTAGCTTCTTGGTTAGGAATGGCGAAGACTTCTGGCCACTTTGTGAAGTAGTCCATGACAACCAGGAAGTACTTATTTCCGCTAACACTTTCTGGAAATGGCCCCGCAACGTCCAGTGCTATCCGCTCCCAGGGGGCTCCCACGTTGTACACTTTTAATGCACCTCTGCTTCGTGTGTGAGGTCCTTTCACAGCCGCACAGCTGGTACATTTGCGACACCAGTCCTCCACATCATCTCGACAGTGGATCCAGTAAAAGCGCTCTCTGATTTTCAGTAGAGTCCTTTTTACCCCCATATGTCCTCCTGAGCATCCATCATGGTAGAGCCGTAAAACATCCGGTACCTTAGCTTTAGGGACAACCATTTGTAGATGACAGTTGTCCCCTCGAGCGTTTTCCCATTTTCGGCACAAGACTCCATCCTGGATCTCCAAACTGTTCCATTGTGCCCAATAACTCTTCGTGATGGAACTCATCGCAGCCACATCACTCCACTTGGGCTTCGGAGCACCAGCTTTGACCCAGTCGAAGATTGGCTTGATGTCCGAGTCACTTTGTTGAGCCTGTTGTAGAGTCTCTTTCCATTCATCGCTGAGATCCGTTCTAAGCATCCTCACGGGCACTACTTCCTTAGTCTCTTGCCTGGCACAGTGCTTGCAGTCTTCAGGACAAGGTCTTCTTGACAAGGCGTCTGCGTTACCGTGAGTTCTCCCACTGCGATGTTCGGTTACAAAGTCAAACTCTTGCAGTAGTTCAATCCATCTCGCCACTTGACCCTCTGGATTCTTGAACTGTAATAGCCACTTCAATGCAGCATGATCGGTTCGTAGCTGGAATTTCCGTCCCAACAAATATTTACTGAAGTGCTGCAATGTCTTCACTACGGCGAGCAGCTCTCGTCTCGTTACACAGTAATTCCTTTCTGGTTTGGATAAAGACTTGCTGAAGTAAGCTATAACAATCTCCTGATCTCCTTTCCGTTGAGATAACACGCCCCCAATTCCAGTATTACTTGCGTCTGTGTCGACTATAAAGTCACTTTCAGTGTCAGGATATCCCAAAATAGGAGTATTGCACAGACGTCCCTTTAATTCTTGAAATGCGGCGTCGCAGTTCTCATTCCAACAGAATTGTTGCTTTTCCTCAGTGAGTCTGTGTAGAGGTTTCGCAATGTCGGCGAAATTCTTCACAAACCGGCGATAGTAGGAGCACAAACCCAAAAATGCTCTGACCTGTGTCTTGTCTTTCGGAACTGGCCAATCCTTGACGGCGACTACTTTCTCTGGGTCTGTTTGAACACCTTCCCCCGAAACTATGTGTCCTAAAAAGCTCACTTGTTTCCTGAAAAACGAGCACTTTTTCGGACTCAATTTCAGGTTTGCTGTTTGGATCTTCGACAGCACTCGGTTTAGGTTTCTAAGGTGATCTTCAAACGTACGGCCCACAATGATTATGTCGTCTAGATAGACAAGACATGCATCCCCAATCAACCCGGCAAGTACTTGCTCCATCAGCCTTTCAAACGTTGCAGGAGCATTACATAAACCGAAAGGCATAACTTTAAACTGCCACAATCCTTTTCCTGTTGAGAATGCAGTCTTCTCCTTATCCCTGGGGTCTATTTCTACCTGCCAGTAACCACTTTTCAGGTCTAGTGTGGTAAACCACTTCATTCCCGCCAGCGTATCCAGTGTGTCATCGATCCTAGGCAGTGGATAGCTGTCCTTTTTCGTGACGTCATTCAGTCGTCGATAGTCCACACAGAAGCGCATACTGCCGTCCTTTTTCTTTACCAGGACCACAGGAGAACACCATGGACTGGTTGAAGGCTCTATGACACCATCCTTCACCATACCCTCAATCATGGTTTCCACTTCTTTTTCCCGTGCAACTGGCAGTCTCCTTGGTCGCTGACGGATAGGTAACTCGTTGCCTGTATTAATTCTGTGCTGAACCATTCCAGTTCTTCCTATGTCAGCATCACCCGTAGAGAAAATACCGGCGTACTGAAGTAACATCTTCTTAGCCTTGTTCATTTCTCCTTCACTTAAATGACAGTCTTCAAGAAGCGTTGACACGTCGAATTTGGCACTACTAATTTTGCTTCCGGTAGGTAGATCTTGCAATTGACGCATCCAAGCTACTTGCTCACAAGTGCCGATCAAGGTGCCCTTCTTGATTACTTGCTCCTTGTTACTTGGATTCAGGATTCGTACAGCTGAGATGTTGTTGGCCTTTACCAGAGTTCGTGCCATCTTCCATGAAAACTCATTGTCCACCCTTTCTATCAGAACACTTCGATCTTTGTGTCCAGAGTTCTGTGGTAACTTAACTGGCACGATCGTTTCTGATCTGCTAGGAAGAACAATTTCCTTCAGGCAGTACACTTTCCCTGATGGTGCACCTTCCATGAAGACTTCCTCTGAACCACATTTCAACACTCCTTGGTCAATGTCGATCTCACAACGATATTTCCGCATGAAGTCCAAGCCCAAGATGCAATCGTCGACTATGTCGGCCACGATGACATTGTGTCGGTAAATTCTATCACCCAATTTTAACTCCACCTCCTTCTTGCCTCGGACGGTTATGTGCTGACCGGTAGCTGTTAATAATTGAAGGTGGTCGCGGTTATTGAAGTAGCCCCCAAGAAACCGATTCGCCAGGTGAGAATTGACGACCGTGTGAGAAGCTCCAGTATCCAACGTCAGTTTGCATGGAGTTCCGTTGACTTCGCCGTTGATAGTCAGGCTGTTCCCGTCATGTACTTGTGAGATCGAGATCCTCGGGGCTCTTTCAAAACCAGCCAGCACCCGCCCCCCAGTCCTGGCATTTACTCGTTTCCCTGCTGTGGTTGGGCAGCCACTTCAGCCACCTTTCCTTGCTGAGGTTGGTCTTCTCTTGGTGAGCTGCGCTTAGGACAGCTTGATCGAAGATGACCCCTTTCTCCACAAGTGTAGCACCTAGGGCTGTATCCTTGCGGGCGGTCGCGTGCAGGTGACGCTACAACCTCCCTGACCCGGTGCGTACGGTGGTCCTGCCTCACTGCCTCTACTTCTAAGGCATGGGCCAAGGCATCTTTCAGCGTCTCATGATGCCCAAGTCTCACAGCGGCTCTAACCTCCAAGTCGCGTATTCCATCGATGAACGCCTGTACCAGATTTCCATCAATAAGTGCAGGGGCGGACTGGTATGCTTTCCGAACCAGCTTTTCAACTTCCAGGGCCCACTGCTGTAAGTTCTCGGCACTACGTTGAACGCGATCCCTTAACTTGGCACGAAAAACATGCTCCAGGTGCGCGTCACCGTATCTGGACTCTAATGCCTCCAGCAGCTGTTCGTAGGTCACATCCTTGCCGAGGGCCTCAAGAATGTTAAGGGCCTGGTCTCGAAGACCCAAGGTGAGCGCGGTCATGGCTTGCGCTTTGGTCCACCCATTCACTTTCATAACGGCCTCGAATTGAATTTTATAGGCCGACCATGAAGATGTTCCGTCGAATGGAGGCACTTTAAACCCACGCACCGAAGGGGCAGCAATCACCGAAGTTACAGACCCGTCTCCAACCTTAATTTCACTTAAGGCCTTCTTCACATCGGCGATCTGAATTTCGGCCTTTGCGATACGGTTGTCGTGCTGCTGTACCTGCTCCTTCACCACGCTCAGCTCTTTCCCAACTGATGCGTGAAGATCCTTCATCAGGAGCATCTGTTCTTCTTGGCGTCGGACCTGCTCCTCCTTGTCCCGTTGCAACTGCTCCCCCAACCGACGGGCCTGCTCCTCTTGACGACGAGCCTGCTCCTCTTGACGACGAGCCTGCTCCTCTTGACGACGAGCCTGCTCCTTTTGACGACGAGCCTGCTCCTCCTGACGACGTGCCTGCTCCTCCTGACGACGTGCCTGGTCTTGCAGCAGTGCCATTAAGGCAGACAAGTCAGGCGCCGCTGATGTAGTAGGCGCCGCTGGAGTAGCTCCAGATGGGCCAGCGACTGGCTCTGACGTAGGCTGGGCACCGCCCGGTGTTTGTGTCGGGGAGTCCCCAAATCGCCTTTGGTCCATACCTTGCTGCCGCTGACTCCTCGTACGGATACTATCCGTGTCATCCTTCGGTAGAATCGGCATTATTTATCCCCGCTTCTGACACCAAATTGTTACGAGCTGGGTATGGGATAAATAAAAACACTACCAAATAAACACACGAATTAACTTTATTACTCAATAAACACTTATTCACAATCACTTCAATACTACTGAACACTTTGTCGCACTAGATAACTCTTCGAACCTTCCGTTGTCTCGCTTAAAAGTGAACTGACTCACTTCGTCCTCAATCGGTCCTTTTATACCCACGCAAACAAAGGATATTCGAGATAATTCTCTATTATTCAAGAAAGCATCAACAAAAAAATCTTTAACAAAAAATAAACTTAAAGATAAAAGAACCGACAAGGAAGAAGTTACTTTACGCCCTCGGCATACGGTCGAAATTACAATGTCAATTGCCGCTGACGTCGCGCGTCGGCTGACCTTGAATACAATGTAACTATACCTAAAAAAATGAACTCGTACCTACTCGTCTTTTCTAGGTACTACACAGTTATTAGCGAAGTTTGTCGAAGATTCTAGATGACCGTCGTAACAATATTACATACTTTCATTATTATTACATTCTACTTGATGCTCGTGGCTTCGCCTGCGTGGTTGTTGGTTAATTAATTATATTATTTATACTAAAACCTTCCTCGGGAATCAACTCTATCCATTGATTAAAATTGCATGACAATAGAAGAAGTAGTTTATGAGTTTATCGCGAACTTTGTTTTATATAAGTAGTGATGATTAAATTAAATACTTCACATGCAATATTGAATTTAACTCAACATAGTACACTCACATACGAATCGATTTCATAAATCGAAAGTATAATCGTGGAAAAAACGTTATGAAATCGTGATATTTTTTCAGCAGTAAACAAAAAACTGATATACAGCCCGTAACATCATGTTGACGCGTTTTCCAACTAAATATGTGTTATTTCATACTACGTGAAATACGTGAATGAAAATATACTGCGCATTCAAATAATAACTGGAATCCAAGCACTGTCTGTTTGAACTTTTGTTAATAACGTGCACTACAAAATTTTTAAAATATTTCGTTCAAATATGTGTTTGGCCTTTTTTTTGGGGCGGGGGGGGGGGGGGGGGGATCATCGAATGACCCCCCCACCCCGCTCTTGGGCAGAGCGAAGGGGAGTGTCAGACTTCTACTGACTAAAAACCGAACCCATGTTCCTTCTTTGCCCTTGCGCCGAGGCCACGTCATCTAGTACAAAAATCCGCGGCCCCGACGGGTTGGCCTTGTTTCAGGACTTTTATTTGCTGAACCTTTTCCCTACTATCTTGGGGTGTATCATCCAGCTGAATAGCAGTATTTTACAATACCTCTGATACATGATATATACTATTAATGTATATGGTCAGGTCATATTTCAGTCAACTGCTGAACATAGGAGACCTCTCCTAACTTAAAGGTACCTCGTCTCACAAAATTCTTCCCCATTATCATAGAGACCCACACTTTGGAATGGGCTGCTACAGTATCGGCATTGTAGCTTTATCGTTTGTCTTTGATGTTCAGCCCGTCGGGGCTGTGGCTTGTCGAAAGGATAACGCGGCTCCGACACAAGGGCGAAGAAGGAACATGGGTTTGGTTTTTAGTCAGTAGAAGTCTGACACTCCCCTTCGCTCTGCCCAAGAGCGGGGGGGGGGGGGGGTTATTCGATGATTTTCCACCCACCAAAAAAAAAAAATGTTCAAAAGTGCCCGTAATTATATATCTGAAATAAATACTCCTCATTTATTCAAATAAATTAAATTTCCTGCTAGTTATTCAATTGTTTTACGCAACCCAAGTGATATTGCACTCAACCTCCTTGCATTTATTATTAGTACTATTATTATTTGAAGTGAAATGATAGAAACTGACTGCAGCCCACACTGAATTACATCATCATCATCATCATTTATTTATTCATTAACAATTTACATTGTGTTGAACATTACATATTAAAAAAGAGAAATAACACGCGCAGAAACAACTACATTAAGCAAATTAATACAATGTCAGCAAAATAATACAAAGACACAAATAAATACAATATCTGGTTCGTAGCAGGTATAGTCTTATAGTGTCAGAAAAGTCTAATTTATTATTAACAGGTAAAATGTCAATTACAATGTCAAATATAAAGCAAGTATAATGTCAAATTCAATGTCCAATTATTAGCAGATCAGATACCTATGTCAAATTCAATGTCAAAAAATTAAGAAATAATTTCGCTAAGGTTTTAGTAATGAGCGTAGTACAATTACATAATTTAGAATCATTAAATCTGTTCACTGCTATTATTTTAAGTGACTACTTTTATCATTAATAAATTCCGATACCGAGTAAAAACATTTTTCCAACAAGAAGGCTTTTAATTTCGTTTTAAATGAGTGCGAGCTATAAATTAGCAATTTTAAATCAGTTGGTAACCTATTAAATAACTCTACTGCTTGGTATCTGGAACAATGCTTAGCTATGTTAAATTTCGGTGCCATCTTGTGTTTAAATTCTTTCCTTCTTGTGTTTTCTCTTATCTTACGCTCCTCTTGAGATTCATACTCATGAATATTCTTAGCCAAGTGATTCAAGATTACCAATATATACAAACTAGGTACTGTTAAAAAGTCCAATTCTTTAAAGTGCTCTCTACATGAGTCTCTTTGTGAGATCCTGACTATAGTTCGTATGGCTCGTTTCTGTAAAATAAACGCTTTCTCACAGTTATAACTGTAGCTGTTTCCCCAAAGCATTATGCTGTATCTTAGTCTAGATTCTACCAGCGCGTAATATATAGCCTTGAGTTGCTTTATATCTAACATATCTCTAAGGCTCCTGAGAGCATAACATGCTGATGATATTGAAGAGTCAATAGCAGCTAACTCCTGTTTCCAATTTAAATACATATCTATGGTAATGCCTAAAAATTTAACTTTGTCCACTAATTCTATCTTGTCTTCTTTGATTTTTACATCCAAACTGTCATTATGGCGAGTTGTAGTTTTAAATAAAATGATGTTCGTTTTACTTGTATTTAGCAAAAGGTTATTGGCTGTAAACCACTCGCAGAGGTTTTGTAGGCTTTTGTTAACATTTTTGGTCAATTCTTTTAAATCATTCGCCCCAACTATTATATTTGTATCATCTGCAAATACAACAAGTTTTACGTCTGGTTGAACATAATGCATAAAGTTTAGCAAGTCATTTGTAAAAATAATAAATAATATGGGTCCTAGAATAGAGCCTTGGGGCACACCACGTTTTATGTTTGTAATTTTAGAGGTGTATATGACTTCATGATTACTATCATCGATGTTTTTTATTTCGACAAACATTTGTCTATTTTGTAAGTAGGATCTTAAAAGTTGTAAGGATTTGCCTCTGATCATTGATATAATAAAACCCTAGATGCACAGTCTCGAACAAAACAAACAGTCGAAACTGTCGCCAAAAACTCACCAATACACGCACTACTACATGTAGTTATCGTCACTATAAACATATTTTTTTTGGCAAATTCAACCTTACGCAGATTCCTTTTACAATGCAGTTATAAAAAGCAATATATAAAGTATTTTGTACGACCGTGCAGAGACGCGAGCGACGCGAGACTATTTGAAATGAGTTCATTGTGAACTCATTTTAAGCGGACGGTTTTGAGACGCGGAGTGTGTATCTTGGGTTTTATTATATCAATGCCTCTGATGCCATAATATTCAAGTTTAGTCAATAATAATTCATAATCAATCGTATCAAAAGCAGAGCTAAGGTCGATGAATAGCCCTGCCACTTTCATTTTGTCATTTAATTTATTAATTATGTCATTTATAAGAGTATTTATTGCATCTGAGCAACCGACGCCTTTCTGATACCCAAATTGTCTTAAATTAATAATTTTATTTGTATTTAAATGTACCATTAGTCTAGTTTTAATTATTTTCTCAAATACTTTTGATATGGTTGGCAAAAGGGATATAGGTCGGTAATTTTTCGGATTAGACTTAATTCCTTTTTTAAATATAGGAACTACTTTAGCCAATTTTAACTGGTCTGGAAAGACACACTCTTCGAAGCATTTATTATAAAAATCAGAAAGTGGTACTGCCAAAGAGTCTATATTCTCCTTCAAGATCGATATTGGTAAATCATCAAACCCACAAGATTTCTTATTGGCCATTTTGCTAATAATCTTTGCAATTTCAGATGGTGTAGTTGTACAAAAGGCTAAATCACTTTCTACCCTTTTTGTACTCTCTTTTAAAAACCTCATCGCCCTTTCTTTTTCCTTGCTAGCGAGAGACGATTTGAACACAAAACTGTCAACGAAGTGATTTGCGACCTGCTGGGGATCAGTTATCATTCTGTTGTTCACTTTTAGGATTAAGTTTCTACATTGCCTGTTATTTGATTTTTTAGTACATTCATTAACAAGTTTCCACGTCCGTTTAATTATATTTGTAGCCGTATTTAAATTATTAATTATAGCATTTTTCTTGAGTTGCTGAATAACTCTTCTATAAATTCGGACATAGTTGGTTTTATACTTTTTAGGCTTGCATTATTTACTGTACCTGAGCATAGTACTCTCTTCATTCTACTTGAAACTTTAACCCCTTTAGTAATCCATTGTAGTGAGGTATTTTTAAAAGGCTTTATTCTAATGGATTTCTTTCGGTAACAATCTTGGAATGATTTGGTAAGACAGCTTAGAAAACTATTTATTCCCATATTTACCCAATTTTTATTACTTATGCTTTTCCTGAAAGCAATATTATTTTTATCATTAAATATTCTTTTTTTTATTATTACATTTTGATTCGAGTTTTTAGATTTACTTTTTATTTTTTCAAGAGCTAAATTGCAGAAAAGTCCACCATGACCATCTGCCAAGCCATTGTGATCAACAGAATAGTCATCTATTTCATCATCATCGAGATTTGTAATTATGTTATCTAAACACGAATAAGCGTTGTTCCGCACAAAAGTAGGAGTATTTATAAGGTATCGAAAATTATAACATGTCAATATGCTTAAAAATTCAGTGTGTTTCTTACTGTCAACAAGTACGTCAATATTAAAGTCACCGCAAATAAGGCACTTCTTGTTAATAAAATGTTCCAATAACTTTTCTAAACTAGACATAAAACTTTCAAAGTTTTTATCATATGGACTTCTGTAGCAACAACAAAGATATAACCCTGTTTCAAGATCTTTAACTCCACATATTTCAAAACTATCAGATCTATACAGATTTTTTACAAAATCAATATTTTCACTTTCTTTATTTGAATGTGCTAAAATAAGACTCCCTCCCCTTTTTTTTCGTGTCCTTGTGTTGTATGACACTAAATCATAATTGGGAAAGTTAAATACATGAGCAGATTGTTGATTTAAGAAATGTTCTGTTATACACAAGTAATCTAACTGTACACCTGTGGTTGCAATGTATAATTCTAACTCAGTTGTTTTATTACTTATTCCACATACATTTTGATGAAAAATCCTTAAACAGCTGGTTTTATGCATCAAAGTACTTTTACAACCTGTATTTAATTTATTCTTCACGAAAAAGACCAGTGTCGTTAAAACCTGTGCTATCATTAGACACAACTTTAGATGAAAGTTGGTCTGTGTTCATTTTGCTGAAGTAATATGGAATAGTACCTGGTTTCACGCGGCACTCACTATCTTCATCAGTTTGCTTCATATTACAATTATTATATCTACAAAGTTCATGATCTGAAGGTTTAAGTAGCTCCAAATAGTTTTTTAAGTTCATGAAGACATTTTTTATGGCTGTATTATTTACGTTGCCGGTTAACTTTGAAAACATTTCATACGAATACTCTAATTGTTCGTTAGTATCAAAAGTACATGTAAAATTAAAAATCTGATTACTTTGGTGTAATAGTCGATTAAAAGATTCTATTCTGGTATTAAACAAACTAGTATTCGATTTTAACTTAAAAGTTGGACAACACAGGATAATATTCGTATGCAATATCTTTTCGAGTCTGAATTTTATATAATTAACTAATTCTGCATAATTTTTGGAAATTAAAAAGTCTGTTTCACCCAGGAAGATTATACAATGGTCATTATGAGTGTAATTTACAAGTTTTTTGTCTAATGTGTCAAGAAGTTTGAAAATACCTGCCTTCGGCATACAATAGTGGCATATTTTATCATTTGGAAAGGTGTTTTCGGCAATCCCTAATATAGCATTAACATTATTTTCACTTATTATACATAACTTATTTGTGCGAGTTTTGTTTACAATTATATTTCGTTGTGTACTCGAGCTCGTTGCGTCCAAACGAGTGGTGCCCTCTAGTGTTGCTTGTTGTGGTAAGTCATCATGCATCAAATTAGGTCCTATTACTGTATCTTCCAACGGCATTTTATATATTCCAGTTTGTTGAATAGGGCTTTGTTGCGTGTTTATAAAGTCAAGCTTGGTTCGTGTAAGGCACTTTCGCTTTATTTTGACCTCGGATTTTTTTGAGGATGTGTTATTGATGTGATTATCATAGTTATTAGTCATCTCGGTAGTTTGCGTTTCTTTGTTGAGGGTGGCGACTTTTACTTCCTTGCAATAATTGATTGAAGTCAGAGAGTTTGAAGTAGTTGGTCGAATCCTGTCAAGTTGGGATTTTTGTTTGCTTGATGACGGCGTGCTATTTTTCCTGCCAGGCGTTATGCAGATCTTTTTACATGTCTCAACAGTCTTTAGGGCTTTTTGTAAATCGGATTTTAATCGAAAATTTTCGCAGTTCAGGTCGTCTATTTCTTGGTGAGCACTCACAAGTTGCATCTTCAGTGCATTTATTTGTTCATTCAAGTCGTTAATGTTGTCGGTGTCAATAAAATCGTGCAGGCTGTCCGGTATGCTCATCATTGTGATGTCAAATATTGTTTTTTCATCGTCATTCGTCAATACAGATAAGTCAGTCAAGGAGCCAGTGTTCTGCTTACGCAGTGTGATATTGTCTGTACTATGATCCATGATATGTGCCGTAATTGTGTTACTGAGGCGCCCTCTTTTGGCAATTTTAGTAACTAATAAGCACAAGTTGTTTCGAATGAAATTTAATCTCACAAAAAGTGATTGTGTGACCGGGGTTAGAACTCGGTTCGTGAAACAAGCGTCTGTAGCATGTAGCTCGTTAGCCAACTAAGCCACAACGTAGTTAGGATGATGAATTGAAATTATGTACTATATGTTAAAGGATGCCAAATTTAAACTTAACAAAGCCGTTGATATGACGAATGTGTCAGGATTTTTTCCATTTGTTGTAGGTACACCTTTATTAAAATTTGATATTACTGTGAGCACTTTTTATGCCGAATATGTTCACTTTGAATAGTTTGGTCGATTTATTGTCTTAATTATGATAGTATCACTGTTATTGTATTTTACTTTGTCACTTTTGTGGTTTATTACAAATAGTCACGGTTGCAGTTTTAACACAAATTATTTTAGTTACTGTCGAATTAGTCACTTGGATAACGTTTACACTGGTGAATTAGGTCTCTGTCCATTTATTTTACTAGTTTTAAACACAAAAGTACGACTTTAAATATTTTTAAATGAAATGTAAACACAGAGCTTATTTATCGAGGTGTCAAGCAAGAGAGCGCCATTACATCATTGAATTACAAAGTTATGTTAGCGATTAAAATTGCATCAATAATTTATTTAGCCGTGGGAAACAATGCTACGTTTCCCACATTGAAATTAAATACTTATTGAATATAATTCGACAAACAAGGACGCGAGATATAAATACTAGGTAAGTACTATTGGAATCATGCAAGCACAGTAACTGCCAATAACCTAGCATAAAAAAAAAATGATTAAAAAGGCCTTACGGAAGCAGACTATAGGAAATAAACAAACATGCCTAATTATACTGTCCATTGTTCTATTGTTTCCATACTTCAGAAGTCATGTAAAGGCAGTTACCGCATTTATGACACTCCCTATGAATATGTCAATCAACATTTTTTATTTGGACAAATAATTTGCATGCGGAGATTTTTATCTGAACGAATAGAATTGGATCATGTTCAATTGTAATTGTATTGGTAATGTAGTGATTAGCGAAACTTCAGACGAGTGTAAAACAAATTTAATTGGGTCATTTATTTAAAAAAAATAGGTCGGAATGCTGACTTGTCAATTGGCTAATAGGACTACTAAATCTAGAAGAACTAATAACGACAAAACAAAAAAAAAACTTTACTTTTACACGAATTATCTAATGAACAAAATATATTATCTAAACAAATGAATAACCCCACAATATAGTATTTGTCATCAATCATATTTTGACTGCCTTGTTGGCCCAATTGTTGCAACTCAAGTGCAACTGCTGAGCGTTTGTGAGTTTTTTTTTCTTCAGGAATTTCTCATTATCAGCCATGGAGTCTGGATGTGCGCCCATTTGCTGGCAATAGGCTCCCTTAGCCAGGCTTCCTTACCTATGCAACAAAGCTATCAATGATCATGATGATGATCATATAGCACATCTCTAGCTTAATAAACGACTTAATTAGGTACCGACATAGACATCACAAATAAACCACAAAAGGAAATATCCATTCATATATTCCATAGCAAATATAAATCAGTATTAAAACTCCAATACTTAAACTAAGTAGCATGCATAACGAGCCAATTTGGAATATGCACGAACAATCGAAGTAACGATCTGTGGTAACATTTAAGCTCACAAAATATGGGAAAAGATGGCAACTGGAAATGCCATCGATAGATAATATAAAGGTTAAAGCTATAGCTATTTATTAGACTTTACTACATTGTATTGGGTGTTACATTATAGGAAATAATTGGCAGTGAATATAGTCGTCATCTAACTTCTATCCATTTTCTTGTAATTATGGGTTTATAGTTCTTTAGTGACCTGTATAATTTATTAGGAAAACAATAAAATCAGTTGTCACTTTTGATTTCAGGTTTTAGTGAAGCATTTCTGCGGTATCGTGCCTGTACTCTATGCTGTTAAAAGCAAGCTATATGAAGCCAAGACCGAAAACGGCGACTAACTTGAAAAATCTAGAGATGATGAACCTCGAAAAGTCTCAGAGAAAAATGGTTCAACCATTTGGTTTGGGATTCAATGGTGTATAAATTAAGTACTAAGTCGTAGAAACTAAATTAATCGTAAACCATATAAATTAAATCCTATCAGTTCAATTGCCCATCCCACCTACAGGTTTCATTCAAACAACAACAAAATAGTATCCATAAGCAGGTCGTCACAATTATCCAGTTATTAGATACAAATTACAATATATCGGTGAATTGTTTGAGCGCATGCCTCGGCCTTAGGTTCACGGCTGCGCGCTCATTAGACCGAGGTCCTGCGAGGTTATGCATCCACGTGGGTGTCAGCTTCGTTTGCAGCTATAGGACACTGGTCTCACCGCTAGCGACAAGCGGGAAGAGTAGCGAGTGGCGGCACTGACGACACATAGGTCATGATTGTAAACCAGTCAGGCGCATTGCGTTGTGACATTTTATTTCAGCCCCAACATGTCGAAAGCAAAGATCATAAGGAATTTGTCATGTCCTCGAAACAGCTATTCGAAGACATCATCATCCAACGCACAACATACCAGCGTGGTGGTTCACAGCCCGCTCTCTGTCATAGTAACAGGTCTGTGTTCCAGCTTTGGGAACACAGACAACTAAAATCAAGTTAACGATCATTGGGCAGCGAGTGTCATGATTGTGTCGCCCGTCAAGCGACTGTCGATGAGTTAGAGTATCTACTCTCATACGAGTAGATAACTCATGTCGCTGCGACAAACGTATCCTCGTCGGCTGGCTGTGTTAACACTAAACTGTCAGCAATGAACTATTAGGCTTGTGCTTACACGGAACCTAAAAATTTTTGTACATTCCTTCAAAATCGTACCTATGTTTGATAGTTAGTCGCTTCCTCGTGGACAATGGGACAGAAGCCTAAATTATGTAAAACTCATCACCGGAGATTACGTCGGCATTAAATAATAACTATCATAGCGTAATGTGATAATAATCAGCATTTGATCGACGATCTTAGGTGTATTAATAAAGTTTCCTTCAATTTTGTCTTCAAAATTGGTTCTTTGATGTACTTGTAATTGGTGATGATTAATTTTGTTGTTAGGTGGTTTATGTGTTGATTATGATGCATACGGAGTTAAATAATCTTATGAATATTGCGTGTTTACTGCTTTTCATATACGAAATGAATGATAAAATAAAAGCTCACTGTTCTCTTGTCGTAACGCTACGAGTTCAAGATCTTTTACATTACTTTAATATTAAAGCGTTTTGTAGTGTAACTGAAAACGGATATTACAAATAATTCAAGATGAAAATTTATAACAGGCCCTTTTAACCCTTAAATTGGCAAATGAGATTATTTCTAAAATTTAATGATTTTTTGTTATTTCCTGGTTTATTATGATACCAGAAGACTGAAAAAAATTGTGAAAAAAATCTGAGTATTACAGTTTTCGCGAAATTCGATGTACTACCGGGAGTACATTGCCAACTATAGTGTGAAATATGTTTTCTTGTATTTGTACTACATGGAGCAGAAAGTGAAGATTGAAAGCTACTTGCGTTTAGATCTAGAGATCGGCACAGGTGAAGATTCCAATGTGCTATGGAACTGGTGACAGTAGAAGTTCTACAGATGGAGTAGATAATGGTTGAATTTAATTCCATGTTGGCATGGCATTATAATATTGATGGATGAATACGGAAAAACCTCTTGAAGCATTGGTGTAAGGAATACGTTACAACGTTGTATGTGTATTTGACTTTGAAAGACTGAACATTCATAGTGGGTGAGAGTTGAGCTTGGTGGAGGAAGTGTGATTCATCATCAAAACAAGAACTATCATCGGATCATGCATTTTCTTTCGGGATCAAAGCTTGAATTTACATGATTGTGTCAGGTTCAAGTGCTGCAGGAAAAGAGAAAATAACATGCTATACGACATAAAATCGATATCATTATATATCAAAAACAAACAAAAAAACCCCTTTTGTATTTCTTTGTATACTTGGCAATGTACTTTGTGTATACCGAAGTCTATTTTGCGCGTACTTGGCAACGGTATTCAGGGAGTACACACAAAGTTTCAAACTCATAAAATTGCAATTACGTAATTTACACATAAAATTATGGACGATTGGTGTTGTTTATAATGTCCCTGTGCAATGTAAAGCCTAATAACCACAAGTCCCAACCAAAAAAGCGCAGAAAAACTTAAAAAGGTTTCATGTGACACTGAGACGTAAGACCGCTTCGAAGATATTTTGAATTTGACGGATAATTATTGATTTTATCACATCCTAATATTTTATCTACTAAAATGCACAATTATTGCAAGCTAAACATGATAATACCAGGTTTTTTTTTTAGATTACTACCACAATTGATGTTTTCAAAGTGTATGTCTTTGGTGGAGTACTCTGCCAATTTAAGGGTTAAAAGACTACAGTTGGTTTTGAACAAGTTAGCTACCACAATTTACATTAAGGTGTAGGTATTAGACCTATTTTAAATCACGTCATCACTCAAAACTCAGAATTCCAAAAAACCTCAATAAGTAACCATTAACCTTGATAGCTTAATTTATCTGTAAATATTAAAGACCTATCTTTAATCGAAACTATAAAAATGTGTACTAACTTTAATTTGAGATATTCAATAGATCTCAAATTGCTGGACAAAGCTTTCCCCATAGAAAACCATAAAACTGCAACCTGCCACTTGCATACAACGTTTGCCTGCGGCTCGTCGTAACGATATCGTCGGTCCAACTGGTGGAAAGCCACCAAAGCTACGTCTTCCGGTTCGTGGTCGCTACTCAACAACCCAATGAAATCCACGAGATCTCAATGCAAAACAAAATAAATGACCAAACATTCCTATATCGAATTAACTAAACAATTAGGTGCGTTACAAAGCGTTCTCATTCACGAAATTCTTGTTATTTAACTGGAAAAGATAAATAGAAGAAATTAACTCTATTTAGTGTTCTAGGAATTGTTCCCAGAACAAATTACGTAAGGATGTTAGTATGTGGGCAAGTCTTTTGTTTGCCATGCGAATGCTTTTCGTTAAGGTAGGTAACACACATGGTGACATATCAAGCTGAACATAATCTAGCATAACATGGCCTGATATTATACAGATATTCAATATAATAAGAGATCCGTATTAACTGGATTTTATGGCTTTATTGGTGCGTACACAATTGATTTATTTGTGACAGAAACATGAAAATATCGAGTCGTTCTAATCTGTATCCTTCGACGAACTGGAAATAGTCAATTCTGCTCTGGAACCACTGTTTTCAGAGCATCGAAACATTTGACGCAGAGTGAACTGAAAACTTTAACCCTTATTAAAATAAAGGTATAATGCTTACCACTTAAGGCTGCAGTCTTGCAAAATGCACTCGCGGGGAATTATTTGCGCAACTTTGAATTTTTTATTTATAACAAAATAATGAAATAACATGAAATATTTTTATTGCACATAGATATCCCTAATATAAGTAATAGCTAGTTATTTTTTTTAAGTTCATCTAGGTGGATTATGTTAGGTAAATCAAGTGTTAAATACAGCTCTTCTCGCCCAACATCATTTCGAGTTCTGTTTGTGCGCTTAGTTTATGGCAATAAAGAATTAATTTACAAATCGGTTCAGCGCATAATTAGCGCAACATTCTCGTCTTCAAAATGCGCTGATTAGTTTTTTCTAATTATGTTTCATTTTCTTAATCCAGAGGTCACAATTTCATCAAAATTCTATGTTTTTATCTCTTATTAAACGGTTTGTACCATAATACCTATGCATCGTATGTATGTAATAATTCGATTATTTTGTAGCCAAGAGTTCACTAAGCAAATCCTAAAAAAAAAAACACCTAAATCACATTGTCACTAACAATAACAATAATCTCAAAAGACCTCCAAAAAACGAGTTTATAAACAAGAATTCTCTCTCAATTCTTGTTCTTTTAGGAGGTCTTTTGAGATTATTGTTATTGTTAGTGACAATGTGATTTAAGTGTTTTTTTTTTATGATTTGCTTAATGAACTCTTGGCCACAAAATAATCGAATTATTACATACATACGATGCATAGGTATTATGGTACAAACCGTTTATTAAGAGATAAAAACATAGAATTTTGATGAAATTGTGACCTCTGGATTAAGAAAATGAAACATAATTAGAAAAAACTAATCAGCGCATTTTGAAGACGAGAATGTTGCGCTAATTATGCGCTGAACCGATTTGTAAATTAATTCTTCATTGCCATAAACTAAGCGCACAAACAGAACTCGAAATGATGTTGGGCGAGAAGAGCTGTATTTAACACTTGATTTACCTAACATAATCCACCTAGATGAACTTAAAAAAAATAACTAGCTATTACTTATATTAGGGATATCTATGTGCAATAAAAATATTTCATGTTATTTCATTATTTTGTTATAAATAAAAAATTCAAAGTTGCGCAAATAATTCCCCGCGAGTGCATTTTGCAAGACTGCAGCCTTAAGTTTTTTGTTTAAAAAAGTATTTTTCTTGCACCAGCAACATTTGAATTTGATAATAAGTAAAACGTTGTCTTTTTTTAAATTCAACTACTGGGAACTTTTTATTTAAAAACGTCACCCGTCCATATACGTCAATGTCAAAGTGAGCAAGTCGGCAGTTTGGTGAAAAAAATTTGAAATTGTTGTGACGTTCCTCAAAAAATTTTAGTTTTGTGTAACAAAAAATCCGGTAAGTGTTTTTTGCGTTCAGATTCATAAACTATGTTATATTCTTGTTGTTTTGCATCCATTAGGTTGAAAAATCCGGTAATCTAAGCATGTTTTTTGATCGCGTGAAGTTATGGGTAATAGTGGTAAATTATATGCCATTGTGCAATCGTGCCTAACTGTAAATTGGATTTACTAATATATTTATGTGACTCTGTGTGCTAAGTCATGTTTCAGGCTTTTTCACACTGCGGAGGAAGCTCAAGGAGAATAAATACATATTATTATCTACTTTTTATAATTAATAAAACTTTATTTTTAATATGAACACGAGTATATTTTATTTACCTACTACAAATAGACATTACATTCATAACTACATTCGAAATAATGTTAATAAGTACCGATATTTTTTTTGTATTACTTAAATTACACAAGCAAATCCAGGGAAAATAACTAGTATAGAAAATCGTTCAAATCGTATTGGATAATGGTAACTGTTTTACCACCATCGAAATATTTTACAAGTCGATAATGGATAATGGTAAGATATTTACCACCGAAAAAACCCCCCTTTCCCTCCCCTTTTTAGTTTTTTTTTTCATCAAAAATGAAATCAGCAGCCCCTAATTACCTAGAAACAAACCTCGTTTTCTCCTAAATATCCACAGGGGCTCGTGTTTGTTTAAGGGTTAAGGAGTGTAACAAGTAGGTAAATGCTCATTACACGTGAGCATATTGTCAAACACACCGTTCGGCAAAAAAACGCCGACTAGTCTGTCTAGAGTTATTGAAATTAACTTTTTAAGGCTTTTAATCAGCCTTAAAGCTTTTTTTATAATCTATGACTTGGAGATCTTTTTTGATACACAAAAATTGAATTTAATCAAGATAGATTTGTACATGAAACGCCCCTTGAACTCCACAAACATTAATGATTGTCTTGACCAGCTAGCTAATTGGCCAGTCGGTTAGTTGGCCAAAGTCATAGTCCGGCCCGGCTATGACTTTGGCCGACTTATCTATTGTCTATCAATCTATAATGAAATACAATTCCCAGTGTGTTCTCCCCTTTATGTTTAGAAGACAGATCGGCATAGAACTTTGCTAATTGTTACCGAATACGAAAAGTTAATTAATTTTCGCCTGGTTTTTGGGTTGCCTCTAACTTCATTATAAGTGTATAGGTAGATACTTAGAAATTAATATCGTACCTAACACGTCTTAATTTAATTTTAAATTATTTGTGTTTGCAAGTTTGAAGTTTGTTCGGTGCGTGGTTATAAAGAAAAATATAGAGTTTAATTTTAAAGTTTGATCGGTTTGATTAAGTTATGGGTAGAATGGATTATAATAATATATTGTTATGAACAAAATAAAGACTTTAAAGAAGCTTTGAACTAATTCTTCATTGAAATACAAGTTGATTGGACATCTAGTCCTAAAAACTGAATCTAGAGAAATAACATGGGTATGCATTTGTTTATTTAATTTTATGTGTGTTTTTTCATAGGAGAATAGAAATGGTAGGAAGATGATAATGGTATGTTACTATTTGTAGCAACTGCAGATTTTTTTTTTCAACCGTCGTATCATCAAGCATTGTATTTGAATATCAATACCTTGACGACATCCAACACCTTTCGCTCCAATAATACGCACGTAATAAACACAACAAAGACCATCAGCCCACAATCATCACATCAACTATGCACACATTCACACTGAATAAATTATAAACCAGTAGCAATTAAATCAACCCTAATAAACCACGCCCACAGCCCATTGTCAATGTGTCCACACAATGGTCAACCTTGGCTGAGAACGGGAAACCAGAACATTTCACGATTATTTTTAAGACTTCATCTTCCTGCATACGATGACATGGCAATATAGAATAGAAACCTAGAAGCGTCTGTCGGCACCACATTGATTGCCACATCATATTCACACCTCTGTCAACGACGTAGGAGGAAGTTCCATTGTTTTGTGATGCCGGATCCTGTTTGGGTGTAACTCTTTGTATGCAAAGTCTACCCCCCCTCTTCCCCCCTCTCGTGAATGTAAACAAAGGATGACTATGGAAGTTTTTATGGCTGTTTTGCTTAACCCCCCTTTTCTTAAGGGCCAGCTTCGCGGACGCGCCGCGCGAAGTTTAGGTTTTTAGCGCTACACTCACAACGATCGAGGCTCGCGCACCGCACACGCACACATGTACGTATGCACAGTGGGTCGCCACGTCATACTTTGACTCGCCAACTAAATTGTAACTTTATTGTCACTGATTTTGATAATACATATGTGGTCAAATATGTGATTATTGGTGATTATTAGATTTATTAGCATAGGTAGCGAGATTAATAATGTACATATATTAAATTGTACTATATAATTTTATTATTTTAGATCATGCACAATACAAAATGAAATTGTTATTCCCAATTACAAAAATAATATATTGTACTGAAAACCGTGATCACATAAATCTTGCAATTGCTTAAAAACAAAGTCAACGTCGACCAATCTGCGGCCAACAACCAGTTCATGTTCATCAGGCTGCAGCTCCGGTTCCATGATTAGTGCCGGATATTCTTGATTCTGCAATAAATATAACATATCAGATACCTAATGAAATAAAATGAAGACAGACAAGCACACACACACACAATGTGCAGGGCTCCTCCACACGGCCGGACCTACAGGGCTACAACGATAAATGCCTACACTGTTATTCACAAATAAAATTTGATACGTTTAACCATTATAGTACCTATAAAAAAATCGGCCAAGAGCGTGTCGGGCCACGCTCAGTGTAGGGTTCCGTAGTTTCCCGTCCGTCCGTCCGTAAAATATGTAAACGAAGTTAAAAAAAAATGCTTGCATATATACGATTATACTACAAACTTAGTCCAGAAATTATTTTGTGCAACTTTTTGTACAAAAACTGTTGTTTCCATCCAAGTTCAAAATTATTTTCCTAGAAAGTCCTTATAAAGTTCTACTTTTCAGTTTTTTTTTTCATATTTTCTAAACTTATGGTTCAAAAGTTAGAGGGGGGGAGGGGGACACATTGTTTTTTACTTTTGGAGCGATTATTTCCGAAATTCCTATTGAACTGGTCCTATTTGGCGCAGCCGTGAGATGCACGCACTCATTTGTATTTTTAGTTTTTCAAATTATTATTTTTTTGTTAATTTTATTGTGTGTTGTGTACACTTATGGCCTGTGCTAAATAAATGTGTTTTCTTTCTTTCTTTTTCTTTCTTTAAATTATTGACATTATCAAAAAATGATTTTAGTAAACCCCTATTCATTTTTAAATACCTTTCCAACAATATATCGCACGTTAGGGTTGCACAAGCAAGTCATTCTTCCATACAAACGTAGTATGGTGATTACTCCCCTGGTTGACGGTGTAGGTTCAAAATTAAAAATTGTATCAACTAGTCTTGTCATTATCTAGGTCTCTATGGAAGCAGAATTGGAAAAATAATATTGGTTTGAAAGTTATGAGCGTCGAAACTTTCATATTTTAGCACTAATTTTAACCATCTTTGGGCGTAAATAAGTTACGTATATAGTACGAAAATTAAAAAAGTAAAACCATACAGACATAGATTAGTTATTAAAGAATTCAAATAATTCTATTTTGAACAGATACATTCAATGGATTTTTCATGGTATCCATACTACCAAAAGTCTGCATAGAAACAATCGCGCGCCCGTTTTAGTTGTGTCTCTTTCGCTCTATGCATTTCGCTCGTGACGTCGGATGAAATAGCATGCATTTTAGCCCCGCCCACCAACTAGTTCGTGCCGTTGGCTTGTTTACCCTTAAGGTTGAAATTAAAAAAAAAACACTTCCCACTTTACATATAGGGGGGCTACCCTAATAAAACATTTTTTTCCAATTTTTATTAATTTCCGCTTTGTCGGCGTGATTGATACACATATTGGTACCAAATTTCAGCTTTCTAATGTTAACGGTCACAGAGATTAAGCGAGGACGGACAGACGGACGGACAGACAGACATGGCGAAACTTTAAGGGTTCCTAGTTGACTACGGAACTCTAAATAAAAAGGGGGAAGTACGGTATCTTCATACATACAAACGCACCGCGTGCGGCTTATATCTGTGCGCCATAGTAGGTATCTTTTTTGTTGGATAATTACGAGAGCAACTTGAAAATGAGATTTTTTGTTTGTTGAGATATCTTAACGACTTTTTGTCAAATGAAAATTCTAGGTATAAAACCATTCTATCCGTTTGAATCATATAAATCGGTCCACGCGTTTATCAGATAATTAAGAATTAGTATAATGAAAATGTAAACAACCAGAATTTTTGATGTTTTTGTTCTACGAACGAAATGTAATGTCAAATCAGACGCACAAAAAAAAAAACACAAATACACAATAAGATACACATACCTACCAGTACATTGCCTACTATCTAATTTACGAGTAATATAATGCAAATTCACAATAATATAAAAAGTATACTTACTCAATTTCAAAACTATTATGGTATCACAAGAGTTTGTCGCGAGACCACTGTGCACTGATTTTGTGTACGTACACGGTTCGACTGCGATCTGCCGATGCGGCGCAAATCGACGTGCTCTCACGTTGGAGGCGCGTGGCAGACTGAGCCACGAGTGGATCCGTCGAAGCTTGCTATGAAAGCGCTCCGCTTCATAGTAATTTGTATGAAGATTTTGAGCGAAAAACATGGGCAAGTTTGTGATTTTTTTACACAAAATGAGAGTATGTTTATTAAAAAATGAAGCTTTCAGTGACTACTTTATACTTTTACCTTTATTATTTAATAAAATTCATTTTAAAATTCTCAATAATTACGACTCAGTTGTTACAATACGGGAGTGCGATTTACTCGTTTTTAGTGATTTTCTGTTTTTTTTTTACACTTATCCATAAGCATTATCTTAAATTCGAAAGTTTCAATAACAAGTTACATTCATTGGCTAGCTGTGTGATTTATTTCAAGGTTGTGGAGCATCGTTTTCTATCTATTTCTATGACATTCCCAACCTTCGATTTCCGGAGCCGGCCCTTAAATGTTATGACATTACGGTGAAAACATTATTATTATTTCCCCAAAGTAGAAGGGGTGAAGTTACATGAAATGAAACTATTTTTATGGATTGTTTCACGTTACACTTTTTACTGTTCCTGATTCACTTTCTTTGCAATCTCAATAATCGTTAAAAGTTTGGTTGGGAAGATTTTGTGCAATAAATCAAGTTTATTGCAAGAAAAAATATAAAAGTTATTGAGTTCAAAGTAAAAGTTTTACATTATTACATTTAACACATTAATTTAATTAAGATCGTTCGAGTTTTATCGTAAAACTTATAAAAATAACTTTAAAAGATTTAAGACTTCACAAATCTTGGTAATTTATTTGGACTTGTCAATTTCGATACAACTCTTATAATAGTAATTTCATTTTAAATATTTCTGTTAGACTAACATGATTGTATTCTAACAAAAATGTATGTGATACCTAATAATATTTAACTAATAGTATTAGTTTTACAGACAACTCATGTATTATGTTAACGGAAAAGTGTGTAATCCGTCATTGTATACAATTCCTGGGAAATGTGTACAATTCCTAAAATAGATAGGAAATCTATGAAATATTTTGTAATAAGCACTTTTCCTAGGGAATTTATACATTTCCTAAATAACAATCGGAAATGTATTACAATGTTGCTGTTTATAAGTTTAGCGGGGATGCAAGAGCGAGCGAACGCATACGCTTTTGTATTCTTTTTCTAATGAATGAAAAGTTCAGTCTGTAATACTGTGAATCCTTAGGAGTGAATAAAATCTACGTTAAGAAACCTTATTTATGATCAGTGCTTAGCTACTCACCCTATTCAAGGGTAGATTATCTTTTGATCACGTCATTATGCTGTTCTTTACAAGAGAGGAGTTCCTCTTTGCATAGCATACTGCAAGGAAGAAGCTTTCGCTTTGCGGACGCGAATACTGATTAAGAATGATCGTAAGGATAAAATTATTTTTTAAACTGTAGTTTCTTCTTATTGAAGGATATGTTCAATGAACATTATCCATAATTATAACTTATCCTATTTTAATTTAACATGTTAAATTAAATTAAGTACTAATACCCCAAACTAACATTTTTAAATCTAAACACAGTCTATTACCAAGTTTTAAAAACTTATATAAATGTATACAGTTTTAAATATATTTTTTTAAATTATTAATGTGAATCTAAAGAAAAATGGGGTTTCAAATTCTCCTCCAATAACGTGATTGATAGAAAGGTACGCAATGTGGGTGTGTGTGGGTCTTCATGTGAATAATCAACATTGTTTTCTATTGTAACAATGTTTAATATCCTTTTTCGCCTAAAGTTCTCTTTCCATGATTTCTAGGTTTACTTTTCATACCTTATTATATTGTTTTAATATCCTGTTCACATAAACGTAAATTATACAAAAGCTTGTTAATTCCTCACAGTCATAGACTAAAATGTAACCATCTGATGTGAGCTAATCGTGATTTTCCCGCGCGACCCGAGTCACGAACCAACAGTTACTTCGTCAAACAAAGACCTTGTACACAAGTTTGTTTATATGATGTAATAAAATGTTTTAAACAGATTATTTTATTAACTTAGCGAGCTATTGTTAATTCTGTAGTTTAACAAAAGGTTTTGTGACCTGCAAAGCGTTTTAACACTGAATAGTTAAATAAATGTTTCATTGAATTGATTAATTTTGGCTCGTCTATGAATTCGCAGTTTTAGTAGATTTTATTTGTTTATGGTGTGTGAAACATCTGGCTTTTCCGGTGAAGTATTATATCATTATTGTGAAGTTTACGAGGATAAACGTCTGTACCTAATTTGTACTAAACAATGTTAGTGTTAAATTAAAATAAGGAAAAGTTATAATTATGGATATGTTCATTGAACATATCCTTCAATAAGAAGAATCTAAAAAATAATTGTATACCTATACGATAATTCTTAATCAGTATTCGCGTCCGCAAAGGGAAAGCTTCTTCCTTGCAGTATGCTATGTATACATTTTGCAAGCACTGATCATCAATAAGGTTTCTTAACGTAGATTTTATTCACTCCTAAGGATTCACAGTATTACTGAATTTTTCATTATACCTACATAATTATACCTACATAATAATAAGTAAAAATTGCTTCTGAAATAGCAAGACCGAGCCTCAAGTCATCATCATCATCAGCAGCCCGACCTGGGTCTCTTTTTACTTGTGCCAATCTCCATTTATCTAATCCTCAAGTCCTTCCATTCATGCTTTAATTAAATATTTTGTAATAACCAAGAGTTAATGTGAAGAAAAATCCAATGATTGATGCAAATTAGTGAAAAAATTACCCGAAACCAAACCTAAAACATAGTCATATTAGTATTTTGTTATACGTAAAGATGACTGTTTCTTACTTAAAAGAAAACACTTAAATAAAGAATAAGTAAGTAACTAAGCAGGTATTATCAGGCAACTTATGGGCAAGTTCCAGGACCCGTCTTAACAGTAAGTTTTGCTATCAGCTCTATATTGTTTAAAAGTTTATAAGCAGACGATGAACGAACAATCTGCCGTACTTAAGTAAGGCAGTTCTTTATTAGTAATCTTTTGACAGTGTATTTACTCGGAGTAGCTTTAGTTGATAACAATGTTTGATTTTTCAGCTTTTATTGAACTTAATAAAAGTTTATTACAATATAATGAGGAACTCGTGGTTTAATAATACCTGCCGCTCGGGTCGGTTAGGCCGTGCTTGCGTAGGTTGGTCAGTGGATGGGTTAACACCCATTCAATACCTAAGCCCCGGCTGCCATTTGTAGATCTTTGACTCTCGTTACCGTTTGTCTTTTTTTTTTTTAAACTTTGCCCCACACTAGGAATTTCTCCTGTATCGTGGGTGCGTTTACAAACATTGAAAACCACATACACAAACACGCCCAGACCCGAAACAACTATCTGTAGGCCATACAGATACTTGTTCCATGCGGGGATCGAACCCGCGACACGCAGCGTAGCAGTCCAATCGCTTAGCCACTGCGCCAACCGTGTCGTCAATCTTTGACCCGAAAGTCTGAAAACCAGTCTTACAACGGTGTATTATATTACCCAGAGATAACTGGGTTGTAGAGTCTATCCATATAAAATACTAGCATTCAGCAGTATCCGGTTAGACTGGAATGTGACCCCAACGTAATTGAGAACAGGATAGGCAGATGATGATGAGTGTCATTCAAATTACAATGATGATGATTTTTCGATAGTTGCAATCATTATCTTCGTAACGTTTAAATAATGAAACCTTCACAATACAAGGATTTCCGGATATCAAATTAGCGCTTCGACAATCTTTTAATAACCGAATATCCTAGCAATTATAATCAAATAAATTCGCCTAAATCGATTTCGATAGATTATTTCAATGTTAATCTTTGGTCCTAACGATTGATTTAAAATTCATATCGAATGGCTCGATAATCGAGATCAAATGTATCGATAAACTGATTCGGCGCAACGATAAAATGTAAAGTTGAATTCTTTATGATTTGTGTATTCAAAATAAATCTCTGCCCACAATAAATTAGATTTAAATAATCCAATTGTAATCTATTCATTGTATTTTACTTTATTGGCAAATGGTAAATAATAACTGGATACGCCTCAAATAAATAGTTTATAGTGTCTCTTATATTTTAAAGGTATGGATTAAATAATTGTTTAATTGAAAATAAGCTTTTAATTCAATAAAACGCTCATCAGAAAACAGAGTTGAAATAATCTCTATAGAATATCTAGGACTGTGTTATATCCTTTTGGACGTATGGTATCAGCATCTGCCTTGTCTTTGCCCAGTTATGCTAGGATCGGTTTCAAGTCTTACCGAATGATATCTGCTGAATAATGTATTAAAAAACCACTACCTGACCTCCACAACCCAGAAACTAGGGAACACGATACCTGGTGCGACTGGTTGTTTTTTTCGTGTGATTATTACCTAGCCTGATGTCAGAGTTTTTAAATCGCCCTTGCCTCTGTTTTGGCTTTATATATGCCATCGACAAATATATTTCAGGCATGTTAGTTTGTAATTTCCCCTCACGATGTTTTCCTTCATCGCAGCAACTGATATAATAATTGGGACTTGTGAGTCCTGCTTTCAATAGTAAAACTCGCAAAAAGCCAGCTTTACTATGGTACCGAACCCCGGTTTCAGATGCGTTAGGTATAATCTATCTAAATAAATAAAAAGAGAAGTCCTGACTAACTGACTGACTGACTGACTCATCAACGCCCAGCCCAAACCCTTGGATCTAGAAAGCTGAAATTTTGCACAGAGGTTCCCTTTATAATGTAGACAAGGAATAAGGAAGAATTTTTCAAAATTCAAATCCTAAGGGAGATAAGTAGGGGATGAAAGTTTGTATGGAAAGTCGGTTTTTTTCACGCGGGCGAAGCCGCTGGCAAAAGCTTGTTATACAATAAATCAGAAAAAAAACAAAAGGTGTCTCGGGTTCTAACTCGATACCTATGAGTTGACAGTCCAACGGTCACACCATTAGACTATCACAGCTTACACTAATTGCTTAGTTAACCACATCCAGCCACTCTATATTCTTATCAACACAATTATAATGAAAGCGCTGTAGGCACCAGGGTTAAGGTGAGGCGTCAACCTTGAGCTTGACTCGTGACTGTCAAGCCGATTGGACCCGCCACGTCGCATTACATCGCCCTGCGCCCGCGCAACTGACCTAATCAAGTACGTTTTTATGGACATTCATGACTTTTTGTACGGCTGTTTGTTTCGTATTGAAGAATGTTAATGTTAGGTTTAAGTAAGATGTATAGGTTAAATCAATTTTGAGGCTTTTTTGTTGGTTATTAAAAGTAGTCTATAGTTGCTAACGATTGAATTGTCAGATTGTTTATCGGACTAGCTTTTGAGAATATTTTGTTAGTGTAGTAACAAAATAATATACACGCGGCGATCAATCTAGCTATACCATGCCAGTTTATGCAGATCTCACATTGTACGGCATATCTATACAAAGTGAGGCCATATTATACTGGAAATGTATAGCTCGATGTGTACCATGTTTACAATCGTAAATGAGTGTTTTTTCGCTGCCCTGTTATTTTTTGTTGTATTATTCTGAAATAATAATATATTATCTTATTCCATTTTGTTAGTTAACATTAAGGTAAGAAGAACAACCGAACAAAAAAGGTTTCTTCGTTTTTCAAAAAGTCTGACATTTACAAATCCGTTGTTAGTAGAACTGTCACACTGATTTACGATAACAGACTTTCTTGAACAAAAAATCTAGACTCAAATGAAAACTTTTGTGTTTACAAATAATCTAAAGCAAAGTTTGACTAGCTACAATGTAGGCTTTTATGTTTTTATCTTACCCAGAAGTACCAGTATATATTATACTAGAAGTTAAAAGTTTGGAGGTAATTTGTCGGAACTTATTTGTTGATCAAGTGAACCAATTGTAAACATTGATTCACAACAATTTGTATGTCAGTGTCTCTTCAGAATAAAAGCAACGAAAATTATACAAACGATTCTTTAATGTTCTTTAAGTTGTTAGGTTGATACTAAGCTCAACACAGGAAACGATGATTAAAACAACTTGTGGTCCGTAGCATGGGAAATGTTTACAACAGGGATTTCCTCAAGTTGACGGTCCCCAGCCAGGGGTACCAACAAACCAAAGCAAAGCAACCAGCTTAACGCGCCTCACTGAGTCTCATTACGAATTACTAATCACTGTTCCAGTTTCTTCTATTGCTACTGTTGCTAACTTCACAAGTCCTATAAAGTATTATTTTCATCTCTTATTTTCGTCCTACGTTTACTCTTGGGATTGAAATTCAAAACTTCCTAAGTGGATCTTAAAATTTCAAGTTTATTTCATTTCATTACAATTTTTAGAGGACCCTCCCTCCCTCGTCCTGTTACTAGTGCCTTTTATTTTTGCTAAACTAATTATGAACGTTCCAATCTTATTGTTAAAGGTTTAAAATGAAGGGCTACTTGACATTTTGCCCGTTCCAAATTACAACTCCTTGGGCTAACAATGAAAACGTGAATTGGATTATCACATTTACCTCGTAGCACAAAATAGAGCCTGTATTTTGTGTTCAAAATTTTAGATCAACTAGTTCTAACATAAACAATTTGCACGAAATATCGGGACAAGTAGGTTGTTACCGTAGTTCTAAGTCACGCCACAAGAGACGGTATAATAGTTCAGAGTTTTAAAAGAGTTTTCGTGCAAAGAACATGTGCAAAGAACGTTCGTAGCATCCCGGGAAGACGGGAGTGCACTTCAACGGGAAATTTCTCACATTTTTAACCTAAACGGGAGACGTTCAAGACGGTCTCGAGATTATATCCACACATCTGGCCCTTTTATTAAACGACTTTAAAAAGAAAACATGGCCGCGTCTACAAAGCTAGTGGAAAACATCTTTGTGTATTCAGCGTTGCGTAACGTTCGTGATATTATGGTGTGAAGAACTACTGCGAAAAGGAATGTTTTCTTTTGCGAGAAAACTAAAATGAGACATAGCATTAGTGTCATACGTCTGTTGTAATAAAAGTTGTATTGCAGAGACAGCTTTTTAGTTCAGCTTGAATGATTGAAGATAGTTATATTTTTTTTTGACATTGAAAATGGTCTTTAGAAAAATCTGTAACGATGAGTAATATATATTATATATTTATTCTTAATTTCTTTTAGTTGTTCTTTATTGTCCCACTCCTGGGCAGAGAGGCCTGAGGGGAGACCCCCATTCCTTCCCCTTCTCACGATGATGTGCTTCTTCTCGCCAATTCACGAGTAAACCATCCAAGGCGTTCCGCCATCTTCTTTTCGGTCTACTGCGACCCCGTCTAGTTGACTCAGGGCTCCAGTCTTGCGATATGCAGACCCACATGCTGTGCTCCGTTTTACCCAGTCCCATTTTAGTCACACAACTTTATCAGCCACGTCAGCGTTTAATTACTGAACAAAACAAGTTTTCAGTGTATTACCACGTCAACCGCACTTCAAATACCATAAGAACCTATTTAATGAAAGGCAAGTTATTCAAATATATGCAGTGATTAACAAAGCTTGCTAGTTTTCTTATATCAAGCCCTCATTACTTGCGTGTTGTTAATTTATACGAAAACGTATTCATCGCTTTTTGCTAAGTATATGGAATTCCATAACAGGGCTTATCAATGGAGGGCTATAAAAACTGTGACTGAGCGAGTGAGCGCTGAATTAAACGTTTTAAGTACAGCTTGGAAAAAATAATGTTAACTCTACCTCAGGCTATCAAAGGAATGTTCTTATTTAAATACAGTTGTTTTTTCAGCGTTGCTAACTGTTTTAAACGTTTTATAGGTAGATATCTCTCATTTTTAACCGACTTCCCAAAAGGAGGAGGTTCTCATTTAAGATAAATACGTTCTGTTATGTTTTAAAGGTAATACTAATCCTCTTAAGTTCAAGGAATATCTGAAGCGATAGTCCTTCAACTAAAGAGATTTACAAAATTCAGCACTCCAACTACCAAATAAATCAATTAAACAAGCATTTTAAATTACCAAGAAGTCGCGATTAGATTACATTAAAGATGTAACTATTTGTTTATTTTCCAGAGTACCTACCTAGTAGACTCCTTGTGAGAAGAACGAAAAAGATGCTCATTGGACATACCTACTGCATGATAATTACAAAATTGATACATTTTAATTAGTTTACAGGAGAACGCTTTAACTCGTTTACTTCCAGGCTTTAAAACAAAAGCTCCGATTTTTCGTCGTAAATTATAATTATCTTTTAAAACTTTGTTTTTTTTTTTTTTTTTTTTTTTTTTTTTTTTTGGTTACTGTTATATTGCAATTCAACCTATGAGGCTTTTGCTTCAGCTTAGTTTGCTATATATATCCTGTGGGTGCCTTGTTAAGGCCTCCACTTTTTCGATTTTGTTGAGCATACGCTCATCAACGATGTCCACCTGAGGAATAAATACCCTCACATGGTGAAAGCCTTCTTGGCTTTGAGAGGCAATACCTCTCGCATCGAGACCGCCCCCCCGACCACTCCCCGTCAGGAAACAGAGACACTGTCGGAGGAGGAAATGGACGTGGCGAGTCCCGCATCGTCTGAGGAGTCGTACCACTCCTCTCAAAAGGAGTCGCCCTCCTCGTGCGACGAGTCCTCCACCGCTTCAACGTCCTCCTCGTCATCCGAGGAGGACTTTCAAGTGGTGCAGCTGGGCAAGCGGAAAAAGGGCACAGCTTCTTCCAACGCCTCCAAGGCGAAGAAAAAGGTGGTGGACCGAGTTTCCACCCCCCTGGTGGCTACTCAAGCCGGGGACCTTCAGTCCCAAATCGACAGCCGCCCCCCTAGCCCGATGCAAGTTACACTCTCGGGCAGCTCGAACACCCCCTCGGGCTCAGCCACCCCGGCTGTTGCGACCAAGGTTGCACCCAAATCCCGACCACCTCCCCCTCTGTTCATACACGACAAGGGGAAATGGACGGAGGTGTCGAGGGCGTGTATTGATCGCAAGATCAATTACACCAATGCCCGAGCTGTGCAGCAGGGTATCAAGGTCACGGTGGCCTCTGCCGCTGATTTCAGGGAGCTTAACTCCCTGTTACGTACCAGGAACATCCCGTTCCATACCTACTCTCTCCAGGAGGAGAAACCAACAAGGGTGGTCATTAAGAACATCCCTGTTGAGATCTCACCCTTGGAGATCACTCAAGACCTTCAGCGGCAGGGTATCCCCGTTGCTGTTGTGCACCGCATGCACCGCAAGGGAGGCGGCGTTGCGTTTAACATGGTGTTGGTCATTTGCGACCCCACCCCCGGGCATCACCCGATATTCGGTGTTTCGAAAATCTGCGGACTATCCGGCCTCACCGTCGAGAGGCCGAACAAAGCTGGGATAATTAACCAGTGTCACCGATGCCAGCTCTACGGGCATGCGCAGAAGCATTGCTTCGGCAAGCCTCGTTGCGTCAAGTGCCTGGGGGACCACGGCACTTCCGACTGTACCCGTCCAAAGGACAAAGCACAGTGCGAAGAGCCACCTAGTTGTGTGCTGTGCGGCGCTTCGGGCCACCCCGCGAACTATCGCGGGTGTCCCAAAGCCCCCAAATCTTCTGCACCAAAGCTGGCCAACCGCGGCCTCAAGCGTCAGGAGAGAGAGGTACCGTCCCTCTCTACCAAGCTCCCCGAGAGCCTTAGCCCTCAACGACCGAACCCGTGGAACGCAGCTAACCACGCTGCACACTTCCCGGCCCTCAATCCGGTCCAGGCCCCGCTTACACCTGCGGCAGCTCCGGTCTTGGACTCGCCCTTGACTGCGACTCCTGTCGCCGCCCCGGTTGCACCTAGAATGGCTGCGCCTTTAGCTGCCCCGCCCGCCTTTACGGCTAGACCGGTTAATTATCCCCCGGGTTTTTCATACGCGGCGGCGCCGGCGCCAAGACCGATTGTAAATAATGGTTTCACTTATAATCCACACATTCAAGTGAATAACCCTTTTGACCCCTGCAGGGTAATCTCCAGTACACTGGACGTTTTCTACTCTCCCCGCGCTCGAGCGATGGCCCGCGAGCTAGTCGAGTGCAAAGGGGAATTTGCCTTAGTTTCGAGAGTAATCACCGCTTACTCTGATGTTAGAGACGCGTTATTAAATCTACCGCACAATAGACCGCGATGAATAGGACACCCGCCAAGAGACTAAAGCCGAAATCCCTCCGGATAGGGACTTTCAACGCCAATAGTCTGACGGGACAAAGGGACCAGATCGCCTTGTTCCTCCGGGAACATGATCTTGACATCTTGCTCGTTCAAGAGACCTTCCTCAAACCGCATCAACGGGACCCGAACATTGCGAACTTTCGTGTGGTTCGCAATGACAGAATCCGGTGTCACAAGGGAGGTACTCTTATTTACTACAGAGCGTCCCTTTACTGCATACCTGTGGACTCACCGACATTAGCTACCGAACTCGAGGTCTCTGTCTGTCGGCTAGGCATGACCGGACACCTGCCTATCACGATTGTCTCGGCTTATTGGCCCCCACGTTCCTCTTCCGACGATAACCTCTCCGTCAGGGCGGACCTTACCACTCTCCTTGGCTTAAGTGACTCCGTCCTAGTGGCGGGAGATCTTAACGCCAAGCACCCCTCTTGGAATTGCCTCACGGCGAACTCCAGAGGCAAGGTACTGGCTGATTTGTGTTCCCCCCTTGACTTTGACGTTATTGCTCCCATGCACCCTACCCATTATCCCAATGATATCGCCAAACGACCCGATGTCTTGGACGTTGCGCTTTTTAAGAACATCAACCTCCGGTTGAGTTCTATAGAGGCGATTGACGAACTCGACTCGGACCACAGACCGGTGATATTAGAGCTCGCCCCAAGATCTAGGCTGCTCGATCCTTCCCTACCCCCCCCTTCACGAGTGATCACGGACTGGGAGAAAGTAAGCACGTTGCTGAAATCATCCGAGTCCCCGCATTTAGACCGCATACCTGATCACATCGAAACTGTAGCTGCCACGGAAGCTGCGATCGACTCGTTCACGGATCACGTGCAATCTGTACTGAACGATTGTTCAAGGGAGGCTCCGGTGGTGGACGACCACCGCTGGAATCTCCCACAGGAAGTGCGTGATCTGATTACTGAGAAGAATGCGGCCATCCGAGCCTACAGATCATTTCCCTGCGTCAATAACAAACGCTTTATGAACTACTTACAGCGTAAAGTGAGTGGTTGCGTTAAAGAGGTGCGTGACGGACGTTGGGAAAAGATGCTCGATGAACTCGAACCCACCCACCAAGCATTCTGGGATCTTCAGAGGAAACTACGCGCCCCTGAAGTAGTCACTATGCCTCCCCTCATACGCCCTGACAATACGATCGCCTTCGATGACGAAGAAAAGGCTGAATGCCTGGCCGACAGCCTCGAGTCTCAGTGCTCACCCAGTCTCCTACCAATGGACCCTGCTCATCTTGCAGAGGTGGACGCTGAGGTTGAGCGCAGGGCCTCTGCACCAGTGCACGAAGATCCTGACAATCCTCTGCCCCTCATCACCGTGGACGAGGTGGAAACGATTATCAGAGAACTCAAACCTCGAAAAGCCCCTGGCTCGGATGGCATCACTAACAGGGTGTTCAAACTCTTTGGTCCGGCTCTTATTTCGTTGATGACCGTCATCTTCAATGCCGCTCTGAAACACAATATGTTTCCACAGGCCTGGAAAAGGGCGACCGTTATCGGTATCCCGAAGCCGGGAAAGCCCAGATCCTCGCCTAGTAGTTATAGACCAATCAGTTTGCTCAGTGTCTTTGGCAAAGTCTATGAAAAACTTATTTATAAGCGGCTCAGAGACTACGCTGAAACAAAGGGCCTAATACCGAAGGAGCAGTTTGGGTTCAGAACCAAACACTCTTGCGTTCAACAGGTGCACCGTATCGTCGAGCACGCCAGCGTTAACTTCCAACGCGGGTCAATGACGGGTGCCCTGTTCTTCGACATTGCGAAAGCGTTCGACAAGGTCTGGCACAACGGGCTGATATACAAGTTGTATCAGCTTGGTGTGCCGGATCGTCTCGTACTCATACTACGGGACTATTTGTCGAACCGCTCGTTCGAATATCGCACCGAAGGAGCCCTTTCTGCACCTCATCCGATCAGAGCTGGAGTCCCCCAGGGCTCTGTTCTATCACCGTTAGTGTTCACCCTGTTTACGAGTGACATCCCTCAAGGTCCGAAGGCTCAGTTAGCGCTCTTTGCTGACGACACGGCAATTTTTACATCTGGCCGGAGCCTTGATAACATCGTACGGACGCTCCAGCGTTCTGCCAACGCATTAGGCGAATGGTTCAGAAAATGGAGAATCGAGGTCAACCCCGACAAGAGCCAGGCGGTGCTTTTTTCGAGACCGCACAGCCGCTTTCCTCCCAACCCCAAACCGATCACCATGTTTGGGAAGACCATCCCTTGGGAAAAGCAAGCAAAATACCTGGGAGTGATTTTAGATCAACGACTAACCTTCGCAGAGCACATAAAGACGGTGCGCGCGCGCGCCGCTTTCGCTATGGGAAGGTTACACTCCCTGCTAAATTCACGCAGCAAATTGTCACGCAAGTGCAAATTGCGCATTTACACAGCGTGTATTCGGCCCATTTTGACGTACGCATGCCCGGTATTTGCACACACGAATGCTAGATTTATCCACAGGATGCAGACTTTGCAGAATCGTTTTCTCCGGAAAATCACAGGAGCCCCGTGGTTCGTTAGGAATGAGCGACTCCATGTCGACCTTAGGATGCCTACCATCCAGCAGTTTATGAAACGCCTTACAAAGCGTTTCTTTGACGCATCTGCCAAGCATCCTAACCCCCTCGTGGTCTCGGCCGCCCGATACACCCCCACGAGGATAGGTAAAATCCGACGCCCTAGGCACACTTTGACCGATCCTGATGATCCTATCACCATACTACAAGAGAGTCGTAGGGAAACTAGTACCGTTCGTAAACACACATACAGACCGCGTAATTCGTTCCGGCCCCGCCGTCGAGGCCCTTCGCGACCCCCCAGTAGCTCCCAACCTTTGATCGACGAGCCGGCCCCGGTGGCCGGACCAGTAGTTATGATTTCCCCAATTAATCAGACCCAGCCAATTTGCTGCCCTCCCCCAAATGACTCACTAAGTCGAGGTCCGAACCCCACAGGGGGTGCCCTTAGTGATCAGTCATTTTAAATTAGTAGTTTATTTGCATGCCCTGGCTGGGGGCCTTAATTTTTGAGGTCACCACAGGATTGTCCGGTTAAGCAGTATACCATCCTCTCAGAGAGATGAACTGCGAGTGGCCCTTACAAAAAAAAAAAAAAAAAAAAAAAAAAAAAAAAAAAGTTAAGGCCTCCAGCCAGGGCCTTATAAATTAAGCCACGATACGCTACCTAGGGCACCCCTATGGGGTAGCAGCCTTGGTTTAGGGCGTCGCCAAGGGGACATTCTGAATCTGTTTGATAATTATACCTTTTAAACCCATATTATTTTACAACATTTATTTTAAAATAGCAAATATTATTTTCGCTGAAAATAATTTCTTTCCGTTTCAAAAGCTTATAAAAGTTATACCTATGTACTGACATAGGTATAACTTAAGCTGCCTTGCGTTTACTTAATGTTGCACTGGCAACATTAAGTAAACGCAAGGCAGCTTAAGTCCTGAGCTTCAATGTGCACGCGAACTTTTTACCGAAGTCTGAAACAAATGCACTACGCACTTTGTTATGCTGCATAAATTACTTCTATTGCTGGCCGTTTTTTACTAGCATTGTTCAAACAATGTCGTGTTTACCGGTGTACTTGTAAGGGTTAAAAAGCTGATGAGTTTGACTGGCCTGTTGGTCTAGTGGTTAGTGACCCTAACTGCTATGCCAGAGGTCGTGGGTTCGATTCCCACCCAGGACAAATGTTTGTGTGATGAGCACGATCATTTGTTCTGTGTCTGGGTGTAATTTATCTATAATATGTATGTATTTAGAAATATATAAGTATGTTTATCAGTTGTCTAGTACCCATAACACAAGCTCTGCTTAGCTTGGGACTAGATGGCGTTGTGTGATAGTTGTGGAATATTATTATTATATTATTATTATTATTATTATTATTATAATGTGCTGATTAACCTAGTTCTACGGTAGTTCATAAGGGTGGGTTATGGGTTCGTACAAAGGCCAGTGACCACGTAGGAGCCATGGTACCATAGACTGATATAACTCAGGGTCAGGAGTATTAAATTTATTAAAATCGTCACAAACGTAACTATCAGGTATTAAGAAGCAGTTTGTGACCATTTTACGAAGGGTATTGAGATTATTTTCCTGTACCCTTTTTTTGATGATTGGCTTTTGTTTGTTTTCTTTTTACTAAGAGAAATGACAGTAAGGTAGCGCCACGCTTTTATCAAGCCAAGAGAGAATGTAGAAGCAGTACATACAAATATACCTGGTGCTTTCATTGCTTGCTCGATTGACGAGCATGGATCATAGGGCGATTTGCGAAAAAAAATATGTATATAAATCAATAAATCCATGTTCAGTAACAATACGATATTGACAGCAAAATGATATCGAGAATTAATTGTAACTGCATTCCACTTCGCACAACAAACAATATAAAATTCCATTACACATTCCCATAAAATTCTTCACCAAAATCTAAATATAAAATACTCCCAATTGCATTCGCACAGTACACATTAAAATAAAATGAACTTTTATGACCTTTTATGTTGGCCATAATCGTTCGTCGAATGCTTGTAAATCTCCTCAATGATCACGTATAGGGCCATTCCGAAGGCTATTAATGTACTTTGTAACCTCTGCGAGTTGTTAACAATTGATTGAAAACTATGAGACGGTATGTTCCATGTAACTCCTATGTTTTATGGTCGCCTGGTAGGTTGATTTGTTCCGGCAGAGACAAAGTGGTCTTAATGTATCGCTGTTTAATTGATGAAGCTAAATGCATTGTGCCTTTTGTGGGATAGTGTTTTTTTATTCAGTTAATAGGCATGATGACAAATTTTGAAAAACTGGTTTTTCAGGTTCAGAAATAAATATTATATATAATGTATATCAAATTTCTGCTTAAAATGAGGAATCAATATGAAAATAAAATACATTTTACTTTAAATTTTTTTCATTTCCGCCAAAACGCTTCAATCTGTCATGGCGTCGCTTGTGACGTCACGTTCGACGTAAACATTGACGGCTAGTACGGCTACAGTATTAATTTTGCATTGTTTGTGTTTTAAAAGTTCTAAAATATGAGTTCGAGACCATAAAGGTGTTGTGCAGTGCCTCTGTGTACTAATACAACTATAAAAAGCCCGGACAAGTTATTTATATTCGTTCCATATGATAAAACAATACGAAATAAGTGGCTTAAACTTGCAAGACGTGATATAAAAGGTATATAGCCTAATAACTCAGCTTTATTTCTGTGAAGATCACTTTGACGTAAGTATTTACTTATATTTGTAGATTCCACATAGTTTCCAAACCATTATAAATATAACAACTCAGATTACAACTATGTATTTGGTAGGTAAATATTAAAAGAATAATTGCAATATAACCTCCAAGCGTAATATTAGAAGTTTCATTGAAGGGTATTGAAAGGCGCAGACTTTTTCAGCGGGGAACTGTGCCTAACTTTTCTTCAGCATTAGGACTGTATGTTTCTTCATGTGGAGATAAATGAAAGACGAATTCTTCAGTTTAAAACAAAGTCGTGTGGAGTGTGCGTGTATGTGGAGTGTAGGAGCAGCGATTCTTCTTATAAGTTGTCTTCAAGCAGCGGTCGAGCGAATAGTGAACCAAGATTTTTGGCTGGGCCCTATTTATACTTTTTGCACATTAGCGCTACGCGCGGCAGTGATAGAATGAGACAACTTCAATTAGCCAATGAGAGGCGCCTATTCATGTTACACATGTGTGTGTGTATATGTATTGAGTGCAGCATTATTTATTATATAAGACACAAATTGAAATAACGAGTTACATACTTGGAAATAGTAAAATCTAGTACATATTAGGTTGTAGTTGGACATACAATATCAAAATTTCATATATCTAGGTTACATGTACGGATTATCTATGTTTTAGATGTACATAGCAAGTTATACACTGAAATCTTATGTGTTAGGCACTAAAATGCACTAAACAGTAAACAAAAGGTAAATAAAAGTGGTTCTTACGTTAATACATAAGCAATAAGGCTCTTATATGCCTTAAAAATGAATAAAACTATTCTAACAAGGACTAATAACAAAAATAACACGTTTACATGGCTATATTTTACATGTATCTAGCCTTAAACATAAGCTGTTATTTACAATCTCCCCCTCGTGCGCGAGCACAATTTATAAGGTTTTAGTCCGCTGTAGGGATTAAGATGAGGCGAGAGGCTGGGCGACGAAGTAATCCAGCAGCTGTTCGTATCTCAGTTACTCGTACTCGTCCATCTGGGCCTGGGTAGACTTTCATGATCTCACCTCGAGGCCACACTCCTCTGGGCATTGTGCCATCACATATTATGACGATGTCGCCAACCTTTAAGTTATTATGTTGAGGGTTGGTGCTAGATCTTGGCATCAGGAGAGGCTTATATTCTGCCGTCCACCTTGCCCAAAAGGCGTCAGCTAATGCCTGAGCAGCTTTCCAGGAGTGTGAAGTCAGCTGTGCGTCTTTAAACGAACCAAAAGGTGACATCCCACTTGAGCGCCCAATAAGGAAGTGATTTGGGGTCAACGCTTCTTCATCCAAGTTGGGATTCACAGGGGTCAATGGCCTCGAATTTACCACGTGTTCAGCCTCTAATAATAACGTGTGTAAAATATCGTCAGGAGGAAATCTTTCGTTTAGAGTGACTCGTAATGCTGTTTTCACCGATCTGACCATTCTTTCCCAGGCGCCGCCCATGTTTGGGGCACCAGGTGGTATCTTCTTCCAGGTGATCAGCTTTTCAGACGCGAAAGCTCTCAATTCTTGGTCATTGCCTTGCATGGCTTCATAAATTTCTTTTTCAGCGCCAACGAAGTTGGTTGCGTTGTCGCTGTATATTATAGTTGGCGTGCCGCGGCGAGCTATCATTCTGCGCAGGCTCATGATCATAGAGGAGGCCGAGAGAGATGTGGCCACCTCCAGGTGCACTGCTCGAGTGGTGAGGCAGGTGTATAAAGCGCACCACCTTTTCTGTAGCTTTCGCCCGACATTAACATGCATGGGCCCAAAATAATCCACCGCGGTAGCTGTGAAGGGCGGTTGGTTTTGGGCCAGCCTTTCAGCTGGTAAGTCGCCTAAGGGATTTTTTGAGGGGATTCCCCTATAGGTCCGACACCATTGGCATTTGTTGCAAATGTAGCGTATAACGCCGCGCAGTCCTATTATGTGGTAGCGTTGTCTCAGCTCATTCATTACGGTTTGGTGGTTTCCGTGATTGAAAGTTGAGTGCGTGTGATGCACCAACAGCTGAGTGAAGCCTTCTTTGGCATGTAGGACTGGCAGGTTTTGCTTATCAGTTATTCTGCTGTCTAGACACAGGATTCCGTTGCGGTCGATCTTCACGGAGAGCTTGTAGAACGGGGACTTCTTCGGTGGTCGCCGCCCAGCCTCCATCGTCGTGATGTCTTCGCCGAACGAGTTATATTGACTCCTTCTTACTAGCAGCAGTTCAGCTAGTTTTATATGGCTTGGTGCCAGTTCTTTACTTGTGATTCTTTTGAGCATTTTGGCTTTAAATACCTCGGCGGCGAGCAGAACGGTGGCAGCAACACGTACTAATCGAGTGTATTTCGAAAAACGTTCTAACTGTGGTAAATAATCGCTAACGTCATGCCTAATAATCACATGTACTTGCTTAAGAACTCTTTCTTCCCCTGAAGGGGGTGGCGGCGCCGCGGCTCGCTTTTCCTGCGGCCATAATGCGGGGTCGCCTCTTATGAACTCGGGTCCATAAAACCATCTGTGGTTAGAGTTGAAATCGATAGGAATTCCCTTGGTCGCATCGTCCGCGACGTTATCAGCACTGGGTACCCATCGCCAGTTGGCTGGAGTAGTTAGGCTCTCGATTTCAGCCAGTCTATGAGCTACAAACGACTTGAATGTGCGCGGGTCTGATTTAATCCAAGCTAATACGGTTCTAGAGTCAGACCAATAAAAGCAGTTTAATGTCTTATAATCCGACTCGCGCTTGACCGATTCAGCTAATCGACTGCCTAACACTGCAGCCTGCAGCTCTAAGCGAGGAATAGATATAGGTTTCAGCGGGGCCACTTTGGCCTTACCGGCTATCAGTCGTGATGTTTTAGTACCGTCAGAGTTTGTACTTACGAAATAAATCGCGGCTGAATACACTTTTTCACTTGCGTCACAGAAAACGTGTAACTCCCCTTCGTTAGGGGGTGTAGCAGGTACGTACCTATCTATTTCTAACGTCTTTAAAAGTTGTAAGTTTTTAATAAAAGATAACCACGTCACGTGATGCTCGGTTGTGATGGGGTCGTCCCAATCTATACCACTGCGCCATACTTCTTGTATAAGACATTTACCTATCATCGTAATTGGCGAAACTAAACCTAGTGGGTCGAAAACCGACATGACCGCGCTAGTTACCTGTCGCTTGGTAGGCAGAGTGTCGCCTTGTATGACGCTGGCGGGCGTACTTCTTAAATTCACGTTAAAACCTAACGTATCGCGTGCGTGATTCCATATCAGACCTAATGTTCGTTCCGTATCGCTTTTTCCCAGCGTAGTCGAATCGCTACAGCGCGTATCTGTGACGTCACTTATAACAGCCGGCACGTTCGATGCCCAACCGCGTAATTCGAAAGATGCGTTCAAGTGGACCTTATACATAGCGTCTATCACTCGCTTCGCCTCGCTTTCGTTATCGAACGCGCCTAGGTAGTCGTCCATATAAAAATTACGCACCGTGGCTCTCGCGACTTCGGGATATTGTTGACCGTGATCGTCTGCGTTTTTATTTTTTACGTAAATAGCGGTACACGGTGAGGATGCCGCCCCGAATATCAATGACGTCATTCGGTACTCCTGCGGTGGTCCTACCCTATCTTCACCCCTCCATAAAAATCGCAAACTATCGCGGTCCTGCATAGCGATTTTGACCTGCAAAAACATCTCTTTTATGTCTGCTACTACTGCAATTTTACCCTCCCTAAATCTGACTAACACACCGAATAGCGATTGGAGTAGGTCAGGGCCTGCTAATAACGCGTCATTTAGACTTTTTCCCCCATACTTAGCTGCTGCATCGAACACTAAACGTACTTTACCCTTCTGCGGATGCACTACTGAAAAGTGCGGTAAGTACCAGCTGCGTGGCGATGCAGCTGGGGTGTCTACTTTTTCGGCGTAGCCCGCTTCCAACAAGTTATTAACCTGCTTGCTATATTCGGTTTTTAAGTTTGGGTTTTTATCTAGTTTATTTTCTAGATTATACAGGCGACTGAGAGCTTGTTTTTTATTATTTGGCATTACCTCATCGTCTGTACGCCACAGTAATCCCGTTTCGAACCTATTACAGCTGACTTTTTTACAAGTTCCTTCTAAGACCGCTAGGGCGCGCTGCTCGGGGTCAGACGTTGGCCGTCGTGGCTCTATTCCTAGCGAGTCTAAACTGAAAAAATTCCTAATAAGTTCTAACGCGGGGTCATCTGTTGTAGTGGGCCGTACGTGGTTAACCAGCGCCACGGTACTACGTGGACGTGCGTCTTGCCCGTGCAGCACCCAACCTAACTTGGTCAACGATGCTACGGGCTGGGTTTTGTGGCCGACACGAAGTTGTCTGGACGTGATTAAGTGCCAGTTGTCCTGGCCTATTAAAATAGTCGGTTTTCCCAACTCGTAGCACAGCTCATCTTCAAGCTCCGCTAGGTGGCTACACTGTCGCACTACGTCCCTGCTTACCTCCTGTGGAGATAGATTTAAATTTTCTATGGTGTTTGCACTCATAGTTTCTAAGTTTCGATTACATAAACCGCGGATCGATAAATTGACGTGACATGACTCTGCATCGTCTATACGATTACCTCCCACCCCCTCTAGAGACAATAGTTGGCTTCGACCCCTAGGTATAACGCTGTCGGCCACGCCTCGTTCAACAAGCGTCATGGTTGAACCTTCATCAAGTAAGGCGTAGGTGGCCGTAGAACCTATTGGGCCGCTTAATTCGACCGGGACTATTTTTAGGTAGGTATTAGAGGTTTGTATATGATTTATCGAGCTTACATTACCGCGGGTAGGCAGAGTTGTATTGCCACTGCCGTGCAACATTTTATTATGCGATGCTTCGCACCCGTTTATTCCGCATGCTACGTATTTACACCTAAATGTACGTATGTGTGAGTTACCTAAACATCTAAAACACAGCTTTTCACGTTTGGCCGCGTCCCATCGTTCTTTAATAGTTAATTTTACGAAGTCAGCACACTCCGCGGCGGCGTGATTGCCAGCACAAAATGCGCATTTTTTAATTTTGTTGACTTCTGCTGACGACTCGCTATTCGGTCGTGATGGGCGTGGCTTTTGCGACTTCGGCGCCTGTTTTTTAGAGTTGGATTTATTAACAGTGGCGACCGTTTTACTTCGTGATTTTTCCTCGATTCCTGACTCATCCGATGAGGAATCGGAGTCATCGTTTCGACGTGACTGTGGATGTTCGCGAGCCGTGTTCACCGTGCGCGGCCTGTTACCGCGGTTTTTCCGTTCGTCTCGCGCCGCGTCATAAGCGAACATAGCGCCGCACTGGTCGGCCATGATGTTCAGGAATCGAGATAATAACTCTAACTCCGGCGCCCCGGAGCGCTCTGCTCGGAACTCGTACCATTTGTACTTTAAAATTATGCTGAGTTTTTCTACAACTCGACTTACTAACTCAGGTGAATATAAATACTGCGGTTGATTGAGTGCTTTTATCGCCGCAACTGTATTAGCGATTTTGTTCGCGAAACTACTAATATTGCGCCCGTCTTCGCTCATGCGGGGCATGCGTTTTATACTTTCGAGTTCTGACAAGACGAGTAACTCTGGTCGGCCGTAACGTCTCTCTAACGTGTCCATGACTTCATATGGATCCGACACCGTGAATAATAACGCCCTAACAGTTTCGCGGGCTGCACCTTTTAGTGCTTTTCTTAAGCGGGCTACGTTTTGTACGTCAGAAAACATGCCTACTGTGTCATTAAAGACTGATCTGAAAGCCATCCACTCGGCAATCGCCCCGTCAAAATGGGGTAGTTCGTGGATAAACTTGGGTGCCGCGGAGTCTGATTTATTGGAATTTACCGCCTGCATTATCGCGTTGGCCAGCATCGCCATGTCGCTGCTACTGTTAGACATGTCGTTTCCAACGCGTGGTTCGTTCCTACAATTAGCGGGTGATCGCGGGGCCTGTCCCGGGACTTGGGTATTATCTACGATAGCCGGCCTTTCTGCTAAACATTGCTCCGAAATCCAGCTTTTAAGGGCCGGCTCCGGAAATCGAAGGTTGGGAATGTCATAGAAATAGATAGAAAACGATGCTCCACAACCTTGAAATAAATCACACAGCTAGCCAATGAATGTAACTTGTTATTGAAACTTGCGAATTTAAGATAATGCTTATGGATAAGTGTCAAAAAAAATCAGAAAATCACTAAAAACGAGTAAATCGCACTCCCGTATTGTAACAACTGAGTCGTAATTATTGAGAATTTTTAAATGAATTTTATTAAATAATAAAGTTAAAAGTATAAAGTAGTCACTGAAAGCTTCATTTTTTAATAAACATACTCTCATTTTGTGTAAAAAAATCACAAACATGCCCATGTTTTTCGCTCAAAATCTTCATACAAATTACTATGAAGCGGAGCGCTTTCTTAGCAAGCTTCGACGGACCCACTCGTGGCTCAGTCTGCCACGCGCCTCCAACGTGAGAGCACGTCGATTTGCGCCGCATCGGCAGATCGCAGTCGAACCGTGTACGTACACAAAATCAGTGCACAGTGGTCTCGCGACAAACTTTTGTGATACCATAATAGTTTTGAAATTGAGTAAGTATACTTTTTATATTATTGTGAATTTGCATTATATTACTCGTAAATTAGATAGTAGGTAGGCAATGTACTGGTAGGTATGTGTTTCTTATTGTGTATTTGTGTTTTTTTTTGTGCGTCTGATTTGACATTATTACATTTCGTTCGTAGAACAAAAACATCAAAAATTCTGGTTGTTTACATTTTCATTATACTAATTCTTAATTATCTGATAAACGCGTGGACCGATTTATATGATTCAAACGGATAGAATGGTTTTATACCTAGAATTTTCATTTGACAAAAAGTCGTTAAGATATCTCAACAAACAAAAATCTCATTTTCAAGTTGCTCTCGTAATTATCCAACAAAAAAGATACCTACTATGGCGCACAGATATAAGCCGCGCGCGGTGCGTTTGTATGTATGAAGATACCGTACTTCCCCCTTTTTAGAGTTCCGTAGTCAACTAGGAACCCTTAAAGTTTCGCCATGTCTGTCTGTCCGTCCGTCTGTCCGTCCTCGCTTAATCTCTGTGACCGTTAACACTAGAGCTAGAGCTGAAATTTGGTACCAATATGTGTATCAATCACGCCGAAAAAGCGGTTAAATAAAAATTGGAAAAAAATGTTTTATTAGGGTAAAGGTAAAGTGGGAAGTGTATTTTTTTTTTAATTTCAACCTTAAGGTTAACAAGCCAACGGCACGAACTAGTTGGTGGGCGGGGCTAAAATGCATGCTATTTCATCCGACGTCACGAGCGAAATGCATAGAGCGAAAGAGACACAACTAAAACGGGCGCGCGATTGTTTCTATGCAGACCTTTGGTAGTATGGATACCATGAAAAATCCATTGAATGTATCTGTTCAAAATAGAATTATTTGAATTCTTTAATAACTAATCTATGTCTGTATGGTTTTACTTTTTTAATTTTCGTACTATATACGTAACTTATTTACGCCCAAAGATGGTTAAAATTAGTGCTAAAATATGAAAGTTTCGACGCTCATAACTTTCAAACTAATATTTTTTTTCCAATTCTGCTTCCATAGAGACCTAGATAATGACAAGACTAGTTGATACAATTTTTAATTTTGAACCTACACCGTCAACCAGAGGAGTAATCACCATACTACGTTTGTATGGAAGAATGACTTGCTTGTGCAACCTTAACGTGCGATATATTATAATAATAATAATATTCCACAACTATCACACAACGCCATCTAGTCCCAAGCTAAGCAGAGCTTGTGTTATGGGTACTAGACAACTGATAAACACTTATATATTTCTAAATACATACATATTATAGATAAATTACACCCAGACACAGAACAAATGATCGTGCTCATCACACAAACATTTGTCCTGGGTGGGAATCGAACCCACGACCTCCGGCATAGCAGTTAGGGTCACTAACCACTAGACCAACAGGCCAGTCAAATATATATTGTTGGAAAGGTATTTAAAAATGAATAGGGGTTTACTAAAATCATTTTTTGATAATGTCAATAATTTCGGAAATAATCGCTCCAAAAGTAAAGAACAATGTGTCCCCCTCCCCCCCTCTAACTTTTGAACCATAAGTTTAGAAAATATGAAAAAAAAACTGAAAAGTAGAACTTTATAAGGACTTTCTAGGAAAATAATTTTGAACTTGGATGGAACAACAGTTTTTGTACAAAAAAGACAAAAAGTTGCACAAAATAATTTCTGGACTAAGTTTGTAGTATAATCGTGTAGATGCAAGCATTTTTTTTTAACTTCGTTTACATATTTTACGGACGGACGGACGGGAAACTACGGAACCCTACACTGAGCGTGGCCCGACACGCTCTTGGCCGGTTTTTTTATAGGTACTATGGTTAAACGTATCAAATTTTATTTGTGAATAACAGTGTAGGCATTTATCGTTGTAGCCCTGTAGGTCCGGCCGTGTGGAGGAGCCCTGCACATTGTGTGTGTGTGTGCTTGTCTGTCTTCATTTTATTTCATTAGGTAGGTATCTGATATGTTATATTTATTGCAGAATCAAGAATATCCGGCACTAATCATGGAACCGGAGCTGCAGCCTGATGAACATGAACTGGTTGTTGGCCGCAGATTGGTCGACGTTGACTTTGTTTTTAAGCAATTGCAAGATTTATGTGATCACGGTTTTCAGTACAATATATTATTTTTGTAATTGGGAATAACAATTTCATTTTGTATTGTGCATCTAAAATAATCTATACTAATATTATAAAGCTGAAGAGTTTGTTTGTTTGTTTGTTTGTTTGAACGCGATAAACTCTGGAACTACTGGTTGGATTTGAAAAATTCTTTTTGTGTTGGATAGTTCATTTATCGAGGAAGGTTATAGGCTATATAACATCACGCTACTACCAATAGTAACGGAGCATAAATGAGAAATGTTGCAAAAACGGGAAAAGAAAATTCCTTTCTGAGAGCTTCCGTTGCGTGCGCTGCGAAAACGGTTTAAGTTACGAGAATATCATGTATGAAGTAATTATTCGTCTTTAAAAGTTCTAAAAAAAAGTCCGCGACAGCATCTGTCTATCTTTTAAGATTGACTCACTGTAACCATTTTTTACTATTAAAATGTTAGGTTAAAAAGAGTTATTTTTTGCGAAGCTTATTTAACCCATATGGTATTAATCTATATCTAAATAAATGTGTTCGTTAGAACGGAAATTTAATATAGAATATTTGTGCTCTTTACTCTATACAGTTTAAACAAAATCTTAGAAGATATCGCAATGTAAAAATACCCGCGCGGAAAAATAATTACGCGGATTGCGTCGCAATGTAGGTACGGGGGATTCTGGCTGGCCTCCGGGAAATTCAAATTCAAAATATTTACCGCATCATAATGCTTACAAGTACAGAGTGTTATAGTATATTTAACAGTAAGAGATAGATTTTATAGTAATTCAAACTTTAATATAATCTAAGCTAATCTAAACTATTGTAATAAAGAGGAAAGATAAGATTTTTTGTTTGTTACGATTTAGCTTAATTAATGTCGGATAGTCGATATATCGAGAAAGGTTATAGCTATATTTATGTGACGCAGACGAAGTTGCGTGGGTCAGCTAGTAAAATTATATAGTACAATTTAATATATGTACATTATTAATCTCGCTATGCTAATAAATCTAATAATCACTAATAATCACATATTTGACCACATATTATCAAAATCAGTGACAATAAAATTACAATTTAGTTGGCGAGTCAAAGTCTGACGTGGCGACCCACTGTGCATACCTACATGTGTGCGTGTGCGGTGCGCGAGCCTCGATCGTTGTGAGTGTAGCGCTAAAAACCTAAACTTCGCGCGGCGCGTCCGCGAAGCTGGCCCTTAACACGCGACTCTTCTAACCTAGGCGGGCGCTCCGCGTCGTTAGAACTTTCCAGTTCGATCCTGGCTATTTCTAGACGACTCCTAGCAACTGCGGATACCGCCTGAGCTCGTGCTAACTCGGAATTATGTAATTCTAGCTCAGCTTGTAATATAGATAATCTACTACACGCCCTTTCCGTCGTGGGGACATTAACTACAGTGCCCGGCGCACTCCTAACTAAAGTATTATTTAAATCGACTTGCGCGGACCTACTTTCGACTATTCGCTCGTTAATACGTGACGTGCTGCTGTCACCGCTCGTGTCCTCTATGCTGGTGCCTTTACTCCACGTATTTGTTTCGGTCGACGTTGTCTGACCGGACACCGGCGTGGCGTCTGTGAGAGGCGTAGTTTTGCCTGAACGCAATACACGTGCGTCATTCATCATCGCGCAAGAGGGTCCCTAATCCTACCAATTACTTAGAATTAACACTGAATTTAACTCTTTTTTTCAAATCACTTTATCACTTCACTTTCACTTATTGTTCTTCCCGATGTGACGCCTACTTTGCCTAACTGCCTGTTCGGACTACTAGCGTGGGGATGCCGAACAGAATAGGATCGTGAGGGATAGGAAGGTAGGAACCTCCCGGCAGTGGGCGAAGGGTCTCACGGGTGCGTCAGAAACGTGGGAGGAAAACCACGTCCGTCGTTGCATGCCAACTTGTGGCCCCAGAGAGTACCAACACCGTACCGGCGGGGTCTGACTGAAACACCAGGGATGGTGCGTGGAGGCGTCAGTTCGTCCACATGTGCCTCCGTACGATATAGGCCGTTTAACACCGCTAGGTGGCCACGTACGAGTGATAATTTTTGCTTCCAAGTAATTAGCAGCGGTTTAGGCAAGGACCGACTACTAACACTCGCGCGTACTTGTTTCTTTCTTGCTTAAAACAGGAACGTTTCTCTCTTCAAGATTCGTGCGAAGAACTTGAATTTTCTTTCTTGAATGACGAAATCTTGAGTTTTCTTTTTTCAAAGCTTGATTGCAGAGATCCGTCGAGAAGGACCATTGAAAGGCGCAGACTTTTTCAGCGGGGAACTGTGCCTAACTTTTCTTCAGCATTAGGACTGTATGTTTCTTCATGTGGAGATAAATGAAAGACGAATTCTTCAGTTTAAAACAAAGTCGTGTGGAGTGTGCGTGTATGTGGAGTGTAGGAGCAGCGATTCTTCTTATAAGTTGTCTTCAAGCAGCGGTCGAGCGAATAGTGAACCAAGATTTTTGGCTGGGCCCTATTTATACTTTTTGCACATTAGCGCTACGCGCGGCAGTGATAGAATGAGACAACTTCAATTAGCCAATGAGAGGCGCCTATTCATGTTACACATGTGTGTGTGTATATGTATTGAGTGCAGCATTATTTATTATATAAGACACAAATTGAAATAACGAGTTACATACTTGGAAATAGTAAAATCTAGTACATATTAGGTTGTAGTTGGACATACAATATCAAAATTTCATATATCTAGGTTACATGTACGGATTATCTATGTTTTAGATGTACATAGCAAGTTATACACTGAAATCTTATGTGTTAGGCACTAAAATGCACTAAACAGTAAACAAAAGGTAAATAAAAGTGGTTCTTACGTTAATACATAAGCAATAAGGCTCTTATATGCCTTAAAAATGAATAAAACTATTCTAACAAGGACTAATAACAAAAATAACACGTTTACATGGCTATATTTTACATGTATCTAGCCTTAAACATAAGCTGTTATTTACAGGTATATTGAAAAACAGAAAGTATACATAATATTTTGAAACATTTTGTCATAAGTTTATTCATTTATAAGTGATTTCATTGTATGATTTGTACTTACATGGATGTTTTTACATTCCTAAATTCTGACGAACAAAAGTCTTTATTTGACCCTAGAAACGCTCCTAGAATCAACAAGTCGACTCTTGGCAAATTTGTGCTGGTTTCCTTTGTAAATCCTGGTCCCATTTTTGTATTTTCACTTTCTATTTTATTTAATATATTTATGAAAACAAACCAAATTATCCACTGTTACTAGAGGGAAACTAAGAAGAGCTGTCATTGTTGTCGAACGTGACGTAATTCGCTCTGATTGGCGTTCAACATAACATGGCGGATTGTCGTATTTTGTGGTTTTATTTTATTAAAATATTAAATAATCTCACTCGTAATTAAAAAATAAATACGTTTTTTGCAATCCATAATTTACATTTCATTACATAGATGCATTACTTTAGTGACTTTTGTTTACTGTCATCATCCCTATTGTTGGTCTAGTGCTCATGTTTTGTTTAAAACAAAAGCTTTAATCAAGGCAAGCATGGATGTACATAATAAAAAATTTAGATTGTTTTTGGAGGTAACTTATTCGCTTACCTCGGATTCTGTCTGTTATTCATTCATCATCATCATCATCATTTCAGCCGAAAGACGTCCACTGCTGGACATAGGTCTCCCCTAAGTGTCGCCACATTGACCGGTCCCGTGCGTCTCGCATCCAGCGGATCCCCGCAACCTTCACCAGGTTATCGGTCCACCTAGTGGGAGGCCTTCCAACGCAACGTCTTCCGGTTCGCGGTCGCCACTCCAGAACTTTCCGGCCCCATCGGGCATCCGTTCAGCGATCAATGTACCCTGCCCACTGCCACTTAAGTTTGGCAACTCTTCGGGCTTTGTCGGTAACCTTGGTTCTCAAGCGGATGTCCTCATTTCTGATTCGATCGCGCAAGGAAACTCCAAGCATAGCCCTCTCCATTGCCCTTTGGGTGACTTTAAGCCTTTATTCATTCAGTTTCATAATATTGACATAGAAACACACGTACAAGTTACATGAAACAAAAAAAAATAAAATTAAAGCAATGTTAAAGCGTTTAACCAGTTAGCAGTACGACGCGTATGCGTACTCTTTCAATGCATCCCTAAATATAATTGAGATCCTACAAGATATTTCAATAAGTAAGTCAGACACGACCAAACACACGCTTAGAATCAAAATGCCTTCACGACAAAGTATCAAAAACATTCCAGCAAACGCCTCACAATCATGTAATATCGATGCTACATCGTTACCCGGTCCACAAATTGGCATTAATCTAAGTGCAATAATTGGACAGAATGCTAGAGTGTCACTGAATTGTTCGCATTCCACCGGGTAATATGTTAGAGTAATCACGATGCTAAGCTGCCGATACACTGGCTCGGATTGTCTCGTCTTTGTGATTGGGATTGAAAAGCTACGAGACGGTGATATGGATATTTTTTCCGTTCCTCTTTTGTTTTTTTTTGTTGGTCTCTTTAAGTTAATTGCTTTGGTATAGGATCGATGAAGAATTTATCATCATTAAGCCTAAGTAATAAGACAGTAATACCTTAATATATTAATCTTCAGTTGAAGTTAATTCAAATGAAGTTATTATACTAAGCGTGTATGCTGTTTTACACTGTAAATGTTTTGAGTTATTTATCTCACTTGCATGTCTTCTAATTCCATATTTCCCTATTACTCGTCACCTCCTTTCTTACCATACCTTAGTTTACACAGTAAATCCAACATTGATCTTTCCTCATTCAAAACAGTAATTAATTGCTTCTAAAACGCAACACCGCCAGCACGCAGGCTTCGCCTATTGCAATGACCATGATGTAATAAACGTGCCAGCAAATACACATACATAGTTACCAATCACCAAAAACACTCCATAAAATTCGATTCAATCAATGAAATTCTACATAATGGTAAAATCCTGACATCTTTATCAATACTTCTTCCATGCGATCGCAACCTAACAAAGCAATGAAGAGTAAAATATCGCAGTCGTGTATCGTGGCACGTATTAGCTTAATTAAAACCAGCTCAGTACAGTTCACGTCAACGCATTGCACGTTATGCTACAGTCTTTTGTTTGGAACTGGTGTTTCGAACAATATTTATCATTTGGTTTGAGCACAACTTTTGCTAGCGAGCTAATGTTTGATTTTAGTGTGAGGATTTTTTGAAGTGGACAGTTTAGCTCTCGTTCTTAAAATATATGCAACAGTATGAGGGAACAAAGAGTCTGTCATCAACGACAGTTTAGTTTACGGATAGACAGAAGCTCAAAAGTCTGACAACCAGTGTTTCCAAGGGGTTGATATGACAGTTGATATCGAATGTCACCACAGTTGATATCGAATGTCACCACAGTTGATATCGAATGTCAAATATAAATACCAACTTAAAAAGGTTCTTAAAAAACACTACCTGTCATTATGTCCATAGCCATTTTTCATAATTGTTATTACTGTAAACTCACCTTCTTTTGTTTTTTTTTAGTTATTTTGTAATTAAAATCGAAATTTGTTATAATCATAAATTATTGCGAATCGAGAATAACTGCTGACAAACTGTTTTACAGTTTGGCAGACTTTTTATATTTTATTGGGAAACAGATTTTGAATAAATGAATAAAAAAAAAAAAAACTTACCTATTACCTTAGGATAGGGTTGTAGAAATCGTGCTGCATGCATCCGTTAGACGTAAAGCCACAATTTAATTGCGAAACGGCTAGAGAGTTGGTGATTTTTAGACGGAGATGTAGCTTCAGTTTTTAACAGCATAACTACAATATAGGAACAACTTTAACTAATAATATGTGATTGAATGTTACTGTTAATTTACAGAATAGTAGGTCAGTCCTAACCAGACTGGTGAACATACCAGAACGCCTGTAATCCCCCGAAAGGTTAGGCTGTGACTCATTTTTCCCGTTTTGTTTTAAGTCCCATGTCATAGATAAGCCAACCTATTGCCATCAACTGGCCACAAATTGCAGACTCCGTAGCTGGTACTGAGAAACTCCTAATGGAAAAACCGAATAACTCTTTGCTCGACCTGCGAAAATAGACCTTATTATAAATCCATTTTTGTGCATACAAAATATTACTTCACGCCCTTTATACTTTTTCTACATACCAGTACTCCCTAACCACTCGTTAATTGCCATGTCAAATACAACAGCATAGTGTACCTAATAGAGTTAACGACGTGATTGTGGAAAAAAACTCAAGCACACATTGTAGAGGTAATAGCATGTTGATGGTCGCAACGATATCGGTAAATAAGGTTTGTGACGATAATGCATTCGATTAGTCGGTAGTTAAGGTTTAGTAAGCTTTTATGAGGTAGGTGCAACTTTTTTCTTAACCAGGTCTTGCATGCTTCGAGTTACCTCTGTATTTTTTTTATGTTGCAGCTTTTGCTTGTAATTTTTTTTCATGAGCTGTATGTAGGTATGTAATGTAATTTAGTTTGTGCTTTAGTGGGTGGTTGAAAATTAACTAACCTAATCAAATTACAGTGATGAATGACAATATGAGCAAACAATCTAATACATAACATTAAAGCAATAGAGGGATACGAAGTATGATATGGTATACCTGGACCAAGGGAACTGGAAGTCAGAAGGAGAGGCCTTTGACCAGCAGTGGCTTGACCCAGGATAGCAGAAACAGCGGTACACCTAGAAAGGCACCTTCACATAGCCCCAGGACTGTGAACATAATTCGAAGCTGAAACAAAGACTGAGTGAGTGAGTAGATTGAAGTCAAGAGCAAGCCCATTTATATTTAAAAAAAAAAATGGTGAGTCTATCATGGCCTAGAATCAAAAATATGTTATATTTACTAAACAAAACTGGACTCATGTGGAGGCTGACTGCCGACTCCTCTCTCATAGAGAACCGCTGACTATGCAAAACAACGGAGCAGCATATTATAACCATACGTCGGGTACACTGCCCGCTTAGCTCTAGTGACACATCAAAGTAATTAATGATAGCGCTCTAGATCCACTAAAGTAGATGTTTATCGTCGACACACAGCTCCAAACAAAGACAATTTAATGCAAGCGAATTCATTAAAATTCTAACTAGCTATCAATTCTTGCAACAGCTCGTTACAATTTTCCGTAGGCTGTTGTAACAGTTTCGCAATCGATTTACTATTATGTGCGCTAATTCGGAAGTACCTATAAACCAGACCAGCCTAAAATATGCAAAATATTTGCCAAGAACACGTGGAGCCCAAATGGTTTGGTACTAAACTATAAATCGTAAGGATTAATTACCTTGGGCAGGGCAAACACAGAAAGTTATCTAGGCGATCAGTGTCAAATATTGCCAACAAGCTATAAGTTAGTTCATAAGCTGGTAACTATATTCGAGACAAGCAACAGGCCTAAATTAATAATTTAAAATTCAATGCGATTATTGTGAACACTGACATAGGCACGTTTGCACTACGAATCGTTAAACGCATTTAATGTTAAACGTTTGTGAAACATCGATCTGTTTCTGTCAATCATTTGAGGATGACAGATCATAACGCATTCAGTGACTCATTGTGCAATCGGACTTAAGAGGGCCTAAAACTGCTGGTCTTGCAGAATCATATTAGATTAATAATATGAATTACGTTACAACTCGTAAAATGGTTACAAAGAGACAATTCATTACATAAGCTGCGTCTGTGACTATGATATTTTTATGATTCTGGTAAAACGGCCATTTTAGACGCTTAGTTCAGTTAATCCAAATCAAAAAGATATTGCTATCGTTAAAGTGTTGACTATTTGCAAACATTGAACTCCCACAAAAGCCTGCGGACTTTTCCACTGATTGAAGTTGGTAGTTAAGCTCTTAAGCGCTGTAGTGATCCTGTTTGATTCAGCGCTGTTTGTCTCCGATATACAAAGTTGGCAGATGGCAGATTTACCATTCAACTTTGACTAAGTTGTCAGCATAAAGCGCTTTGTCCACTACAAATTACTATTTTCACATAGAGTTCTTTTGAAGGCTTCATTTTTGTGCTTGATCATTTTAGCTTGGACGTTACACGTGATATTGGATTTTCTTAGTTTAGAAGTGGAGTGTCGATGTAAGAATAAGTTGGTTTAAAAGAAGGTGCTTTTGGCAGTGCCCAAAACTAGACTGATAGCAGTCTATTAGCATAACAATTTATAAGAAAGTCTATTCATATTATACGCTTTTAATAAACGTTTTACATTTTGGAAGCCATAATATTATTATAAAATAGGTTATCGTTCAAAGTAGTTATAGCAACTACCTCATTGGCGGAGCATGAGGTCCTGGGTTCAGCTACGGAGCCTGGTTTTGTGCCTGGTTGATGGTAATAGGCTCGCCCCTAGGGTTAGGGTTTACCCTAACTGGGGAAATGTGGGTGTCGTATTAGATATACCTCTGCCTAACCCTACAGGAATTACAGGTGTGATGGTAGGTTACCCTTATTAACCTCTGATAACAGCGATAAGCAAGCTTGATACGACAGCCCGCGTGACCGGAATACTCAATCTAAAACCATCGTATAACCATAATTAGCAAATTGAAAAACAAAAACCACCTCGTAAGTTCGTAACCACAGACCAACGAAAAAATAGAAGTGGCAAGCCTTTGATCACTAATAGCACGTCAGTTTGACACGCGAGCATAGCACGCAACATTGAACGTATTAAAATCATAACTCAACTGTGCAATAAGTCAACGGTCATATTCCCTCATAATCCGTGTGACTTTAATACGCGCGTTAATTTATTCATATGGCAACCCAGGACGGGATTGCCATGTGCGCCATTTTCAATCCATCATCGTAAAATTTGCTGACCGTTGGCCGTTTCGTAATATCCGTCATTAATACGTTTTGCGGGTAAAAACTCTTCTGTGGGTGTAGAAATGGGATGTTTAATTACTTTGGTTTGGAAAAGGCATGGGATTTCATATTTTGCCTAAATAAATAACTTTTCGTTGGTCTCGAACTCAAAAATGGCTGAAACTATATTATGAAAGGGCTTGGAAAAACTATTTATTGACTTGCAAACTTTTATTGGACAGAAAATAAGTATAGATTTTATGTTTTAATTAAACTTTGCCCCAAACGAGGAATTTCTCCTATATCGTGGGTACTTTTACAAATATTTGTCCCGTACGAGAATCGAACTTGCAAAACAGCGCAGCAGCCAATCGCTCTGCCACTACACCAACCGTGTCGCCAAAACAATGACGGAACGAGTGGACATAGCTATTTTGTTTGTTTCGTTAAAAAAACCCGATAACGATTGTCAACCTTTGCAGTCGCCAAAGCGTCATACCTTCCAATCTTCCAATCAATCGGCAGCAATATCGTGAAATGGATCACTGGACAAAAAACAGACCAATCAAATTTCTTAGATATGAAACTACGCGAAGTCGTGATATCGATACATACATGATATAAACTGGTTTATTAACACACGTGTAAACTTTGTAGTTTGTATTGTCCAAGTGTTGAAAAGCTGCGGTTTACTGAAGAACTTTAAAATAATAAAATTTCTTTATTTCTCCTCACAATGACAGCTTATTCTGTTTCACATATTGTATGTTTTTTTAGCAATGTGAGGAGCTGATGTTTGAGTTGTGCGTAAAACGCCTGATTACAAATCACAAGGTCCCCAAACCCACGGAAGAACAGAAAGTTTCACTTAAATAAAAATAATAATTACGATATTACAATCAAACGTTATAATAAGGAGACTCAAGATATATTATATTATTACATCATTGAGTAGCTTAAGCTAAGTTCTAGTTCATGAAATAGCACACCAGTAATAGCATAGTGGTGTCTCCGTCGAACTGTTAAGTCATGGCATAGGTCTCTAGTTAGAACCCAAGATCTGTGATTTTCCGGAATCATGTGCGTTTTGATTATAAAAATCACCAGCTTCGGTGAAAGAAAATATCGTACGAAAACCAGCATGCAGGAGAGGTATTTGTCGACTGGATGTGAAGCCACGTCACAGGCCCATGGGTGGCACAAACATTCTGACACCAGGATAGGTTGTTCATAAAATCGCCCTTATCATGAACTCATCAACAACTCAACAACACATCAACATCATCATCATCTCTGATCATCAACTCTAAGATCTGGGCACGACATATAGATGGTTATGATTGTACGTAACAACCTGCCCTAAATTCCATTGTATCCGTATAGTTCTACTGTTCAGTTCAACTAGTAGGACTAAACGGAGAAAAAAATCCATTTAGTTCTACTATCTGCTGTATGAATTTTAATTGAACTAAACGGACAAAAAAGTTCTTTTAGTACTACTAATTTCCGGAATTATGTCCAACTGGTTGGACCACGGGGATAGGATGATCGTGTAAAACAAACATACATGCAACGCATGTTGTACTCCATGACGCGCGCTCGCTTCGCTCGCATATTACATAACACTATTGTCTTCTGTCCCCGAAGTGCCGGGCCTCCGCCGGCCTCCTTCGTCGGCCTACGGCCCGGTGCCCATGCCGCCCATAAAGGATACTGTCGCGAGACGGTCGTATTATAATTTTGGTTAAAAGAGGAGGTAGTAATTGCATTGCACTTCAGCATTAATAGATAACCTTTTCCTGTTTATTACCAGTAGTTGTTCCATAGATCATACATTCAATTCCCAGAAGTACAACTAGTTGGACCAAGGAAAGAACAACTGTAATTGAACCATTGGTAAAGATATTTCCCCATAGAACAACCAGTTGAACCCAGTTGAACCATGGGTAAATTTACTTCTCCGTAGTACAACCCATTGTATCCGTATAGTTCTAATACAATGGAAATTAGTAGTACTAAAAGAACTTTTTTGTCCGTTTAGTTCAATTAAAATTCATACAGCAGATAGTAGAACTAAATGGATTTTTTTCTCCGTTTAGTCCTACTAGTTGAACTGAACAGTAGAACTATACGGATACAAGTCTAAATTCGAACACACACAAACAGTAAACAATGTGTAGCGATGTAGCAAACAAACAAGTGAGCATTACCTAAAGATATGTACATATGTACTATAATATACATATAATGACGTCAAATGTTTCACACCTTCTTGACATTACTTAACTGTAAGCCATAGGTACATACCGTACCTTCTATGTAAGTACGCACCTACCCTCAAATGAAATAATTGAATATCATGTGGAACGCGACACAATATACCGACATTTCATCGTGCGGTAACCACACGAACGTGGGAACATTTCTTTGGCGTATCATCCCTTATTCCTGAGCCTAAATAATTAATTAGAACAATTCCCGCTTTCAAATCCTTTTCGTTGCAAAAGAGGAACGCTGAATTAACTGATTATCATCCGAACGCTGGTGAAAATTAATTTATTATGTGAAGCCGCAAAGTAAGGATACCGGATTAAAAATTAATTACAGTTCCAAACTAAGCTTTTGGGGACTTCGTGGGAGCGAAAAAGTTTATCGTGCTTTTTCATAAACGATGAATCCGTCTAAAGAGATTATGTTGGATTTGTTAAAAATAACATTGCGCTGTTTGTGAATACATTTGCAGATTAGTCGAGAGTTATATTGATGATTGAAGCTTTTTTCGGTTGTGCATTTTCTCTTTCAGCACTAGTTGTATTTTAGTAACAGGACTGAATGTTTTCACAGTACAAGCTAGTTTAATTAACAGTTCATCAAAATGTCAGAATCTTATAACATCTTACTGAAAATCGACCTTGAATGTACAGAACACGATACCTAACCCTTGAATTATCTCTATTACAAGTAGCACGTGTAGTTTAGTACGTAAGATATATTACGGTACCGATAGTTTTCAAACCCCAGGTTTTCTTGGTAATTCCCTTGCGTGCTCGTGTTCATAACGACATGACAGCAGCTAGGGTTGGCTATTAATTATAACTGTCTCACTTTATACTAAGCCTTAGGACGGCTACAGACGGACGGCCATGCTGAAAATTCCGACCGGTAATGACGTCACTACCAGCAGTCGACAGCTGCCTTTACCAGCTATGTCGCCGGTAATACGTCGCGTGTCTGTAAGCAGCCTTAGTAGGCACTTCTGAATAGTGGACGAAACTGACACGATATAGATAACAATAGTTCACGAATTAAATGGCGTTGTTTTTGTGACGTCAGCAAAGGTCGGCCTTGCCAACTTCGTTGATGCGGTAGTGTTGCGGTTAGTTTTAGTTTAAGTATATCAAGTTGGGGAAACTGTTGGCTATGGATTTGTACAAACTTAACGTTTGTAGTTATTGTACATAAACATATTTTGGAAATAGTGTGGCGGTAACTAATATATTTACAGGATACATTTTGTAACGTGCGTCATAGTTGTGATGGATAAACCGCTTTACTATCTTTCTTTGTGAAAGATATTATGTTTTTGTCACATAAAGATTTACAATTCCTTAGTTTGGTTTTATTGACGCCAAACGTTGTATCGGATAAAGTGGACATTTTAATTATGTATGTTGCTGGGTACAGCTTTTAAATATGTACTGAACCATTGCAAATCTGTAATGATAAAACCATGGGTGCTGAATCTAAGAACATAAAATACTTATCGCTTCTGTATAAGAGCACTTTTTGCAAAATCGTACCAGCTCCAATAACGATCAAAACGTTGCAGTTATTATTCAATGATGTGTGAAATTAAACCATTATTTTATAAATCGCAAACGGAAGCAAAACTCTAGCCTGAAGTTTTTTTTTCTAACTTACTTTTCCGGAAAAACTGAATTACTACCCTTGATTTTAACTGTTAGTAGGATTTTTTTCAGTTAAGGAGGCGATGAAGATGGAAATATGTATACCTTTTATTAAATGTAGTGCAAGTGAATGCAAATTACCGAAGTGCATTAAGTGCCATTAATAGCACTATATAGTGCTATTAATGGCCACTTCGGTAATTTGCATTAAGACATGCATGACATGTCCATTTTGTTCCATAGAAGTAAGGCTCTTGTCTACATCACTAATGCAAGCATTGTTTTTTATAACCCTTTAGAGATAACAATAGTGACATTCCGACTTGATATCAAAATCATATTTTTTATCGACCGAATATTAATGTTACTTGATATTGTAAAGGAAGTCACGTTTTATCTAATGTTATTAGATACAGGTAGTATATGATCTGACATTTGATTTAGATTGACAACTATATTATTAATGTTACTTTTGTTTATATATAGGAATAATTTTATCAGGTACGGTTCTTCCTCTCATGTGCCAATAGGGGATCGGACTGGGTCAAAAAAATATGATTCTAATTAGTCCGTCAGTTAGATTATCGAAAAATATTGGATACGTGTTTTTTGTTTTATCAAATCAATAAAAATTGACGAAGATAAAACGCGTTAAAGATCATGGAGTGGGGCTTAAAACGTCACTTGTAGGTTAAAAATGTACTAGCATATGACGTCACACGAGTTTTCTAAGCACTGTATCGTCTTCATTTTTTGTTGACGTGAAAAAAGAAAAAATACGTGTTCAATATTTTTTGGAAATCTATCTGACGGACTAATTAGTTTTTTTTTTGTCCGATCCCCTATTGTGTTCACCGGGGTGCTACTCCCCAAAGAATGGTCGCCTTTTGAAGGTTCTCACCTGAAAAAAAAAAAACTATCTGATCTACCAAAAACAAAAAATCGACTCGCAGTGTCCCTTTGGGCGACATTGCTGTTACCGTTTCGAGAGATCGCATGTGTCAACTTCTTGAGTCTATTACTAGACGCTGCTAAGTGGCGCCTACACGCGTCAAGTTGACTTACCCGGTAGTTTTCCGTTCGGGCTTCTATACTTAGCCATATGAGCCGTGCACACATGTCCCGTACGTCGTATTAGTACGATGGGAGAAAATATAACTCGTAATCTAAATCTTCCCACGTTACACCAGGCGAGCAGTAGTTCCGGACGGTCAGCAACAATAGCTAGTGGAGACTACAGTTCCGGCGGCTGCGGAAATGGCGCGGCCAGTACTGTCGGCACGACACTTACTTCACCCCACGACAAATGTAAGGAAGAGGCTGCGATGCAAATGTAGGTAAATAACGTGGAATGGATTTTTGATTGTAGATACGTTGGAACTTGAAAGACGTCTGTAAAAGACGTGTAGAGTACTTGCAGGTGCTTCACTTGCATATAATATCTATAACTGCAATGCTACATAGAAACTCCACACAAGCATTTCTTTCAATTCAAATTGGGTTCTCAAATTTCTTCAGATCTGATCCTCTGCCCTGACAGTTACTTTCCAGAAATCTCCTAGTGATGATTTCAATGAATTAGTTTTTAAATGGAATGTTATTAATTCAGTGAAATACTGAGTCGTACGTGGAAACAAAACACATTTCGATCATTACATCCCCACACAACATTACTATAGAACTAAATTTCACAAAATTGTAAATCCAAAGCCTCTCTCATTCTATTAATAAACAAATCCATGTAACGTTTAACGTGCATCAAATCAAAACAGCAGCAATATTCCGAAAATATCTTTGATCTATTTTAGTGTTTAATATTCAGCACAAAAGCGACCACAGAAAGCGCTTCGCTGATGTATCTGGCTTTTAGCGATACTCATACATTTCTTGCCTTTGCATGGGAGCTCGGCTTTCATCGCCTCTTTGTTTACCGATGTGGATGTAAAGCATGCAATCAATGTTTTCTAAAAAGCGCTTTTTGTATGCAAGGTTTGTTTATTCGTCCATTGACATTTGTGACTGAATTTGCATTTAGAAAATTCATTTTGATTTTATTGGTATATTTGTAATTACGTTTCAGATGATGACGTTTTCAAAAATGGCTTTTACGATGTCGATGAAAGTTGCAATAAATCGATCTTCGCAGTTACGTCTCGTAACGGGGTAAATTCAATTATTTTAAACTTGGTTGCTCCCAACATTTTAATTTTACGTATCCTTAAAGGTCAAACGGTTCACACCAATTTAACGACTACTGATCCTCTTTATTTAGTAATGGTATTTTTTAAACTACATAAGACCAGTAGATTGTCCTATTAATTCTTGGAACAATGTTACATCTTAAAGCCCCCTTCAAATTTCTAACAGTTTACCACCCTGTTTAAACCCCACACAAACGCTCATACCACATACATTGCCTAATTGCTCCAAACCTATCCAATAAGGTCCACAGCAACGATTCAATGTATCACGCTCCTGTACTCGCAGGTAATCTGGTTAATGCCTCCGACTCTATAAACTGCATGTCTGGGTGTTCGACAAGGTGAGCGTAGTTTGAGCACTATGTTCTATGTTTTCAGGTGTGTTGCAGTTGTTTGCGGTTGGGATTAAGTAATTGGTGTTAGATGAATGGTTCAAAATGTCTAAGAAGAACATTATACAGACTTAGCCAGTATTGCGAGTTTTGAAGGATTATCAGTTATAGGAAGTTATTCCGGCAACCATCTTGTGGATACTATGCACAGCGCGCAGTGATCATCGTGCATGCGGCTGACGAGAAAAGTAAAGCTTATTTTAGTAATTGTATACCTAATTGGGTGAAAATTCAATAAATTATTATCGAAGATTTAACTTCCTGTAAAATCGAGAACTACGTCTACGATATCTAAGCGATGACAATGAGCACAGCGAAACTTCACCGCTTAAGTATCTATAAGTAAATGTAGAAAAGTACTAACAAGCAGAAAAAATCATAGGTTACAATCTCACACACAACCCTACCTATATATCACACCGCTCCGTAACACAATCCTATAGAAAGCTAACCCTCAGGCAATTTCCACTCTTAACAACTTTGACTCGCAAATCAACGTAACATTGTTCTTTGAGTTTCGTTCATTAAATGTTCAAGACATCTCGTCTTGAACATTCCTGCCCGAATTAGCCCTTGTTTATTTTATACTTGTGACAATCAGGAGGGCGACAAAGGATAATATGTGACGTCTTCGTATTATGTGAATCGTGGCGTCTAAAATACAATTGGTTAAATGAATATTAAATAATAGATACTTTACTGTTTCGAATAATGGGTAATCTTTTGTTTCAAGATATAAGATACCTAAGTCTCGCTCCAAATCATCATAATCACCATCTTCATGCCCTTGTCCCGTTTTCTTCATCCATTCTCCCCTGTCAGACGTCACTCCAATTTATTACCCCTCCAAAATTTCACCACGACAACATAAAAAAATCAAAAGTTTATCTTTGCGTATAAACTGTTAAAAGCAACATTAAATTCAATTCCATGAAAAGTAATCAGGACAGGTTACTGCTCAGATTCGCAAAGAAAACAATCAACACCTTTTTACATAACACTCGCGAGGTATTAATTCGAGGTACGTAACTCAATTTCATATTAATTCACACGAACAGCGTGCTAGTTCTCGCGAATTCCATTGCATTGCCGCTTCACTTCACGTATACTTTATAAATTTTCACCCGTGATGAAACAATCTCGCTCTTATTTCACACCAGCACCTTGAGACAAGGGTTTAATAACGATACTTGTTTAAATTAAACTGGGTTTCATTTCGGATTTCATGAACACTAGATTTCATAACGCTGTAACGTGCATTTTTGCTCGCAAATTGAAAGAATGAATTGTTAGGTGCATTTTTATTTTATGAAACAGACTTTGTGCTTCAATTGTGTAGCTTGACTTGACTTGACTTAATGTCCTATTTGTCCACTAGATGGGGCAGAGGGCGTCGATAGATGTCCTCCATCGCGATCGGTCTTGAGCTTCACGTTTCATCTCACTCCACGTCATTCCGATGTTCGCCGCTTCTGCCAACACGGTGCGACGCCAGGTTTGACGAGGACGGCCACGCTTTCTTTTCCCTTGGGGATTCCAGTCCAAAGCTTGTTTGGGTATGTGTTCGGGGTCCCTTCGGAGCGTGTGGCCAATCCATCTCCACTTGCGACGCTTGATCTGGATTGTGTAGCTTAACCATACGTAAACTCTGTTCATTTTACCTAAACATACGATCAGCAAAACTTTGTAACATGAGCCTTAAACCCCATCTTAGGGAGTTGTTCCCAACATTAAACAGATCAAACATGGCAAACAGTTATCGCCCCCTCGAGGTTGCTCCGTATTGCGTCACTAACGACGTTACGTGATACGTCATAAGATGACAGGGATCAGATTAGACCGTCACAGCCAGTTAGTTTGGAGTGCATTTCCTTGCTCCCCTTGCTCCTACAGTCGATCCCCGGTAACTATTAATGGAATATTTACTTCGGTGTGATAGAGTGACCGCCTCAAACTTGCAGACACCTGATTACGTATAGTTCCGAGTTTTGATACATTTGCTTTATGTTCGATGTCAGTGTAAACGTTAACTGTTACTGAACTATTATTATATCCTCAGAAACTGTGGAATATCGATGTTGTACTTTGTATAACTTAAGTTTATTAGGTAAACAAAGGTAATTACTACTTACGTAAGTAGCTGATATTAGCATACTAGAAGACCAAAATTATGTAAATTATATTAAAACTGCTAACTATATTTATATTGCTTTGGCGGTCTAGTGGACGCAAGCGACTGCTTAGCATGAGGTCTAGGTATCGATTTCCGAGTCAAGCAGAGATTGGGAATTTTTCGGTGGCAGTCACTCCATTTGTGCCCGGTTGATGTCAATAGGCTCGCTCCCTATTACATGACACTTAAACATAACTGGCAAAATATGGGTGTACTAATGAGTACACCTCACCTAGGCTACCACCTAGGCCCTTCGGGGATTACAGGCGTGATGTTATGTTATATAGTGTATTAAAACAAACGATAAACAGCCATTAGTAAACACAAGTGAAAATTAAATTCTATTAAATAATAACAAGTTACATTACAAAAGACACAGAATTTATTTAACAAAACAAACGAAACAAAATCACTGAAAATAAAAAGAGAATATCAATCAAACAACTCCAATAAAGCGTGTTATCGTATGTCCTTAACTGAATAAAATAAAAATAAAAATGGCGGATAAAAATCTGTGACAGATGGAGCATGTAATAGGCCAGTGAGATCAACTGTATTGCAGTACGGTGCATGAGTGCACAACTCAACGTTCAATCTCTCACGGGTAAATGGTCTTGAAAAACCCAAGATGGCGACATCGGCGGCAAACTTGATTTGTGACCAACCCCACAAAGTAATGCGGGCGAGGGGTGCCAACATTCGAATTGGAAAATTTTATATCGGCTATAAAAGTTGACGGACACAAAGTGCATAGCTTGAATAGTGCAACACTGTGTTGCAGTTCTATTCAAATATTAATTTTGATCACTGAACTGTACGTATCTTATTGTACTGTATTTCTTGATCATATCAGCCTTATGAGCGTAGACGGGCTGCGTATAATATACGTATATATAACTATTGCCGTCGCGCTGCGCTCTAGCAACCGGGCGGTATCAATATGTGAGTGCGATAGAGACAACTGCAGCTCAGAACGATTTTACCTATAAAAAACCTTGACCGATCGACGTTTCGTATTCTCCTGTTTTCTCCTCGAAACCTAAACCAATTAAATTATATTTGGTATCAAAATTTAAAGGAAAAATAGATCTATGCCCCTATTACTTGTTTTTATTTTAAAAACTTTTCAATTTTCTTTGGTAGTCATCTGATTACGTAGGTAAAAACGGGGTATTTTTTTAGGTTTTTGGTAAGTCATATTTATTTTTGTAATAAATTTTTAGAAAAAAAAAAAATGACAGGGGCATGCCTTCAATAGACTTGGATTTTTATAAATAAAAACGATTACTCTAGAGGCATTATCCAGGAAGAGAATAGGGGAATACATTTGTATGGAAAAATGCAGCTCGTCTACGCTCTTAATATCTATAATTCTGGTTTCCAATCCTGCTTTTAGCGGGTGTTATTACTACTTATTACTAATAAATCAAAACGCATTTGACTGCCACAGAAACTTGGGAACCAAAGCTTATGTTCATAAGCACAAACTAATTATTATGTGGCTTGACTATGTTGTAATATATACCGCGAAAATATCAATGGGCATTATTCACCCATTGAATCTACTCGATATCACTCGGTATCAATAAACCAGAAATAGAACAGTTCCTTAAACCTTCCCAATAGCGAATCTTAATTAATTTTGAAACAATTTACTCACTAAATTATAAGCCCTTCAAATCTGGAACGATACCAAAATTAGATTTTCTGACAGAATTTCGTCTTTGAATTTCGCTGATCTGATGGCAGGCTGTCTGGTTGTAGTCAGGTCGTATTTGTTCCATTTAAGTAATGAAAGCGACTGGTATCTGTCCGATAAATCAACATACAGAGCCGATGCAGGTAGGTACAATATTGACGGATTTGCTAGTATCCATACACTTCTAGCTATAGTGCTGTTTCCTTGTTTGCCTAATAAGTTGAGTGAATGTTTGGGTTGAAATTTTAACGATTGATTTATAGTTCGTTTGCATATAGTTTTGGTATTTTCCAATCATGTTAATTTGTGAATGTGGTCTAGATTTATTTGTAGTATGTACCTAAACCAATTTAAATTTCACTAAAAAAACAAGTAAATTGGATCAGATACCGAAGAAACTCTATTTGCCAACGAAGTCTATAGTGAATCAAGTGAAGCCATGGCTTCTGTCGCGGCTCCGGCGCTGCGGTGCTCCGGTGCGGGCGGTCCCACGCAAGTTTATCGTCGCAGATGGTTTTAACACACACCACCGCGGCTGAGGCTGCGCGAGGAAGCTGCGCGTTTAAGCCACCTGCTCCTCAACTTTCGGGCCGCCTCGCCCCTCCGCGCCTACGCGGGCTTACATTACACTCTCGGGGTAGGGCAGAAGAGACTACGTTGAGTCGGTTTTACAGCGATTTGTTTCTGTCACTAACTTTTGTAGCTTAGGTTTTAATTTTAAATTAAGTCAAAAATATTGTAATAGAAATGGCAATATGCCTTATAAAATTCTGCCATCTTAAAAGTATGCCATTGAATAATCGGCCATTTAAACATTCTGCGAAACGATAATTCTATTAAACACATTCGTTCAAAGAAGAATATGCCAGGTGTGTTATGCCAAATACATTTCGGAGCATCAAGTTTCTGCCAGATAGATGGTACCCGTTTATTAAATGGAGCCAGCTTGGTCCGTAGATGGGTGCCCACCCATTACATACCGAGTTTCCTCCCTGCCTCGGAGAGCACGTTAAGCCGTGGTCCGGCTGTCATTAATTTGTAGATCTTTGTCAGTCGAAACAGGTAGTCAGTGGCCCAATAGGTCTGGCAACCAGTCTTACCAACCTTATAATAATGATAAAATAATAATAATAAAATAATAATATTTATTTGACACAAACTTATGTTACATTTAAACAGTTAAACAGTACAATTTCTAATTTTCAAATTGTTTTTTTTTTTTGGTATCGTAATATCCTGTAGGTTGTGGAGGTCAGATAGGAAGTTGCTCCGAGTAAAAAACTGGTATTCAGCTGCATCCGGTTGAACTGGAAACCGACCCCAACATAGTTGGGATAAGGATAGGCAGAATAGTGATTTATAATGGAATGTTTGAGCAAAGAGTATTGAGATCTTTGGAACCAGTTAATGTGTAGGCTGAAAGTTACAATTTTAAAATTAAGAAAGTTACAATTTTAAAATTAAGAATGGTTCCTGCAACCATGTTATTCATAAGTTATTCGTTATAAAATCGTACTCACTGAAAGCTTAACAATAATACAATTTATATTAATTTTCTTCTACAAAAAAAGCAAAAACAGTACAGAAATGCATTACAGTGAAAATTGCTTAACGTGGAATACTTAAATTTCTACTTTATCTAGTATTTCGAATAAAAGAGAGACTCGCATACCTGCAGCAGAAAATTATCTTAAAAGTATCTCGAGACATATTCAGGAATTCTTTCACAAGTATTGCGGACCAAGGTCTCATTGTTAGCGTGGCGAATCGTTTGTTACATTCTTCCAATCTTGCACTTATATCTAACGTTTAGTCGTTTGCGAATATAATTCTAAAAAGCATATTCAAATCTGAGCGGTTTTGCAATTGCTTATATTTTTGAAGAACCATTATGGGAAATCTTTCATCATTAACAACTACAACATTTGTATTATTTTGGCAATAAAATTCAACTGCGGCACAAATACGCAAATATGATTCATTTCGCCACTGTTAAAGCATTGCTACAACGTACTGCAACTATCAATGTATCTTTCAAGAATATTATGTTGAAAGAAACGTTCAGGAAGTCCAAATACAACTTCTTGTTCCTCCTTATACATACTTAGTATAATTAGTGTATAACCAGGTGTCTGAGTGTTTATGCAGCCTATATAGGTCTCACACTTGGCTTTACACACCGATAAGAAATATCTATCAGGCATGTGGATTTCCTCACGATGTTTTAATTCACTGAAGCAAGTGGTAATAGGGATGTTTACTGACTAAAAAAATATGATTCTAATTAGTCAGTTTGTTAGATTATCGAAAAATATTGGATACGTATTTTTTGTTTTATCAAATCAATAAAAATTTACGAAGATAAAACGCGTCAAAGATTTGAGTGGGAGGCTGTGACGTCACTGCTCGCTGCTGCTCGACGTCACACGAGTTTTCAAAGCACTGTATCGTCTTCATTGTTTGTTTACGTAAAAAACGAAAAAATACGTGTCCAATATTTTTTGGAAATCTATCTGACGGACTAATAAGATTTTTTTTTGTTAACATCCCTATTATACAATTCGCACATGAATCAGAGGTGCGCGTCTTGGGTTCGAAAAGGACCAATGACTTGTTCGAAGGTCACATATAACTACCCTATCACTGCTTACAAATACAACTATCTTAAAACCTATCTAAAGATCTCTTTTAACAGTTGGGCGTTAATTAAGATAATAACTAAGATAGAAGTCTTAAGTTTCTTTGGACGCTTGCAAGTACTTGCATATTTCGAGGAAATCTCCCCGCCCGTAGTAAAGCTTTGCCGTCTGAGTTAATATCTTATTACTTCTTAGCACTTCACACACGAAGAAAGTTACGTCTCTGACTGCGAAGAATTTAGACTAAAGTTTATTACAATTTTGTAGGTACTGGCTATAAGCTTTAGGGCTTTCATTAACGTTACCTTTGACTTTAAAACATGTTGTGAAATAACGATTTTAAAACGTTGAGTTTTTTTATTACAAAATAGTAATTCTACTTATTTTGAAGCACATTGAAGCCAACTCTTTGTGATCGGTATGGATTGAAGCATTTACATTACCTCGAGGTACAATAGGGGATCGGACAAAAAAAAACTAATAAGTCCGTCAGATAGATTTTCAAAAATTATTGGACACGTATTTTTTCTTTTTTCACGTAAACAAAAAATGAAGACGATACAGTGCTTAGAAAACTCGTGTGACGTCCTAAGATAGTACATTTTGACGACACAAATGACGTTTCAAGCCCCACTCCAAGATCTTTGACGCGTTTTATCTTCGTCATTTTTTATTGATTTGATAAAACAAAACACACGTATTCAATATTTTTCGATAATCTAACTTACGGACTAAACAGAATCATATTATTTTGACCCAGTCCGATCCCCTATTATGAAAGCATTTACAAAATTATGACTACCTCGTGACTGCTGAATATGAGGTTCTAGTTTCGATTCCCAAGTCGGGCAAAGTGTTATTGAGGTTTTTCATCAGGATTTTTTCAATAGTAGTCACACGGTGTTTTGATTTCTCGCAATAGGGTCTTATTATGTTTAACTTAAACATAACTGGAGAAATTGTGGGTGTACTTGCTAGGCGCACCTCTGCCTAGTGTAATGTAATGGATGTTACGAAAAAGTACTTCATAAAGTAAATCACTCTCTTTCTTAAAAGGTATTCTGAAAAACCTAAAATTTAGCAGAAATACTTAAGAGAACATCTTATGATGCAATAAAGACTCATAAAAAAGGTCCGTTAAAAAGCTAATGTAACGAATTTCGTAACCTTCCTTTAACTTTGTTTTAACCTTACCTGGTTGTTCCCGAAGCTTCGTATAATATTACCTGACTTAGAAAAAGGATCAATAAAACATACACTTATTTGTTTATTAAAAACTTCATAATTTACTTCAATTACGTCGAAGTACATAAAATTGAAAAAAATAAATAAAAGAAAAACTTATCGGAAAAATAAATTAAAAAACGAAGCAACGTCCCATCACTAGTTTCAAATAATTAAAAAACTATCGGCTTTTGTTTTACACAAAGTTCGTTTCCATTCTTTACACGAAACAAAAGAAAATAGAAGAAACTTTTCTTATTTAAGTCAGACGTTGGAACAAAAGTATCCTGCCTTTAGATTTAAATCTTGTGGTCATTAGACAGTCAAGTTAGCATACATTTTAATATCGTGAGACAGCTGTATCTTAAAACAGGCAGCTTTTGCAAGATGTCAAAACAAGTACATTTTATTTATATTATTTTCTTGCCTTGTATCTCTTCGTAAGGATTTATTACAGCAATATACTGTTGGACGGAAGACAATGGATTTAACGTCGGGACCAACGGTTTCCTTAACTTCATATGTTGCTTGTATGTTCACTACATAATGAATTATGTTGTGATTTTATGTTTTTGTAAAGGTTCCTTACGAATATGAGTATAACTAAACTTGACTTTTATGTGGTATCAAATTATTCTCTCATTCAACGTTTTGTTTAAGAACTTCGCAGTAGTAACAAATTATAATAATAACGAAATTATTTTATTTTTCTGTTACTATGGATACTAATATAGTAATAATAGGCAAGAATGTTGTCATCATCATCATCAGCCTACATTGTTCCCACTGCAGGGACTCAGGCCTCCTCTCTCGGAGAGGGATGGGCTAAAATCCACCACGCGAGCCCAGTGCAGATTGGTAGATGTCACATGTCTTCGAATATTTTAGTTCTAAGACATGCCGGTTTCACCATGATGTTTTCCTTCACCATTTTGAGAGCAGTGGTGATGAAATAAGTTACACAAAGTAATGCGCCTGCCTGGGAATGTTATAACATGCTCATATTCAAAACTATAAGACATGGAGAAACATCATTATTTTTAATTCCAATAAAATTCGATTTTCAAATTATTATAAAAACGACCAGTAACAGAAGAGGTACTTGAAACGACTGAAAATACAAAAAAAAAAATTACTTAATTTTCAATATCTCTCGTACTGTATGGTGTGGCAGCGGTAAAACTTTATACTAAAGCTATGGTGTGGCAGCGGTAAAACTTTAAAAACTTAACTTTAACTAAACAGTTAAGTAAAGTTAAGGAAGATTTCATGAAACTACACGACTAAGACAACAACAAACAAAACTATGGCAAAAGAAATGTTGTATTCAATAATTACACATCTCCACAACCACACTCTCACTATGTGTAAGCGGATCACGAAGCATGTTTGCCAAGCGTATTAGTAACCTAAACACCCGCTGTGAATTCGAACCATTGAACTTGATCCCCGCCACTTCATCTGATTGCTTCCGCACTCTCCTATCTTCAACGAGCCTCAAGGGGCAGGGAAGGCCAGCTTATATTTGCACCCTCTTATAATATAGAGTTACGTTGGCGACAGAATTAACTGGAGCGAGTAATGTTTGACGGTGTATTATTTAGACGAGTAAACTTTAGGTCTCTGATTAAGCTATTGCTTGACTTCGCAGATAAATTTGCCTTGCAAATAAACCTGCAAAAATAGACAAACAAAAACTAATCAATGAGAATCTATACCTATAAGTATTCGTAGAATGATGTCTAGACGAATTTGATTGGCTATTCCTTTTTATATTATATGTTTCAATCAAATTCTGTTTGACTGAGCTTTGGTATTCAGTTTCAGTAATACCTACTTATTCATTTTACGCATACTTTTACTAGTTTTCTGCTTTGTAGATTTGTGTTTGTTTTTCGTGGTTTATATTATAGGAGTTGAGTATTTGGCTTAGCTGTTAAAGTTTTGATAGATAGAGGTACACTTCAGCCAACTTATCTATGCTGGTTGAAAAAAACAGAACTAAAATAAATGTGGCAAGTTTGACATATCATTGCATATTTTCTTGACAAGCCGCGCCACCTAAAACTGTACAGTTAAAGTGGGGCATTCAACAGCAGTCGAAAACAGCTCTAATAAAGTCGCCTATCGCTATAACTATACAAATATATATATATATTTCCGTAAAACAATATTTCTTACATTAGCTGTTGATGATTGGAACAAAAAACAAAATTATTATTTAAAAAAAAAAAAAAAAAACAAAAAAATTAATAATTATTATTATTTTTAATTATTATTTTTTTTTTAATTATTATTTTAATTTTTTTTTTTTTTATTATTTTTGGAACAAAATGTCAGTACTACAACTATCCCCATAACGACGAGCAATTTGGTGGACGAAGTGGTCATAGGCCATATCTGAAAAAAAATACCTTAAGAACCCTTTCCTACCTACCTTCTCTGCATTCTGCTAAAAAAAAATGGATCACAAAAAACTTTTCCTTTTTCACCCGCCAACAAAACCAAACGCTGTCAATCATCTGTTTCCCCCAGATCATTAAATCACAGCTAATCATAATTAGGTACTTAATTATAACCGTATTCCAGCGTCAAACACAAATCAGATTCCCATATATCGGATTGCACTTAATTAACTGGTTTAATTAGACTGTGACATGATGGTTAAAGAGCCGGTGGGATGTAAAGCAGACCTTTGTGGACGCTCTTTTGAGTAGCTATGTAGTTCGTGTATTAAATAAACCTTTGGGTGTTAAATGCACCCACAAACATACCGTCAACTTCGTTGTCAAAAAATGACGGTTTTTAATTGATTTCTTTAGTTAAAAGGAGATAATCTCGTTCGTCTTGCAATTATATGTGATACTGCTCGCAGTCATAGGTCCAGCCAGGCTCTTAAGGTCTAGTTTACATAATTATGAAATGTTCTTGTAGTATCCCGAAGTTTGGATTTATATTCGGTTACTCTTTATACGCTCACCATCTATTACATATGACTTAAACGTGCCTGGAGCGCAAAAGAACACAAAACGATTGGATAAGATATAAAAATTAGGTAAATAAAAACTAGTTAATATAACCTTATAATTTACTAATAGTATCGAAGGTTTTTGAATAAGAAATAGAAAGACTAATCCAATCCCATCACTATTAGCTACTGTTGTTTGTCACTTAAAGACCAAACTGGTACCTTGACTTAGAAAACAGTAACTTTACCAAATATAATTCACACAATTCTAAGGTTAATTATGTGACTAAATTGGTGAATTCCTCACCTGTTTCATTCGTGGAATTACCTATTCTGTCATTGAGTTCGTCTCTAATCACTGAGTACCCACTGAGTACAAACCACAATTAAGCCAGCTTTGTAAATGATCACCAAATCTCACATCAAGACACCTTGGAATTACATTTTCAATCTGTAGTCTACAATTTAACAATTCTAGTAGTTAAAAATTACCTAACCAAACAAAAATACAAGGTAAAGAAAACCGGTCTGTCGTTACGACAGACAGAAAAACACACACTGTAAGGGTTTCTTATTTATGTAACATTTTATCAATTAACCCAAGGTAAAAATACAACAAAAAAGCCCTTGTTCATTACATTCTCCACTTCAGTCTACCAATCAACTATAAGCCTTTTATAAACAACTTGTAGACGATCCCGAATCGAACAAAAACACTCCCCGAACACCGCCCCAATATATTATTTTTGGCGCTCCACTAACTCTTTATCACATAAAAACAAAGTTTTAACTACAGAAACTGTGAGAAAAATAGCGTTTCCTTTGTACGAAACTTCTAACTTGCCCAGTAATAGAGGATCCCACAGTTGGAGGGAGCAGTCAGTAGATTTCGAGCGAGCAATATTGATGGATTCTCCACTGGCTACGTTATTGCTTCGCTCTAATGGAAACAGATTGAGCTATTCTTAGTGGAGGCATGCCTTTATTCAATTAGAGATGTTGGCTTTCGGCTCTATTTTAGTATTAAGCTTTGAGACGCACTGTGAAAGCTACGTCCCTTGTATATCGTGAAATTCAACAGGATATTTGCTTTGAAAGCCGATATTAATCTGTTTTTGGAATAGGGATGTTTATGTTTAGAGTTAAGCTAGTATACGCTTCTGTTTCTACCTATGCTGGATTGATCTCATTATTTTGGACTTGCTAAACTTAATTGGTGAGTATGACCATTTTTTTTCTCATTTGTATTCAATTCTAAAACATGTTCAGTATTGAAACGTGTGAGTCAAATATTTAAATTTCTAGACGTACCTTCACCGTACTTAGATAGTCACACTGAGTTTGCAGATTCTGCATAGAGCATCAAATCTTAAATCTTTGTCTCAAATAATATGGTACTTTTTATTATTTTTATCTAATTATTTATTTATAATAACCTATCCTGTTCAAGTTAAGGCAAAATGGTTTCACGTCACATTAGCCCTAATTATAACTTCTTAGGTGCATCCGACTATAGGAAAAGTTTCCCGATATATGGAACGTCAAACGTCGTCTGAATTTTTTTAATGAAAAGTATTGTTTGTTACAGCTGCACAATGGTTATTGTGCTCTTCAAGGCACGGAGGAATTTCCGTGACCGCACTTAATAATGGGTCGTCAGACATCCGCACTCCGCAGGCCAACCTAGGCAAACGCGTCCTAACCTAAAGATTAATCTAAGCGGCTCTTATTATTTAGCTCTAACACTGTATTGCATTATAATCACTAACACAAAAGAAACTCTCGAACAATTTTCTTTATCAAACTTAAAACCGTCCTTCAACACCGAACCATATTTTTCGTCGAATATTTTAAAACTGTAAATTAAAACGGGTTAAATAGCTCCGAAACGGTGTAGCACTTCGTAAAACGGGCCGTATTCGTGCGACGACCACATGCAATTTAACCTCATTTGCATATCTTAGCCTGAAACGGTTATTGCTCGTGCCACTGAACAATTTTGAGCCCCTGTCTCTGATAGCGTTGCGTGGACTTTGCTGGCTGGGTAGGCGACAAAGAATAGTACATTGTTACCTTAGGGGTGAAAGGAACTTATTTAGTCCCCGAGACGGGGTTTGGCGCCTGAGCGCAGCGAGGGCGCTAATAGTTCGAGGGACTAAATAAGTCTTTAACCCGAGGTAAACACTGTGCTTTTCATTACGAATACAAGGAAAGTTGATGGGAATAGGCTTGCGCCCAATTACCTAAATTGAAAGAAAGAAGAAAGAAAAAGTATTTATTGGTTTCACACGGGACAAAACAAATTATCAAAAAAAAAAGTAAACATAAGAGAAACACTTAAAATCGGTTAAATCTAATCGGTGGATGGCTTGCTCCTAATTACATCGGTTGATGGCAATAGGATTGCTCCTAAGTACTTAGATTGGTTGATGGCAATAGTCTTGCTCCTAATTACATCGGTTGGGGGGCAATAGGCTTGCTCCCAATTACATCAGTTGATGGTAATAGGCTTGCTCCTAATTACATTGGTTGATGGCAACAGGCTTGCTCCCAATTATCCAAATCGGTGGATGGCAATAGGCTTGCTCCTAATTATATCGGTTGATGGCAATATATAGGCTTGCTCCTAATTACATCGGTTGATGGCAATAGTCTTGCTCCTAATTACATCGGTTGGGGGCAATAGGCTTGCTCCCAATTACATCAGTTGATGGTAATAGGCTTGCTCCTAATTACATTGGTTGATGGCAACAGGCTTGCTCCTAATTACCCAAATCGGTGGATGGCAATAGACTTGCTCCTAATTAAATTGGTTGATGGCAATAGGCTTGCTCCCAATTACCTAAATCGGTGAATGGCAATAGGCTTGCTCCTAATTAGATTGGTTGATGCCAATAGGCTTGCTCCTAATTACATCAGTTGATGGCAATAGGCTTGCTCCTAATTAAATTGGTTGATGGTATTAGGCTTACCCCCAATTACATCAGTTGATGGCAATAGGCTTGCCCCCAATTACATCAGTTGATGGAAATAGGCTTGCCCCCAATTACATCAGTTAATGGCAATAGGCTTGTCCCCAATTACATCAGTTGATGGCAATAGGCATGCTCCTAATTAAATTGGTTGATGGCAATAGGCTTGCTCCCAATTACCTAAATCGGTGAATGGCAATAGGCTTGCTCCTAATTAGATTGGTTGATGCCAATAGGCTTGCTCCTAATTACATCGGTTGATGGCAATAGGCTTGCTCCCAATTACCTAAATCGGTGAATTGCAATAGGCTTGCTCCTAATTAGATTGGTTGATGCCAATAGGCTTGCTCCTAATTACATCAGTTGATGGCAATAGGCTTGCTCCTAATTAAATTGGTTGATGGTATTAGGCTTACCCCCAATTACATCAGTTGATGGCAATAGGCTTGCCCCCAATTACATTAGTTGATGGAAATAGGCTTGCCCCCAATTACATCAGTTGATGGCAATAGGCTTGTCCCCAATTACATCAGTTGATGGCAATAGGCATGCTCCTAATTAAATTGGTTGATGGCAATAGGCTTGCTCCCAATTACATCAGTTGATGGCAATAGTCTTGCTCCTAATTACATCGGTTGGGGGCAATAGGCTTGCTCCCAATTACATCAGTTGATGGTAATAGGCTTGCTCCTAATTACATTGGTTGATGGCAACAGGCTTGCTCCTAATTACCCAAATCGGTGGATGGCAATAGACTTGCTCCTAATTAAATTGGTTGATGGCAATAGGCTTGCTCCCAATTACCTAAATCGGTGAATGGCAATAGGCTTGCTCCTAATTACATCAGTTGATGGCAATAGGCTTGCTCCTAATTAAATTGGTTGATGGTATTAGGCTTACCCCCAATTACATCAGTTGATGGCAATAGGCTTGCCCCCAATTACATCAGTTGATGGAAATAGGCTTGCCCCCAATTACATCAGTTGATGGCAATAGGCTTGTCCCCAATTACATCAGTTGATGGCAATAGGCATGCTCCTAATTAAATTGGTTGATGGCAATAGGCTTGCTCCCAATTACATCAGTTGATGGCAATAGGCTTGCTCCTAATTAAATTGGTTGATGGCAATAGGCTTGCTCCCAATTACCTAAATCGGTGAATGGCAATAGGCTTGCTCCTAATTAGATTGGTTGATGCCAATAGGCTTGCTCCTAATTACATCGGTTGATGGCAATAGGCTTGCTCCCAATTACCTAAATCGGTGAATTGCAATAGGCTTGCTCCTAATTAGATTGGTTGATGCCAATAGGCTTGCTCCTAATTACATCAGTTGATGGCAATAGGCTTGCTCCTAATTAAATTGGTTGATGGTATTAGGCTTACCCCCAATTACATCAGTTGATGGCAATAGGCTTGCCCCCAATTACATTAGTTGATGGAAATAGGCTTGCCCCCAATTACATCAGTTGATGGCAATAGGCTTGTCCCCAATTACATCAGTTGATGGCAATAGGCATGCTCCTAATTAAATTGGTTGATGGCAATAGGCTTGCTCCCAATTACATCAGTTGATGGCAATAGGCTTGCTCCTAATTAAATTGGTTGAATAGGCTTGCTCCCAATTACCTAAATCGGTGAATGGCAATAGGCTTGCTCCTAATTAGATTGGTTGATGCCAATAGGCTTGCTCCTAATTACATCGGTTGATGGCAATAGGCTTGCTCCTAATCACATCGGTTGGTGGCAATAGGCTTGCTCTTAATTACATTGGTTGATGGCAATAGTTTGGCTCCCTATTACAACAAATAATTTGACAGCTGTCAGTAGAAATCGATTCTCCCTAGGGCTGAAAAGTAGTACTTTCAACCCGCTCCGCAGGCATGTTCTGACCTACTTTCAGAGTATGAGTAATGAAAAGTACATTTTTATTAAGGAATTGCCGTGATGGATTAAAGGAAACTACTGTTTTTGAAGTATAATGGATTGGTGTTTTAATATCGAGTTGTGGTTTATTGAATATTTTTGGTGTAAGATTGTGAACAAACTAAGTAGGTACTTAAAAAATTCCTGGAAAACTCTTAGTGTCATTTAAAAAAAAGTTCAGACAGATGGACACTTGACTAAACTTCAAAAAGTGCAAAAATCTGGAAATATTTTCTAATGTTATTATCATATTCGAGGTAGAGCCAAAAAGGCAGAAATCCTTCAATTAATAAGTTTGGCTGACACTGCAAACTACACTATTCATATCTCCAATCCAGTTTGTGCTAGAACCACTAATTAGATCTAGCCCTGCGGTTTTCTCGACCGTTACATTCGTAGACTAAGCCTAACTTTATCTCGGCCTAGATAAAGCTTTGTCCAGGATGAGTCTAGGGTCAAAGTATTAGTGGTGTGACCTTCCTCTATCATTATGCTAGCCTGTTACGTAAAGCTTAGAAATCGTTTCGAAATGAGAGGCACGCGTTGTCCTAATTTTGTAGGATGGACCTATCAAACATGCCTGCCTCCTCGAAGAAATATCGTTCCATCGTAGAAAATGGTAATTTTGTAGTTGATTTTCTCTCGCAAATAGAATATGCAGACTTCAGTTTCGATAACCTACTTATTCACAAAACTTGACATAAATAAAAGCTTTTAAATAATACTTAAATCCTGAGCTAGATTTATACGAGAGCCTAATCTACCCTCGTCATTTTCATGTCAATTGAGTTGAAGTACAACAAAGGCAATAATTAATCCATAATCTACATTTTGAATTCAATGGCTCTGATCACACTGACTCAACTACCGCGCAGCACGTGAGTCCGATTGCGTCAATACATTGTAGCGCGAGGAAAAACTTATGGTACGAAATTTTCTCGCGCTACTATAGAACCAGTCTCGCGTGACGTGACTGACAGACTGACAAACTAAAAGACTGTCTTCTGACTTCCTCTTATGTACAAACAAATGTTTCTAGAATATCACACTACCGTAAGTTCACATTAAGGCTCGTTAGGAACTATACGCGGTTGCAACGTCAAACGCAAGAAGTTGTGGTTTGGAGTTGCGCCGCAACCGCACCGTGCCAGTGACACTGTCCGGGACTGTCCGGCCGGACACTATTCTAGTAAATGTATTGTAGGGTTACTTTTCGAGTGATTAATTCTGTAACTGCTGTGGTTACAGGGCTGGTTCAGTGTATAAAAGTCAAATGATTTTAAACTCAGAGGAGACCTGTTAACTAGTAGTTTATCAGGGACGTTACGAGGATTTTGTCTTTGACTTTGGGATCGGAATTTTCGGTTATTTAGATACTTGGTTAATTATACTGATCACTAAACCCTGAAACATATTTTTTGGCCCTTTCGGAATGGAATAAAAATAAATGCCAAGTTTACTCATAACAATAACACACTCAATTCTGAGATAACAACGTCAAATACTGGTAAGAAAGTCAGTCATACAGTACCTATTAAATAAAGAAATACTGCCCACATTATTAGGTCGACTATAAAGAACCAATCAATCAATATTCAAACAAATAAATAATTTGAAGTCTAGACATTGGCATCCACCAGTTAGCATGTTCCCGCTGAATTATAAATACATCGCTAATTACATACAAACCAACTGTTTGTGGGAAACGCCACATGTTACGAATTGAAACTAGAATATGCATAGGTAACTAACAATTAACTGAACTCACCGGTACTGGCACGTTGCCTTCAATTTATGCCTTTTGGTTGCAACTTATTTTGAGGGATGATATTATGTTTAGGCTAGACGTTTGTGAAACGGAGAAACAACAGTGAAGAGACCTTCTTCTTCGTGTCGATTAAACTCAAACTGAGTCAGATCAGTAAAGCCACCTCATCATCATCCACAACCCGAAGTCACTTACTGCTGGGCTTAGGCCTCTCTTTTTTATGCCAATCTCCACGGTTCTGTGCCAGCCTCATCCAGGTTTTGCCACCTGCACAGCTGTAATGTTTACTTCGTTTAAATCCTGATAGATGAAGGATGGGGGCAGACAGGATGTGGAGTATATGCTGCAGAGAGGCTACACACTGACATTTTGTTCGGAATGGCGTATCGAGGGCTAATGGGGTAACCATTTGTCAGATTAAAAAGCGATCATTAAAGCTATAGCGGCCAACCTGGTCCCGCTGCAATGTTTCAATTATTATAAACCTGCTCCAATTTTGGCTAAAAGTAAGTAAGGATCGTTTCTTTAAAATAAATGTTTTTAGTTTCGTGGCTCAAACCGCAGAGAAAAACGAATGATGATAATTATAACAGGCCATCTAAACATTTACGTACATTCTTTTCCTCTAAAAATGCAGCCAATAATCTGCCAACTAACCAACCTGAAATCTATTCCTCGACGCCCATCCTATGGGTTCGCAATATTGATGGAAAAGGAGAAATCGGATCATGAGAATCATTAAGCCCTCGGGCTCCGCACAGTACTAGATTAATGCCCCACCTGTACAACTTTGCCTCGCGGGATTTTCATCCAGTAATGCTTCTCCCACTTATTAGATTTTCTTCAGAAATTTCATTGGAGAGAATCTATCTTGTATATTTGCTTACTTTTATTGGGGTGTCGTGTAAGTTGTCACTCAACCAATAGTTACTACTTAGTTATTACTACTTTGTAAATGGCGTGAACTATGATCATACAGGATGGATAAAAAAAGTAGTTAAAAAACTAAAAAACCCGACTGAAACAACTGAAAAGTAAAAAAACAAGCACATTTTAAATTAAACAAAACTTGGAAGCAGGCGGGGTTCAGTCTATTTTCTTTCATTTCATAATTTAATATTCAAATGAACCCCGCCTGCTTCCAACTTTTGTTTAAGGCGCCGTCAAAGGGGCACCGTAAAAACGACCTGTTTTTCGTCGCAGAGTTAGCCGTAGTGCTACTTATTACAATTCCAAAAAAAATACAGTGTATAGTCAAATGTATAGGTAAAAGACTTATGCAAAAATATTTTCTAAAAGTAATCAAGAACCTCGAAAAAAAAAAATCACAAGATCACAAAAAAATCACACGAAAAAACTTTTTCGTCTCGAAATGCGCAATATTTTGAGTGACAACTGTTATATTTTTTTTTACTATCAGAAAGGAAATTTAACCAACAAAAGACATATGTAAAAATATTTTAACATTACAGCGTATTATTTTTTTTTTAAATAAATTAAATCTGCGAACTATCGTTCATTTTGGCAGTCACGAGAATTAAACGCATCGCCATTTTCAACCTTATTTGTTTAGGCGATGAGTTAAACGCGCGCTCAAGGTCGCGGGCAGGTAATGTCGCCTTAATTTAAAATGTGCTTGTTTTTTTACTTTTCAGTTTTTTTAGTTTTTTAACAACTTTTTTTATTTCCAACTTTTTAGTTATTTTGTGTTTGTTCTTTCGTTGGTCGCGTAAAATTATTCGCAGATGATTTAACTTTTATGTTTGTTTATAGGATTTTTCACTTTGAATTTCTTTTAAACATAGAAGTGTTTCATATTTTTGTAATCTCCTTTTAAAACCCTTCATTTTGATACCCTACTCGATGGTATTGAAAAAAAAAATGCTTTTTAACTCCGCGATTTGGCCCCCAAAATCCACATTTTTTTGTGTTTTTAATTTTAATGTAACCTATAATACTCACGCCATCAAGACGAATCTAACGACGTATGTTTCATTCAAATCCCTTCATCCGTTTTGGAGTTATGAGGGAACAAAGAAACGGACATACATACTTACATACATAGGTACATACATACACGTCAAACACATAACCCTCCTTTTGGGCTTCGCCGCAGAAAAAACTTCATTCGGTCGTTTTGAGACACTAAAAGTAAAAATAATAGATTCTCTATTTAATGTATTTGATCACTACTAACAATAAGATTGTATGGATGTGTAATTTCGAAATCTTGAAAAAAGATTATAGACTGAGCAAAACTAAAGTTGCCTCGGTGGTCTAATCGATTCACATTTGCTTGAGGTCGGGTTCGTTTCCAAGTTAGGACAAAATTTTATTGACCTTGGACCTCTGACTTGACTGTAAAAGTCGTCGACAAATATCTTTTAGGCATGCCGCGGCCGGTTTCTTCACGATATTTTTCTTCACTGAAGCAATAAATTACCGGCTATTTATGGTGCATCTCTGTTAACTCTTCAGGTAATAGAGATTATGTTATGTTACATATACTAAGTAACTAGCACGACAGTTATTATAGGAATCAGAACCAGTCTTCTTTGATTTCCCAACACTTGCTCTTTAATAATAACACGTAGTTACCTATTACGAAAGCTGATATTATAACATGTCACAACAGGCGAAGAGTATTTGAGGACGTGAGTCGTGAACGTGATTCACAACAATCTAGCAGACGATTAGCGCGTCTTGCGAGCCCTATGGTAGACCGAGAGCTAGGCTAGCTGGAATAAACCTTATGTTATGAATGTCAATCGAATGACATCTTTTTGAGGCACGTGTGGAACACGAACATGATAGTGTGACGATTGACAAACGTAAGAAAGAAAATGCTGACCCCGTGTTACATGGGACACGGGCAGATAAATGATGAAGACATCTTCGCATACATAAATATTATGAATTACAGATTAATTAATAGTCTGTGTATTTTATGTATAAAATAATAACATTACAAAATAAGACCTCCTATTTCTCACAAAAGCATCAAATACGAAAATAGCTCTCTTCACTCCCACACCCACACACATATGCGAACTTAAAAGGAAAAATTATGATCAAACCTCAGTCATTATGACTAGGTGAGGTATGTTTGCGTCCCCATTCTTAATCCAACGTTAATTAGTCTAAGTAACATGCCGCGAATACTATGCGGCAATTAAGACCAGGGGCTTTCTTCGTTTGACTCTAATCTTTCTTTGTGGGTGCACTTTTAATGGTTTCAATGCAATCTCGGCGATTTTGTTTTCATATTAGTTCTAATACTGGTATATACTGTTAATCTCAATTAGATGAAAGAATCCCAATAAAATATAAAAAATGACATATCTTCTAAATTATAAAACTATACCTAGCTAGAGAAATTCATCAAATAATTAGCAAATGACGTCCGCTGTATGCAAACTAGCTATGGCGGGTCTAGTTCCAGTCACACTGTTTATTTATTTATTTATTTTAATATGGGCTTGCTCTTGACCTCAATCTTGCCCTAAGGGCAGAGATGAGGTCGACGATGGAACGAGCTTACCCAGAAGAACCCTATTTACTCGCGACTTAAATAGATTGGGGTTATATGAACTTGGGAAAACCAACGCTGGCAGGGTGTTCCACTCCTTGGCTGTACGAATAATGAAAGTCTTAGCAAAACGCTTCGTACGAATGTGTGGAACATCGACAAGGACTGTATAATTTATTATGGATACACGGTAAGTTAAAGTCATAAGCAGGCTTCAGATTTACTTAAAATTTTACGCCGTTTAGTTTTACCATAACTTGACCACTTTGGGGAACTGGGCGAAATAATCCACCACGAAAGGACTGATCGCCCATCTGGTGTCTGCCGGCGTCTCTGAAGATAAATAGAATAGAAATAGACCACTTATCCATCTCCCAGCCTATAACATAATGACGTAAACGACATCAAAATAACACGTGTAGGGCGAGACCGGTCACGGCAGAATCCCGGTAATTTTGACAAATAAGCCCGTAGCTGAACCGTAATCAAAGTTATTACTCGTCCCGTCACGGCGCAGTCACGACTCACGGGATCCGAAATAAATCACATAGAAATACTGAAATAAGAAACTTGCTCATGTATTTATTTATGAAGTTACAAAACGGTGATAGCAAAACGTAAGGTCAACTTAATTGCTTATTTTCAACCTTAAAACTATGAAGCTTTGGGTAAATAATTCATAAAACTTGTAAACTTTTTAGTATAAACTTAAAACACATCAGCTTAGGGCCCGCGCCCACGACGACTTTTTGTAGCGATGCTGTCGCGTGTTTAACTTACGCTACTAACTATCTATGCGAGCGCGCTACTGCAACGCTACAAAAAGTCGCCGTGGGTGCAGCCCCTTACACATTGTTCACAACCAAGCCGCAAAGACTGATTTTTCACAAAAATTTATCGCATTTTGGTATTTCTCGAGTTATCTTCAAATACAGATGTATGATCGTCGAAGCTGTCGAAGCTATCAGTACTGTACGAAGGATGACTTTTTGCGGTCCACTGTTCTGTCGGGCAACGGTGGCGCCTCTTTCTTGGCTTGTGACCATCATTTTTACCTGGGTCATCATGGTGACATACTTTCGAGGCATGGGGACCTATTTTCGAGGCATGTGGACTAGCTTTCCGTGCGTACAGTCCAGTACAACGAGTCACGGGAGGCGGATGCTCCACACAAGGACGTTGTCTCCTCATGTTTCTTACAAATTTCATAAAATACACTAACAGAATAACCATTGTAGCGTAGCATATCAGCTTTTGCGCGACTGCCTCGTCAGCTGGTCTTTTGACCAACATGATTCCAGCAATATACTACCCTTTTTAATTAAAGGGGATTAAAGTACTCAGAATTTTGTTATATGGCTAAAATTTGACGTTTCCAAAACGACGTTACATGACAAACTGACGTTTTAAATTTTATTTCTAGGAAAAGCTATGAATTCATTGGAAGTTTTTTTGTCAACAGCAAAAAGTTTTAATGATTAAATTACGTGTATAACGATTTTTGAGTGTTTTAAAAAAGTACTAGCTGAACCCGCACATGCGTTGCAATGCGATTTTCCTACCTACCTATCTACTACCCTACCTACTACCCTACCTACTACCCTACCTACTACCCTACCTACTACCCTACCTACTACCCTACCTACTACCCTACCTACTACCCTACCTACTACCCTACCTACTACCCTACCTAAAAAAAAAAATCCTATGTCCTTCTCCTGGTTCTTAGCTACCTGCCTACCAATTTTCAGCTAAATCCGTCCAGCCGTTCTTGAGTTACCTATAATAAATGGAGTAACTAACACGACTTTCTTTTATTTAAATAGATTTAGAAAAATCCGAACCCTAGTTCGGATTTTTCAAGACGTGTCGACAAATGACAAACCTTCTAAGGCGCTCCCTCATCGGGAGCATTCGCGTGCAATGTAACATTTATAGATTCGACTTTGAGCATTACATTACAATACTACCTCCCTGACCGACGAGCTTTCGCGTGTAATGTAACATTAAGTATAGATTTCAATAATTATGATTAATTTGATTAAAACACAATAACGGCCTTCTTAAAATCACGGTACGACGTGCTTTCACTTCACTGCCACGTGGGTTACTGAGCGGAGCGGACGGGGGGATGTAATCCGCGGAGGCCGGCCAGACGCAACAAAAAAAGCGCATTTATGTTCCAAGTTGTATCAAAATATTACACATTGTGGTACACAAGGTGCGCATTGTTATGCTCCGTTCTCCTCCTTCACTGATGTAAACTCGTTTTGTATCATTACAGTTTGTGCACTGTAATGCTCAGTTCTCCTTCCTCACTGATGAACCTGTAACGTTACATTACACGCGAATCCTCCCGGTGAGGGAGCGCCTTTAGGCTAAAAGTCTGTTAACGATGCTAGAGCGCTATGAATAACAGAGCGCAAAAACGAATTATTGCGAAACTTTTTTTGTAACTGCTGAGTAAATATAAATAATCGAGACTACTATTGATCTTCAAAAGCCTGCCGTCTAAGCTGCGTTCTTCAAACTTTGAAGAACGCAGCTCAGACGGCAGGCTTTGGTTGCCCGTAAAAAACTGAGCTGGAAATGTGTTGACATGACAGCCTAAACGTAGATGAGCCAAGGATGTTTTTTTTTTTTGTTTGAAGATAATACGCAGTGTAGTACACAAGTGTGTGCAAAAACACAAGAAACCTTTTTGTGTATGGCATCTCACAGATCAAGGAGCTTATTGTCTGCTTAATCAGACTATCCTGTAGGAGCTTTGAGTGTAAGACCTTGTCCAGAAGAAGCGGATTCGCGCAAATTCATTGCGCTAGTGAGATACTAGGCACGAATACCTACATCGCGTCCACAAGCATCGCGCGAATTCAAAATACACGCGTAAATCGCGTGCACAACGCCAGACCCTCGACTCGCGCGTGATCAGCGCATATTGCGCGCGAGTCGAGATACTAGGAACCCCTTGTTGCGCCTTAAACGCGCGAACTCCGGCCGAGTGGAAGTATCGGGAAAAATGGAGCGAAATTTTTTTGATACGGAATTTTTTATATGCTCGCGCGTTGGTTCGCTCTTTCTGGACGCAACGATCGCGCGTGATTTGCACGAGAGAATCGCGACGAATCCGCCCTTTCTGGACAAGCCCTTAGGCCTCCTCCCAGGGACAAAAAACTTAGTTACTACACAGAAACTATCTGTGCTCCTTTCTTTTATAGACCGAAGAAACGGCAAACCGTCACGATTGGGGAAAGCTCAGCTGCAGGATGCATTTGCAAGGTTTCCGAGTTACAGAAGTGTAACACCACCGATTCCCAAATTCCGAACTGAAAAATTCCTAATTATAAAACTCAGTAACTCTGCATGAACTGGGTACAATTTTCCTTATCATTCACGACACCAATGAAACATTAAAGCTGATTATCACTTTAACTAAGATTAATATACTCATCATTCCTATAAAACTGACGTAAGCACCACTAACGGGGTAACGTCACAATTAATGAAAACGGTACAAAGTCGTGTAATATCAAAGTTGACGTTCAGTGTAATAAGTTTATCTAGTTCGTGTTTAGCTGTACCTATATAACTATATCATCTTGGCTGTTGTAACAACGTCACGTCGAGATCAAAGTCGTTATCAACGCTAGCATTTATGACAAGTGGTCTAAGTAATAAGCGGTAATTACTGCAATTGAGATAAATAGTTATCATATAAATTTGAGAACAAAAATGAAACTTGTTCTCAGACAAGTCAAGCTTTGAGTTCCAGATTTTTTTGGACACTCGTTTGCCCCTCGTTTCAACTCTGATTTTAAAACTTAATGCTAAAATAATTAGATCTTTTTTAATGATTTCAGTCTGAGTGATCTGGGGGCACGGCAGTGCCCCCGCCGAGTCGAGCGCGAAGCAAACACTGCCGTACCATCCTTTACTGGAACCATTTCGCCGCATTTTCAGGCCCCTATTTGAGAACCTCTGGATAAGACCAGAACGCTGAAATTTTTGTCATCCAGTAAGCTATACAATCTCATTTAAAATAAAAAGTTTCAAGTCTGTAGGTCATTTAGTTCCGAAGTTAAGCGAAAGCAAAGTTTCGCATTTATGAAACTCACTCACTCACTCACTCATGATCATCAAAATAGAACTAGTACTTCCCATAAACTCAGAGAGCTGAAATTTGGTACAGAGTTAGGGTTTAATGGCCACATAAAGGAAAAACTATAAGAAGTAGGAAAATCGAAAATAATAAAATAAAATAAAAAAAAAACTACAAAAAAGAAATATTGTTTTAAATAAGAAAATCTAATAAAATAAATCAATATGCCCACGTTGCTACAAAAAGAAGTGAAATCCCAACAAAAACATTCTGTAAAAAACTAGCCAAGTCTCGATGGAGCTGCTTGTTTATCTCTAAAAAGTAATGAAATCTAGACAAAGTCGTGCCAAGTCTAAGGTTCCTTATTGCGATTTCTTTATTATTATAGTTAATGTTGTGTGACTTGGCCGTTGTTCGTTTCGTTTAGTTCGGTCATTTTTCTTCTTGGCGTCCAATAATTACCAATACCAGTATGGGTTATTATCTCGCTTAACAATCATAGGTAGTTACAACAGATATAACATTACGTATAAACTAAATTGACTTATAGGTACCCACTAACGTTTATAGAATGTTCAACGGCCAAGACACACAACAATAACTATAATAATAAAGAAATCGCAATAAGGAACCTTAGACTTGGCACGACTTTGTCTAGATTTCATTACTTTTTAGAGATAAACAAGCAGCTCCATCGAGACTTGGCTAGTTTTTTACAGAATGTTTTGTTGGGATTTTACTTTCACTATCCACTTTTTTTTTTATTTTAATGCCTAGACATTCTACCTAACCCAAAACCTCCGTCAAATAGTCCTCATCACCAACAGACCCAAAACTACACCATTTTTCTCCGAAAGCTACATTAATCCTAATATTTCAACGTACAGACATTTATCTACTTACGAATCTCCTATCTCGACCCACTCTCGGAAATAAATTATTCACAGTTACTTACAGTAGGTACCTTAGATTGTGAATTGTGCCAGATCCCAAGTCTACATGAAAAATGTTAGTTGCGGGCCGAAAATGTCCGGCGTAACGTAAGTGGTTGAAAATCGTTTCAGCACTGGCCGACTCCAATTGTTGGCGATTTAATGGCTGGATTCTGTGCATTCGCCCGATAGCACTAAAGCGCTTTAGTTAAAATGTAAGCCGAAGGTAAAACGCGCGCTGTTAGGGTGCATTCAAACGATAAGGCTTTTGTTCATGCTCACCTTTACTTTTTATGTGGGATCGTGCCGACGTAAGATAGCAGCATGATATGATGCTGTCGAAAATTTATGCAGAAATGACGATGGTATTTTGTTGCGGTTTGAGGCTCATGTTTCGATATCGAAAAGAGAATGAGAAGGCATGTAAGGTATAAATGTAGGTATGTATACTCTTGTGTTATGAACAGATTTTGTTCTTTTTGTTTCTGCGCTCTTCGCCACTTTATAAATGCTTTCTCTGTAAGATTCTGCATTTACCCTTACGAAGGTGTACCTATCATATTATTAACCAGTTCCTACTTGGTTGTGGAAGTCGGACAGGCAGTCGGTCTATATTTTATGGACTACTCGCATTCAGCAGCATTTGGTTAGACTGGAAGTCAACCAAAACATAATTGGGAAAAGGCTAGGCCTTCTAGATTGTGGAAGAACGAGTAATGTCCGTTTACGGTCAGCAGTCTTTACATAAAATATGTTAAGAATCGAAACTACATTTCAAGTTTTGTCAAGACAGTATCTGAACTTCTGAAGTTTGCTTCTACATACTTGCTGACACGAAAGTGTTGAACAAAAATATAAAAGCATTAAAAGTTCTAAAACTCTATAAATATTTTACGTAGCTCTCAGGTCTGATGGTGTTGAAACCTGAAAATGTTTTATAGCTGAAAACTAACATTTTACACGTGATGTTTCAAGTATTATATAGGTACTAGAACAGGCACATAATTGAGATAATATCGTGGTTTAAAATATACATCTACTTGAAAAAAATATTAATGAACGAATAGGTCGTTCACAAAAATGTGATTTTGACTCTTAAACTGAATAAAAACATATACTCTTTTTGAACTCCGCCGAAGTTGGATAAAGTAGATGCACATCGAATAAATTAATCTTGAATAAATAACAAGTAAGAGCTAAGTAAGAATAAATGTAACCAGATAGATACCAAAATGTATCTTATCTTACATAAGTACAGTCGAACAAGCTAATAGGTATACAGCCAGCTATCTTGCATTAGTTTAAAGATTATAATAGTCACATTTAGAGGGACTGATGTCAAACGCTGTATTTTTTGACATCAGTCGCTTAATGCAAAACACTTGATAAAACAAAATTACAATCAAAATTTTCAGTGTTATAGAATGATGAAGATCTCTACCCTGTATACTTATTGCTTACTTACTACTTGTTCGACTGTACTACTTTGATTGCTTGTTTCATTCATTTAGATGGTTTTATTTAAAGTACTTAAGTAGTTTGTTTAGGTCAAATCTTGCAATTAAATTTTGAAAAGGTTATCCTCGACCGATTGAGGTGAATTAGATTTTAGTCTGTGTGACAATTCATGGTTAGGTCAGTGATAACTTTCTATATTATATGGCGAACTCCCAAATATGGCGGTTTAGTAGTTTTTTAGTTCCCATTATTATGGGTGTTAACTAATAGAGTATGCTGAGAAAAATAAAAATAACGTCACATACATTTAAAAGCTTGTTTCTATAAATATTTTTTTTTTACTTCAAGCTAGGTTTCGAACAAAGTCTCGGAAAATGCTGCCTTTTGTTTTAAGTAAATTGCTTACACACAATAGAGTTATCAGAAGCGCCGTATTGCCACCGGTGTTACCATAAAATTCTATGCAACCTCTAGACTCGACTAAAAAGTACCGGAAAACCACAACCGCCGTGCTACGACCAGTAAATTACTTGGATTTTTAGACGAGATACTGCTATGTTTTTGCAAATATTTAGATACCGGTGTATTTTGTCGTACATTTTGCCAAAATCGGTTTTTAAATTTACAAAAATTGGGTTACTTTACAAGAAAATTATCAGAACCATGAGAATTTTCTGTAACCCCATTTTTATCAAAATTCAAGTAGAAGACCAATAACTACTACGGTAGGTACTACTGCAAAATTTCCTACTTAAACTGTTAAGACGGATACTTTTCTTCTAAATAAGTTATATTAATTATCATCGCCAATTAAGAAGAAAAGTTACCTTTACTGTCCCTATACTTACTGTCAAACAATATTTAGCTATAAAAAAAAATACTACAAACAAAATGTTTTCACTAACAATAGTGAGGTCGAAATTTCGTTTTTTGTTGAAAATTCAGTCTGCTTTCCGATTGCATGTCGAGTAACGAGGGGAAACCCAACCTGTCAGGCTTTTTTGTCTAGACCGAAAGCGGGAATACTAATTTTGACATTTTGTCCAAGAATAATGTTTTTCTTATCTGATTTCTATCGAGTGAAATGTGGAGAACGTTGGGACTTTGGTGATACATAAATTAATATATTTATTTTCTTTGTTTGAAGGGGATTATTTTCAGGAAAAATACAAGTGCGTACGTGTGTTTTCCTTGGGCAGGGCATGTGGCCCGTTATACCGACGACAGATGGACAAAGACCGTGACGCTATGGAGAGGCCCTCATGGATTTAGACGTAGAGGAAGACCGAAAGCAAGATGGAAAGACGAAGTAGAGGCAATCGCGGGAAAAAACTGGCCAGATGTCGCCAAAGACAGAGACAATTGGCATTCTCTGGAGGAGGCCTTTACCCGAAAAGGGGTCCAATTAGCGTTGTCATTATAATTTATTTATTTTAAAGGTTACCATAATATTGTTTTTCATATTTAATAATGTCATGATTTACTTATATTTAAAGTTACAATATTGCATGGTTTAATCGATTCAATATGAATTATTTAATTAAAATTATTTTGTATCATTTTTTATTTTAACTGTTATTATTAATTTAAATCTATTAAAAGTATAATTATGCACGTATGATCGATTCAATAATAATATGGATTATTTAATGTAAATTGTTTTGTAGTAATAAATTTGTTTTGATTATAGTTTTTAATTCAAATCAATTAAATTATAATAAAATATTATTGCATGTTCTTGAATCAATTCAATTTGGATTTTCTAATTTAAATTATTTTATATAATTATTTTGCTCATAATTGCTATTTTTAGTTTAGATCTATTAATTGTTTAAATATGAATTTAATTTTTCGCATGACTGAACAAATTTTTATGGTTATGTAATTTAATTGTTGAAGCTATTGGAATTAAAAGGCTTTTTTTTATTACGTGTGTTTTCCTTAAGCTTTGCAGTTATACAATCTTAGACTTCCTCGTTGATGGCTCTAGTGGTCGCAAACGCGACTGTTGTGCTTGAAACCCTGTGTTTAATTCCCAAGTTGGGCAAAGTGTTATTGACTTTTTTCATTGGGAATTCGTCATAATAGTCAAGGAGATAGAATCTAGTCTTCGTAGCAGCCAAGGAGACAAGAATCTAGTCTAAATCAATCGGGGACAAAACTGATTGCTTCCCGCTTGATGACAATAGCCTCGGTCGTTATTACATGAGACTTTAACATAACTGATGAAAGGTGCATCTCTGAATAACCCTTCGGGGAACAGGAGTGAGTTTATGTATAAACTAGCTTTTGCCCGCGACTTCGTTCGTGTGGACTAGTGACTTCAGGCAGATTTTTGGTTTTACCCACATAGTTCCCTATCTCGCGAAAAAAAAAACTATCCTATGTCCTTTCTCAAGTTCCAAACTATGTCTGTACCAAATTTCACACAAATCGGTTCAGTAGTTTAGGAGTGAAGCAAAGACAGACAGACAGACAGACAGACAGAAAGACAGACAGACAGACAGACAGAAAGACCGACAGACATACAGAGTTACTTTCGCATTTATAATATTAGTTAGGATTCTTATTTTTTGCAGTCTTCTTCAACATCACGCCTGCAATCCAAGAATGGTTATACTGAGGTGTACCTCCACACCAGAATTTCGATCCCTTTCTAGAATTTTATTTAGGTACGAACAAACTTATACACGATTGGACCCTACATGAGAACAGAATTTAACATTACAATGTAATCTGCACCCAACATCCTTCCAAAGACCACAACGCACAATAAACCCGCATCCATCGTCCATTTCAACGCCCGGTGAACTAGAAAAATGCACTTTTATGGCTCACAAATAAATTTCAATTCCACTTACGTTCGTCGGCGATGTATCAACATTGGAACATTTATTCTGTCTCACTGAACTTGTTTACCGCAGACAGGGACATCTACTTGGTTAAACATGCCGTGACGCGGTCAGCAAAAGGCTGTGCCAAGTGCATTCGATAAACACTATCCACTTGCTAAAGTTACATTGTGCCTCCTTTTGCTCGACCGCTGCCATATTTTGCAGGGGTTTGCGTGAAATTTTAAATCTGGAGAAATAAGATGTCTGTTTAAGTAAACGGGAATTATTTATCAAGTTTATTTTATTTGTGGTTGTTGGTAGTTCCAGCTGTGTTTTAATGTTCATCTAGTTTGAGGCGGTCAGCAAAACTTTTTGTTCATGCAGAAAAAGGGTAAAAGACGTCATTCGTCTTCTATCAGTTCGAACGTCGGAACTCGAAATCGTGCTTATCTAAATCTAATAAACGACTCAAACTAATTCGACGTTCGACGTCACTCTCTGCGGCAGTATTGGAAAAATATAGCCATAAATAATTAAGAACATTTGCTCACAAAATATTCGCTTACACGACTGTCCTAAATAACTATTACCAAAATAAGTGATCAGAAACCGAAATCCATATACTTATTCAATTAACATGTCAATTCTATTCCGCGAACAGCTAACCCCAAAAAGACAAACGTTCCAATTCCGTGGATTTAATTATTGACAAAACTTTGCATGAAAGCCGAAGCGGCGGGAAACTGACAATCTGACATGGCTATATTCAGCCTCATTGACAGTACAGTAAGCCAGATAGCGGACCCAGAATCCATTATAATCACAGTCTATGCTATCAACGCCATAGCTAATTAATTGATAGCAATATTGAATAAGCAAGTGGATACTTGCAGCCAATTCGATTAGTTGTAGATGATGACAGTTGGTCCCTTCGGAATGATGTGATACCGAATATTAATGCTTTAAGATTTACTTACAATCGTATTGAATTGAATAGTAAATGTTTTGCTCCATAAATGCTTGTGTAAATGCAAATTTTCTTGTGAACATTCGTATGAATCTACTTAAGTTTAAGTGACCAATATTTTAAACTGTAACTATTGCGGTTTCCATTATAGGCAGTATCTATACGGTTCTCATACCTAATTTAGCCTTTATACGAGTATAATTGCATCATGCATACCAAATCTCAAAAAAGGGTTCAGCAATACTTTCAACAGCTCTCACCAACTCAAAGGACATAAACCTAGCCGAACATCACAAATCTCTATGCGACGCAAGAAAGGAAGGAAAAAAGGAAAAAGAAACATACGACAATGAAAAACTTGAAAATATTCTCACTAAATTACCACCCAAAAAAAAAAGAGCAATAGAAAGATCATTATTAACAAAAATGAAAACAAAAACCTCTACCTGGCTCTCAGTAATATATATACCCACAAGAAAAGACAACTTCGATCTCTCACCCCATGAATTCAGGGACGCGCTAGCTATAAGATATCACCGCACACCAGTCTCCATGCCTGCGTCGTGCGACGGTTGCGGCAGCGACGAATTTAGCGTGGACCATGCCTTATGCTGCAAGACGGGCGGCCTCATCACACGCAGACACAACGAGATAAGAGACCTTTTCTGTGAACTGTGCCAGCAAACCTGGGGCAACGTCACGAAGGAGCCAGTCATCACTGAAGGCGACTCAGGACTGCGTGGAGACTTCGCCTGCCGCGGAGTGTGGATTGCCCAGAGGGAGGCGTTATTTGATGTCCGTGTCGTTGACACCGACGCTCCCTCCTACGCATCACGCCCAGTAGCAGCTGTCCTCCGCTCTGCCGAAGAAGAAAAGAAAAGGAAGTACTGCGGCCCATGCGAGACGCGTCATGCCTAGCGTTGAAAATTGCAATGAAAGATTCCCGTTTCTTGCAATTGCCGTCGTATTTTTCAATGTAAGTTTCGTAAGTTTCAAGAACATTGGCCGGTGTAAATTTCACGTTTTTTTCGAATAATACGGTAAAAAACGGAAAATTACGGAAAGATTCGAAAAAAACAGGAATCTTTCATGTTTTAAATATACCTATCTCGCTGTAATACGAGAACGGCTGGACCGATTTGGGTAATGTTTGTTTTAAAATATAAGTGGCAGTCCAGGGAAGATTTGAACGGTGAGAAAGTAGGTGGGTGGTAGGTAGATGGGTGGTAGGTAGGTGGGTGGTAGGTAGGTGAGTGGTAGGTAGGTGGGTGGTAGGTAGGTGGGTGGTAGGTAGGTGGGTGGTAGGTAGGTGGGTGGTAGGTAGGTGGGTGGTAGGTAGGTTGGTGGTAGGTAGGTGGGAGGTAGGTAGGTGGGTGGTAGGTAGGTGGGTGGGAGGTAGGTGGGTGGTAGGTACGTGGGTGGTATGTAGGTAGGTGGGTGGGTATGGGTATCCACCCGGTAATAGTAACAAAGAACTTAAACTACACACATCAAAAGTGTCTAGGGATCAACATATATTTTTGCAATAACTTTTCTCCTGATTGATATTAATTAAAATTTTCTTTAAGGATTCATCAAATAAAGTGTTTTCGTTTGTCACAGTAACGATAAACCAAGTCACCTTTGCACTAATAAAGAAATTTGCCATTTTCCTAATAAAGGGATTTATGACATTTGAACCACTAACATTAAAGTTCGAAAAAAAGACTGAAATAACAGTTTTCTTTAAAATTTTATTGGGTAACTTAAACAATTAATAATCCGTGTTTCTACCGCGAACACTAACAACACAAGAACATCGGTTTGGCATACTCAAAATGAGTTCATCCAAATCACGCTGTGGAATGGCCGCCCATGTTCGTTGCAACAACAAAAAAAGGTCTTCTTGCGACTGGATACCCTCCATATTCGGCAGAGCTCTTCTCTGTAGCATATCCCATGCATGCTCAATCGGGTTCAAGCACCACACGGAGACAAGACCGATACATTCAAATCTTAACTCGAGAGCTCCAACAATAACCGCCATGATGTTAGCCGTGAGGCTTCATCACTCTTCAGGGAACTTAATTAGCGACCAAACAGTCAGAAACCGCTTGCATGAAGTGAACCTTCATTCCCGAAGACCGCTACGGGTACCACCTATAGCAATGCACAATCGTAGGATTCGATATCAATGGGCTCTTGAACACAGAAATTGGGCAGAAGAACAATGGCGTTTCGTGTGCTTTTCTGATGAGTCTCGTTTTGGTATGAGACCGGATAGAAGACGTATACGACACTGGAGAACCCCTGGACGCCAACAGCGATTAAAATCCTGCCAGGAAGTCCATCCTTATAGTGGTGGAACCATCATGGTATGGGCGGGTATTTGGATCGGCGGAAGAACTGAGTTGATTTGGATCAGAGGCAACCTCAACGCTCAAATTTATGCTGAGACGATTGTATCAGACGTCATCGTTCCTCTACAAGTGCAAATCGGTCCCTTATTTCAGTTATGCATGATAATGCACGACCGCACACCGCAAGAGTTGTAAGACAGACTCTCGCCGCAGCTAACATCAATGTCCTGCCCTGGCCTGCTCAGTCGCCAGACTTGAACCCGATTGAGCATGCATGGGATATGCTACAGAGAAGAGCTCTGCCGAATATGGAGGGTATCCAGTCGCAAGAAGACCTTTTTTTGTTGTTGCAACGAACATGGGCGGCCATTCCACAGCGTGATTTGGAGGAACTCATTTTGAGTATGCCAAGCCGATGTTCTTGTGTTGTTAGTGTTCGCGGTAGAAACACGGGTTATTAATTGTTTAAGTTACCCAATAAAATTTTAAAGAAAACTGTTATTTCAGTATTTTTTTCGAACTTTAATGTTAGTGGTTCAAATGTCAAAAATCCCTTTATTAGGAAAATGGCAAATTTCTTTATTAATGCAAAGGTGACTTGGTTTATCGTTACTGTGACAAACGAAAACACTTTATTTGATGAATCCTTAAAGAAAATTTTAATTAATATCAATCAGGAGAAAAGTTATTGCAAAAATATATGTTGATCCCTAGACACTTTTGATGTGTGTATGTTAGTAGGGATAAAATAACATATTATAAAACGTTAGTAGTACAATAATTCGTACACGTGTGAATTTTTCACTGCAACTTTCGTAAAATACGAAAAAAGTGAAAATTTCAATGCAACATTCGAAAGATTCCCGTATTTTTCCGTAAGATTCGTACTGTGAATTTTTCACTGCAACTTTCGTAAAATACGGAAAAAAACGAGCATTTGTATTTTACCGGGTAAAAAACAAATTGAAACTTTCGAAATTTTCAACGCTAGTCATGCCACTTTCACCCCCCTGGTGACCTCTGTTGACGGAGTTTTTGCTCCACAAATGACTTCATTCATAGCACACCTTGCCGAAGCACTAGCGGACCGCTGGAGCAGGCCCCTTTCTACAATTACAGGCTGGTTACGTGCGAGAATACAAACAGCCATCATCAGAGCAAGTAGTATGTGCATTCGCGGCACCCGTCATAAATGGCAACGGATAAACATCTATGAAGATGGTGCTGCTCTTCCCCACGTCTTGTCATAAACCTTTCCATTAACCTGTCACTTCACCTATTATTAGTTTGTTTTTATTTTATGTACCTATGTTATTTTTAAGTTAGTTGCTTGATAATAAAGTTATTTATTAGCTCATAATAGCAAATCTATTCTAATTTTATTAACTCGTATTTATTTGTAATTTTGTATGTATGGGGTAATCTCCGAAACCAAGCATTGTTTATTTTACTAATAGAAAGATACTTTCTTTATTCATAACATCACGCCTGTAATCCCCGAAGAGTTAGACAGAGTTGAATCTTATAGTACACCCACATTTTTAACCGACTTCTAAAAAAAGAAGGAGGTTCTCAATTCGGATGTTTGTTTTTTTTTTTATGTTTGTTCGGGCATAACTCCGTCACTTGCTAACCGATTTAAAAAAATCTTTTTTGTTGGAAAGGGTATACTTCCCAAATGGTACCATAATTTTTTTCTCGAAATCGGACAAGCGGTTTTTGAAAAATCAACAAAACTCAAAAAAAATACTACATTGTCCACATTAGGTGAACCACTAAAAAGTGAAAAATAAAAACTTTTTAACAAAAAATAAAACCGACTTCAAAAAAAAAGTCAAAAATAAATCAGTTTCTGAAGTCGGTGACAAAAAAATGAAATCAAACAAACAAAAGTCACCGACTTCAGAAACTGATTTATTTTTGACTTTTGCTTGAAGTCGGTTTTATTTTTTGTTAAAAAGTTTTTATTACAGACAAAGTCGCGGGCGAAGCGCTAGTATATCATTCGCTTACGTGTATCTCTCTCGATGTATCGTCAAGACCGTATTATACAGAACCTGACAACCGACAAGCATCTCGACAGAAACATCAGGGAAAATAGTGCGGGAATTCGTTGGATGTCAGTGATGTCACTTCGCATTCGCCACATTTTGAAACTGATAGAAACAGTCAAGTCATTTTGGAAATGGCATTCACCTCGAATGTCCGATTCCTAAGGTAGTGTGGTTTCTATTTAGAAGTGGCAGTACTGTACAGATTAATATGTTAGTCTAATTTTTTCGGCCTCCAGTCTAATTGCCAGTTAGACTGGAAACCGCCGTTGCCGAAACCGGATAAAACCACCAGTTATTAACTGGATAAAGTTTAGCACAATTTTACATGGAAAGTATAGATAGTGCATATCTTGCGCCTCCATAACCCGGTCACCGGGAAGAATGTTACCTCTTTTGCAAGACTGGTAGTCACACTTTTGGGCGACTATCTGCAATAACTACCATAGATCAACAAATGGCAGCCGAGATCACTTAATGCACGGAGAAAACTTGACATGTAATGGGTGGTCACCCATTCACTGACCGACCCAGGCAAGCACGGCTTAACCTAAAGATTGTTCTGAGCGGCTGCTACTATTCAGCCACGAAATTGACAGCCTAATATTAATATAAAATCTAAAACTAACACAAACTCAGGTGTCAGCTTCTGAATATCCCCCATTAGAGTTGTTTATTCAGTGTAATAAGCCCTAGTCGGTGCTGTCAACGGCAAACTTGCAGCATTATGTAGTACGTCCAGCGCAAACTTGTCTTCTGCCATTCGTGACATACGCCCATTAAGGATGGAAAGCGCTGATTATTTCGCAACTAACAAGAAAGCGCTTAAATGTAAAATTACACTTACTTTTTGCTAGTTATTTGCAGCTTTAAAACTGTACTGTATAATTATGCTAGATTAATAGATAAAGTGTACTTAACTCAGCAATTTTGTTGAACATTTACCGGGAATTGTGCTGTTTTGGTAACTAGTAACCACCCTTTACGTTCTGGCTAATTATAGGGTGCTTGCCATACACATTAGCACAAAAGCGCACACAAACTCAGTACTCATGAACCGAAATCGAGGTTTAGCTAAAACATTCCAAATATGTCTGCATGTTTACTGGTACAAGAAAGATTGTGATTTGTCTGCTCATAAACATCCACCCGCAATAACTTCAGTTCATCCGTGATTGTGGTGCTTGCAACAGCACCGAAATATCTGAAACATAAAACAAACAGTCATCATTCATCATCATTTCAGCCGAAAGACGTCCACTGCTGGACATAGGCCTCCCCTAAGTATCGCCACATTGACCGGTCCCGTACGTCTCGCATCCAGCGGATCCCCGCAACCTTTACCAGGTCATCGGTCCACCTAGTGGGAGGCCTTCCAACGCAACGTCTTCCGGTTCGCGGTCGCCACTCCAGAACCTTCCGGCCCCATCGGCCATCCGTCCTGCGAGGAATGTGCCCTGCCCACTGCCTTAAGCTTGGCAATTCTTCGGGCTATGTCGGCAACTTTGGTTCTCATGCCCGGACATCCGGATGATGAAAACAAACAGTAACTTTGTAAATATACCGTTTTTAATGTGTTTTTAAGTATGTTTATCAGTTGTCTAGTACCCATAACACAAGCTCTGCTTAGCTTGGGACTAGATGGCGTTGTGTGATAGTTGTGGAATATTATTATTATTATTATTTATTTTATTATTATTAATGTCATTGATAATGTTCGCCAAGACCAAGACTTACTGCCGCAGTCAGAGACGTTTAGTGATTACTTAAGCTATTACATAATAAAGATTTTGACAGTTTAGTGAAAATTTTGCCTGTCAAATCTTTACTTTCTACTATCTCCGCAGCAGTCAGTTTTGAAACTTAATGCCCGCACTGTTAACCATTTAGTTATCGACCAGTTTAAAAAAAAGTACAAAGATATTCTATAATTTGCAGTTTGATTGCCCAGTTTTATTACCCGTGTTTCCCCAGTGTAAGTCACTCGTCTAACTATTAACTAGGTACTCCTGGATAACATTATACCGAGAGCACTTTATGGAAATCTTCAGTGTGTGCCGCTCTGGACAGTTTTACTCACACAAACATAGGTGACACGTATTATGTCGCAGTTAGAAATTCAGTTTCGTTTCGAGTTATTATTTGAGTGGCAGCTTGATGGTTGTTTTTGCAGTTAATTCAAATTGTCTAGTCTTTGACACAGCAAATTTTTAATTCTGTCTTGGCGGTTTGTACTGTCTTCGGATTATTGAATTAATTCCAATTTTGTAAATAAAGTAAGGTAAATTAATGAATTCGAACATTGTGCACGCGACTGGTTGAACACGATCCTAAATTGTTCGTATATTGAAATCACAGCTGTCAATAACATACTTATACCTACTTGTATGAAATAGCTATTAGACAGTGTGCTACTTTAATTACCCATTAATGTTATTGACTGGACTTAATTAATATCCTCTGGCAATCTTCATGTCCCTGTAATTAGGTTCTCGCGAACTCAAATTAGGCAAAATCAAACATTTAATCCTAAGCATAACAATTAAATTTAGCAACTGCTAAATTATTTTAATATGTTCACTATCATAAACTACCTACTATACTGCCAATTGTCGTATAAACGAAGAAATTATAACCCTCTAGAAAAACCCAGCTCAGACATGCAAGGCAAACGTGGAATAAAACTTAAGTATAAGTACTGATAATAATCGTAAACATTTAATCATAGTATGGAAGGGTAGCGACCCCTCGATTATGAAGAACAAGGGTCTGACTATGAGTCTTAACGCGAGCATAGAGGAGGACATCCCTATTACTACCTTATTTATTTGACCTCTCACTGATAGTCGGAAAGAGTATTGATCGGTTTATCTGAGCTTAAATCGAACTTAAGACAAGCCACAAATGTACTTTAATATCCACCCAGGATTCACCACATAGCACTGTATTTTGAGAGATAAGCATTTTTTTCGCAAGGCAGCTGTGCCCCAAAACTCCGCTTGGCATAATCATCATCATAAACTGGAAATTCACTGTTGGGGTCGGGTCTCACCGTTTTGCCACCACACTTTCCAGTCCTGTACGTCCTATAACTAGGTATTTCGTGTGACTTTGATATTATCGTCAACCCAAACCTTGGTTTCTTTGGCCTATCCTTGGCCACCACTCGGTCAAAGCCTTGCTTTAGCGGCCATCTTCGTGTCTAACCAAATATACTACCCTCCCAGGTACACTTGATGCGGTCCGCCCGGTCCCTGACATCGTAGTATTTCGTTCGACGGCGTATTTCAGTGTACGATTATAATGTGAACTCATAAATAATCACACTTAAAGCAAAACAATAATCGTTTGCTCCCATAACATACAAAATAAATGGGGAATACGCACTCTTGCGTTACAATTTACAGAAGGACGAAAACAAAGGAAGACATCGGCCGACAAAACAAGAGAAATGTAACCACGACTAATAATCATAAACACTTTGTCACACGGCCGTCCCTCGGATGCCCGACAACACTATGTAATTTCCCCTAGAACCGCGATTCAATCTCGTGGAATATTTCGTGCTATTTGTACACTTCCATATTCCGAACACGCAGGGTTACCTGACAAATTTATCACTTTCCCCACATTTCCTAGGGGTTAGACGACGCGCCTCAAGTGGTGTAACCTAGAGAATTTATTTTTAGGCCTTGTGTGATAGATCGTGTTTTTTCTGTATGTATTTGAATGTACGTGAGAATTCTTCGGTCGTCGTCGAATTTCTCAAGTTATTTATATTCAAATCTCGAACTGGACGCAGATTTCTTCCAAGATAGAATTTATGCTAATCTTTTACTTTCCTAAACAAAGAATTCATTCAGATGTAGTATTATGAGATAAATAATAATAATGTTTTGATAATGAAATGGAGATCAAATATCTCCGTTTCCGTCCACCCAAAATAATATTCGTAGAAAACAACATTAGGTAATTTGAATTCTTATTTGATTATGCCGTCGGCTGAAATTGGGTAGTTAAAACTGCCTCCTTAGTCCCTAATGCAACTGTTTTACATGAGGTCCTGGGTTCGATTATCTGGTCGGGCAAAGTGATATCAGATTTTTCCATCAGGAATTTCTCAGTAGCGGCCACGGAGTCTGGAATTGTACCCGGTTGATGCCCTATTAACATTGGACTTAAACATAACTTTTAACTTAACATTTTGAAATGTTTTCATTACATAATAAGGTCCAAAATTGTTGGCACACCACGTAACTTAAAGATTTGGAAGAGCGAAGTGACCAAACACAGGCATTTTTTTGTCTAAAAGGTCACTAACTTCTAACACTAGATGTAGTACATAACTTGTGAATGAAAATAAATTATATTGTATTTGTATTATTTGTATCTGGCGAAATAAGGGTATAAATAATACGTAAGCCGCTGACTAACTCTTTGGTGATTACAGGCGTGATGTTTTGCTATATGAAATTGGCTAGCTAGATACCTATAGTAATCGTCGTTCATTAAATCTTTATCATCTAGGTTTTGGGCGCTTCATCCGCTTCGTAACTGGATATAAGTAGCCTATATCCATTTGACCCGATTGCGGATTGACATGGTAACATCATTTTACACATAGGAGACGTGGTTTCGGATGTTACCCTGCGTATTCATTAATCCAAAGGCTCACAAAATGTTAACTCTCTCTATAAAATGTTAGTATTACCGAAATAATTAGAAGTCATGGGGAGAGGCATTTGCCCAGCTGCAGCAGCAGATGATACAGGGTATCAGTATAGAAGGATGGATAGTGTTGATGAGGAGTGTACTAAGATATGCTAAAGACGTAGATAGATGGACCGATCACGTTTTGTCTACCCATAAATTATTCAAGGTCCACCCATTAACACAAAATTAACATCCTCATTCGTCCCACTTTACATCGAGAGATAGTGGCGACACGATTTATGGGGGTGACAAATTTGATCACATTACAGTAACATATAGGGGTATGGCGCTATATGGCGGGCCGACACGTACGGGTGTGCCCGTCTGGCCATCTGAATCAAATCATTCAACCCCTAAGGGAGTTAAATACCCCTATTTAACTCCCTTAGGGGTTGAATTATATGAAAGTTTGTATGGAAAATCGACATTTTCACGCGGGCGAAGCCGCTGGCAAAAGCTAGTAATAATATAAATCTGTTTAGCCTGAACTCAAGTTGAATGAGTTTTCTGTACAATCTGATAACAGCTCATTTTTTTATAGCTTGATTGGTCGGCGTGCGTACTTGTGTAGCTTTCATACGTAGGTATAGATAAAATGAATACTTGTGTAGGAAAGTATAGTATATTCTTTATGTAAAATAAATCCCTATTATGAGACACAAAGCTCTTCCATCTCCCTCCCTCTCATTCATCCACCAACCAGCATGGTTACCTATGAAATTATTCACCTGTGTTGTTTACATACGCGATGACCGCAAATTAACATCGCATGCGTTTGCATAACTGTAGATACCGCTACAATCTATAATGTTATACAACCTAGGTATGCAGGTACTGAGACTTCGCTGATTGTGAGGGTTGTATTGATTCATGATTTTGTTATTACATTATCACTAGTATTTTCACAGCATAGGTGCAAAATTAGGTGTGATGGAAAAAAAAATGAGTGACATGCAGTGATAGCTTAGAGATGTGACCGTTGGATTGCCAAATTATAATTCTTGATTTCGAACCCATGACACGCACCTCTGATTTTTTAAATTCATGTTCGTTGCAGAGTGAGCAAGCTAATGTGACAGTGGTCTGGCCATGTTTGTTTAAGAACCGCATTTCCGAAAGCGTAGTATCAGACGAAATCAAAAAAGTGACTGGGGTGAACTGGATGCTTAAACCAGAAGGGAAAATGTAGAAACCTTGTTATTGCAAAAGGTTAAGTTGATTAGTTTAATTTAATTTAATTTAAAGAATTTATCTAAACTGATGTCAAATGCTTGGTAGCGAAATAAGATTCTTTATCAGGAGCCTTTTGAATTTTGGTTTATAATAAGTAATCAAAAGATATCATTGCACATTGAAATATGTGGTAGTAACATATTTAAACTTAATTAACAAGTTGCGTTTCGAACTAAACTATAGAGTTATAAATTATCCCTAGATTTTTTTTTTTTTTTAATTTATTTAACGTTACGTGATAAAATAATACCATATTCGAAACTAGTCAAGATAACCTTTGTTGAAGAGTTGACTGTTATTGCAGTAAAACTTGCATACATCAATGCCGCTGGCATATACCCTAGTAGCAATTGCCGTTGGCTTCCATACGCCAACAGTTGGGAATGTATTGGCAGACGGTTAGTTATTCCGCCAACCCAAACTTAAAATAGGCCCATTGTCATAAACATGCACTATTTGCCCTACGAAGAGCCAACGACGGGCCTGCGTTACTATTCTTACTGTTGGGTGATTTTTGTAGGGATTTATGTTATTAAAACAACATTGGGCCAACTAACGACGGGCCTGCTGCTTCTATTGCTACTGTTGGGAGATTTTTGTAGGGATTTAAGTTATGATAACAACATCGGTCCAACTTAGATACCCTTCAATGGCCCTGTTACTTGCTGCTCCTACGGGGTGGTATCGGGGTGCGCGGGCGGCGGCACTCGTCGCCCGGCCCGCCCGCCATTTTGCAGTTTGTTATTTCATTTGTGCGGTGCCGGGTGCGCTTGCGGCTGCGGAGTATTTGTTTTATTTATATATATAAAATATTAGCCTGACAGGCAGTGATAAAAATGTTTAAAGTTGTGGAATTTGACGATGAAGATGGTTACGGTGGGGAACTCGGTGTGGTGCGTGAAAACTGGATGACGCCACGGAAGACGCATTGCATGTGGCCTCCATATACCTAAAACTGCAATAATATTCCACAAATGCCTTAGCAGTAACGAGGCTCCAACTAAGATAACATGGACATTATGTCCTGTAAAACGTTTATTTTACGAAACGGGTAAGTTTTTCATAAGTAGGTATTTATCTACTTAGAACCCGTGCGAATTACCTTGAGACCTGGGACTAAGATGCTATTATTTATGAAATACTATCTTATTTTGTTCATAATAAATCTCGTGCAAATTCTCTAGCTAAAAAAAATACTACGACGCATCATTTTGCACAACATACCTAAATTGAAATTGAATCATCGGCCCGGTCTCAAGTTAATTCGCACATAACCTAACAAAAAATTGTCTATAATTTATCCTTACTGGCATTGCATGTATTTGTTGTTTTACTATAATGGGTTGTGTTGTGTTTGTTGCAGATAAACTACATAACCTACATTGGTGGGAACAAAACTGGTCCTATCACAAGAAGAATCCTTGAACGAATCTTTGACAACAACTTAGCTGCAAAGTGTAACTTTGTAAAAGTAGGTAGGTACTATCAATGTATCATAGTAGGTACGGTGTGTATTGTTTTACTGCAGAGCTACCGTCTCCAAATTGTGTAAAATTTGTCTTCATTTTGTCAATAACATAATATAACAATAAATAAATATTCAATTATCATAATTTGTATTTCATTTAATTTCAGTTAATTAACACAAAGTATAATAGGTCAACGCAGACGACACAACGTCCTCTCATGTACTCACGTCAAAGTGCAAAAGAGAGACGACTGTTTGTTTGGGTGACTTTTGTATGTCGTCGTCTGGGTTGGCCTATTAGGGCTGGTTTCAGAGCGACGCGTCTTGCCAGCGCCGGCCGCACGCACGTCGCTGCACATGAACCTTATCGGCTTTAAAATAAGGTTGGTTTTTCAAAACATCGCAAAAACCAAACTTATTATGAAGCTGATAAAGTTCATGTTCAGCGACACGCGTACGGCCGGCGCTGGCGAGACGCGTCGCTATGAAACCAGCTATAGAACCAACAAACATACAACCGCTTGCCTACATGTATTATGTGTCGTTGGGCCTACCCATAACACGTTTTCCTCGGGCCTCTGTAGGGCAATAGGGTAGTCGACAAAAAAAACTAATTAGTCCGTCAGATAGATTTCCAAAAAATATTGAACACGTATTTTTTCTTTTTTCACGTAAACAAAAAATGAAGACGATACAGTGCTTCGAAAAGTCGTGAAACGTCACAGCTTGGTCCAATTTTACCTAACTATGACGTCAAACGCCCCCTCTCCATGGTCTTTGACAAGCTTTATTTTCGTCAATTTTTATTAATTTGATAAAACAAAAAACACGTATCCAATATTTTTCAATAATCTGACTGACGGACTAAACAGAATCATATTTTTTTTAGTCGGTCGACTACCCTATGCACGTTGGCCCTATCGCAAGTTGGGCCTTCGTAGGCAAATCCACGTAGGCCATCAGTTTTGGGCCCAACCCGCAAACTGCCCGCCAATTGTATGCATTTGCCAACTAGCCAGAGGTATGTGGCCCAACTAAATGCCAACAAAAAATGCTACTAGGGATATGCCATTATAATTGCCTCCACCTCCGGGCAGAGGACTGAATCGTGAGGACTCCACCTTAATCATAAATTCCTGGCATTTCTAGTGTCCTGTGAAGTGCGATGGGCTATAAGTTATGCCTGGAATTCTTCTGAGGAATATATATTTTTGATCTGTAGTAGATAATGCTTTGCATCCTTTTTTAGCACTTGACTTCTGAAATTTTTGAACATACTCAAAAGTGGAGCCTGTTTTCCTAGCGGTTAAAAGGTAATCTGATATTTGAGCTAAATATACGTATTTAACGAAGATTGTAGCTATTATTATGATTAAAATGGAGATGGTTGACAAGATGACGATAGTTAACAGTTAAGAATGGATTTAGATGAAAAAATGAGATGCTGTGCCGACCCCAAATAGACTAGAATAAGGGCAGGAGACTGATAAAGACGTTTTTTTTTTTAAACGTTGCCCCACACTAGGAATTTCTCCTGTATCGTGGGTGCGTTCACAAACATTTAAACTCACATACACAAATGCCCAGACCCGAAACAACTATCCGTAGGCCGTACAAATATTTGTACCGTGCGGGGATCGAACCCGCGACACGCAGCGCAGCAGTCCATTGCTTGAGCCACTGCGCCAACCGTGTCGTTTAGATTATGGGCAAGAGTTTGGCTTGCCATTTCTTTGAATATCCTACGTTTATATATTCAGATTAAAGGCCACAAGTCCCATATAAAAATACAATAGAATATTCAGCTGCACTCACTAAAACAGTAGATCACTAAACAATACAACCCACGATTTACGAACTCTCAGTAACAAATGAGGGCCATTACAGAAATCAAATGTACTACAGTAAACATTTAGCCTTTTATGTAACACGCTCATTATTCACAATATCATAACAAAGAAGTGTCGTAAAAGGTTGTCATTGAACGTATTTTCAAACCAATGGCTCCTCTCATTTTCTTATAGAATTCCTCCCACCGAGACCTGCCTATTACTTATTATAAACGCTTCGATGATTACTCACGTTAGGTCTGGGTGTATCTAAGGCGATTTTGTTGCTATAATATTGTGTTACGTAATCATTATTTCTATATTTTGGATTCCATTCAATAATGCCTGGTTAATCGAGGAGCTCGTGGCTTAATAGTAACGGCCGCTTGGTTCAATCTTCAGGTTAAGCTGCGCTTGCCTAGGTTGGTCTGTGGATGGGTGACTACCCTTTACATACCGAGTTTCTTGCGTGTCTTGGAAAGCATGTAATCGTAGCTGTCATTTGTAGATCTTTGATCTTACCTTGGGGTATCACATTACCCAGCACTAACTGGGTTGTGGAGGTCAGATAGGCAGTCGCTCCATCTAAAGTGCTGATATGATACACAGACAGCAGCAGATGATGATGACTACATAGTTAATTAGTGTGTTGCTTCCTTTACCTGTCACCTGTGCAACAATCCTATTTTGAATTATTTTCATTTGAAAAACTTAGAGCATTTTTGCGTTTACAGTCGCTTAAATACATATATTTAAGACAATTATCTTCGGTCGAAAAGTTCTGGAACGGCGACCGCGAACCGGAAGTAGTTGCGTTGGAAGGCCTCCCACTAGGTGGACCGATGACCTGGTCAAGGTTGCAGGAACCCGCTGGATGAGAGACGCACGGGACCGGTCAATGTGGCGACGTCTGGGGGAGGCCTATGTCCAGCAGTGGACGTTTTTTGGCTGAAATGATGATGATGATAAATTAATAATAATAATAATAATATTCCACAACTATCACACAACGCCATCTAGTCCCAAGCTAAACAGAGCTTGTGTTATGGGTACTAGACAACTGATAAACATACTTATATATATTTCTAAATACATACGTATTATAGACAAATTACACCCAGACACAGAACAAATGATCGTGCTCATCACACAAACATTTGTCCTGGGTGGGAATCGAACCCACGACCTCCGGCATAGCAGACCACTAACCACTAGACCAACAGGCCAGTCACAAATCAACAAAAATCAAATTAATAAGTCAAATTATCTTCAGGTCCTATCTAGTAGAAGAAGACCAAAGAAACGAAGGATGGAGTGAGTAAAAGATGATGTGACAAGAAAGGAGGTGTCTGCTGAGATGACGAGAAGAGCCAGACAATGATGATGACGGTCTTCAGCGCCCATCTTACCTTCGCTTTTTATTATCTTTAATTCACCAATGAAATATACTACCAAAATTTTAGACCACTTAGTGATTTCCTCACTTTCAAATAAATATTTGTCCATGATACCATAACGTAATTTTAATTAAACCTACATCAATGACCACTGACAACATAATTATTAAGCTTAGCGGTAAGTTATTAGCCCGAAACTAATATTCAACGAAATAATATTTCGTATAATCGAAAATCATTGTGCACAGGAAATTGTAGAACAGTTGCTCAACGTAATTTATAAAGATCAATATACAGATTCTTCTTACGATTGCGGTTAATATCTACTAAATGGTTATCGATATTTATATATTCGATAACTAAGCTTAATTCTAGTTAAATGCCTCCGGCAAAAACTGGTGCAAATCGGTCAAAATCAAATAAACACAATATTTATTGGCGGACGTGAGATAATCGCTCCAAAATTAATAAGCCCATATTTACCTGAATAATTAAATTAAGTGTGCTTAGTGTATTATAATTAGAGTAAACACGAATGATTTAATTATTAAAATATTTGCTTTTCCCATGACCACAGTTCGCCCGTTGTAATAAAATAACAATAGTTTATAATTGATTGAATGAAACCAAATTCGAGCAAATTAAGAGATTTAATACTCTATTATTACTCAAAACGTATTTCTATTTGAAATGATTAAATAGAAATTCGTTTAGAGTATCAATATTAAGAATAATAAGAGCCTATTGCGAGCGGAAAAGTTTTTGATGGGATTTCATACCGGAATCGGATTTCCGTACGGAAATTAGCTAGAAATTATAAGGGAATTCTTGATGGGGTACAATCTTGAAATTTCTGAATTATTTCTTGTTTTCTACGTAACTGAGAACAAAACGATAATTATTATTCTGACTCCTTGGCAACGACCTCCACGATTGCACGACACACGTGTTGCATGCTGCGACTGGGGAGAAAACATTGCTTAATACTTTTAAGCTATTGCATAGCTTCTATCGCGGGCCTTGAGCGTGGAGAGCGAATCCAGAAGTTCCGTAACGAAAATTTTCAACCAGGTTGCTATGGTTACGGAAAATAACAAGGTTGTCAACTGAGGTTGTCAAATTAAATACCTAATTGATAAAAAATGCTATGCAATAGCTTTACCGCGGCAGTCTCCGAGTGCCACATTCTCATATTTTTTGTAATACGAGCAACCAATTATTATCGTTCTTTGTCTAGCATAATGACTAATGACCCTTTAACACATTCTTCTCTTATATTATACATTTGCAACACAATAGTGTATCTATCAGTGTGCCACTGACCTTCGCAAGCCCTACTGTCCTTAACCCAAGGCGTGACGAGTCGGCCTTCCTCCGTCTACTCCTGCTATAATTCACAATGTGCGACCTGGGTGCGTCCACTAGTTATGCAGTGATTGTCTCTTCTCTGCGTTACCAAGGTTACCAGTAATCTATACTAATGTTTTAATTCGAAAGTAAATCTGTCTGTTCGTCGATCTGCTGGTCTGTTTTCCTTATAATTTAACACTTCCTTGGTGGTTGCAAGCGCTACCAGCTGATGTGCGGTCTTGGTTTCGAATCCCAGGTTCGGCAAAGTGTTATTGAATGTACCCATCAGGATTTTCTCGGTAGCAGCCACGTACACGGTATTGATGCGGCAAACACTAAAACATGGAACTTCAGATAACTGGGCCTCGAGCCTGCAATTCACAAGTGTCAGAATGGTCAATCATTGATCTCATAATTACTATTTAATATCATAAACGGGATATTTACCATGTTTGATTTTTGTTTCGAGTTCCCGATATTTCGGCGCTGTTACAAGCACCATGATCACGGATAAACTGAAGTCATTGCGGGTGGATGTTTATAAGCAGACAAATCGGTCTACCCTCTTTCTCGTTCGTTTTCACAATCATAAGTCATAGTCATAGTCATAGTTGTCAGTTTTCTTCATTGATCTCATAATTGTTGATTTTGACAACACCAAACTGGTCGAAATTAACAATTATGAGATCAATGATTGACCATTCTGACACTATTGAATAGAAGACTCGGGGCACTGGTGACTACATGTCACCAGTTATCTTGAAGTTACGCTTGTTAGGTTATTTTAGGTTGTCCACCACTGCCAAATCCTTTGGGAATTAGGTACAATCGTAATGTGTTACATACATAAACTCACGCCCTTTTCCCATGCGGGTAGGCAGAAACCACAGAACGCCACCTGCTACGATTCTTACATACCCCTTTTGCCTCGTCCACATTCATACATCTGATCATACACGCACGCCGGTTGCGAGTACTACACACCTGTCCTTTCTGAAGAATATCACCAATAAATAAGGGCAGTGTATGTCTTTCTAGGGCGTCCCCTCTAGCGTTGAAAATTGCAATGAAAGATTCCCGTTTCTTGCAATTGCCGTTGTATTTTTCAATGTAAGTTTCGTAAGTTTCAAGAACATTGGCCAGTGTAAATTTCACGTTTTTTTCGAATAATACGGTAAAATACGGAAAATTACGGAAAGATTCGAAAAAAACAGGAATCTTTCATGTTTTAAATAAATCTCGCTCTATTACGAGAACGGCTGGACCGATTTGGGTAATGTTTGTTTTAAAATATAAGTGGCAGTCCAGGGAAGATTTGAACGGTGAGAAAGTAGGTGGATTGTAGGTAGGTGGGTGGTAGATAGGGGGGTGGTAGGTAGGTGGGTGGGTGGTAGGTAGGTGGGTTGTAGGTGGGTGATAGGTAGGTGGATGGTAGGTAGGTGGGTGGTAGGTAGGTGGGTGGTAGGTACGTGGGTGGTATGTAGGTAGGTGGGTGGGTGGTAGGTAGGTGGGTGGGTGGTAGGTAGGTGGGTGGTAGGTAGGTGGGTGGTAGGTAGGTGGGTGGTAGGTAGGTGGGTGGGTGGTAGGTAGGTGGGTGGGTGGTAGGTAGGTGGATGGTAGGTAGGTGGATGGTAGGTAGGTGGGTGGTAGGTAGGTAGGTGGGTGGTAGGTACGTGGGTGGTATGTAGGTAGGTAGGTGGGTGGGTGGTAGGTAGGTGGGTGGGTATGGGTACCCACCCGGTATAAATAGTAACAAAGAACTTCAACTATGTTAGTAGGGTTAAAAATACATATTAAAAAATGTTAGTAGTACAATAATTCGTACGTACTGTGAATTTTTCACTGCAACTTTCGTAAAATACGAAAAAAGTGAAAATTTCAATGCAACATTCGAAAGATTCCCGTATTATTTCGTAAGATTCGTACTGTGAATTTTTCACTGCAACTTTCGTAAAATACGGAAAAAAACGAGCATTTGTATTTTACCGGGTAAAAAACAAATTGAAACTTTCGAAATTTTCAACGCTAGTCCCCTCTCGGCGTTGCCGCTCACATCTGCCTTGTAAATACCTTTCGTTAAACTACTTACACTCATCCTCTCTACGTGACCAAACCATCTAAGCATACCTTTTTCAATCTTTGTCACTACATCTTCTTTTAAACGTAATGTGTTATGTTTTGTTATTGCCACAAATATAGACCATTCTAGGATTAATAAAGGGCATGTATTGTTATTTTTAATACCGGTAGTAAATTGAATAATTTATACAACCGACACAGGCGAAGTCACAGCTAAAAGCCAGTTCACAATATAATAAAGTTGATTGTTCTGCAAAACCTACACGGTCTACGGCATCGTTTGAGAAATTAAAATCGATTATACCTCGATATGGACCGAAATGAATCCGTCTGTATTTCGTTGAGAGGATTATCGGTTGATCGATTTCAGGTACGAGGATTTAATTTCGTTAAGAACCGGTTTGTGGGGTTATTATTCTTGTAACTATGTTGGACGACAGATATTATGTGTGCAGTGTGAATGAACGAAGATTTTTTTTTTTTAAATCGTTGCCCCGCACTAGGAATTTCTCCTGTATCGTGGGTGCGTTCACAAACATTTAAACTCACATACACAAATACCCAGACCCGAAACAACTATTTGTAGGCCATACAAATATTTGGTGCGGGGATCGAACCCGCGACACGCAGCGCAGCAGTCCAATCGCTTAGCCACTGCGCCAACCGTGCCGTCAAAGATGTTAGTGCCTTTGTGATTTATTTTATGCAAAGTTATTTTCCTAATAACACCCTTTTTTTGGAGATTGGGAAAACATCAAATGAATCCTCCCGCTCTGCGCAGAGTGGTTAGGAGTGTCAGACTTCTACTGACTAATCCAATTATTGTGTTTTTAGTAGGGGTCGAAGAAAAATATTGCCTTCCTTAAAAGTAAATGAACCGTTATTACTATTAGATTGTGTCAAGTATTTAGGTATATGGTTAGACAGAAGTTTACACTGGCGTAAACATATTAATGAGATAATAAGTAAATGTACAAAATTTTTAAATTTATTAAAAGTACTTGCAGGGTCTTCATGGGGTGTCCATACTAAACACATTCGTAGATTATATATATCGTTAGTAAGAAGCCGTATTGATTATGCATGTTACTTGTATGATTCCAGTGCAAAGACACATGTTTCAAAATTGGATAAGCTGCAAAATCAAGCTCTTAGGGTAGTAGGAGGTTTCATAAGGAGTACCCCAATCCATGTGATGGAAAGTGAACTGCACATACCACCACTGTTTGTAAGACGTCAATATCTAGCATTTAAGTATTTATTAAAATTACGTTCATGGTCTAATAGTATATGTTTAAGCACAATTTCAGAACTAAGTTCTCTTATTCATTATAGTTATTGGTCAAAAAAAAAGAAACCATTACTAGCTACTACTTTTATTGAAGTGGAGCAACTACAAATTACTTCTGCGGACATCCCTAAAATGTTTTCTCTAGAAACTTGGGTATCTGCTATACAAATTGGAATGGCCATCAAAACGGATTTGGAATGTATCAAGCAATCAAAAAACTCTTATAACCCCAATGTATTGGTTCATGAAGTGATATCAGAACTAGGTGACAATTACAGTGATTGGTGTAAAATCTTCACAGATGGCTCTAAAAGTGTCAATGGGTGTGGAGCCGCCTTCTTCTGCCAAAATACAGGTTATAAGGCTAGTTTTAAAATTGATGCAATTGTCTGTATTATGTCTCTGGAGCTCATTGCAATATACCAAGCAGTGGCTTATGCAGTTAGAGAAAAGCTTAACAAAGCAGTTATTTTTACTGATAGCAGAAGTGCCATACAACATGTGGCTCGATGCGTCTCTGGTACCAGAGGTGCATCGATAGCCTACGATATCCTCAATTTAATTAATAATATTAACAAGGACGAGTCTAGAGTAATGTTGCAATGGGTCCCAGCACACATAGGTTTACGTGGCAACGAGGAGGCTGACCGTCTGTCAAAGCTTGCAGTAGACATGGGTAGCGAATATTTATACATGCCAGATTACTGGGAATATTGCTCGAAATTTAAACTGACTTGTTTTGACAGATGGAAGAACAACTTTGACGAAGTATCTAAAGAGAAAGGCATTTGGTACAAAGTCATTCAGAACGAGCTTCCTCGCGTGTCTTGGTTCGAGGATACAAGTTTGGGTAGAAGCTATATTAAGTTAGCACTAAGGTTACGTTCTGGACACTATCCATCAGCAAAGTTTGCTTTCCTAATGAAAAAGGTCGAATCACCTAATTGTGAAATATGCAACAAAATTGAAGATGTGCAACATTTGCTGATGGAGTGTGTTAGGAGCAAGAATGAAAGGGAAGCACTGATTAGAGAATTTAAATTAAACGCTCTGGACGTTGGATTAGTACAAAATATTTTAGCAAACCCTACATCAGCAATTGCAAAGAGGTTGTGTAGCTTGGTGAAGATGTCGAATCAGTGATTCTCTTTCTACTACATAGTTATTGTCCAATATATGCTTATATTTAATTCATAAGGTACGATGGGGTTGGCATATCCATGTGGATAAAAACCCCTTTTAGTTAATAAAAGAATAAAAAAAAAAAAAAAAAAACCACCCATGTTCCTTCTTAGCCCTTTGTGTCCGGGACCGCGGTAAGTATCTCTTTCAAACAACCGGCAGCTCCCCAGCTAACACCCTAGAAAGTTGTGTTGGGCGGATTTTTTTGATATTCAGTTTCTGAATTAATGTTTAGATATTTAAATGCTATCTTGTACTGCCTCGTTGGTCTAGTGGTCGCCATCGTGTCAGCTGAACTTGAGATCTTGAGTTCGATTCTCGGGACCGACCAAATTTTCATTTTGTTTTTCAATTAGGAATTTCTCAATAGCAGCCACAGAGTATTGATTTGTAATATATAATAGGCTCGCCCCTTTTTACTTGGGACTTAAACATAACTGGCGAAATGTGGGTGTACTGTTAGGTACACCTCTGCCTAACCCTTTGGGAATAACAGGCGTGATGTTATGATCTTAATTACTTAAATGATATCCATACTTTACAGTATGGATATCATTTAAGTAATTTAGTCTATTTAGTCAATCAAACAAGGTCATCTGGCTAGACGCGGAGATGACCGATGGAGCAAGGCATTGACTGGTGGTCAAGGTTAGGCCATAGAAACCAGGGCCGTCCTAAAGCTCGTTGGCTTGACGACATCGTCAAAGTCGCGGGAAACACCTGGATGAGAGACGCACAGGATCGGGACATGTAGCGAAAGAAAGTTGAGGCCTATTACCCAGCCGTGGGTGATTCTGGGCTGATATGATGATGATGATGATTTAGTAAATTGGGAACTTACAAATACACTAAAAAGATTTACACATAAATTAAGCTTACATGATTAAATATTAAAAAATATATTACATGTTTGGCACGGCTACTCATATATATTATAAAATAAAATACGATATGCTCACCAAACCGGCTTATTGGTACTTAATTATATTAAGTAGCCAATGATGCCTCTGAATGTAAATCGCTGTATTTTGTGCTCATTGGACGCAGTTAAATGCAAATCACTTTAATTGCTAGAGTTTATGCAGTGATGAATTAAAAACATAATCTATGATAAATACAATCAGAAAATAAAATGAAAACAATACTTAAATTACTGTCTTGTTGGTCCACTGGTCGCAAGCGCATCTGCAAGACATTAGGTTCTGGGTTCGATTCCCGGGTTTAGTAAAGTGCTATTGCGTTTTTGCATCAGAAATTTCTCAGTAGAAGTCTGGAAGTATGCCCAGTTGATGGTAATTTAATAGCCCAAAACATAACTGTCAAAATATGGGTGTACTAGGTATTAGGCACGACAATGTCTAACTCTACGGGTATTACAGATCTTATGTTACTTAATTTAAAGGTACACACGGTGTCACATCAAACTATTCATTTTCAGTATTAACATGGCTTCGCTTTGTAAATGTTTTTTTATTTGAGACAAGCCCGCCACACTATTCCCAAACCACTGTAACTCCTGTTAGCCAGAATCAACAGTGGCGACCACAAGAAAAGCGCCGAGACAATGAAGCTCGACGAAGACCCAGAGAAATGATTTAACTGTCTTGGATCCCGCAACGAAATTAATCAGAAAAGAATAGCGGAGGAGTAGGAAAAAACATAATTTCAACTTCCCTCCATATCAGCAGGAGACAGAACAGATTACGTGGCCTCGGCGCAAGGGCAAAGAAGGAACATGGGTTCGGTTTTTAGTCAGTAGAAGTCTGACACTCCCCTTCGCTCTGCCCAAGAGCGGGGGGGGTCATTCGATGATTTTCCACCCACCAAAAAAAAAAAAAAAAAAAAAGGTCCGTATAGTAAATAACTCCGGAGGTAACCTGTACACTATTTAACATAATATTAGGTCTTTACCTATGAAATTGCCGTTGTGATGGTCACTGTTTGGTGGTCTAGCGCTGGTGTGATTCATCACAGCTTCTTACCAAACGGGGTGAGCATTACTGCAGTTGTGTACTGTGAAGAACTGAACACAATGATGGAGAAGCTGGCACATCTCCAACCAGCATTGGTCAATCGCTCGTCTCCGCTGCTCCTGCACGACAACGCGCGACCTCATACTGCACAGCAGACGGTCTCCAAGTTGCAAGAACTGGGGTTGGAAGCTCTCCGTCATCCGCCCTACTCACCAGACCTTGCGCCTACAGACTACTACTTTTTCCAGAAATTGGATAACTTCTTGGCGGGAAAAAAATTCAATAACCGAGAGGCAGTACAAAATGCCTTTGAAGAATTTGTTGCCTCCCGACCAGCTGATTTCTTTAAGAAGGGCATCAATAAACTGCCACTGTGTTGGCAAAGATGCATTGATTGCATGGGTGATTACTTCGATTAATACAAATAAAAAATACATGAAAAAAATTTGTTTAAATTTTTTCAAACAAAACGGCAATTTCATAGGTAAAGACCTATTATTACGTTCATTCTGCCAAAGCCTACACTCCCATAAAATGTGATGTGCAGATTGTTCAAATTCGCAGTCAGATGTAGAACATTGACAAAAAGGCGAGGCAACAAGCTTGAAGGAAAATAATTTACTCTTAAAGTTACCATGACCTGTGAGAAATTGGGCGACACAGTGATCCACCTCCAGCCACGTCCTGGCCAGCCGCTCACGAACGGATGGAAAGAACTGGTGGAGGTGTCGGCCCTTGATTTGTCAACTAAGTGCATTTTTTATATCAATGCAAAAAAGGACATTATTACAATAGGTATTGTGACTAAAATAGCGCTGAAAAAAACACGATTTCAGTTCCTGAAATGTGTACTTATTTACGGAAATCAAACGTTTCCGACACTTCAATTAAGTTTGCTGTCAGTGTTAATTAGTCCCTTCTCTTTTAACGTGGAATGGTAGGCGTTGACTGCTCTTGCTCTAACAGACAGACTTAATTATAATAATTTAATCGGGTGAATTATGTCCTTAATTTCTCAATTACCAGGAGATTAAAATTCTGCGCATTTACAAAACCCTAAAGTAAACCATCGCTCGTACACTTGATTTTCTTATCAACTTTTGAGAGCACTTTTCAGAGCACAATCAGCCAGGGATCACAGAGATCAGAGGACTTACACATCAAATTCAGAAATACATGGCAGCCCATTTCTATTATCAGGTTGTTTTCCTTGCTAACACCATCATTGACTCCAAATATCTCATCAAAGATCATCACATACCTTTTTGAGGGTGTGAGGAACAGGGTGTAAAGCTCCTCATCCCCCATAGAAAAGGGAGGATCCTCCGACCGGACGGGTGTTGTGTCCGGCGGGCTAACTGCCCGACAGTTGTAAGTCGGGAACTCCTATTTTTTTTATTTTATTTTATTTATTGGGGAAAACAAACAGTGACACATTACAAAAATATAAAATAACAATAATACAAGGATGAGCAAATGTGTTACCAACAACATTTTCCACAGAATACATAATAAAAAAATACAAGCTTTACAAATCATACAAAGATAATGATCTAACTACAATCTAAAATCAATTTTTTTTATAAAGTTAAACTAAATACAGATATAAATATAAAACATTACAAGTATCCTCCTCATAATAATATTTTAGAGCTAAGCGTTGTGAATGTTTGATTTTTTTGTTATTCAAAAATATACATTACAAAGTACCTAACTTGAAACATATTCTAATACATTTCTTTAGATCAAGGTATGCGAGCCTAACTAGTGCTAACCGATTAATGTTTTTAAAATAATGTTTTTAAATTTACCAGCAGAGAGAACAAACATGTCAACATCATGGAAAAGTTTGTTATAGTTGCCAGTAAGTCGCCGCAGAGGTGCCCGCAAACCCGCGTTATTATGACTCGAGCTAACGGCAAACGGCGGACGTGTGCGCACCCCGCGACACACTGTAGTTCTCGGAACTATGTAACTTATTTTATTTCTAATGTATAAACAGTCATAAACATTGTTACACAAATCAAACAAAAATACCGTATCCAAGAGTGTACGTCTAGATTTCAGATTAAGTAATTCATACTTTTTAAGTAAATCATTATATGATACAGATGTATGGAAACAACGGTAATGCATGGCTTTTATAAATTTTCTCTGGACGTTTTCAATTTGTTCTGAGTATTTATTGTAAAAGGGATTCCACACCGGCACTGCATATTCAAGCTGCGATCTGATCAGAGACTTATACAGATATAAATAGGTAGATGGGCGCTTAAAGTTCTTCGCAGATCTCATCACGAATCCATACATTCGATAGGCATGATTGACAACTTTATTAATGTGGTCATCAAGGTGAAGTTTATCGTCGAGGAGAATCCCGAGATCACGGACAAGCGATACCCTCGACAACAAAGTATCATCTAACGAATAATGGTACTTGAGAACATTTTTATTTTTCGTGAAACTGATGCAACAGCATTTGGATATACTTAGCTGCAGTTTATTACTCCTACAATATTCACTAAAACGATCCAAATCCTCCTGTAGTAATCGATTGTCTTGCAAACTTTTGATGGGCCTGTAAATCTTGAGGTCGTCAGCATAAAGTAAGACTTTAGAGTTTTTAAAACAAGACATGACGTCGTTTATAAATAGTATAAACATTAAAGGTCCCAAAATGGAGCCTTGAGGCACACCGGAAGTCACGTCAATAGTAGTGGCAGACCTGAAACCATTAATTACAACTCTTTGAGTTCTATTCGTGACGTATGAAGTAAACCATCGAAGTAAATCACCACGTATGCCGTTAAATGCAATTTTATTCAGAAGCAAATTATGATCAACCTTGTCGAATGCCTTCCGAAAATCTGTGTAAATGGCATCCACTTGAACACGAGAATCCATGTTGTTGAATAAGTAATCCGTAAAGGCCACCAAATTGGTTGTGGTTGATCGTTTCTTGACGAATCCGTGTTGTTGTTGGATAATGCTGTGATGCAGAACAGGGTATACTTTATCGTGGACTAACCTCTCGAAAAGCTTCGGCAAGGCTGACATAATGGATATGGGACGATAGTTCTCAACGTCTTCCTTAGAGCCCGATTTATAAACTGGTGTTATGTTTGCGCTTTTCCACATATTGGGGAAAATTCCTTGTGCTAGTGATCTATTAAACACAATGTGTAAAGGAGTACAAATATTTTCTGCAGTAGCTTTAAGAAAAGTAACTGGTAAGCCATCTGGACCTGGGCCTTTCGCTGGGTCTAAAGTTTATCTATCTATATAGGCTTATGTCGCGGATAATGTTGATAGCGCGATGTAGGAACTTCTGTCGATCGTTTGTTAGTACGCAGGTGTTGCGATAGATGTCGCTAGTCGCCACACCTTTTTTTGGGGGGCGGGGGGGTTGGAAAATCATCAAATAACCCCTCCCGCTCTTGGGCAGAGCGAAAGGGAGTGTCAGACTTCTACTTACTAAAAACCATCCACGTTCCTTCTTAGACCTTTATGTCGAGGCCGCGCGCGGTATCTTGTGAATAACCCATACCCCCGATGGGATCATCACATACCTTGTATTGTATATTACCATTCAACCAACAACAACATGCATGTCTATCTTCAAGTTGCAACTAGATTATTTCTATCCTTCTATGATGCAAGCTTAGTAATTCAATCAGAATCACTCATTTACTCCATAAACCTTTCATATTTCAATTCTTCATTGATTTTGCCATCACAAAACTATTACCAGAATCATTTTATCCGGCCATTTTATCAAAAATCGTCCCCGAAAGCCACTAAATCATACAGCCATTTACCAAACACGCTCACACAGAGGTTTTTGCGATATCCCTGACCACGTGCAGTAAGGCAAGAAGCGACAAAACTGAAACAGATTACTGTTCTCTTTTTTATATGCAACAGATGTTTAGGAAGTCAGACATGTTCCGGCAAGTTGCGGGCTGGCTATGCTAAAGAGTTTTCACTTTGTTTTTGTTGAGGCTGTTGCAGAAATCTAGTTTTTTTTTGCGGAATGGGAGATAATTAATGTTGGTGTTTGGATCTCTGATTTGGCCTAGTTTAGTCATCATCTGCCTAGCCTTTTCTCAACTATGTTGGGGTCGGCTTCCTGTCTAACCGGATGCAGATGAATACCAGCATTTTATATAGAGTGACCGCCAATCTGACCTCCACAATCCAGTTAGTACTGGGTAATGCGATACACATAGGTTACACTAGTTGTCAGACTTTTGGACCACCTACTACCTGTAACGACTGTCATAAATATACAAATAATAGAGGAGACCTACGGATAAACTTGCTTTCCGTGGCATAGAGGAAACTCGGTATGTAATGGGAAGTCACCCATCCACAGACCAACCTAGAAAAGCGTGTCTTAACCTGGGGATTGGTCTGAGTGGCTGGTATTATTTACTATTTGTAACTTTGAGCTCCTTTCTCGGATTGTTGGCCTTTTTGTAGTTTAAGAGGCCAGCTTATTTATACGCAAGGCCGGTCCTTGTCTCCGTGAACATTACGATATTCTTTGAGTTTTTAGAATCGTGTAAAAATAAATAGCTATTTTTGTTACCTTAGAAAAAGGAAATATTTAACATTGACGTATTAACCACGAGAATACCTTGAATTTTTATTTATTTTACTTAGAAATGGAAACCACAAAAATTTAACTTAACCAATGCTTAGAAAAAACCAAGTTACATTCACATTCAACGGCTATGATTCACGTTGTAAAAGACCGGGTAGTGATGAATGAGCTTAAGAGATTTACTGCACCTAAGTGTACCTAAGTAGTTACATTAAAGGTTGCTGACCCGGCCACCTGAGACAATTCACTTAAGTACCTACCGTAAACTACAACACAACTTACTTAGCTTCAACAGCACAACCTACCTAAATAAAACATAATATAGGGACCTCATGAGAGTGGTTATACCTTGTTACTCGTAAATCTAGGTCCTGGTGCATCCTGGCCAGTAAGATGACGCCACCACCTTCGGTTATTGGCTAATAATACTTGGAGCTTCGTCTCGAATTGATGGCTTAGCAAATACTTTTAGCTATTTACTTGGCATCAGATTTTCAGAAATCTGAGCCATTCAAAGACATTTCGCATCTGCCAATCCGCAGTGGGCCCACATTTTGGATTATTCACCAGTCCCTCCAACAGGGAGGTCTTTATCCCACTTATGTGAACTTATATTCAGATGCTTATGAGTTTTAATAAAGGTCTAGAGCTGTTAATGCCGCTACAAACAAATATGAGTTTTAATCAAGTCTATGCCGCTACCAACAAAGAAGAACCTAGTCATATATTTGAAACAAAATACTTATTTACTATTTCTATAATTAGCTATCTAAACACATCAGCCATTAAACAAATCCCACAAAAACGAATTGAAAAATGTACACCGTTTTTATCTTTTATAATGGTCGCATAATGTATAGCGTCTGTCACTTGTGGGATCATGACTAATTGTTCCAAACGCCATTTATCAAAATCCATTCACCGCAGTTAGAACCTATTGGTACCGACAGACACATAGGTGTGGTGGAGAGTAAATTATGTAGGTAATACATGTATTGCTAAGTCCTATGAGTAATCTAAGGCTGATTGATACCATTCACTGCTCAAATGAATGTGGATTATGATTGATTTAAAATGTAATTACTGTTATTATTGACTAGATTGGTAGATTAAAACTTCTAATAATTGGTCCTGACTGGCTTTAGCTTAGTGGCCAATTTAAAAAAGACTCCAACAGTACCGAGTGCGAGTGCGGTGCTCTAGATCATACAATGCCGGAGTGCACCTGCTGGAGTGTCCCAGACCAGGTGCTGCAATAAACATGACCACCTACTGGGCCCAAACTGTGTAGGTTACATGGAAGTAAAATTTCTACGATAAGAAAAAGAAGTGACCAGTGACAGTAGTTATGAGGACATCGGACGGGTCAATGATGACCAACGGGCCAACATCAAATAGTTGTATGCAGAAATCGTAATGGCTAGCAATGAGGTGCTATCAACTTGGTTTTACAAATAAAAATACAATTTCTAATTTCCAAATAGATTAAAAAAGCCAGAGTATATAAACGATTCAATGAATGTAACTTCTAATTCGACTCCCCATTGAACTCTTGTAATGAATCGTTATTGCACATTCATTCTATTTTTAAAGCTGGGAGCATTTATACTGGGAAAGTCATTCTATTTTATGTCTTACTAGCTGACCCGCGCAACTTCGTCTGCGTCACATAAATATAGCTATAACCTTTCTCGATATATCGACTATCCGACATTAATTAAGCTAAATCGTAACAAACAAAAAATCTTATCTTTCCTCTTTATTACAATAGTTTAGATTAGCTTAGATTATATTATTAAAGTGTGAATTACTATAAAATCTATCTCTTACTGTTAAATATACTATAACACCCTGTACTTGTAAACATTATGATGCAGTAAATATTTTGAATTTGAATTTCCCGGAGGCCAGCCAGAATCCCCCGTACCTACATTGCGACGCAACCCGCGTAATTATTTTTCCGCGCGGGTATTTTTACATTGCGATATCTTCTAAGATATTTGTTTAAACTGTATAGAGTAAAGAGCACAAATATTCTATATCAAATTTCCGTTCTAACGAACACATTTATTTAGATATAGATTAATACCATATGGGTTAAATGAGCTTCGCAAAAAATAATTCTTTTTAACCTAACATTTTATTAATAAAAAATGGTTACAGTGAGTCAGTCTTAAAAGATAGACAGATGCTGTCGCGGACTTTTTTTTAGAACTTTTAAAGACGAATAATTACTTCATACATGATATTCTCGTAACTTAAACCGTTTTCGCAGCGCACGCAACGGAAGCTAATCGGAAGCGAATTTTCTTTTCCCGTTTTTGCAACATTTCTCATTTATGCTCCGCTCCTATTGGTAGTAGCGTGATGTTATATAGCCTATAACCTTCCTCGATAAAAGAACTATCCAACACAAAAAGAATTTTTCAAATCCAACCAGGAGTTCCAGAGTTTATCGCGTTCAAACAAACAAACAAACAAACAAACAAACAAACAAACAAACTCTTCAGCTTTATAATATTAGTATAGATTAAGAGAAAAGAAAAGCGTTATCGCTCTAACAACTAACCCCCCGTCTAGCTTCACGTAGAAAGCCTTCCTCTAGAACCCGTTGAATAATCAAACGTCCCACATACAAAAAGACATTAAGCCATGCTTTCGTTATCACTTGAGTTCAAAGCGTACGTGTTCCAGTACCAAAGACGTCCTCGACAGTCGGAACTTATAGCTTTTGTCCTCGCCCTGACTTTTCTGCAACACTTAGCAAACGTTTAAAACTCCATTGTTCCACTGGGTGACGTTTTAAAGCTATTTTCATTGTTTCGTCGGGCACATTAATATGTTTTCACTGCAGTACAATGGTTTGTGATTTTGTTGCGGTAGGAATTAACGGGGAAGGGGTGGTTTTCTTATACGTGGCGGTGTAATTTTGGTTGTTTTTTAAGGTTTGTGACGTGTTGGTAATTGGAAAGGTTTTAAAGTCAAGTTAAGTTTAAAGTGGAATTTCTCTACTGGGTGTAAAAATATCCTTAGCTAAGTCAAAAGGTACTTTTTCTCCCGATCATCAACTTTTTGTTCGGGACCTGGGATCTTTCTTGTTAGGGATAGATTGGGGATCATAGTTCCTACTTTTTGCGCGAAAATTGACCTCTTTTCTTGCTTTATGGATAGTGTTCTGGGTAAATAAAATCACAGCGAGGTAACATTTCACCACTTAGGCAGTGTTATCATATTTCCTTACTGTACCAACTTGAATACCAAGGATGTCTTATGAAAGATGAAGATTATAGCCTTTCGTATTATAGATAAAGCCATTCCGAGCAAAATAACATAATAGAGAAAAATAACAAAGTAAATAAAGCAGTTAAAATCAATTCCAATTATGAAATCGAAAATCCTGTTACATCAATTTACCGGTGTAAAACAAAATCGATGTTTTTAAATACCATTTAAACAAATTTGATGTTTTTGAATACCCAAATCATTCAAAGCATCAGTTAAAACGGTTTATGGATATTTTTTTTTTATTTCAATAAAAAGGGCTTTGTCGCACATGCGATTATGCCGCCCTGGTTGGTTTTATAATTTTATTACAAATAGTACTAAAACTAATTAAAATCTATTATTTAAGTAAATCTTAGCATAGCCAGTTTTATAGATATTGCAAATAATAATTTTGGAATAAAGCAATAAAGCTCCTAAATGAAGTTTCAATCTGATCAGCCCATACAGGTTCATTGATTAAATTTACCCTTAATCGAAAACACCAACACTTACACAACTAACGTCTTAACAAACTTTAATTCTCAATCAAAGTTCTAACTACACACACTTCGGTAGTATCGCAGTTAAAATCGCAGCTAGGCGCTAAATCTTACATTCATGTCATGACATAAATCGACCGTCAGATGCACACTGCACGGGACCGATTCCCTCATCTGTCTGAACCGAGACAACTAATTTGTCTGCCATGTAAACGCGACTCCGTATTGCGACTACGAATTTTGAGAAGCGAATAAATCTTAGCGTTCGTTGCGAGTTGCGACAGAAACGTGAGTGTGTGCCAAACTTTAGTGTTTGTTTTTGTGTTTCGTTTGAACTACTTTCGATGTTGGAAACTGTCGTTTGGTTGGTAATTCTTTTGTGTATAGGGGTGTTTTTAAGGGGATTGAAAGTTTGACTACCTCGTGATTGCCTCGATGGTCTAGTGGTGCGACTGTTGAGCACGAGGTCCTGGGTTCGATTCCCGGGTCGGGTAAAATGTTGTTGTATTTTTTCAATAGTAATTTCTCAGTGGCAGCCACGGGGCGTGGATTTGTGCCCATCAATTAATAGCAATAGGCTCGCCCCCTATTATATGGGGCTTGAACATAACTGTATAACTTGCGAAATATGGTTTTCTATTAGGTACGCCTCTGCCTTATCCTCTTCGGGGATAACGTGATGTTATGTTCCATAGAATAACATATTTAGCCTTAGGAAACAAGAGTAAAATACGATTTTAGATCATGACAGTAAATTGTTATGATTAGTTGCCAATTATCTTTTCAATCAAACTAAAACGGTTTTATTTTGCTAGGGAAAAAGTAAATACTATACCAATTTACCTTATGAAATATGGTATGATTTATGTCCATAATAGGGTTGTAATAAATCGTAGTCAACTTTTCCATTTGTTTAGTAATATTATACGGGTAATTGAGAACACGTGCCGAGTGGTTTCAATTCGACTAATACACCCTATTAGACGTAACTTTACCCGACCACTAGTTATTCGAAATTAGTGTGACAAATCATAATTTTAAATTAATTGGTAATTGCTACCGTCGGCTTATAAATTGTTACATTATTCTCAATACTAAATTAAAACATAAAGCATTTATAGGCGTGAGAAATAATTGAAGGGTTTTCTTAGAAATTAAAATATAATATTTCTTGGGGCAATAATCTTAAACGACCATAAATGTCCCCAATACTGATAGTTTGTCTAAGAAATTGACTGTGGTGTGGTTTTTACTCAACTGCAGCGAAGCCCAAAAGGAGGATTATGTGTTTTTAAAAAAACAAGCTCACCATACTCTATTACAAAATAATCAGATACTCTTTTTACCCGACTACGGCAAAGCCAAAGGAGGGTTATGATTTTTTCAACAACGCCATTACACATCATCTACAACTAAAATCTTGTGGACAAGTGCTTCGACGAACGTCGTGTTGAGGATCTCCTTAGGCGGCTGGATCAAGGGCCTGCTTCAGAAAGCATGCAGTACTCCTCGATACGGACCGCAATATGTGGAGGTTTCTGTCTCTGGAGCCCTAACCACCGGTAACTTAGACCCTGCTCGCGACACCAATGAACCACTATTTTATATGTTTTTTTTTTAAAGAAATATTAAAAATGTTCTAACTAATGTGCAGAAATGATGAATAAACGGAGTAATGGTGCAAGCGGGCGTTTTACGGTGAATGACTGCCTAAATACAGATAAAAAGAGAATCGTCTAATAAAGTATAAGAAAACCAAAAATTTAAAAAACATGCAAAATTTGTTAACTGAAAAATCAAATACACATTTTTTCACCACGTAAACACATTTACAACTAAGGCCTACTCCACACGAGCGGCTATTACTCATCGATCGCCGCCTCAGTCGCGTATCGCTTAGTAAACACTTGGCATCACGTCGCACACTCAATTTGTAGCCATTGGCGCCCGCTATCGGTATAAAGGAGTTCATGCAATATGCACTCCGCTTTATACGAGTGTTGTACGCGTTTGAAGTTAGGTATTTTTATTTTGTAATTGGCTGATGCTTTTGCGATTTTAAATCGTTGTTTTAGATTTTATTTTTATGTGTATGTATTGATGAGTTTTGTGTTAAGTAAAAGGATGCTTGAGAATTGGGATTTTCTGTTTCACGGATTTATTAGAATAAATTCATGAATACAACTAAAACAGCATTTTGTTGATTTTTACTTTTAAAGGTTTGCTATTTTCATGTGCTGTTATAAATATTATCACAATCGTGTATTACTTTTCATTGTTTCTCCGTAACAAAACATAATTATAATTACCTACCTCTTGGTAAAACGGAATTATCTAAACAACAAAATAAAAACAATTCGGAAATAATAGTACTTATGGTGTACCTACTCATTTAACCCACTTCTAATGGGACAGACAAAACACTATAATTATAAGCAATAAAAAAACATAAACTTCACGCCCGTTCCCTGTATAGAGGAAGTCCGATCGTATCTTAAATACTTACGGACCTACAATCAAACTTGCTTTTGGCATACATTTTCCGAGTTTAGTTTAACTCGATTATTTAAATTGCATAATAAATCCCGAAAGAGTTATGTCTAGGTTGTAACGACAGCACTAAATGATATTTTCATTACTCTGAAAGTAGGTCATAAAATGCCTGCGGAGCGGGTTGAAAGTACTTCTTTTCAGCCCTAGGGAGAATCGCTTTCTACTGACAGCTGTCAAATTATTTAATGTAATTAGGAGCTAGCCTATTGCCATCAACTGATGTAATTAGGAGCAAGCCTATTGCCATCAACTGATGTAATTAGGAGCAAGCCTATTGCCACTAACTGATGTGATTAGGTGCAAGCCTATTGCCATCAACAAATGTAATAAAAAGCAAGCCTATTGGCATCAACCAATCTAATTAGGAGCAAGCCTATTGCCATTCACCGATTTAGGTAGGTAATTGGGCACAAGCCTATTCCCATCAACTTTCCTTGTATTCGTAATGAAAAGCACAGTGTTTACCTCGGGTTAAAAGATTCACCCCTAATGTAACAATGTACTATTAATATTTTCTTAATTGTTACGGTGTTTCTGGCTGGGGAGAATGGAAAACAAACACGTGTTTCGCCTACCCCAAGTAACAATTGTGATAAAGGGAGGAAGATGATGATGATGAGTGGCCAAAAACATTATTATAACTAGAATTTCTTCGTATAACTAACTTTCTTTACGCCGCGTGTCGTTAAAATTATATTGTTGACTAGCGACTTACCTCGGTTTGTACCACCAATGTAGATATAAATCTTCCTCTTGGATCTTCTCCAGTTCTACCTACGTTATAGATAGAGATAATTATATTGCTGAGACCTGCATTAAAATCCGTTGCGTAGTTTAAATAAAAGATGTAAGCGTACACACAGCGGGAGCGACTTTATTTTATACTATCTATGGATTTTTAAAACTTTTTTTTATTGTCATTCGTTTGTATGTTGACGGTACTAAAAACTAGTATTGATAATAACCTTAATTTCGCGGTTAAATTTGTGCAAGTTACATAAACTAGGTGAAAACTAATTGGTGTGGTAATAATAAATTCAAACTAACTAAATATGATACAAACCTACAATATTGAACGGGTGCTATTAGGTAAGTATTTAATTGGCAACAAATTGGTGCGTTTCAAATGTAAATGTTGATTTTTATTAATAATTGTTTGTTGTAGTTTTAGGACATATTTTAAATCACTAACTGTGCCACGTTTTGTTCGAATTAAAATCAGTTTCTCTCACTTACAAATTAAGTTCAAAAATAAAACACATACACGTTTAGTCTGAAACATCATACAAACGCGAGCACTAATATGTATACATTTATCATTTAAAATTCGATTTTCATGTAAAATAATAATGGTATCTATTTTTATAAAAGACCTATTTCGTAATAGACTATATGACTTTGAAAACACTACGTTCAGGAATACGTCAAACGTTAACCAATGCAGTAGAAGAGAATTAGTTTTAAGACGATGACAATAGCTATTGACTTCTGATGTTTCAGTATTTTTGGACACGCCCACAATTTTTCCGATACCCTAGCGCCATACTACCAAGTAAGAAACAAATAGTCCAGGATCCGCGGTCCATTTTTGCACTTGATTACTATCAAGCTAATTTTGATGAGACGGCGAGACGCCCAACAATTTCCTGCACGAAACTCTCGAATTCTCGATTGTGGTAAGTAATAGGGGTAGCAGGGATAAAATATGTTGGTTTGATGATTCTCAAAAGTGTTAAGTACAAACACTTTTGAGAATCATCAGCTGGGTTTTTTTTGTTAAATCTGATGATAATTATCTAAATTATTTGAAAAAATATTTGTCCTACAAAATGTATGGTTTGATCAAAGAGTCTCCTTCCTTCCTTCCAATATGTATCGATAACGAAGTAATTAAAAATGATTACTTACTAACTGGGTTTTGGGGATTGGATATTTTCTATTAAACCCACTCTTTACAAGTTGCCTACAAGATTCTAAAAATTATATTAAGTGTTTGGCACTTACTCCACGCACCATCAATACTCCTGTACATCATAAACAACAGGCTAATACACTTTCTGGAGCCACAAATTCCAGAAGAGCAAGCAGGATTTGTTAAAGGCAAAGACACGGGCGTTAAAGACATGGGAACGCCTCAACATCTTATTGACATAGTCCGATGCCTCTACCTACACATCAACAACCGCTCTTTCGTCAAAATAGACACCGACTGTTCAAATGCGTTAGGCAGGGATGCATCCTCTCACCTCTGCTCTTCAATATGTATGAAGAGTAATATCATTCAAGACTCTTTAGGGCTGGGACAAGGGGTTTACTGTTGGTGGAAAGTGGATTTCCAATCTGAGGTACACTGATGACACCGTTCTCCTTGCTACAACATTTGGCAACATGAAAGAGATACGGCACAGATTGGAAGTGGAAAGTGGCAAAGTAGGGTTTGCAATAAATAGGCAGAAAACCAAGCTTATGGTGGTAGATCGTGCGGGAAAGCTATCGGGCGCCTATAACATCTAAGGCATCTATACTGTGGACAGCTTCGATTAACTGGGCTCCAATATAAGTAATGAAGGTAGCTGCGTCACAGAAATAAAACGGCGGATAGCCATGGCTAAAGATGCTATATTACGCCCCCGGAACATCTGGGAAAAACGTGGTATAAGTTTTAAAACGAAGGCCCGTTTGGTCAGAGCACTAGTTTTCCTGATTTTCCTCCATAGAGTTAATAATAATAATATTTATTTATTTTCAGGCTACTTTGGCCCATAGATAAATACCTTACAGACTAACATACATACGATATAATTGACAGCTTGTGTTAGTAAACAAAACCTTAAAACTATATTAGTATCACTACAGTTGCACTACGTCACTGTGCGATCATGTGGCACTTGCCCGCGGAAGCGTCGGAACACCACCCCCTGCGGCCAAAAGTCCTCTTCCAAGACGAGGTGCAGGTAGCATGTCGGTACTCGCACCACAAACGCCTTAAAGTTGACGTTGCGGCGCGACTCGAGCAGCTGCACTCTCGCCACGTACTTGATCTTCTGGCGCACGTACTCCACGATGTCCTCCGTCGTAGTGGTGTAAACGGGAGAGGTACAAAGGAGTGTTCGGCTTTGCGGCACGAATATGCACATTGGGCTCCGATGGAGCCGTGCCGCAGCGGTTCTTGATGGTTCGCTGACGGCGCTTCCTCCTCAACACCGTCATGAAACCATCATCAGCCTGGATCGGTTCTTTTTCAGGCACAGGCTTCTCGGAAGGAGTATTTTTCCCCACAAGTTAAGACATGGACAATCCAAACAAGAGTAAGACAGAGGATAGACGCATTCGAAATGTGGTGTTTTAGGCGGATTCTCCGAATTCCATGGACGGCCAAACGCACAAATGTGTCTATCCTTTACCAACTCGATATCAAGACTCGATTGTCAACAGTTTGCCTACAGCGTATTTTGTCTTATTTCGGCCACATAATGCAAAGAGGAGATAGCAGCCTTGAAAAGCTGGTCATTGTTGGCAATACCGAAGGCAAGCGACCGCGAGGCCGGTCGCCATTTTACAAATTTGGAAGTGTCTGTCTTCCAAACGATTGGCTTTGAGAAAAAATTGTTTGTGGAACCTCAATGTCATTTTTAAAGACCTGTCTAATGTCTATAGACACCCCACACGTAGGTATAGGTTTGATGAAAAAAAAAATATAGTTTCAGTTCCATGTATGGGGCGACCCCCTAAATCCTTTTTTTATTTTTGTATAAAAATCGTAAAGCGGTTCACAGAATACTTGTAGAGTTTCAACTGTGTAGTCTCAATAGTTTCCGAATGAAGTGGCTGTGACATACGGGTGGACAGACGGACAAACCGACATGACGAATCTATAAGGGTTCCGTTTTTTGCCATTCGGCTACGGACCCCTAAAAACAGCTGGTTTGTAGTAATTTTTGATGAGCTCGTTATCAATACATGTTGGATTTAGATAATGATCATCAGATAAAAATAAAATAGTTAGTAATAGATTTTTGAAATCATCAAATAAATAATTATAATAATATATAATCAATATATATTTTATCCCTGCTGCCTGCTGTTTTATTACCTACCACAATCGAGAGTTTTCGTATAGGGTAATGTTGGCGTCTCATCAAAATGTAGCTGCTCACGGAAAATTAGCTTGATAGTAATCAAGTGAAAAAATGTACCGTGGATCCTGGACTAACATTGTGACGCGGTCAATAATAATTTATAGATGAACGGATAGCTGTCAGTGGGGCGCAAAGTGACATACGTCCGTCTAGCACCGCGCCTAAGCGCTCACTGTCGGATTGCTTAGGTAAGAAAGAGAGCGCGATGACGCAACGTTCGAACTTCTTACAAACCATATAATGATTAATTACATCAAAATAATTTATTAAATAATCAAAAATTAAAAACAACCAAATTTTGTATTTAAATATGGTACGTTATTGTTATAAATTTTACCAACGTACGTTGATCAGTAATACAGATATTTTTGTTGGAAGATCATTTTAAGAGGTTAGTTTACCATTTTTTTGTATCGAGAAAACTTTTCAAAAACGTGTTTTGAAAACAACGAAATTATCAGAAATATGTTCAAGATTAACATATATTTTTTCCGCCGTGTCAAACTGATTTGGTGATTTGGCTAAAAAATTGTTCAATACAAGCCTATTTGGCTCTTGTCAGCGCCTTAAAAGTTGCTATATCAGTGCTTGTGACTATCTAGTAGTAATGTTTTGAGTATAAGGCATGCTACCGTCAATAGGAAAAAAACGCCTAATGTTTCAAGAGTGAAACTATCAACTGATTTTGACAAAATTTACATTTAAGTAAAAGCCCCGTAGAGTCACCGACAGCTTTTTCCGGTCCAACAGGCTTTCCCTGTGCGAGCTATTTTAGGCACTTTTAGGGTTAATCCCGTGACTAGGGTAGACTATATTTTTAGCCCAATATGCTCAAGTTTAGACCAAGTTATGGGATAATCCCAGTGGTAAAATTCGAGGAACTTATGTAACTGACCCTTTTTACGGATAAATATGTGGCATATCTAGACCATTGTTTCCAGTTTGTGTCTGATCTGGCTATCAAATTGCTGAAAATCTATATAAATAAAAAGAGAAGTCCTGACTGACTGACTCATCAACGCCCAACCCAAACCCTGGGACTTAGAAAGCTGAAATTTTGCACAGAGGTTCCCTTTATAATGTAGACAAGGAATAAGGAAGGATTTTTCGAAATTCAACCCCTAAGGGAGTTAAATGAAAGTTTGTATGGAAAATCGTCATTTTCACGCGGGCGAAGCCGCTGGCTAGCTAAGCTAGTCCAAGATATAACGCCTGTAATCCCAGAAGAGTTTGGCAGAGGTGTACTCATTAGTACACCCACCTTTCACCAGTTATTTTTAAGTCCCATGTATTGGTGGCAAGCCTTTTGCCATTAACACAAACCCACCGTTGCTGTTACTGAGAAATTCCCAATAATACTTTGCCCGACCTGGGAATCGAAACCAGGATCTCATGTACTATGGCGGTCTTATGCGCCTGATCACCACTAAGCTCATTTTTGCTTGCACTCAAGAAATAGAATCGCTCGGCACGATTTAGGCGAATTTTTTTTTAAATGATCAGGCGGAACTGTCTTCGATCGTACAGCAATCCCGCTTCGCGATCACTAGAGCAAGGAGTTCTTAATTATACATATATTTTTTTTAAGAACGTTGCCCCACACTAGGAATTTCTCCTGTATCACGGGTGCGTTCACAAACATACAAACTCACATACACAAATACCCGACCCGAAACAACAATCTGTAGGCCATACAAATATTTGTTCCGTGCGTGCGGTTATATTACTATTAATACCTTATAATCTCCTCCCACACCACAACAAATAGAAAGGTTTCTTAGCCTAGCGACAGTTGTCAATCAGCAGGACATCCCAAGGATCGAGGATTCGTGACTCCAGGCTCATTGATACCACGAACCGGTCCTAGCCATCACTGATCGCATAGTTATGCTAATTTATTGAAAGGTAATGACGATTGTTAAATCTCATTAGGTCTTCGAATGCATGCGTAGGTACGCAGTATGGTAATATTTGAGCTGTGTTAGACACTGATCTGATAGTTGATATTGTGAGACAGAAATTGCTATTGATTAGGACCTACTAATTGTTCATGACACAATTGGACAAAGCCTGAATCAAGGCTTTGGCACAGACAAAAACTACAGTATCTATCTACTATCTACCGACCATGCTCAGCAGTTCTCAATCCGTAATATAATTTGCTTTTATGCATAGGTACATAAACTCATCCCATTATGCCATGGGGGTAGGCAGAAACTACAGAATGCCAACTGCTACTATCCTTACACACCTCTTTTGTCTCGTCCAGATTCATACGTCTGGTGATATGCACGCACCTGACCTTTCTGAATAACATCACCAATAACTTTTTCAATACACTTCCTCGAAAACTAGCTCTTATTGCACTACGATTAGGTTCGACATGCATCATATTTCGCACGCGTGCGGTAATAAGATTATAGCGTGCTGTAATATTATTACCGCACGCTGTAATCTTAAATCAGCGGTATTTCGATTAAAACATAAGAAATTAAAAAAAAAACACCACTGACTATTATAGAGCAGGCGTGTTTTTTTTAATCTCGTCATTTTGATCTGCGTCTTTACAGCGTAAATATTTTTTGAATATTTAAATTGTGTTTGTAAAAAGAATACTACTAAAAAACGTAAATATTTTAAACAATTATTTACTTTTATGAACAAGTAAACATTTTTTTGTGTTCTTAATTAAAAAATATTTGAATTTTATATTTTTCCTGTGAGGCTGTTTGGCGGCTTTATACCTTTGCTTCTTTTTCAACCTGGCGAAATCAAACCGCGGAAAAAAAGTAAATTAAATCATAGTCTCTTCAAATTTGTTGACAAAAACACAACGTTTTTAGTAAATTTCTTTGAAAGTGTATTGAAAAACGTCGTTTGATACATGTGGGAATTTGTTATTGCATTTCTCGACCCTATGAACACCCTCGCCGTACGGCTCGGGTGTTCAATCTGCCTCGAATGCAATAACAAACTTCCCGCACTTGTATCAAAATGTACTATAGATACCTTTTGTTTCATCCTCTTTACATGTCCAAACCATCGAAGCATACTCGTTCTATTCTCATTTTGTGTCACTACATGTTCTTTCAAAGAAAATAAAAGAAGATGTAGTTGCTGCCCGTCGGGGCCGCGGATTATAGAACGAGATGACGTGGCCTCGGCGCAAGGGCAAAGAAGGAACATGGGTTCGGTTTTTAGTCAGTAGAAGTCTGACACTCCCCTTCGCTCTGACCAAGAGCGAGGGGGGGGGGTCATTTGATGATTTCCACGCACCAAAAAAAAAAAAAGACGTAGTTGCTTATAGACTTGGCATAAATATGATCATTTTGTCTATCTGTTATAAAAATTACTCCATAAGCCAACGTTTCTCGGGACGGTGTCTTATGTCGCTGTTTTTGTTGTCACTGATTTACCTGCGTAGCATTTTTTTTGTTGAAAAGTTATAATGTAACCCTTGAAATAAAAGGAGCTACCTGCCGATTGCCACTTCCAAATCGACATGACGTAAACTTCATGAAATAGGTACCTTGTCGTTTAGCTAACTTTGGTACAACATTGTCGCTTAAATTACGCACTAAGATAAAACCAAGCCACTGTTTAGGATAACTAATAAGCGTGGTTCGTAACTGTCAGTCTTATCTAGTTCCTAGGAATTAGCATGCAGGGTTAGATCAAGGCGTGGTTCTAGACCTCAAGGTCCATTATCAGCGCTTGATAACGAGTTAAGGTTGATTGTATTCAACGGTTACTGAACTTAGACAATGTGTCAGTATGCTAATGCAGATTTTGATTGTCATACTAGATTTGCGTTGGTATTTCTTGAAACATAAGTGAATATTGTAGATCGGATAAATCATTAATACAATAATCAAATTTATCCTGCCAATAATTAAGAACAATTTTTATATTTACTTAATTATTTTTTTAATTACTTAGATTCTCAATTTGTGCTTTGAGATCGTAAATAAAAAATAAAAAAAACAAAAAATATTCATGCTTAATTGGGCGTTCCCAATTTGACACGGTTTTTTTTTAAAGCCTCGTAATTTATTCGTTACATAAAAATGCAATTCTGCTTTTTCACATCTGATAGAATTTTAGAGCACTTATTAATCTTCTTGATTTTCTAGCGGTAATCTGAAAATTAATGGCCGGAAAATGAACTGCCGTCAGGTAACATTTTTAAACTGGTTCCCTATACCTCATCAATTTAAAATGACATTGCAAATTGGAAATTTCACTTTAACTTAACAGTTTTTAACGAAAGTTAAGTTAATAATTAAAAACTGTTCACTAATTAGTTTTGTAGAAGCTTTTTTGCGCTTTTTTCTAAGTAAAATTAAATAAAAGTTTGATTAACGATCTTGAAAGTTTATTTTCAAAGAAAACGAGAGCATAGAATAAAAATCATAGAACACTAATCAATATTGTTTATAGATACTTCCTGTTTACTCCAGTTGAAGGCAAACGCATTGTAAATAATATAAATTAATGTCGCAATTAAAACTAACGACTACAAATAAATTAATACAATTGCAATCAATAGCTTCGTTTACATTTTGGAACAAAATCGTGCCAAAACAGGAAAACACAATATTTTAGTGTACGGAATTATAAGATTTAGTTCTGTATTTCTTAGTGAACAAAGGAATCGGTTCGCGCGAGTAATGCTGCCTGACTGCATTAATAAACTTACCAAGTTTTTTGGCAAGAAACTTGTTTGTTAGTACCGCGGTTAAAGCTTTTACGGGAGCGGTCCGCGGTCAGTTTTACACCGCTCGCCTATTTGAACATCGTTAAAATCGAATTTCCTATTTAAAATTCATGAAGTGCAGTGTTGCAATCGGAAATAAAACACGACGCGAGCGCCCGTTTACACGATTTATGACTAAAAGTAGGGATTGATATCCAAGTAGGGCGGAAAGAGTACCTACAGACAAATAAAAGGCTTGTCATAATATTTAATTAAAAAATAAGGAGGTTTAAAGAGTAATTCATTAACGGTCTTAACCTATTGTGTAACGTTCTGTACGATAGGACAAACCGACAAACAAATTGCCGGAAATATTTGAATAAGAATGGGGACATTCTCGGGGACACTAATGTGCGAGGCGGGAAGCCCGGACGGTGAGGGCGCCCTTAATATCTGTTTTATTTTTTCCGGATTTGTATGAATGAGGACAACAAACAGCGCACCCTCTATTGTGGGGATGCGACAGCACAAAAAAACACGTTCGCGCCCAATAATATTATTTTTGGTGAGTAATTTTATGACTTTATTTGCCGTCGCGTTTGTATTTCGGAATGGGATACGAGGTAATATGTAGATTAGGCACCGAATAAAAACAGGAATAATTTCTGTAATGCTTTTGTCCCTAAAGCCGTACGCAGGGTTGGTAATATCGTAGTTAATTCTAAGTCTTTGTATAGCAATTGGCCACAAATGGAAACGTTCATATTCCCCGTGTTGTCAACAAAACAAACTGCTAAGCGGTGCGAGCTCGCAATACTGGATCGGTTGCCACGTTTTCTTTCAATATTTCCCAATTTGATACGGTATTACACCCTCTCGGCGAGACAATGGAAAGTAATCGTCAGTGACAAGGGAGTGGGGTAAATTTCGTTAAAATAAAAGCGTACAGAGAGCGTAAGATATAGCGCCTACGTGGTCTCCGTGGATCCCGAGAGCTCCTACAATGGAGAATTGGAAAAAGCTTTTATAATCCGGCGCGTGACATACATGCTCAAGCGGCTATATCTTATGAACCTACCCACATAGTACGGTGGCACTCGCGAGAACCAACCGTTATTCTTTCTTTCTTCTAACGTACTATCATGTTTTTGTGTTGGATGGTTTTTATTACAGGTTTAACCGTTCAAAGTTCAGTTATTTGGAATTGACAATTATTAGTTTCTTTATATCATGATGTTAACATAACATCACTCCACCCTGTGATCCTCGAAAAGTAAAGCAGAGGTGTACACCCTCATTTCACCAGGTCTATTTATATCAATTGGGCATAAATCCATACTAAGTGGCTGCTACTAAGAAATTTCTGATGGGATAACTTTTCCCGACCTGGGAATGGAACCCAGGACCTCATGCTCAGTAACCACACTTGCGACCACTACACCACAACGTCGGGGTATTTTCTTTTAATCATGATAATAATTATCATATCCAATTCTGGTGACTATAAGATATTATTTACGTTTTCGATTATTTGCAACATAAAATATACCCTTATTCGAAAACTTATCGCTGACCCGATTGGTGGAACGTATCGTATCTGATTTTGCTATTAATGCGATTTTAGTGTAAATACACGTTAACTTAATAATATAATTATATTATGATTTTTAATATAATAAAAAAAAACATTTCATTAAACATGTCTGCCAATTTCAGTATTGAAACTCCAATTTTAAAACGATTATAACTTGCCTTTGGTGGGACAATATGCGTTAGTAAAAAAATAAAACTTGTGAATGGTCAAAAGAGTCATGGGCCTCAGGGGGGATTTCTGGACGTTGTTTCTTTTCGATTCCACTTTTCCCCCCTAGGGGGGATTTTCAAGGGGGATTTGTAGACTTGTTTTTTTTTGGAGTCCACTTTTCCCCCTTAGGGGGGATTTGTGGAATAATTTTTTTTTCGATTCCACTTTTCCCCCCTAAGGGGGATTTTCAGGGGGGATTTGTAGACTTTATTTTTTGGATTCCACTTTTCCCCCTCAAGGGGGATTTTCAGGGGGGATTTGTGGAATAAGCCCTTAGTTAAATGTCTTTGTCAACTTGATTTCCGATAAATTCGGAAAGTTATGAATATTCGCCATAATATTTGGACACGTTCAACTGTTGGTATTGGATTAATGTTTTAGAACTTAATAAGGAAACCAAGTAGCTTTATATAATTTCGACATTTAATTTAGCTATTGTAATCGAAGGTATCCATACCAAAATCATTATTCTGTTGTCATTATCTCAATTCATTTGGAGTCACCCATCCAAATTCATACTCAATCAAATTCAAATTCAACAAAAATAAAAAAAAGTCAAATCAAATTCATGACCAATTGACGAAACCTCAACAACCGATAACCACACATCTTTCTATCACCAGCACCACTTACAGACTTCCTCTAATGTACTCATACTACTCATTTCTTCTAAATGTAACAATACCAAAATTCACTAAATTGTTTTTCCCGCTGTTGTGTATGTAAAAAAAATAAAAAACTACAATTAAAAAAAAAACTAAAAACTCCAAAAATTAACCACAAATTCTAGAACTCAATAAATTGTACTTCCAGTAATACGTCTTTTTAGTCGATAAATTAAAATAAAATAACCGGAGTCAGATATAACTCACGTACGATCAGGGCAAATGCTAGGGTTGCCACATTCATCAAACTAAATAAAGAAGTCTACGGAATATTGGAAAAGGGATAAGTTATACAGTATCTGACCCGGGCGAAGGAAAAACTAGTGTGCCTAGATAAATCAAGCTTCAAAGAAAATCGGCTTTGAGGAATATTTCAAGACATACTCATATTTTATAGTACCTAACTACGCAGTTGGCTATGCGCGGAGTCTCCTTGCGGGATCGCATCAGAAATGAAGACATCCCCAAGAGAACCAAGCATACCGACATAGCCCGACGAATTGTCAAACTTAAGTGGCAGTGAGCATGGCACATTGCTCGCAGAACGGATGGCTGGTGGGGCTGGAAAGTTCTGGAGTGGCGACCGCGAACCGCAAGACGTTGCGTTGGAAGGCCTCCCACTAGGTGGACCGATGACTTGGTGAAGTTTTCGGGGACCCGCTGGATGCGAGAGGCACGGGACCGGTCAATGTGGCGACACCTGGGGGAGGCCTATGTCCAACAGTGGACGTCTTTTCGCTGAAATGATGATGATAATGAACTACGCAGTGTTGGCCTCTTCTCAAGAATGAAGGAGCTGTTTGGAAACCTACACTGCGACATTTTAAAATAAATGCTATAAAAAATTAGAAGAGAATCTTGGACTTACTAGAATCACTGTAAATGTCTATGATGAAGTAAAACCGGCTTCGAACAAGTTGGGCATATATTTTGATCGCGTTGACTCACAAGTTTGATTTTTTCACTGCTTCAGGAAGTAGCATACCTATTTTAATATAAAAACTTTTTAACAAAAAATAAAACCGACTTCAAAATAAAAGTCAAAAATAAATCAGTTTCTGAAGTCGGTGACTTTTGTTTGTTTGATTTCATTTTTTTTGCCACCGACTTCAGAAACTGATTTATTTTTGACTTTTTTTTTTGAAGTCGGTTTAATTTTTTTTTTAAAAGTTTTTATTTTTCACTTTTTAGTGGTTCACATGTTCATGGGTCATAATGTGGACAATGTAGTATTTTTTTTGAGTTTTGTTGATTTTTCAAAAACCGCTTGTCCGATTTCGATTAAAAAAATATGGGACCATTTGGGAAGTATACCCTTTCCAACAAAAAAAGAATTTTTCAAATCGGTTAGCAAGTGACGGAGTTATGCCCGAACAAACATAAAAAAAAAACAAACATCCGAATTGAGAACCTCCTTCTTTTTTTAGAAGTCGGTTAAAAATTATTTTCAGCTTGATACATCCTCGGGTTCCTGAGAAAAAGGGTATTGATAGACAGACAGACACTAAAGTGATCCTTTAAGGGTTCTGTTTCTGCCGACTGAGGTACGAAACCCTAAAAAACATACTTTACCTTTACTAAGTCTGAAATCCGCATTATACAAATGTGAAAAGTAATGCCTTTTTTTAGAGAGTGGGAAATCCTAAAATAACCCCTTTCGCTCTTGAAACGGAGTGTCAGACTTCTACTGACTAAAACCACTCATGTTCCTTCTTAGCCCTTGTGCCGAGGCCGCGGCATCTCTTTCGAACAACTCGCAGCCCCGACGGCTGGTAAAAAGCCTTGCTCTGCAGACAGTCAAATTCTGTTATTTTGTCCTAAAATATTCTTAAATACTCTTATTGAATTATGAAGTGGCAACCTCGGATTGATCATGCGTAATATTCCTTGATATTCACCAGACAGAAACTCGATATCTCACCCCATTAGTCTTTTCACATTGTCACCGTACAGACCTACAAAAATCCAGCATTTCACGGTTTCTGAGTATCGGTAATGGATAATGTTACTTTCAATGCGAATTTATGTTAAAGAAAGTCAAGTATTGCTCATATTTTTAGGGTTCCGTAGTCAACTAGGAACCCTTATAGTTTCGCCATGTCTGTCTGTCTGTCTGTCCGTCTGTCCGTCCTCGCTTAATCTCTGTGACCGTTAGCACTAGAAAGCTGAAATTTGGTACCAATATGTGTATCAATCACGCCGACAAAGTGCTAAAATAAAAATTGGAAAAAAATGTTTTATTAGGGTAGCCCCCCTATATGTAAAGTGGGAAGTGATTTTTTTTTTAATTTTAACCCTAACGTGTGATATATTGTTGGAAAGGTATTTAAAAATGAATAGGGGTTTACTAAAATCATTTTTTGATAATGTCAATAATTTCGGAAATAATCGCTCCAAAAGTAAAAAACAAAGCGTCCCCCCCCCTCTAACTTTTGAACCATAAGTTTAGAAAATACGAAAAAAATCTGAAAAGTAGAACTTTATAAGGACTTTCTAGGAAAATTATTTTGAACTTGGATGGAAACAACAGATGGAAACTGCAGTTAACCAATATAATTTGGTCCCTGAATCGTATGAGCGCCTATACAATCCAGAGGTCAAGTTTCATTGGCCCGTATTTCAAACAAAAAAAGAATTATTACTACGGAACCCTACACTGAGCGTGGCCCGACACGCTCTTGGCCGGTTTTTTTTTTATTTGATATTTTTCGTTCTGCGATTTATATGGATTGTTCTATAGTGTCGCTTTCGTGGTTCTTTGGATAAATTCTAAAACCACCTTAGTGACAAACCATATTTTTCTTTTGTTTAGATATACAGTTTATTTAAACTTCGCTCCTCTAGAATCTCTTGTATCGTGGTTGTGTTTACAAACTTTTAAACATATGCACACAAACAGCCAGATTCAGAAAAACTACCTGCAAGTCATTCAAATATTTATTCGCGCGCAAGCCGCGCCGCAGCCAATCCTGGTAAAAAAAACCCAATAACACTTTGCCCGACCATGCATTCGAATCCAGGACCTCTTGCTCAGCAGCCACGCTTGCGACTAGTAGACCAACGAGTTCCTATTATAAATGAAAAAAATAAAACTACCTAAGTATCGAACAATGAGTTCTTCAAGCAAGAGTGAAAAACTTAAAACGAACTTTGTTTACTCAATGCCTTTAACGAACTGTTAAGCTGAGTAAAGTTATTAATTATTCCATAGTGAGGCCTTACTTTCCCGACAGCTTCTATATAACTGAGCTGTCAGCACAGAAAATGCTTATAAATATTCTAAAAGGCAGTTTAGACATTTTTTGTCACTTACAGCTATGAATTCATTATGAGGAATATTAATTTTGCGTCAGTTGAAAATTAAATTTTTGTTGCTAAATAAATTCCAATTTGCGTTTTATTTTTTAGGTACCCGAATAGAAAGAGTTACTGAAGAAGGTTCTAGTTTATAAAACGTAGCTAGCGTCGCTTGTGGCCAATACCATGAACCTACTCAACTTTTTATATTATTGTTTGGCACAGATACTGTAACACGGGGTCGCTGCAGACCACGATGGAGATGGGCGGGGCGAACTGAATGTCTTCCTTGAGTATTAGTAAGAAATTCAAAGAATTGTGATCGTTGGAAGGAATGGAGGGAGGACTTTGCCCAGTAATGGGACAATATGTTCTAACTATAATAATATAATAATGGATATGTGCATAATTTACTTCAACAGTATCTACGTACACTTAGCGCTGCCAGTTTTAAGTTCCATGTAATAGGGACCTGTTCTAGTGTATACTTACATTATATCAAAATAACATTAATCTTCAAGAAGAAGTTGAGAATGTTTACAAAATAAATAAACTATTACGAGATCGCAAGTTAAGCAAATGACAAAACAGTGTATAAGAATGCTCTCGACAATAAGTAATCTTCAGGAGGTTTTCTGAATACTAAGTATTTGTCTACGTGCTTTTGTGTTCCAGTTTTCCTTTTAATGTTAAATTCACGACACAAATATGTGCCTATACACTTAGTCATATTCAAGAGCAATCTTTCCTAAGAAAAACGATCCCATCTTTGGGATAAAACCTATTTCATGATTGTTTGGGTTCCAAAATAGTAACCATCACTACATTTATATATATATTATCATAAAACAAAGTCCTCCGCCGCGTCTGTGTGTTTGTCTGTTCGTGATAAACTCAAAAACTACAGCCCCGATTTTCACGCTGTTTTCACCAATGGATAGAGTGGTTCTCGAGGAAGGCTTTAGTAGGTATATAATTTGACCGGTATTAAGACTTAAAATATGTGTACAGTTACACATGTGAGTAACGTATCTACTACATTGGTACTACTACGAGTACACTACTGGTAAGTACTGTTTGGTTGTTACTACCTACATTGGTAGTCGTTATTTACTACGATGAAAGAAATAGAAGTAAATGATAGCGTGGCGGTTGACAGAGGAGAATGGAAAAAACGTGTTGCCCCGGCCTTAAGTAACATGGGTCGAAAGCAGGAAGACGATGACTGTAACAGTAGTACGAGAAATTTTTTTTGCTCTATACTTTTACAATTTGTAGGCTACATGTACTAAGCACAAAGCTCAAAATACTTAAATTACCTATTTAAAATCATAAATATTGATGGTAAGGTCCCTTTGGTAGGTTTGGTAGTCCCTTTGGATCTGCGGGTTGTTCGAAACAGGTACCGCGGCCTAGCACAAAGGGCTAAGAAGGAACATTTTTTAGTCAGTAGAAGTCTGACACTCCCTACCACATGTTTTCCCACACTCCTAAAAAATAAATAAAATGTGTTTAGTACTCTCGACTCTCGTGTATGATCGTGGACCAAACAAAAAGAGTACGAAAAGATGCATTTTCTGGTTTCTACCTACTCCCATAATGCCGTGAAAATAGTGTGACATGTAAACCTTTTGCTAAAATAAATTAAATTTTATAATAAAACAACTTCTCCAATAAAACTAACATATTAGTTTGGATTTGAAAAGTAATGTTTCATTTGGGAAATTTAGCACTAATGTATTTCAGTAATACGAGCTGTGATAACACGTTGGGGACTGAAAGAAAAAGTTAATATAACTTCAGCCAATTTGAACAGCGAATAACTCTTTGTACACTTATTAACTGTGGGATTTATGTTGTAATAATATAGAGTTCATTTCAGGTTCAAAATTGTTATAGGTAGGTGGATATAATATTATTTAAAGTTTCTCACTCACAGAAATGGCAAAAAAAAACGATATTTCGACATGAAAAGAAAATAACCCCTTTCATTTCACGGAAATAAAATAATATCATACAAATTGTGATCAATCTACCACTCTGCGATCAATAGACTCTTAATTTTTTTTAATTACACACATCCATACATAAACTCACGGCTTTTTTCCACGGGGGTAGGCAGAAACCACAGAATGCCACCTGCTACGATCCATACATACTCCTTTTGCCTCGTCCTCATTTGTGCACGCCGGTTTCGAGTACTACGTGCACCTGTTTAGAATGTTTTTAAAACAATTATCGGTTCAGAATTGACTCATTCATCTCTGAAGTGGGACATCACTAATGAAATATTAATCTTTATTTATAACACTCTGTTAACACTGCAATAAAGAAAGCTTCATTTTATTAAAATAATCCCATGGGAATACTAGAGTGCAGCTCCTTAATATTTTACTATCATCCGAGTCATAATACGAATTAACCGCAGCAGTACCAAGTTTCCTCCACACGAGTTCATTTTCATTCAAAATTACTGGCAATTTGCAAGCGCTAATTCTCCGCGAACTTTGATAGTTCCCAAATAGTTTTTCATACAATTGCGTGTAGTTAAAAACTTGAACCGTTTAACAAACCGAATAATTTACAGTCTTTGTCTTACCACTTAACAAGAATGTAGTGGTTTTATGTCTTTCTGTGGAAATTTTTGGCTAATTGTCTTTTTAATATTTAAATTTTCTTTTTAATGGAGCATTTTATTGGAGTGTAATTAGGTACCTACATCTTTGCCAACCCTTCAAGGATTACATACCTACTGTTAATGAACAATCTGAGGAATTATTTGTTCATCAAATTAACTCACTATTTCAATTAGTTGTGGTGTAACCTTTTTGACAACGTGATTTGTAATTAAAAAACCTTTTTTTTTAAATTGATCGTCATTTGCACCCGGATAACTGATCCAGATCCATTAATGGTTTGTTTCGTTGATTTAGTCATATTAGAAACCAACACACTTAGTATTAGAATGTTCAAAACAACAGCTCTAATCTATCCACGAAGATAATAGTAGTAGCGATTGCATTACCCTAAAGTACTAATTAACATTCAATTTCACAGTACCAAGCTATCATTAGATAAGAGGGTATCGGCTATATTGATCGGTCTAATCCCAAAGTAGTTAGAATTAATAGACAATTTAATGCTATGCCTTTGTTATTATCTACTTCAATTTTGCCTTAAGTGCCGCTTATGATAAGTCTGAAAATTAACCGAGTACTTACTCGAGATATCGGAATCAATCTCGAATTAAATTGATTAAGTAGGTATCGATCTAATGGGTGAACAAAGCCTGTAATCATAGAACGAGACTCGTAAATCTTACGAAAGTCGAATAGATTGTTAACGTAATCAAAATGTTTGTGGTCGTAGTAAAATTAATTTTATGTCTTTCCAAAGGCATGTTGTTTGAAATAGGCACCAAATAAGACATCATACTCTGCTTAGCTTTTCCCTACTATGTTGGGATCGCCTTCCAGTCTAACCAGAGAATGATAGTATTTTACATGGAGCTACTGCTTATCTGACCTGTACAACCCAATTAGTATTGGGTAATAATATGATCCCCGTTTTTTTTTTTTTGGTGGTTGGAAAATCATCGAATAACCCCCCCCCGCTCTTGGGCAGAGCGAAGGGGAGTGTCAGACTTTTACTGACTAAAAGCCAAACCCATGTTCCTTCTTCGCCCTTGTGTCGGAGCCGTGTTATCCTTTCGATAATCCACAGCCCCGACGGGATAATATGATCCCCTTGGTTATACCTGGCTGTCAGACTTTCGAGCCACTGACTACCTGATACGACTGTCGACTGTCTAAGGTTTTTATATGACAGCCGGGGCCAACGAATCAACGTGCTTTTGAAAACGGAAAAAAACTTGATTATGTAATCGGCAGTTACCCATCCACGGACAACCCTGGCAAGCACAGCTTAACCTAAAGATCGACCCAAACGGCTGTTATTATTTAGCCACGAGTGCCTTTAGGCACCAAATAATATAAGACAATCACATTGAAAAAACTATTCACGACTCTTTCCAACTTTTCACATTATAAGACTCTTACTAAACTTTGCTTTAAAATAAATTGGGAACAGAAAATCACACTGTCTTGAAAGTTTTCCATCGTTCACGATGTCCTAGAAATAAAAGGTCGAAGTCACTCAAAAGTTACGCCCCTACGGCTGGGACTTTTCTCTATAAATAATAACGGTCAAGTCAGGAACTTTAGTTATAGCAAGTGTTGCTAAACACCCGACCATATATCACGGCTCGCAGTTGCACATAAATAAACTGGAATAAACTAGTTACTCTACAACCAAAATATCTTTAGAACACAAGAGAGTTTTCGTACGCGTAAGTGCGTACGTATATAATATTCTACTTACAGAGTGGCAGTTATTTGTCGCTTCAAATGGCGGAATTTTAATATAGGCACACACTTCCCGGTGGCTTCCCCCATCATGTAACATTTATGACATTATTACACCGACGTGTGCCCTTATTATAAAACAAACGCAAACAATTCGGCGTGTTTTACATAATCTCTCCAAATTGGATGGATATACCTCGGCAACGTGAGGTTGCTAAAGGCGTTATATCGAACGTAGATTGTGCACGCGTGTTTATGAAAGCGACCGCGTAGAGATTTATTGTTTTATACGACATTATTTCTACCGGAATTGCCTTTTTTTGTCGACTTATTATTTCAATTAGGGAAACTCTTTACCTTTCCATTCCTGTAACGCTTACATACATAAAAGGTCTTTGAACTTTCACGTTTCAGTACTTTATTCTTTATTCCCTCGTTATTTTGACACACAAAATCAACACGTTTCGCAGTACGTCAGCGAGACGCTAAAAGGTTCCGCAAAAGAAGAACAAACAATAAGAGAACACAAATTACGATTGTGTGAACATTTTTAAAGGTACGCGTGCTTTGAAACCGTTTTATACTTAAGAGCAAAGTTGTCGCCTTTGAAATACAAGAACCACCTTCACAACGACCGAGCTCTTTGAAGATCACGTAATGATCTTGTAATAAGATATTTTTATATATTATTATAGAAGACACACGAGTCTACGAGACCTTAGAAAGTTTTTAGAAATTCTGTTGAATAAGAAATAAAGTGCTAACTCAAGGATATCAAAACTGTTGGGAACACCTAAATTGTTGTTATTAAATAAAACCTTTCGCAATAAACTTAGAACAGCAAACAGTAATAAATGGATAGACAAAATTCCGGTTAATTTAGTTATTCTAAGCGGCCATACAAATAGAGGACTAGTTTTGCCAAACCAGCTAACTTTAGCACTCAATATTAATAGCATAATGCATTAATGCAGCGAACCCACTTATACGATACGACCGGATAATTGGATCTCACCACAAAGCGTCCATTTTTGGTCCTTTCCGGCTAATAAGCGGCAGTAAAAATTAAATTTTCAATGAAAATACAGCATCGATAAAATCACAGAGCAGTGCTCGTATCATACGTCGAAATTATGTTAAACCGATGGAAATTCAAAAAGCAAATGACCGGCTGCCTCTAACGAGAGCGCTCTGTGTGAATATTGGCGGAGTTCTCCGGAGCAGCGAGTCCCAAAGTGAGTGAAACCGCCCCTTTCGGCTGAACTAGTATGCATGCAGATAGCCGACTGAGGTATTCGAGGTAGGTATTCAGCGATACCAGTGTATAAAAGAAGCATTTTAGAAACTGCAGAACAACAATTAGCACTTAGCACTTTAAATTCCAAAACTTGTAATGTTGATGATGGTTTTTAAATTAATTTGGAAGATAAAAACTGGTGTTGATAAAAGTGGTCTGACCAATTATCCTTTTCTAGTGAACGATAAAGTTTTAAACAGTGATCGTGACATAGTCGTGTAATCGTTGGTCTGTTAGGTCATAGGTCTAGAGTCCTAATAAATGTAACTGTGATCTTTGATTTCGGACATACATTACGTATTACAGAAATATCACTTGTTCGATGAACGAAAACATCATGAGAAAACCAGCATCCCTGAGAGATAAATTTCAACGGCATGTAAAGCCAAGCCAGAGGCCTATGCGCGGGATGAAAACTCTGACAGCAGGTCAAAATATTAATAAGATCCTGTACCAGAAGGAACAATGGTTTAATTTTATATTTAGGAGTAATGAAGACGTATGCACCTAAACAATAAATGTGAGAGAAGTCCTTAAAAAAAAGTTAGATGAAAGAAAAACCAGACAAAAACCTAAAACTGACGTAACAATAGACTCCATAAAACTTTGAGATCCACGACCTAACATGGCAGACTCAGTGCGGTTGCTAATATTAGATTATGGTGCATACATTTTTGTAATCAGACATATCACTTTGAGATGCATCCCCGGAACGAATAGCAGTTCATCGAATTAGCCGACGCCGCCGGATCCGTACGTCTGATGTCGGTGTGCCTAGCTTTTGGTTCATTAAACTTTTCGAGCGTTTTATATTGAGGAGTGGCTTTTTCGCTTTTAGAGCTTAATTGTGTGCTTCTGTTAACGATAAAGCCGCAAACTATAAGGTCGCCCAAACGACCGCATTGTCGGTTGGGTTAATTGATTAAGCAAGTACTTCAGTATCTATTAAAAAATGGTATCCTATCTCGTTGGGACAATCATCATAGTAGGGTTGTTGACTCATATTACAAATTCATATAACTTTATGTTTTAAAAATCAATGACAGTTTTTAGAATCCTCAATTATTACTTTAAGAAACTATTTTTTTGTCTTTAATTAATTAAAATTATTTTAAATTGCGTTATTTCATACTCACTATCACGTGACTCTAAACACCAATCAGAGCGCGATGACGTCACGAGCCACGAGATTAGCTGATTTATCTGTCATATCGAAGGCAAAAGTATCAGCTGTGAACGATTTTCTTCAGTATCTTATTAAAATTACTTTATTTATCACAATGGAGACTGGATTTATGAAACGAAATGGTTCTTACTTAGCGGAAATTAATTCTTTGATGGTTCTTTGCTTCAAACACGATTTTTTTGTGCGTCGGAGTTTTGAAGTACAGTATGACCAACTTAATTGTGAAGTACAAGGTGGCGCTACTTGTCAAGCAAAATTACATCTATACATCAAACTTGGTACATTTAATTTAGTTCCGTTTTTTGCCACCTACATAGATAAGTTGGTGTAAGTAGTACCCAGTCTCTGTAAGTTTTATTAAACTGATATATTTTATGAATGAAAGAGACTTACTAACTTACTCGTTTTATATACATATTTAGAACTTTAAACTTGTCATCTATCATCAACAAAATAAAAAGTTACGTTATGTGCAAATTTTTAGTAGATGTGTTGTGATACAAACCACGGCAAAAACAAAAAAAAAAGCTTTGTAGGTAAACAACCAGGTCTCATCATTATTCGAGATGCCTACTACACCCATTGTAGTATATTGTATATAATTTCCATATCATTTTAAAGCTGAAATTAGATTTAAATTAAACAATAGTTAAGTACCTAAAAGTGGACCAGTAAACAAACAATAACATTAAAAAACAAGTAATAAACGACAATTTTGGAAGACACTCAAACACATTTATTTAATTTTGATATTTACGTCGTAGTTTATTTAGAACTTACATCGAAGTGATCTTCACAAAAATAACTGGTACCTACAAGTTGTTGACAATGATGTTGGATGTCTTCTAGCCATTGTTAACCATTTTCTCCTTATTTCTGCCCTTTTTGGAAAGCTTATGAAAAGTTTTTGAGGCGTACTGATTGACGTACTTTTGCACATCGGCACTGTACAACATTTATTGTAAATCGTCGTATTCATTTTAGAGTTTTTAAAGTATATTCCTCAGAACTGAATCAAGATCAGTGCAATGTGACAGATCGTAAAGTTTTCAAAACGGCCCGTGACGTCATCACAGCCATTTGACAGTTTAGAGCGTTTTAGCCGGAATTTTTAAAACTATTCTTTCTTTCTTATTTAAATATGTCATAATTTTTCAGTTAATATTTTTTTTTGCGTATAAGTATATAGGGTCTATCTATAAAATAAAAGCGATTCCAAAAATTAGTCAACAACCCTATTCACGAAATGCATTTTTCTGTGGTTAGTTACACAGTGCCTTAAATTGATTTAGTATACTGGACATCGGTATACTTTTACTTAGAACTGACTCTACGTAGTACGGAGATTCAGTAAAATAACCGGCGAAATTAAAACTATTTTGTTATCACTCTCTCTCTCTCTCTCTACCTATTACCCTAGCAAATAACTTGGTATCAAGATAAATTATTGTTCACCAAAATTAAATATTCCTAATGTTTACTCCAATTTATAGAAAAAAACAACAGTTTCCAATACCAACACATCAGCACGTACACACCAACAAATTGTCCAAATGACGTCAATGCAATACGTACCTACAGTCACGACCACCAATATGTATACACGTAACGAAAATCGAAAACCCTTTTCTTGTGAAATGTCGGTTTCTACTTTGAGATAAGAACTATTTCGTAGTAGGTAGAAGTATGGTTTCCAAAATGCTTTTTTTTTCTTAGCATCTATTACCCAACTGCTAGGCAAAGGCCTCCTACTTAGCCTTCCACTCTTCTCTCCGTGCGGTTTTCTTCGGCCAATTTCTCACAAACGCTTCTAAGTCGTCACGTCAGCGTTTTATAGGCCTTCCACGGCGACGAAACCAGTCTTCTGGTACCCATTGCGTGACGACTACAGGCCATCGGTCCTGGGTCTTGGTCCAAAATGCTTCGTAAAATCGTTATTCAACACAGTAGAAGCAAACCACTTTTAAAAGTTTTTTCGTAAACACATTAGTGCTTCTGACTGTACAAGTTGAGAAAAGTCCGGAGTACTGTCGATGTCGTTGAGAAGTCATTCACCTCAGCACAGCTCTAGTGATGCTCTTAAAATTGTATACTCACCTCTATATCGAAAGTTTACAAGGTTATTATGTTGTAAAAGTGCTTCAAATGATAAGTTGCTGAAAGAGAAAACTGCTAATGTGTGAAGTCTTTTGTGTGAAGGGTCATTTTGGCATTTTCTTTTTATTTCGGGGTATTTTAAGGAGCAGATGGATCATTATTGCTTAACCTGTAGATAGTCTGTAGAGGTTATTTTTGTGCAACATCACGCTGCACTCCAAAACACAATATGTATGATATGTAAAAACCCTGTGCGATCCGTGAGTGCAATATTAGGTAGCTTGGATTATATTCTGATATATGTTATGGAGTAGAAGTATAACCCGAAGAGAATTAAAATAAAAAGTACAAAAGGAAAGAAACTTAAGTACATTGCAACACATTATTATGAGCGTGAGCGTTGACACTCCGGTTGCTTCTTGCGGACGTCTGTGTGACACCGTGATACAGCGAAGACGACGCATCAGATCTCGTAGAAAATTACCAGAAAAAGAACAAGCAATGGCCGTCAAGAAAAACCCACTTTGCTCAGCCTGAGAATTAAACTCAGGACCTTATACTCACCAATAATCCAACGAGGCAGTTTTAGGTCTCAGCGATTAGTAAAGTCATAAACAACGTTTAAATATAAATAATTAAAATAATAATTAGAACCTAAACAGTAAGCACTACATTTTAAGCGCCAACATAATCGTTAGGCACTTCAGCCTGATGGAAGATACTTATTTATTCTAAGTTGTTCCCTACGTCAGTCACTACCCTACCCGGTTCAGGCTATGCCAGTTTTACGATCTGAAGTCACCGCTACTTAAGCAGGGGACCCCTAAGTTTGATGTTTTAGCAAGTAACACCCAAAATTAAGGGCAGTTGATGAAGGTTTATCGTCCTTCTAAGTGGTTCGTCTTAAGGATTAGAATGCATTAAAGGCGATTGAGACAGTACCTTATGAAGGGGTATGAAGAAGTGAGTGTTCGAGAAACAGCGTCCGCGTCGTATGAATTAATTTTAATTTAAACACGAATGTTGGATTGATGCTTTTTTGTGGTACTTGGAGTGAACTTCCAAGTGTTCCACATGACGTGTAACCTTTTTTTTTAAACCGATTTTTGAAACATGATTAGCTTCGGTACATAACTCCTTAAGGACCCATAAGATGTATTTAAAGGTACAAATGAAACAAATATCGCCACTCTAATAGGTGTAGTGGCGATATTTGTTGATTGTAATGTATGATGGAAATAGGAATAATCTAAAATTAAATTTCAATAATGCTCGCAGAAGAAAATTCTTAAGAAATGAACCCTAAATAGTTTTCTTCATTCGCAAGTCTAATCATTTAATCATAGTGCGTTCAAGGCGTTCTTTGTATCATCAATAAAGTTCCCAAGACGCAGAAGTTCGGTAGTAAAATTATAGGTATAGTTTCTACGTTGGGTACAGACAGCTCGACGGTCCCTACGTACAATCCCCTAACTGCAAATGACAAACTTTACAGGAGAGCACTTTTAAGTTTTAAACACATGTAGTTCATGTTCTACCACACAGAAAGTCATGAAATTTGGAATATAGGTTTCATATTTGATCTATTTTATAAAAAACATAACTACAACTTTAAAAAGGCCTTTAGAGCGTATTATTTGTCACTTACTTACTTATACAGCGGAATCATCCCTGTTTTAAATAATGTAAGTGGTACTTATTCAGTTTTACGCCGGAGGTATTTAATTAACTAAAGACGTAATTGCCATTTACGTGGGGATCATGTTACAAAAACTGTATAAAAGTAGATAAGTGTTTGACTCACTCAAAAAAGACAGTTCCTCACAAGATAGACAAATTATTTGCATTACGTTTTATTTCGAAGCAGGTTAAATGTACACAAAAACGTTATTTCTCGCAAGTGGCAGTTGCGGGGGAGGTGCGCGGGGTTACAATGGATTGTCCCGCGTAAAACGACTGGATTACCACTATTGTTGTTCTACGTCGGAATTTTTAGTCAATTTGGTAGTTATGGGAAATGTCGTGTGTGTATATAAAGGTCAATTTGCCAACTTTTATTCGTTTTTATTACACTGGACGATAGTTTAGGTTTGTCTGAATGTCAGGGAACAATAAAACACAAATCACGTATCTACCACTTAGGTGATTATACGTAGGGACCGTCGCTTAGCTAGATGAACATCTATAAACATTTACTTTATACTGATTTAATCAAGGATGAAATATATTAGATAGATGAGCATGGATCTTTTGGTTCGAGCTCAAATTAAAACGAATGAAGCCATTTTTTTATTTCACAAACTAGCTGATGCCCGCGGCTTCACCCGCTTGAATGTCGGTCAAATTGGCCCTTCTATCCATTTGCAAGAATAGCAAGCATAAAAATCGGTAGGTACAGTAGTTTTTTTGAGTTTATTGCGAACAGACGGACAGACGCGGTGGAGGACTTTGTTTTATATTATGTAGTGATACCCCTTCACTTCAACCTGTCGAAATCGTTCAGACAAAAAAACCATCTTATTAGCACTGTAAACAGACAAAAGCTACAAGGTGACTGGATCATTGGTTCGGAGGTCGCAATCGCGACTGCTGAGGATGATGGTTCGATTAATAAATAATTATTTGCATCACCATCATTTCTCAATAGTAGCCAAAGAGTCTAAATTTGTGCCCGGTTGATGGCAATAGGCTCGGCCCCTATTACATGGGACCTGCGAACATAACTGGTGGTATGTGAGTGTACTATTAAGTACACATCTGCATAACTCATAGGGGATTACAAGCGTGATGTTTATCAATAAGGTATCGCAATTCGTGAGAAGACTTATAGGTTTGGTGGATTATATTGATTAGCTATGTCATTGTGTGGTTATTGTGGCTAATCACCTACTAATTATGGTAAAGTCATAAAGGTAATTAATCAAGATGTACCAGGCAATTAATTTTGGTAAAAGTTTTTGAAATGCACTACTCGCAAAATACATGAAACTAAAACTTAATACATAAAATCGTAACAGAAAATTTACAGGATCAAGAAATCAAGTCAGTCAAGTCATCATTATCTGCCTACCATTTTCCCAACTATGTTGGGGTCAACTTCCAGTCTTACCGTCTATCTGACCTTTACAACCTACCTTACGCTGGATAATACGGCATCCCTTGGAAATACACAGACTTTTGTCCACTGACTACCTGTAACGACTGTCAAGATCTTACTTTCCGAGGCACGGTGTAAATCCGGTACCGCCGGTATATCAAGATGGTCACACATCCACAGAACGACCTAGGCAAGCGCGACTCAATATTCAAGCAAAAGTAAAATCCTTCTATAATTATAAACTAAAGAACCATTAACTCAAAAGAATTAAAACTTGTGTTGTACAGAAAATGGAGTACATTTTAATTTTGTTCACCGGTTACTGGCCATTTGGTTGGTCGTAAACTGACCTAAATATTCCTACTCCGTTGTCTGAAAGCGCAGTAAATTAAAAAAGTAGCCCAGACCGAGTTTTACTGTCGGAGCATGAGAAGTGACACGAAATATATTTTTACTAAACGATACTAGTAAAAAAATAAGACCAGTTTCATCACAAATTAACATTATTTCTTCGCCATTATTTGCGTGATTAAAAAAAACATCAGTTATAAACCATTATTCTTGATATGGTTCTTGAAAGGTTTTAAAATATTGTGGCACATACGAAAAAAAAAAACAATAATTAAAATGTTTTTGGTTAAAGAAGTAAAGGAAGACCCCTTGGTCTTTCTTTACTTCTCTAAAGAAAAGAAATCTTCTCTTTGTTTCCTTAAACGATGGATGGATTGTGTGAGGAATGATAAATTATGGAAAAAAGAGGAGTAAATGATAGTGTGACGACTGATAGAAGGAAGAAAGAAAGAAGGGTGTTCCGCCGACCCCAAACAACATGGGACAATGGCAGGAAGATAATGCCATCGAAGTAAAAAATAATGCCACGCCCCTATTCTACAGGCTTTTAAAATTCACAACCCTAAAACGTCTACAACAAAAAAAAAGAATCACCACAAAAAAACATCAGTTATAAACCATTATTCTTGATATGGTTCTTGAAAGGTTTTAAAATATTGTGGCACATACGAAAAAAAAAACAATAATTAAAATGTTTTTGGTTAAAGAAGTAAAGGAAGACCCCTTGGTCTTTCTTTACTTCTCTAAAGAAAAGAAATCTTCTCTTTGTTTCCTTAAACGATGGATGGATTGTGTGAGGAATGATAAATTATGGAAAAAAGAGGAGTAAATGATAGCGTGACGACTGATAGAAGGAAGAAAGAAAGAAGGGTGTTCCGCCGACCCCAAACAACATGGGACAATGGCAGGAAGATAATGCCATCGAAGTAAAAAATAATGCCACGCCCCTATTCTACAGGCTTTTAAAATTCACAACCCTAAAACGTCTACAACAAAAAAAAAGAATCACCACTAAAGTACTTACCCGCACAGAAGTAAAAAATATTTCGTAATGGACGCATTTAAAAATGTAGCGCACGTTTAGTGGGAAGATAGTTAGAGTTGAAATTTTCTTTTCGAGAGGGAAAAATTTCACTCTCGCCTCCTCATTAGTGCGGGGAGGCTTTTGAGAGGGCGCATCTCGCTTTGCAACTGCAATTCACGTTTGCGCACGTCTCCTATGTGCCGGTCTACTTTATATTTATTATGGTTTAGCTAAAATCGACAAGCGTGGATTTACTTTTACGTAAATTTATCTGCGGTTCGGGATTTATTTTGAGTAATATTATTTACTAATTTATTAAATTGGTGTTTGGGCGCCGCGATTCCGTTTTGGCTGCAATATTTCGGACTAGATAAAAAAACTGGAATAAAAATAATCCCAATTAGAGTAGGTAATTGGAATAGTGAAACAGCGGTACCTTTGAAACACTAGTTAAGTTTTTTTGTTATATTTTTCTATTCACCAGCCTATTAGCAAATGTTTAACATTATTACAGAATACATTTGTCAGTCTACATTTTATGCGAGTCGAATATTTTAGCTATTCCAAATATAACAGCCAGACTTGGGAAAAATCTGTGGGTCTGCTATTTGTGTCCTAGCCTAGTAGCCTACACAATTCTTTGACAATCTATTTTTGTCCGTCTGTGCCTATACAACAAACGAAACTAATTGTAAAACATATACCAATTCTTGTTTCACCACAAAACCATTATAGAAAGGGTTGACTGCTCTCTTGTGCGATACATGAAACAATGTATACGGTTTCTAGGCCAATGGTTTTAGTTTTAGATAAGTTTCACTTATATAGTTTTAGGTCATTACTAACTTTCTGTCTGAAATAAAATATGATAAAAAATAAAACGCTATGCCACGGTTTTAATCGGTTTATCTCAAACGTACACAATTAACATTTTATTCGCCAATATTGCTCGACTAACAATTTTATTGCCATCATTACAATCGAAATGACAATGCAAACCATGACTGTTATGTAATAAAATCAATTTTTTGATTGGCAAAATTCACTATCGCTTGTACAGGTTACCGCACATTTCTCGTATCATTTCAAATTGACACTGAATTTATTTTCATAGCAGTAAAGTTGGTATTCGTAATGAAAGTGCTACCAATACGCACGGTTGACTGTACCATAACTCGGTCATTGACAGAGAGCAATCAACTTTTCAAGTTCACTGATCTAATTGATTGATAACGATAGATTCTATTAAATTCTAATGAATATCTACAGGTGCAATAGATACTGTGCTGAAACAATCTATTTGTTTACAGGTACGTGACCGTTCTTGTCATTGAAATCCCATTAGCTATTTATTTATGCATTGTGATATTGGAATTTTTGTAACACTTTGTTTTATTTTTTTTAAGTTAAATAGGAGATGAATGTTTGTATGGAAAATCGTCATTTTTGTAGTTAAACCGACATCCACGAAGCCGTGGGCAAGCCGTGGGCAAAAGCTAGTTCTACAATAAACACATGAATACGAAAAATCTGAGTGCGGTTTTTGAGTTCGAACTCGAGAGTCGAGACCTACAAAAACCTTTACATTAAGTGAATAGGTACATACAAACTAATAACCAGTTATTATAAACCTAAGTATAGCTAATTAAAGTTATTCCAAATACACATTTTTTAACATTTGTACGCTATTTGCCTTACCCGACAGGCGTGCTTAGCAATTACGATTCCGGTTATTAAAGCTTAGGTGTTAATTGAAACACCCACTTAATGTTTTAATGTTTATTAATGCGATATAGAGTAGTCTTGTAGCTTACATTTTGGTTTAACGCCGAAAGTTTTGCCGAAACATTGTTCGGCTGCATAATACATATTTGGTGTAATTGAAAACCAGCAAGCATTGTTGTCATATAATTAGACTGATATAAGTATTTGTATCGCGATTTTTTTCAGTAGCATCCATGGAGTCTGGAATTGTGGCCGCTTGCTGGCAATAGGCCCGCCCATTACATGGGACTGTTTTGAATGACAGAGGATACACTACTATTGGTTATGCAGACGACCTTGCTATACTGATAAACGGGAATGCTGAAGATATGCTATGCAAAGTGATGCGCTCTGCTCTGCAGATAGTAGAGGAATGGTGTGAAGAACACGAACTTTCAGTAAACCCCAAGAAAACAGAACTTATCCTTTTTACCAACAAAAGGAAGTTACCAGAATTACAACTACCAAAGCTTTTCAACACAAGACTCTCCCTATCAACGCAAGTGAAATATCTGGGCATAATTCTTGATAACAAATTGAACTGGGCAAGTCACCTAGAGGCTAAAACAAAGAAGGCCTGTATAGCTTTTAATCAGTGTAGAAGACTAGTTGGTAAGAGATGGGGTCTTAACCCAAAGATCACACTCTGGCTATACACATCAGTTATCAGACCTTCTATTACCTACGGATCAGTTGTATGGTGGCCCAGAACTCAGCTGACCACGGTGAAAACGAAACTCCAGAGTCTGCAACGCTTAGCTAGTGTAGCAGCTACTGGATGCATGAGAACAACTCCATCAGCAGCGTTAGAGTATCTTTTAAATTTAAGACCTCTGGATCTGGTCATACAGGAGGAAGCTCAGGCAACCGCTTTAAGACTAAGATCAAACGGACTATGGAAAGTAAATACAGAAACAACACACTCAAAAGTTTTGCACGGGATTCTGAAGGAAATACCACTCCTTGAGGCGCCCATGGATAAAACTTCATGCCACCATGTGTTCGATAGAAGTTACGACATCCAACTCACTGCAGAAGCAGTAGATAGCTCTGGCATCAATGAAGTTAGGATATATACGGACGGCTCCAAGACCTCACACGGTACTGGAGCCGGCGTCTTCTCGAATGATCTAAACATTTCAATATCAAATACCCTAGATAAATTAAACACAATCTTCCAAGCCGAATGTATCGGTATCACCAGAGCGGCACAAGCAGTTGCAGCCAGAGACGTCAGTGATTTTAAAATAAAGATCATCTCAGACAGTGCATCGGTGCTTCAAGCCCTAAAAAACAACACAATTACCTCTGTCCTAATACTGGAATGCCACAATGCACTCCAATCCATTGCAACCACAAATAGTGTAACCCTGCAATGGATAAAAGGACATAGCAACTCGCTGGGTAATGACGCAGCAGATGAGCTGGCCAAGAGAGGCTCAAGCAATATAGTATTTGGACCGGAACCACTACTGCCCATACCTCAGGCCCAAATAAAAACATGGCTGCGTTCAAGAACCACAGAAAAACACCTCACCGAATGGAGAAACAGTGAAGGATGCAGGCAAACAAAAGATGCAGTTCCGGAGGCATCAATGAAGTTTAGTCGCAATCTCATCAAACTTAAAAGGGACAAACTCCGTAAAATCATAGGAATTTTAACGGGTCACTGTTCCCTAAACAAACATCTACATAACATAGGTGTAACAGACAGCCCACTGTGCAGAGGATGCATGGAAGCGGAAGAAACGCCACGGCACGTACTCCTAGAGTGCAGGAGCGTAGCAGATCACCGGGCACAAACTCTACGATCCCCATAAACTCTCCCGGAAGCCTGCAGCAGTCTGTCAAGGCTGCTGCAATTCTGGGACGACCTATGTTGGTTGGAGTAGGTATTTTTAAAACATCACGCACAATGGCCCAATCAAGAGGCTAAGTGCGGATAAAAGCCCCGTTAAACTAAACTAAACTACATGGGACTGAAAGTTTATTTCATCATCATCCCCATAGAATTGCCCCAGCATCATCATTCTGTAGGGACCCTCTACATTTATATTGGTCCTTCGAGCCGGATTCGTACAAAGGCACGCGGGCGCTTTAAGAGTTACATTTTATTTTCTATCTTTCTCTTGTCTGTCCAGTTTTGCTTTACCACTGTACGTAAGACGTACTGCAAACACATAATACCTATATTATACTTTTATTCAATAACAGATTTCCTTGAAAACATCCCTTTCCCCTTTGTAGCACGAGAATCCTTTGTAGTGTTGTGTATTGTTGAGTACGGTTTCACATCGTTTGTGAGCCTGTTGATAAACCGTTAGCTACAAAAATGGCGGCAGTACATCACTAGTCACTAGTGATGGTGCTTGTGAGATATACGAGCACTATAGTAATCCGTTTTGCTCGGTTGACTTTCAAAACATATGGGGAGTAACTAGGATGTGTGTTAGTTTTAGAAGTTTTTCGTCTATGTCAGGCAGGGTTTCTGATTTCAGCTAGAGCAACAGATTTAGCTTGAGCACTCCGTGTTTTGAACTTTCCAGTAATGTTGTTTTTATTTTTTTATTTTTTTTTCTAAATACTGTTTTAGTATTTCGCGGGTTACAACTAAACTTACATTGTCAATTACAGGATATCTTTTATGATTAACAATTATAATTTGATCGTGGCGGGATCATCAGCTCGCTATCATGGTGCTAGCAACAGCGCCGAAAAATCAGGAACTCAGAAAATTCCATAATCAAGGAAGATATCCCTTAAGTGACTGTAAGTTTGCTGTGCAATGTGTTCAGCTTGTTTTCTGCTACTAAATTAGGGTAGGTCGTCATATCAGCCCGGAATCACCCACTGCTGGATGCAGACCTCCCCTTATTTCTGTCACACATCCCGGCTCTCTGCGTCCTGTCCTGCTAGGTTCACTTGAGGCGCACCACCCGGTTCCCGGCATCGAGACTTTCGTCCGCGAAAGCGGATTTCGGTATTAGACACTCTATATTAGAGGGTTATACCGAGCACGACTCGCTCCATAGTCCTTTGTGCCTCTCGTCCTCAGTGAACAGTCACCTTTGTGAGGCACCTAGGCTTTTGCCTGCTAGTGACTGTACCTACAAAAAGCAACCCATTTCCATGAAAACCAATCAAATCAAATCTTGAAAAAGGCAAGCAACAAACATCGATGAAAAAATATTTATTTTTATGTAATTTATTCGTTCACGATAATACAGCAAGCTTTTGAAATCAATCTTTCTATCGCAATGAGCACTTCGCTCTACCGAGCAATTGATGAGAAAATGGACGATATTCGCAATAAAGCAACTGACCTGGAACTGGTTGAATAGAATATTAAATAAAATAGTGGAAGGAGGAATAGGATAAGTTTTTAAACTAATAACACCTCTGTGCCTAGAATTCACCATAATTTACAAATATAACATAATAATATCACGTAGTACCTATTTTACTAAAATAACCCACTAAAATGATTTGCCAAGACTTACAAAATATTATTATAATAAAAACGGCTTAGCAATCTGTTTGCTGATTTATAACAAGATACCAAGCCACTTTAAAATATTAAATTCAAGTTTGTTAAAGATTAAATTGCACAAGTGGATAAATGAATACAATTTCTATAGTTTGAAAGAATTTATTGAAAATAGATTTTGATGCATTGTATCATTTTGTTAAACTTTAAAATTTTGCATGGTATGTTCTATCTTAGCTAAACATGCTTTAACTATTGTAATTTTATTTAACACCATTCTACACCTTGTTTTTTTGCAAATAAATGATTTATTATTATATGTTTCTTGTGTTTCTCTAATAATAGTAAAGCCTTTTTATGAACATAACACTACAACTGGCCTCTAATCCTCGAAGAGATAGGCAGAGGTAAACCCGTTTATTACACCCACATTTCGCCAGTTATGTTTTAGTCCCATATAATATAATAGGGAGCGAGCCTATCGCCATCAACCGGGTCCTATTCCAGACTCCGTGGCTGCTACTGAGTAACCTCTAAAATGTAGAGCAATAAAATATACATGTTTTGGAAGAGCCTTTTTGTTTGGGTCAATCAAGTTCATACTAATATTAATTACTTGTGGAACTAGACCACCAAAATAACCCACATTTTGTTGAAACCAGACCGCCAACTATGTACCTATCTGTGTTAGGTACGGACTTTATGTATTTAGGATATTCTCGAGAAACTACTAAACCAAAATCTAGCCTCGCTTTTATACCAAAAACCCTTTTGCCGATGAAGATTTTCGTATCTTTAACGCAAAAAATATACTTACATAATAACAACCTATTACGAAAAATGGCTGAAAAAAATCAAAAGTCTTTTGTTCTAAACAAAAACATCCCGATAGTCTGTAACAGCGGAATTTCAAACGCACACGTAAACGTTAGCGACACTATAAAGCTATTATATTATAGAATATGCAATTACCTACCAGTTACCATTTACGTAAGCCTCTCGAGTCATCGGTTGTCCTCAGCGTAGCGTCCTGTTTACCTCGAAAATCTTTTTTCTTTCACTATTTTGCTCTAGTTTTTCCGCGTTCAAACAGGTTACTCGTAACCGGATATGTTAGAAACTAAGTTATGTTAAGTATAAGCATTTTATGGCTATTTACCTAAATAGCCATAAAATGCTCAAACAAACTCATCATGTTCACCTGAACATGATGAGTTTGTTGCAATCAGAGGAAATTGATTTAGAGTGACGTGTCGTAGTACTTAGGGAGAAAATAATGATTGGTGGGAATTAGTGTTGACCCATCGTTGGTGGGAAGATTTCTAACTTTTTTTTAAAGACTTGTCTTTAGCTGAGTTTCAATTTTAATTTATTGAAGCAACTACTATAGAGTAACTACTTCTGAGACTCGTATTTCGATGAAAACTGGTATTGTTACCTGTTAATAATTTGGTTTCTTCTGTTTCATAAATATACTTAAGCATTGAAGTCCCATTAAATAAGGGGCGAGACTATTTCCTTCAACCGTGCACAAATCTAGACTACGTAGCTGCTACTGAAAATTTATTGATGAAAAAATCCGATAATAATTTACCAGAGCATCATACTCAGCTACCACAATTGCGGCCACTAGACCTAGTTTGTATACAAAAACAAATTCACCATTGACGTACAAGAAAAAATATTTTTTAACGTAAGGTTAGGTTATTTTATTATCAAACACTTTAAATAAAAAAAATAAGTTCAAAAATCTAAAACCCGACTACTAACAAAATTGCGGTCTTAAAAGTAGAAAACAAGAAAATAATTCTTGTCTGATATTCTTCGTAGTCGCATGCCACTGATACCTGATGCTCCTTCATGGCGTTCTCATTGATACAAGGTGGCATGCGACTACGAAGAATATCAGACAAGAATTATTTTCTTGTTTTCTACTTTTAAGACCGCAATTTTGTTAGTAGTCGGGTTTTAGATTTTTGAACTTATTTTTTTTATTTGAATTTTATTTTTGTGTGTACTTAAACTATAATATAATACATATTTGTAATGTGCTCGCCAAGACCTTTCATTTGATACCAAACTTGCTATGGTTTTCTCAATTTAATATTTTTTTAGGTAAGTTTTTGACATTTAAATTCCGTCATAAAAAGAATTTATAAAATTTACATAGCCTATGTCACCCGGGCTATTCTTACGAATCTATTGACACCTAATTTATTAAAATCCGTTCAGTAGATTAGGCGCTACGGTGGAACATACATACATACATACATAGACTGCCAAAATCATTACCCTTCCTTTTGGCTTCGCCGTAGTCGGGTAAAAAACAGATGACGAACAACACTACCGCCAGTGATAGATAACTCCCTAACTTCTCGAACACAAACTTTCCCCAGCACTTTGCAAGCACAACGTTAACAAAGTATTAATATTTTCTTTTTGCCGCGACGTCGCTTCGCGTAAGCGTCACCTCGCGCCTTGTGAACCCATTATCATTAATCTTACAGAAGCTACGCTAAAGATAATGTTCCAGAGACTTCCTATAGAAAAACAATATCAAGTATAATCAGTTATCTTGGAAAATTAAAGCGGCAAAGTTGCGGAGACACCAACACTTATCATGAGGGATCAAGTCATTTGTTTTCGGTTGTGACGATACATTATAATTGTAAACGGTTTAGATGAGTTTTGGGGGCGTTTGGATTTAGAGTTTTAGTGAAAGACACATGTTAAATGTAAAAAAGGCTTTCATTTTACTGTAAATACTTTTCAGATAGCTTTCTGACTGATCGACTTTTTGGCAATACAATAGTCTGAAAGCCATTTTTTTTTGGGGTTTGGTAAATGATCAAATGACTCCTCCCGCTCTGGGCAAAGCGGTAGAGAGTGTCAGACTACTACTGACTAAAAACCACCCATGTTCCTTTTTAGCACTTTGTACCGAGGCTGCGGTATCTCTTTCGAACAACCCGCACCGCCCGACGGAATGCTTATTCCTACTTCAAATTAATTGTCCTGACTGATTCATAACATAACATAGCACTTGACTGATTGAAAATTAAGCGAACTGGTAGCTATTAAGATGTAAGCATTCGATAATATTAAGAAAGGATTTTGGATAATTTGGAAAGTTTGTATGAAAATCCGCCGCTGAGTGAAGCGCGAACTATTATAGGTTCGCCCAGTGACAGATTTTCAAAATCCCATTGGATGTCTTAAACAGTAGTGGTTTTTGCCATTTGTTTACAAAATATATTATTAGGTATATTAAGCATTATTTTTCTGAAACACCGTCCACAAACACGCCTTTGACAAAAAACAATAGAAAGCGCCATTCCTCCCTCGTCGAAGCTTCCAACAAGAATAGAAGAACATAAAATGTACGGGTATCATTTAAGCTATCACCAATTTAATTAGTTTTGTGTTTCTTAAATAATAGGGTTTGTCCTCAAAATAGTAGATCTGTCACCAAAATGTAGTCACCAAACAATGCAAAATCAGTTCCACAATAAATCACCTAAAATCCTGAGATATAAGGTCTAGTACCAAATAAATGTTTTTCAGGTGTTAATAAAACACCTGATTTACTCCATGACGCGCGCTCGCTTCGCTCGCATATTATATAACACTAATATCTTCTGTCCCCGAAGTGCCGGGCCTCCGCCGGCCTCCTTCGTCGGCCTACGGCCCGGTGCCCATGCCGCCCATAAAGGACACTGTCGCGAGACGGTCGTATTAGTCGTTATCGTCGGTGAAATCGCAAATAAAGTCTGCTTGACAGATCTACCATTCTGAGCACAGAGCTATTATTTAAGTAACAAAACTGTTATTATAAGAACGAAGTTTATATTCATGTAATGCAATATAATTTTATTGGTTATCGATCTCTTATTTTACACATTTATATTAACATTAATTTGATAATTCATACCTGGGAACAATTTTTGTTTATCTGAGAACGAAAATATTTCGTGGCGATAGATCTATTTATTAGGTGATACAACTTGATGACAAATATAAATTTTGGTGATAGAAAATATAGTTCCCAAAATGTACCAGCACTTTGTCAGCCATTTAATAAATAACCTTTAATCGGTCCATTGTGTCTTACTTAGAAGTTGAGCTATAAAGCTATCTGTAAATCCTTTAGAGCGTTACGAACGATGTACAAACTATTTTGAGAACACCCACGTGATATAGAGGGAAATGTAAATTGGTTTAGAATTCAAAATTTATGAGGTCGACATCCTAGGCCCTGTCCTGGGAAAGTGTTTTATGCACGTGATATTCACTTGACCATGAGATACATGCTCAAGCGTTGCTGAGAAAAAAAATGAAAAAAATACTGAGATACAAATTGTCGTAAAAGCCGTTCATGCACGAGATGGGCGTGAACGCGTTTACATACACGGGTAGTCTCCACACTTGAATCAGATTAACGGGCACTTCAAACGTCTCATCATATTTCTGCCCTTGTCTCCTATGTTGCTTGGCGGCATAATATATTTTTCCTCCATTCTCCCTTGTCAATCGTCACGCTATCATCAACTCCAGTTTCTTTCATATCATTCCTGACACCATCTATCCATCAACCACAACAAAACCTAAGTAAAACATACCTAACCAATTTAAGAGTCGCAGAAGCTTATAACAGAAATTAAACACATTTCACCGGTGCCAATCGAGTTGGGTCACATTTGATTCCTCCCAAACCCTTCGTGCCCCGATCCTTTCGTAATATGTATATTTTATCACGGCAATAAATGGCTGAGCCATGCATAACATTGTGTCGGGCCTCCAATTTATCTCGTCAGGAACAATCCAATTATATTTTTTCTGCCAAATAGACACATTGGAGTCGAACGTGGCACTGGATATATTGTTGCGAGTGCCCAGTGACGCTTCGTTGATTTTATCTGGTGTTTTATGGTGTGCCTACACTGCTATGTCTGTCTGGGGTTCAAATTTACATGGCAGAACAGTAGAACGGTTGGTTACGCACGCCTGTGTTATTAAAACTGAGTTAGTAGACAGACAGTTTTTATTAACTACTCCGCTAATCTGTCCTCGTATACTTTGTCAGCAATACTGTACTCATATGACAACATTACAAAAATCAAGCATTTTTAAAAGAATAGGTTGTCATGGTTGCCTGTTCTTCTTTATACGGAACGACTAATTAGATCCATGCACTTATCTTGTTACACACTTACTACACTTATGTTTCCTGCCCTAGTTGTTTTATAATAGCTAAAAATTGTGAACTGGCTCTAAAAGCAACTTGATGTGCATAACAAATTATGTAATCTGGACAAAGGATTGTTAAGGAAGTACAAAAACTACGCAAGAGTTCGCATGAGCACCTTGCAAAGAGCCTTTAAGGGTCTCGAGCCCTTTTCTCGCATCCTCATAAGCTTTGTTAGACTAATAGTGAGGAAGTTTACGGCAGTTTGAACCATTTTAATAGTGCGAAGAAAGGTAAAAGTGTACTCTGTAGAAAGATGGTGGAAGGAGTTAGATAAATTCGTCCCGAAACATGTAAAGCCATAGAGAAGACCTTTGGCGACCAGTGGGAAGATGCAGGCTGACAGTAACCTGATGCCAGAAAAATCAGCCAGGTGATCCCACCGCGTGTTCTAGAGATTACGATTCTTGGCAGATAAAATAACAGACAGATGAACAACAAAATGAGCATACTAAGGATCCCCACCGGAGTGTTCCCACGTTGCCGTCGTGGTGGGGCTTGCATGTCTCAATGACCCTTGGGGCTCTGCCGGTAGATATACTCATGCCGGAAAGGTCCAAGGCGAGAGACCAGACAAAGAGGGACACGCGGGGGGCACGCCGCCGGGAGACGTGAACAGTGCTCGGGTCCTCGGGCGGCGCGCCTGTCGCAGGAGGAAACCCTACTCGCTGCTCTCTGGTTCGCGTCTGCTCATCGGACGTGACTGTGAGAGCAGTGAGTAGGCGGAGGGAGAGACGATGGGTGGAGATAGGGACGTGTTCTCGCAGCGGCAATCGGCGGCGGCGACCTCTCGCGTCCGGCCCTGGTGCAAGCCATGGTCCGGGGCGAGGAGGAATGGGACGCCGTCGCCTCCTTCTGCGAAGCAGTGATGCTAGCGAAGGAGGTGGCGGAACGAGAGAGGGAGAGAACCTCTCAACGTCCCAGCCGCCGCGGAAGGCGCGGAAGGCGCTCCGGGCGTCGGGGGCCACGTGATGGCTTCCGGCCACCGTTGACGCGGGCCTGTGGACGGTGAGTAATGGGCTAGCTCGCCGTCCGGCCGTCGTCATGACGGCAACAGACCGTGTCGGTGGCGCGTTCGTGTTCCACGCGCGCCTCAAAAAGATGTCAGCAAGGAGGGGCCCGCAAGGGCCGACGCCCGTCGCGGCCGCGGATTTTTGTACTAGATAACGTGGCCTCGGCGCAAGGGCAAAGAAGGAATATGGGTTCGGTTTTTAGTCAGTAGAAGTCTGACACTCCCCTTCGCTCTGCCCAAGAGCGGGGGGTCATTTGATGATTTTCCAACCACCAAAAAAAAAAAAAGCATACTAAGGATTCCATTTTTTTCACTTAGGTATGAAAACCTAAAAAAATAATTAACTTGAAATAATACGCTTTATTTTATAAAATTGTATTATTAAACATCTAAAAATTTATAAAATAACACGTAAGTATTTTCCGTTCTCATTCCAAATTTCGTTTTATATCAGCCAAAATAAACACTCTCTCAATATTTCACGTAGGTAAACATTTTAATACAAAACCAGACAGATTAAGCCTACTACTCGCCCACTGGGTTTACCAAAGGGCTTCATTTCGTAATTGGTGTTCATTGATGGAATAGCACACCGACTGAGCTCATTCCGAAATGCGAACCCCCCTCTGTGCAATCCTACTGCGCAATCTACAATGTAATAAGAAATTACGGAGAGTGAAGTCAGCTATAACTTTAGAAATACATCATACTTAATTACTACGTGTACAAAGAGCTGATAAAAAGTTTTAAAATATAATCTATACTAATATTATAAAGCTGAAGAGTTTGTTTGTTTGTTTGTTTGAACGCGATAAACTCGGATTTGAAAAATTCTTTTTGTGTTGGATAGTTCATTTATCGAGGAAGGTTATAGGCTATATAACATCACGCTACTACCAATAGGAGCGGAGCATAAATGAGAAATGTTGCAAAAACGGGAAAAGAAAATTCCTTTCTGAGAGCTTCCGTTGCGTGCGCTGCGAAAACGGTTTAAGTTACCTACGAGAATATCATGTATGAAGTAATTATTCGTCTTTAAAAGTTCGAAAAAAAAGTCCGCGACAGCATCTGTCTATCTTTTAAGATTGACTCACTGTAACCATTTTTTATTATTAAAATGTTAGGTTAAAAAGAATTATTTTTTGCGAAGCTTATTTAACCCATATGGTATTAATCTATATCTAAATAAATGTGTTCGTTAGAACGGAACTTTAATATAGAATATTTGTGCTCTTTACTCTATACAGTTTAAACAAATATCTTAGAAGATATCGCAATGTAAAAATACCCGCGCGGAAAAATAATTACCTACGCGGGTTGCGTCGCAATGTAGGTACGGGGGATTCTGGCTGGCCTCCGGGAAATTCAAAATATTTACTGCATCATAATGTTTACAAGTACAGAGTGTTATAGTATATTTAACAGTAAGAGATAGATTTTATAGTAATTCACACTTTAATATAATCTAAGCTAATCTAAACCATCTAAACTATTGTAATAAAGAGGAAAGATAAGATTTTTTGTTTGTTACGATTTAGCTTAATTAATGTCGGATAGTCGATATATCGAGAAAGGTTATAGCTATATTTATGTGACGCAGACGAACGTTGCGCGGGTCAGCTAGTCTATATAAATAAAAAGAGAAGTCCTGACTGACTGAATGACTGACTGACTGACTCATCAACGCCCAGCCCAAACCCTTGGACCTAGAAAGCTGAAATTTTGCACAGAGGTTCCCTATATAATGTAGACAAGGAATAAGGAAGGATTTTTTGAAATTCAACCCCTAAGGGAGTTAAATAGGGGATGAAAGTTTGTATGGAAAATCGACATTTTCACGCGGGCGAAGCCGCTGGCAAAAGCTAGTACTCAATAAAAATGCTGCCAGTCTTTTGGGCACATTACCGGCTGACAGCGTTGAGGAGCAGTATTTCGATGCCTTTTTATAGTTAGTTTAGTTTATTTTATAGTTTTTAATTAATGTAATAATTCAATAAATAAAAATAAGTGTTTTCTGCCAGACAGTATTAGGTATCGGAAACATTCAGAAATATTTTTTCCGACATTGTCTCTAACATTATCATTTTGTCCTTGCCTTTATCCCAATTAATTTATGGTCGGCACAGCATGTCTTCTTCTTCTATAATTCTCTATTACTTGTCATCTCTTCAGACACCTTTTTTTCATGCCATATTATTCTTTCCACGGTCAATCCGTTGTATATTATACTTGGTCTTTCTACTATATCTGTTATAAATAACTTGATCAAATTGTCTAAGAAGACGAGTTTATAAAGCAATTGAATGATTAAATGGGATCATCAGATTTCTAAAGCACTTAGGATTATTGATATCATCATCATAACGCGAAATAGAACCAGAACAGACAATTCAACAAAGACCCTTTTCTGTTAGCCAACCATTTAATTATGGCTCCGCAAATAATTTCCAGAAAAAAATCCAATAGCAATCATTACGATTGTATTCAGAAGCGTTGGATCATCGTCTCAAAGGACCGTTTCTCGATTCAAATATTCCATTTGGGAATAACGAAACAACGGGGCGCCGAAACGCGTCCGGTTTCGACTGAGTAAATCCAATTTTATTACGCTAATAAAAGGCAATCCAATTAAAGCTGGAGATTTTTTACTGGCGTTGCTCCGGTCTGGCCCAGTAGGGCTCTCCACTGAAGGGCCGGGATTCAGCGTGCCACAGGTTTCAAATGTAACTGTTGCTGTAACGAGTACATGGCTCCTTGAGCGAAATCTTGAGAGGACGAAGTATAATGGCATGTATAATTTAGAAGCCGTGGTTTTAATATGATTAAACCTCGCTCGGAGCTTTTATAGAGGAAATGAATAGTTAACGTTAAAATGGTTAGGTGTTACTCTAACTTAAGAGGGTTAGAGTGGTAAGAGATATTGAATTGTTACATGGAATGAGGTTAGTTTCCATTAAAGATAGTGTATAATACAATGCTAAATGAATCTAGAAGCATAACAAAATATTTACAAAATTAAATATGCAACATTTTAAAAGGTAAACAACAGAACCGCACACGCTAATACGCATGAAAAAACAAATTGGTGAAGTACTCTAAAAACGGCAATGAGTTACGGCACTTAAATGCACCAAGTGCCAAATATTCATACGTTGGGTTTGCATATGAAAAATAAATAAATAATATCACAGAGGCGTGATGGAATCACAATGGCTTTTAAAGGCTTAAAACTTTTGTTAGGCATAAATCATAATAACTATTTCCAAAAATGGATCCTGCCTTTATGAAGAAGGTCTCAGGATCTATTTTCACATAAAACGTTCGACTTTCGAAAGCTGTAAACAAAGACAACCAAATCTCCCAAAATCAACATAAGAAAGCAGAAAAACATGAAAGCTATACACATTATCACACGAATCAGTTTCTCAGCATTTTACAACGTAAGCAATGGTTTCTTCGCAATTGGAAATAAGCTCGTAAAGAAAAGTGGCATGCAAATTCAGATAGACAAAATGGAACCCCAATCTCTTAAAACAATATTTCCACAAATGCATTTGACTCCAGTAAAATATAAAAACGACGTCCCAAGAATACCGCATATGGAAGATTTGCTGTAGATACGTGACCTCCTATTCACCTACAGCTTTCTGGAACGCTTTGGTCGAATGGGTTCTGACTATTTTTATTTATTTGTTTGATGTGAATGTAACTTTACTTCCATTTTGTACTTCTTCGAAATGGATCTGTAAGTGGTCATACGAATTGTGTCATCAAAAATTCATAATTTTGAAGCGATTGCATTGTGTCCATGCATAGTGAATGTTAGGATGTCATTATGTCTGGTTGACTTATGAATGAGTTTACTTATTCGAGGAAGTCTGAAAGTTGCACCTGTTACAGAAAAATTGAAAGGAAGTCGTTTATCTTGGAATGGTCATGTAATGAGGAGGGATGAAACGCATGTGACTAAAAAAGGGATGGATATAAATATTGATGGATGGAGAGGGAGAGGAAGGCCAAAGAAAAGATGGATGGATTGTGTCAGGAATGATATGAATGAGAAAGGAGTAAATGCCACCAGGGAAGACTGGAAGAAGAAAACGTGTTGCACCGACCCCAAATAGAATGAGATAAGGGCAGGAAGATGATGTTGATTATGTCTGGTTGTCAATGAGAGTTTGAATTTTACATTGATTATTAATTTTTATTTTTTTAAAACGTTGCCCCACACTAGGAATTTCTCCTGTATCGTGGGTGCGTTCACAAACATTTAAACTCACATACACAAATACCTAGACCCGGAACAACTATCTGTAGGTCTTACAAATATTTTGTTCCGTGCGGGGATCGAACTCGCGACACGCAGCGCGGCAGTCCATTGCTTGAGCCACTGCGCTAACCGTGCCGTCATGCTAGTCTATTCCGTCAATTGCTAGACTCTGAGTCTGACTCTGAATCGGTTTTCATGTGATGCGGAGAAAAATGAATGAGGAAAATGTCGGAGGTAAGGAAAGTTTTAAGTATGAATAAATGTGATAATGTTATAAGAGTAGAGGAAGACCAAAGAAACAATAAATGGAGTATGTATGTGATATGGCGAGAACGGAGGTGTCTTATGAGATGACGATTTATAGAGAAATAAGGAAGAATAAGACATACTGCATTGACCCCAAATGAATTGGGGTAAGGGAACAGAATGATGATAACTTTTAGACTCAAGTTAGACAATTTATAAAGAGAGACACATCAGCCAAAAAATCATGTACTTGTATGCAACGTATGCTTGTTTGTGATTTATTTGTTGTTTGTTTGTTTTTTTATCATTTCTTTGTCCTTGCTCGTTTTTGTGTGTGTTTGTTTGCTTATGTATTCTGAGCAAACATGACGTATTTTTGATCATGTACCTCATTTTACGCGTATAAAACGTATAGAATTGTATACGGCAAACTCTCTAAAATATAACGATATGAAGTTCACAATTAATTCAAAAACCAGAAATATTTACATTTCCCCTTTTACATCTTGTATCAATATTTTACTCGGTAGTATCCAACATTTGTATTTCCTGTAGAGCCAATATTTATATGCTCGACTACGGATCATAAATCAAGGAAATGAACCAATATTTGCAAATACCTTGTAGATAGTTGTGTGCCTTGGAGTTCACATAAGTACTATGGACAGCTAAGGATAAAATAGTTCTATGGTTTTATTTCTCTTTGTTACAGAGGCAAACCCACCTCTGTAATAAATAGGTTGCTGCTCAATAGGCCTAGTAATATCGTTAATTTATTATAAAATATAATTTCATACCGTATTTGTATAAAGGGCTCCCAATAAATAGTATGATGCCAATAGCATCGGAGTAAATGGCTGTGACATACGGACGACCAGACAGACGGACAGGACGAATATTTAAAAGTTCTGTTTTATGTTATTTGGTAACGGAACCCTTAAAGTAGGTATGATCAAATAGGAACTCTTCCCTACCTAAAAGTTTGTGAACAATGCTACTTATAGTTCACTGAAACACATTTGTTTTTTTCTTAGAAACTTTTAATATTAACATTCAATGTTTACTGCTACAAATCGAATGATTTATGCCTTATTCATACACTTTTATTTTTAGTAGTTTTAATCCACAAACAATTAATACATTACTGTATCTACCCATGTAGTGAAACTTACATCTATATAAATAAAAAGAGAAGTCCTGACTGACTGACTGACTGATTGACTGACTGACTCATCAACGCCCAGCCCAAACCCTTGGACCTAGAAAGCTGAAATTTTGCACAGAGGTTCCCTTTATAATGTAGACCAGGAATAAGAAAGGATTTTTCGAAATTTAACCCCTAAGGGAGTTAAATAGGGGATGAAAAATTGTATGGAAAATTTTCTTCCTTAAGTTAATATACTTGAACTTGGGACCTAGAAAGCTGAAATTTTGCTCAGAGGTTCCCTTTATAATGTAGACAAGGAATAAGAAAGGATTTTTCGTAATTCAACCCCTAAGGGAGTTAAATAGGGGATGAAAGTTTTTATGGAAAATGTTCTTCTATATAAATAAAAAGAGAAGTCCTGACTGACTGACTGACTGATTGACTGACTGACTCATCAACGCCCAGCCCAAACCCTTGGACCTAGAAAGCTGAAATTTTGCACAGAGGTTCCCTTTATAATGTAGACCAGGAATAAGAAAGGATTTTTCGAAATTTAACCCCTAAGGGAGTTAAATAGGGGATGAAAAATTGTATGGAAAATTTTCTTCCTTAAGTTAATATACTTGAACTTGGGACCTAGAAAGCTGAAATTTTGCTCAGAGGTTCCCTTTATAATGTAGACAAGGAATAAGAAAGGATTTTTCGTAATTCAACCCCTAAGGGAGTTAAATAGGGGATGAAAGTTTTTATGGAAAATGTTCTTCTATATAAATAAAAAGAGAAGTCCTGACTGACTGACTGACTGATTGACTGACTGACTCATCAACGCCCAGCCCAAACCCTTGGACCTAGAAAGCTGAAATTTTGCACAGAGGTTCCCTTTATAATGTAGACCAGGAATAAGAAAGGATTTTTCGAAATTTAACCCCTAAGGGAGTTAAATAGGGGATGAAAAATTGTATGGAAAATTTTCTTCCTTAAGTTAATATACTTGAACTTGGGACCTAGAAAGCTGAAATTTTGCTCAGAGGTTCCCTTTATAATGTAGACAAGGAATAAGAAAGGATTTTTCGTAATTCAACCCCTAAGGGAGTTAAATAGGGGATGAAAGTTTTTATGGAAAATGTTCTTCTATATAAATAAAAAGAGAAGTCCTGACTGACTGACTGACTGATTGACTGACTGACTCATCAACGCCCAGCCCAAACCCTTGGACCTAGAAAGCTGAAATTTTGCACAGAGGTTCCCTTTATAATGTAGACCAGGAATAAGAAAGGATTTTTCGAAATTTAACCCCTAAGGGAGTTAAATAGGGGATGAAAAATTGTATGGAAAATTTTCTTCCATAAGTTAATATACTTGAACTTGGGACCTAGAAAGCTGAAATTTTGCTCAGAGGTTCCCTTTATAATGTAGACAAGGAATAAGAAAGGATTTTTCGAAATTCAACCCCTAAGGGAGTTAAATAGGGGATGAAAGTTTGTATGGAAAATGCTCTTCCTTAAGTTGATATACTTGACACTTGGCACAAATCTTCTATCTATCTATCTATTTAAATAAAAAGAGAAGTCCCGACTGACTGACTAACTGACCGACTGACTCATCAACGCTCAGCCCAAACCCTTGGACCTAGAAAGCTGAAGTTTTGCACAGAGGTTCCCTATAGATAAGGAAGGATTCGATTCGATTAACTCTTAACTCAGTATTTATACTTGAGAACAAAAATAAAGAATAACGTGTAAGTATCAGGGTTTTTCGAAAATCGACCCCTAACGGGGTTTCACAGTTGCCTTCAAATTTGGCATTTAAGTAGGTGATTTTTCCCTCCGTTATGTTTTCCGTTACTATTGTATGATTTTAGGATTTGTTATCCTTCTTTAATCATACATTAATCCGCGCACCGCATCCCGGATACTTAAGCAATGTGAGAAGACATTGTTTACCTAGATCAACAAATGGGGTATTTTTAATCACGGTATTACGTTCCCGTGGGGTATTTTCCGACATCCACGCGGGCGAAGCCGCGGGCAAAAGCTAGTTGACAAATAAATTTAATTTAAATTGATCCCACGAAAGAGACATCAGACATAAGTTTTAGTACCTACATTGAATCAATTAAAATGTTATGTTATTTTAATTTGTAAAACATAAACTGTTACTTCCAATACTTCAATTTAGCAACTAGCAACATTGCATAGAATTTAAGTGATGCAGCTTAAGTAATTTTAAGACATAAATGTGTACTAAATTAAACAAAATTACGAGCAATTACTTGTGCGTAGTTAGTGTTATAATTAATAAATTGATCCTGTTCAAAGACGAAATGGAAGAAAGTAATTTAGAATTAATTTTATAATAGCACCTTCGATATCAATTTTTTTTTTTTTAGTCTTAGTTTTTAATGTGCTGCACCTAATTTGTATGCGAACTCACTAATCGAAATACTATTTTATGCCTTATGATACTTAAATTCAATTATGAATTGAATTGATAGTTAATTACTGCCTCGTTGATCTAGTACAGTCGAACAAACTAATAAGTATACAGTCAGCTAACTTGTATTTGCTTTTAAGATTATACAGATACATTTAAAGTCTGATGTCAAACGATACAGCGTTTGACATCAGTCGCTTAATGTGAAACACTTGTTAAAACAAAATTCCACTCAATATTTTCAATGTTATAGAATTATAAAGATCTCTACCCTGTTTACTTATCAGCTTGTTCGACTGTACCTAGCCACAATCGATTGCTGAGCGAAACGAACTCGGGACCTCTGTTCCCGGGCCGTGAACATTTCTAACGGGTTCTTCCACCAGGAATTTGTCAGCAGCAGCCACAGATACTGGATTTGTACCCTTATGGTGGTGGCAATAATAGGCACGCCCCCTATTACATTGGACTTCAACATAATTGGCGATCAGAGTCCATAGTTAGAATCTATGATTCTACAACTTGATCAGTGTGCAGAAGAAGTTGTTAAACTCCGAAATAAAATTTAATTAATCTAATTTTATGAAAATATGAATAATTTTCTTTTATTAATTAATTACCAACAAAATACAAAAAGAACATCAACTCGTAACATCATATTCAAAAACAAATTTCAAAAAGGCGAACAGCAATATCCGCTTTCCAGTTATCCAACAAGGGCACTTGTCCACTCGATTTCAGTTGTAAATCCTCGCGTTCCGGCGCCGTGATTGGTTGGATTAGTTGAATTAGAACCGAATTGGATGGTAAAAGTGCCATATTGCCGACTCCGGTCACGCTCCATGTATGAAAAAGATACAGTAACATGACATTGTAAAAGGTTGTTATGTAGTTACATGCAATTTTCGTGCCCCGAATTTTCGATTGCCGTAACGGTTTGCCCCCAAAAATATTTTATTGCATTTGCGAAATGGGTCCGGTAATTTCCATGGATATTTCGATGTTTTACTGGTAATAGGGACATTTGATTTTACGTAGAATCATACAAAAATCAACCTTCGTTTTCAAATATCTCTGATATTTTGAATGTAAGTGTTTTGATTAAGAACACAACACCCACACATCCTAGCACACCTCTGCCTAACCCAGGTGGAGGTGTGCTAGGATGTGTGGGTATACCACATATCGTTAGTAATGTTAAGTCTCACATAATAGGGGGCGAGTCTATGGGGATTAACCGGGCAAAAATCCAGACTTCATGACTGCTGCTGAGAATTTCCTGATGGCATTTTGCGTGACCTGGGACTCAATCTTGGGATTTCATATAGGGTTTGCCACCCTTTGACCAACGAGGAAGTAAATAATGAGTAATCTAATACGATTATTAGTTAAGGGGAAAATTGACATTTCCACCCTCGGCAGACATAATAGGGGATCGGACTGACTCAAAAAAATATGATTCTGTTTAGTCCGTCAGTTAGTTATCGAAAAATATTAGATACGTGTTTTTTGTTTTATCAAATCAATAAAAATTGACGAAGCTATAGCGCGTCAAAGATCATGGAGTGGGGCTTGAAACGTCACTTGAAGGTACAAAATGTACTATCATAATATGACGTCACACGAGTTTTCGAAGCACTGTATCGTCTTCATTTTTTGTTTACGTGAAAAAAGAAAAAATATGTGTTCAATATTTTTTGGAAATCTATCTGACGGACTAATTAGTTTTTTTTGTCCGATCCCCTATTTTCCTCGCTATTTGATATCATTGGCAGATAGAGTGACACTGTTACCAACCCTGATGCTGCCCTTTTGATGCCTTTGATAATATTGACGGAAAAGAGCAAGATTTTAATATTCCTCTAATTCAAGAAAATCACTATTAATATGCTCTGTGTGTGTATGCTTCCGATACGATAATACATTTAATCTATTACAAAGAAATAACCGAACATAACAAAACCGAGGTGTAAAGCGCATTGGAACATAATATCAAAGGTTCAGTGCACAGAAGTATTAAATTCAGTCTCTTTGAGGGATCACGTTTGCAATGAGGAAATCCGTCAATGAACAGCGGTGGCCAGGCTTAAGAGATTAACAAACTGTGTCGACACCCTTGTTCGTCGTAAGGCTTGCTTCTAAAGGGCTGGGATGTATGAATAAGGAGTCATGTATTATGTAGCTGTAATACATAGTTTAAGCGAGACCGCCGTTCAAACGTTACGTCACTGCGATGTCAGTTCAAATATTATCCCGATGTGTTGCTTGCGACATTCGTCCGCTTGAAATTGTTACAAAAAAAAAATTGCTTCCCCATTTCTAATATTTATATCGTCAAGTCTTTTTCTAATATTTATATCGGTTGCTTAAATAACTCCTTACGTACTTTTTTTATTAAGTATATACTTTTTATTATTGATTTCTGTCTGTAGTCAATCGTTATATTAACTTACACCTTTACTAAGTCTGGTTCTTCTAACCTAACAGGCAGATGTGTTGCTGGGGAGTGTTCCGCTACTTCTTCTTTCCAGCTAAAACACTAGGAAGTATCGAAGTGTCCTTGTGGGGTACTGTTTCTTGTAAATAAGTACATTTTGACGTTCGAAAAGTGCTGATTATCAGCCTAGTTTGAATAAATGACTTTTGATTTTGAGTACATGACTGGTAGAAGGAGCCATTAAAAATATACTGCGTATGCGTAGGGAAGTAAGTACCGAAATCATACAAAAATGCATGGCCTGTAGTGGCCATGCATTTTTGCATTATCGCTAAGTTAAACGCGCTTACTATTATTTATGGGCGTAATTAAATGCACATTTTTTCGTCGACAATGTATCAGAAAAGTATTTAAATATAACCCTACAAAAGAACTATTCATTACATTTTCTGTGACTGAAAAAAATGAACAAGTTTACTCTTTATTTTATTTTTTTTGTTGCTTTTTTTGCAAATGGTAAACTATAAACTACCTTTGTTTTGTTACAATATTATTGTCCCTTTTAATAAATATGAAATTAATATAATTTTCAACCTCTGCAGACCTGAGAGTGACCAGTCGTGGGTCGAACCCAGTCGGCGTATTACTTTGTGTATAATTGTTATTTTATCACCTTGGTCTCAAAACGGTGAAGGAAAACATCATGAGGCATGTCATGGAACCGAAAATTCAAAGACGTGTGATGTCTACCAAAACTAACCGGGCTCGCGTGGTGAATCATAGCCCATCCCTCTCACAGAGAGGACGGTTGTGTCCAAGCAGTGGCAACATTATGGTCTGTGTGCTTACTCTCGAATATAATTCCGATAGATCGACATTGGAATTGTCAGTCAAACGTCAGGCATTGGCTGGACTCACTGAGTCTAGCCAATCCCTGACGTTTAACTCAACCAACAGACGTTTGACCAATGTCGATCTATCGGAATTATATTCCAGAGTAAGCACCCTGATCATGCTTATTCAATCGCTTTATTAACTTTTACTATTTTTCAGATGTCTTATGTAAAAAAAGTGGTCACTTCGAAAGTAAGATTGTAGGTGGCGACGAGACTACGATAAAAAACTACCCATACCAGGTATCCCTGTCACTAAATGATGGTACCACCAACTTCCGATGTGGTGGTTCCATTGTCAATCGTCACTATATCGTTACTGCTGCCCATTGCCTTGAAGGGTAAGTGTGATACTGTATAAATTCTTTTCCTGTCCATAATGTACGGGAGCGTAGGTCTCAAAAAAATTGTTTTATTTTTGCAATAAGAATCATTGTTCGGAGGCAGGTAAGCAGGGTGGTTCATCAGTTTAGAAAGTTCACATATTTTGAGGGGCAACTACGGAACCCTACATTGTGGGTGGTCCGACATGTACTTGACCAGTTTTTTACAATAAAAATCATCGTTCGGAGGCATGTAGGCAGGGTGGTTAACCAGTTTAATAAGTTCACATATTTTGAGGAGCAACTACGGAACCCTACATTTTGCGTGGTCCGACATGCACTGGGCCGGATTTCCAATCAAATACCATTGAAATCGATTGTTGCGAACTCTCGTAAGCATTGTAGACCTGGTGAACACCGTTGCCACCTAGCCTTTTGATTGACCTGATTCATGGTCTCCGAAAGTTGTACATCAAAACTGATAATGGAAATGCACATTTCAGAATACAATCAATTCGCATCCGAATTGGCAGTACCGACGCTTCCAGTCGTGGCTCGGTGTACAAAGCATCTTACTTCACGTCTCATCCGCAATATGATGCGGATACTAGTGACTACGACGTCGGAATCATCCGAGTCAGTCAGGGCATGGCTTTAGACGGTACTAATGCCAGAAGCATAAGGTTGGCCAGGTCGGGAACTGACGTTACTGATGGTGATATCGTTACAATAACCGGATGGGGAATTACTAGCGTAAGTTCATGTTTCTTGTGTTTGAGATTGCGTTGTTATATGGCAGTTTCCAAATCTTTGACAGTTGTAACAGATAGCCAGTGCCCCAAAGTCTGACAACCAATCTTAGGTCAGAAAAGTAGGCATTCGATGATACTGGTAATCAACTGCAACCAGTAAGACTGGAAGCCGACCCCAATAAAGTCGGGAAGACGCTAGAGGCTAATGATGATGATAACGACATTGTAGTTTCCATTGTTTTAATTGAATTATTTCTAGTCTATTAATTTACAGTAGCTAGTAAAACCTGTAAGTATGTAAGTAATAGTGATTTATTAACCCTTTTCTTTTGCAGGAACATGGTCCCGAAACCACCATATTGAATGTAGTACAGGTACCAGCTGTGAATAGAACAGCGTGTAGAAAACAGCTAAAACCTTATCGTCGTACTGTCACCAGAAGAATGTTCTGTGCCGGCCTACCTGAGGGTGGCAAGGATCACTGTTATGTAAATATTTTGAGAGTAAATCACATATTTATAGGCTACAAACACCAGTATCTAGCCGCTAGATACTGAATCCAGATAAAAAGAATTACTCCGTTATAGGTAAAATGGTACATTGTTCACCGAAAGGAGAAAGTGACCGATTACCTTCGAGGGTGTCGTTTAAAGCCCGGAGCCGTAGGCGAGGGCTTTAAAACACCCGAGATCGGGAATAGCACTTTCTCTCGAGTGATAAGTGCTTTATACTACACCTACGAGGAAAATAAAAAATTAATTTAAATTCTAATTCAAATTGAAAATGGCGCCAATGGCGTCTGCAATTTTCACATGTTCTTTTTTCAAATTGTTGCAGTAAGTGAATCTGAGCGGGAGAGAAAAGTGTATGAAAATCCATTCTCTCCCGCTCAGATTCGTTTTTTCGCCGCATATTGGTTCGTTACGCAATGACGTACTTTCTACCGTAAATTTGATAAAGTATCAAGGTACTTTCCAAGCAGGTGTAGTATAAAACCTATTACTTACATTGTGGTATTATTTTACAGGGAGATTCTGGTAGTCCTGCGGTGGTTGATGGCGTTCAGGTCGGTATTGTGTCTTACGGTGCTGGCTGCGCTCGGCCTCATTTATCTGGGGTCTACTGCCGCGTCGGAAACCATAACGTCCGAAGTTGGCTGGAATACATGACAGGCGTTTAAATTTCGACACTAGATGACTAGATGGGTGAATTCCATATATAGTCTGTAATGTTTTTTATTTTATTTGTTTACGTTTTGGTGAAGTGATTTTTGTTTATTTTATTTTAAAATTATGTTGTAATAAATAATTTGGCTTGTCTACATTTTGTTAACAACGATAGTTAAGTACCAGGCAGTCGCAAGTAGCTGATTATATAAATTGATTAAGATTGAATATTTTTTAAATAGATACGTATTGCTGTTTAATTGTAATCTTGATTTTTGTAAATGGAATTCACGTATTCTATTTTGAAGCTCATGACACTGTTTACTTTATTTGATATGTTTTGCCCCAAAATTCCTTCCACAGATGCCTCTTGGCGACTCTATCCATCACGCAGGCCCAGGGTGAACTTCACCTATTTGTGTGTATTTTTCGTTTTGCCTGTAATAGCCTAAGACAAGGGTATACCTACTTAATATACCTTATATAAGCATAGGTACCCGCATTTACCAGTTATGTTTTTAACCGAGTTCTAAAAAAAGAAGGAGGTTCTCAATTCGAATGTTTATTTATATTTTTTTTTTTATGTTTGTTCGAGCATAACTTCGTCACTTGCTAACCGATTTGAAAAAATCTTTTTTTCGAAATGGTTCCATATTTTTTTATCGAAATCGGACAAGCGGTTTATGAAAAATCAACAAAACTCAAAAAAAAAAACTACATTGTCCACATTATGACTCATGAACATGTGAATTTACATAATTATGAACCACTAAAAAGTATAAAATAAAAACTTTTTAACAAAAAATAAAACCGCCTTCAAAAAAACACACGAAAAAGTGAAAAATAAACTTTAGAAGAAAAATTAGCTTCTGAAGTCGGTGGCAAAAACATGAAATCAAACAAACAAAAGTCACCGACTTCAGAAGCTGATTTTTCTTCTAAAGTTTATTTTTCACTTTTTCGTGTTTTTTTTTTGAAGGCTGTTTTATTTTTTGTTAAAAAGTTTTTTTAGGTCCCATTTATTTATTTAAACTTCTCGCACACAAAAAAAAGGTACAAAGGCGGACTTAATGCCTTAGGCATTCTCTACCAGTCAACCAAGGGTGGTGTAGAGATTAGATGGCAGGTGCTCTTTTTGATAGGAACAATGGTAAAAAAAAAAACAAAACAAATATATCATACCTAATGATTTATAAATATAATAAACAAATAGTTACATAAATAGATTATAAACATATAATACACATGCATAAATATATACCTATCCTATATATATAAATATATATACAAACCATTGTACGAGGTGACGATCCTATTGCCATCATCATCATCATCAGCCTATATTGTTCCCACTGCAGGAACTCAGGCCTCCTCTCTAAGAGAGGGATGGGCTATTAATCCACCACGCGGGCCCAGTGCGGATTGGTAGATGTCGCATATCTTCGAATTTTTGGTTCTAAAATATATATGCCGGTTTCCTCACGATGTTTTCCTTCACCGTTTTGAACTACATTGCCATCAACCGGGCACAAATCCGAGCTCCGTGGCTGCTACTGAGATATTTGTAATGGAGAAACCCAATGATCTGGGAATCGTACCCCTCATGCTCGACCAATGAGGCAATCGATCAATTCAATAATTTTTCTCAATTCAAGTTTTTATTCACTGTTATGTTTTTTTTCTTCTTTTACTTTTAAACCGACTTCAAAACGGAGTAGGTTCTCAATTGGTCGGCGAACTTTCTTTTTGGTTCCGTACCTTCTACAGACTCAAAACCACCCATGTTCCTTCTTGGTCTTTGGTGTTCCGGGTCCGTGGGATCTCTTTCGAATAACCCGCAGCCGTTCGTGCCGTACGGTGGCCGGAAGGGAGACGCTCCGAGAGTCGGGGTCGACGTACGGAGCCACACGGGGTGACGCACGTTCCGCCATCTCCTCCGCGAGCATGACTCCTTTGCAGACGGAGGTAATGGCGTCCCATTCCATCACAGTCAGGACCATGACTTGAACCTGCGTCCGGTACGCGAGAGGTCGCCACCGCCAATCGCCACTACGAGGACGGCGGCGGGTCTCCACTCAAGCAAAGCAGATCTCCACAGTGTTCTAAAATAAAGTTCAAAAACTACATTATTTTATAGAATATCTCAGAAATAACCATACAGTGAACCTTCAAAACTTATTTATTTTATATTATATTCTTACAAATTATGTATCTAAACTTATTTATGGGTTTCGTACCTCAAAAGGAAAAAACGAAACCCTGCTGCTGTCGGCTGTCTGTCTGACCATTCCCCCCCCCCCCCGCTTATCACCGAAACTACTGGGCCTAACATTATGAAAAAAATACAGACCTATAAGAAGTCATGGTACGGAACCCTTCATGTGCTAGTCCGACTTGCACTTGGCCAGTTTTCTGATTTTATTTTAATCAGACTTTTTACAATGGTTTTCGAACTTATTATTTTACACGCCCTCCGCCGAAAATAGTTACAGCACTGATTATATGATACATTAATTTGTGTCACACGTTAAAAGTCTTGTTATGATATTTTATTACCTTTGTATAGAATGTTTTGACGATCGTTTTGTGAATGTGTGAACATTCTAGGTAGTAGATTTCTAGATTTAGTTTGTTAACTTTTTATTTTGTTTTTTATTCTTTTTTTATTTTTATATCTATAAAAGGTGCAGTTTTACAACATTATACTGTAACTACTCAGGATTTTTACTGAGGATAAAAATGAGAAAACGTTCGCGTTCGGGACCACGGTTCTGGTCCCAAAAGCCTTACAACCCGTACTGCCAATTTGGAGGCGAGTTTTATTCAAAATTCAAAAGCAAACATGGCTCATCGAGACAGACATAACACAGACATAACAATAAATATTTCGGCGATTTTAGCCAGGTTCTATTAAACTAAAAACATAATATCCTAAATTTCCACAGAAATTAAAGTCTTTCTTTTTATTCAAAACACTTTCGATCACTTCACTATGTTTTAACGAAAATGCCCTATATTTGCCGACGGCGAATGAATTCCATAGATTTGCAGGTCACAAGGCACGACTGTTGTCACCAGGTAAAACTAAAAACACTTTATTTTTATAGACCACGTGGAAAAATTCCGACATAAATTGCCTGCTCAAAATATTGTCAAGCTCGTATAAAAGATTCCGAAATCGCTTTAACCAAAGTTAATCCACTTATTAATCAGGAATATTGGAATAATCCCACTTTTTAAGCTGTGCTGCATTGTCCATCAACGTCGATGAAACCTCAACAGAAATTTTCGTCGACCACATTCCGTGAGAATATTAAAATTAAAAATCATTCGACAAAGGCAAAAGGGATCTCGGTCGAAAATTAAAATACGTAACGTGGCGACGTCAACGTGTTTAATTAAATCCTTGTGAACATTTCTGAACCAATTAATAAAAAAACGATATAAGCCGAATAAATCCGAATTATTCGAACCGTTGATTGCTTGTCGTTAATCACAGTCATCGCAGCCGGCGCTGCCTTCAATATTAATCATACACTCGTTATCTGCAGTAAATCTGGGCTGGCGCACTGAACACTAGTTAAATTGAAAATAATTTCAGCTTAAAACGGAACGGCCCGTCCGCTGCCCTGTTAAATATTTGAACGTGGATCTTCGCTCGGCCATCTTCCTAAAAATATAACATTTTCGTAATAATATGATTGTGAATGTAATATATAAAAAAAAATATCAACATTAGTAATAACATAACATCACGTCTGCTATCCCAGAAGGGTTAAGCAGAGATGTAGGTAGTTGGTCCATATAATGGTGGCGTGATGATTGTCCACCATATAACTTGAGTTTTGGTCGGTTCTTCTTTATTAAATGTCCAACTTGAATCGTGCACCTTTTTTGATGTTTTGCCCACCGTTGTACCACCATTTTGTGAACAAAAAATATAAAATTTCTGACGGGAAAACTCGTATAAAAACCCGAGAATCGAATTAAAAACCAAAATCAAGCTCAGAAGTAGCGCTATATTGACCACAAGATCTACGAGGCAGTTTATATTTAGAATTGTTCTCATTATTCCTATTTATATGAAAGGTTCCATAGTTCATGATTATTAAGCCTCCATTCAGAGATTAATAAGAATGTATTAAAGGCTCGGCAGGCTCTCACTAATTACATCCGAGACCTGAGATCCTGGTCCATTGTCGATGCCCAACGCAGTTTTAATGAAGCATACTTTAAATCTTTTCAACGTGAACTAAAGATCGCTTGAAGCAAGGTGAAGCAATTTTAAAGTTTCTAGTTGATAGCTACACGGAAGAAAATGGTCCGGGGGAAGTTTGACTGCTCTTAATTATTGTCAGTTGGTTATCGTGGTTAGTCGGAGTTCCGAACTCTATAATCGTATATCGGGGAGTACTGTTCTGTTCTCGTGTTTTATAAGTTGTTAAATACAATTTAGTTCGGGGGAATTATAGTAAGGTGTGTAAAGAGAAAGTACTTTTATAATGAAGCTATTAACTATATTGGAGAAAATTTTATCTATATAAATAAAGAGAGAAGTCCTGACTGACGCCCAGCCCAAACCCTTGGACCTAGAAAGCTGAAATTTTGCACAAAGATTCCCTTTATAATGTAGACAAGGAATAAGGAAGGATTTTTCGAAATTCAACCCCTAAGGGAGTTAAATAGGGGATGAAAGTTTGTATGGAAAATCGTCATTTTCACACGGGCGGATCCGCTGGCAAAAGCTAGTCAAATAAAAATTAAATATCACATGTATGACGGTCATTGTCCACAGTCCGACTTCACCCACCGCTGGGCATAGGCCTCTCTTTGTTTGTGCAAATATCCAGGTTCTTGTGTCAACCTCATCCAGGATATTCCCGCAATGGTAACAACTTGACGGCACGGTTGGCGCTGTGGCTCAAGCAATGGACTGCTGCACTGCGTGTCGCGGGTTCGATCCCCGCACGGAACAAATATTTGTATGACCTACAGATAGTTGTTCCGGGTATGGGTATTCGTGTATGTGACTGTAAATGTTTGTGAACGCACCCACGATACAGGAGAAATTCCAAGTGTGGGGACACTTGGAATTCCTGTAAAAAAAATCCTGTAAATTCCAAGTGTGGGGCAACGTTTAAAAAAAAAAAACAAAAAAAATGTCTTCTGCCCAGCTCGGCGGCGGAGTATAACTTCTCAACTTTTTATATAAATAATTTATTTTAAAAGGTAATATTTTTTTGTCATAGATAAAGTAGGAGAGAGGAGTAAAACTTAAGGACGATACGACCAATTTTGACATACTTTTTATTCTCAGGACAAGGCAAGAAGAAGGAGGCAAGAAGTGTAAGCAGTCAAGCACAAATGCTTGCACTTCTCATTTTCATCATAAGTAATTTAGTAATAAATATTTGGTAGTAATTTGATTCGGTTTCACCTATGCGATACCGAAGCAAATTACTAGTAAAAATCTATTTGAACAAAATGCAAACGGTTATACATTTTTTTAAAACGAATAGTCGCCTTTTTTCTATGTTGACCTATCATAATATGTACGAAGCATATAAAAAGAGAAAAAATGTACAACGTTTTCCAGTTTGTTATGAATGTAATAACATGTTCAACTTCATAAAATGCTTCAGGCAACTATCTACTAACATCCAAAAAAAAGCAATGATGTCGACTGCGTGTGTATATTTTATACTCACTGAGTTCATACATTTCAATAAAGTTCAACATTTTTATTATAGAAGTTGGATTATTTTTTGTAAAAAGAATGAGGTTCAAAAATACATAAATTAATAACTAAAGTGGGACTGGGCAGGACATGTCTGGCAAATCGTGAGGCAAAATGGCAGGAAACTGGTACCCTGACAAACGGAGATGGTCGCGGCAGGCCACGAATGACGAGATAATGGGACGAACAGGACAGGTACCGACAGAAGGAAAGGGAAGAGTAGAAAAATAACAATTTAAGTAGCACCAGAGTAATTAATTGATAACATATTGACACCCAGTGTCAATTTTTTGTGGCATAGGCACTTATTAGAACTGCCAAAGAATTACAGTTTTGATTTGGAATACGGAAACTTGTAAGCTTTTTTATTCAGCTATTATTTTCCCTGACTTTGCATAATAACATAAAATCATGCCTGTAATCTACGAAGGGAAGAAGGTGAACCTAATAGTATACTCACATTTAACCAATTATGTTTGAGTACCTACCAGGCTCAGATCTAGACTCTTATAATCAAACCTAACAGACAGATGTGTTTCTGGGAAGTTTGTTCCGCCACTTTTTCTTCATAGCTAAAACACTAGGAAGTGTCGAAGGGTGCGCATTTTGGGGGACTGTCCCTTGTAAATAACCTACATTTTGACGTTCGAAAAGTGCTGTTGCTAGTTTGAATAAATGACTTTTGATTTTTTAACTCTGTGGTTGCTACTGTAAAATTCCCCATGTAAAAAACCCAATAACACTTTAACTGACCCGGAAATCGAGCCCAGAACCACTTGACAAAGTAATTTGGATTTTCCCCAAACTAAAAAAATCCATCTTAGCAATTTAATTTCACACCCCTACACCACGTGACTCAACCCTCCGAACTGAAAATATCGCACTACCCTCCAACACGAACGTAACACGCCAGTAGAACCCCACCTTAAGTCTTCAAATTAAACTGTCTATCAAAAACCACCCCTAGTTATCGTAAATCACATTTGATACGAGCATGCTCGTAATTTCTTCGTAATACCCATTATTAGTGGGACGATGCTCGAATCTTTGGAAGGTCGATATTTTGGCTCAAAATATGCATGAGACTGTTGGAGCTATCCTTTTAAACTGTTAGTGTAACGGCTTACGAACCGCGAGTTGCTTTCTACGCGTTTATTAATAAACGCGTAGAAAGCAACTCGCGGTTCAAACAAATCAACATAAAAAAAAACTCCGAAAAAAATATTAATATTTTTTTCGGAGTTTTTTTTTATGTTGATTTGTTTTTATTGTGAGGGATTTTGGTTGTGATGATGATGAAGGATATGAAGCTATTACACTACATGTACGTGAAAGCCAATTGTTGTTTTTGGTTTGTAACAGATTTATCTTTCAAAGAGAAATGAAAGGCTGGGAGGAATATTCTTTGAATAAATGCGTATGTTTCACGTCAATTACAAAATTATTTTTTATTATTACATTGTATTATTAAGTTCCGATGACGTGGTGAAGGTTACGGGGATCCGCTGGATGCGAGACACACGGGATATTCAGTCAATGTGGCGACACTTTTTGGGAGACGCCAATGTCTAGCAGTGGACGTCTTTTGGATCAAACGATGATACTGAATATGATGATGATTAAGTTCTTATCATAATAAAACATCCCTTTTTTACTCCTAAGATTATATTCAATTTCTCACCCAATATTTTAGGAAATATTGGGTGAGAAATAGGGGAAATATTGGGTAGGCACTTAAATCGAAATACCTACAAAACCTACACGATTTCCGAGTTCGATACACAATATATAACGCAACAGCCTTAACAAAACAGTTCAAGCGGAAAATCCGATATCTTGAGCTAGAGCATTGATGAGCGCTTACATATTCATGAGCCACGCCAAGCTTGCCACGAGTAGATGGTACCCTCACTACACAGTGACGGCTGTCACCGATATACCAGTGACACATGGCAACTCAGACTTAAGATAAATATGTGCATACATAACCATTTTTTTGGGTGGAATATCAGCAGATGACTTCTTCGTTCTGGGCGGAGCCGAAGGGAAGGTCAGACTTATACTAACTAGAAACCACCCATATTCCTTCTAAGTCTTCTGTGTTCCGGCCCGCGTTACCTCTTTCGAACAGGCCCGCAGGCACCCCGGCAGGTCCCGCAGCCCTCGACAGAATCCACACATAGCCTTAGGCCTCTTTCCTAAGGGGGTAGGCAGAAACCACAGAACGACACCTGCTACGATATTTCTTTTGCGTCGTCCACGTTAATTCATCTGGTCATACACGCACGCTGACTGTGAGCACTACGCAACTGGCGTCGGCGTGTGTGTATATCCCCTCCTGAGGAACCTCACTAATAAAGTTATGTATGTCCTTCCTGGTGTCAACGACCGTCAGAGAGGAAGAGAAGAGTAGGACCAGGTAGAGTACCAGTAAATTGGCGAGCAATGGAGGGGACCTAACAAACGGTACTGGTCGAAAACGGGAAAACACACACGCCAACGCTAAACAGGAAATTATTTATATTTCAGATAAAACTGTAATTTACTTTATCAGATTCGTTGGTCACGATATCCCTTTCCCATTTTTGTTTTCTAAGTAATAAACGATCAAGCTACAATTTGTTTACGGAGTTGAATAACAAAATAAATTGATATTATTTCCGTACTGCTCTGAAATGTGAAAGTTGGCAGTGACTGTGTCAACTTTTATATTATTATTTAGTCTACAGGATAAATGTGAATGTCGGTAAGTAATTTTCGTCTCATGTGTTAATTATCCATTACATACTAAGTTTACTAGGTGTCTCGGAAAGCACGTTAAGCCGTTGTTGGTCACAATAGGGGATCGGACTGATTAAAAAAAAATAGAATTCTGTTTAGACCGTCAGTTAGATTATCGAAAAATATTGGATACGTGTTTTTGTTTTATCAAATCAATAAAAATTTACGAAGATAAAGCGCGTCAAAGATCATGGAGTGGGGCTTGAAACGTCACTTGAAGGTACAAAATGCACTATCATATGACGTCACACGAGTTTTCGAAGCACCTGTTTCGTCTTAATTTTTTGTTTACGTGAAAAAAGAAAAAATATGTAGTCAATATTTTTTGGAAATCTATCTGACGGATTATTTAGCTTTTTTTGTCCGATCCCCTATTGTTTATCTAATAAAAGACAGTCGTTATAGGTAGACAGCGGCTCTAAAGTCTGACAACCAGTCATCGGGTATCGCATCGGGAGGCCAGTTTGGTAGTCGCTCTGTGTAAAATACTGCAGATATTCGCTGCATACCGTGAGACTAGAAGCCAACCCTATCATAATTGGGAAAAGGTTAGGCAGATGATGATGCCTACACTGCATAGTAAAATTTATACAAACGGTGTTAGCCTGCATACCGCTTTTATTCAATGGTATCGAATTTATGCACGTAAAGTCTATCGATTCATGTGGGAAGTGCGATCACTTTTCTTCAAAATCTAAACTCGGACACGTTTTTGCGCTACCTAGGTCCAACTTTACGATATAAATCCTTCATTCCTCCACACCAGGGGAGATTCCCTAAAATAGAGCAGATTTGCAAGTCGACATGAATTTCAATAAGCACTTACCGCAGCATGCAGCCTGGCAAGCGTCGTCACTCTTCAGTCTGCAGCTATGTCCCAGCGGACCTCCACGAGCTGTACAAGCGTGCATTCGCTTTCCGAAATGGTTACGAAGAAATGTTATTTTAACGCTATGGTATTCCTGTGTTGTTGAGAGATTGGTTCAGTAGCCATAAAAGTTCTCACATTAAAAGGACTCTTCAAAATTCAAACTCAATTCCCATTCATCATGTTTTAGAAAAAAAAAAAACATTTTTATTTTAGCCATTGTATAAATTATCGTCATTACGTAATTAGCTCAAAGACGATTACTACGATTTGTGTTAGATCTTTCTCGAACACTTCGACGTAAGTCTTATGTCCTCACGTGAAATGCTCTAGAATGCTCACAAACCAGGCATAAATTCAGCTTCCGGGCTGATACTGATAAATTCTTTAAATAAAAACTCAGCAACGCTTTACCCTACACGAGAATCGAACCCAACTAGTTACATGCTTAGCAGCAATAACTTAAAACATTCTGTATCAATCTACAATGCCTAGCATTTTTCGATGTCAGCCTTTCGAAATAAGTGTGTCAAAGTTACAAAGAAACAGTATCACTAAATCGCGTAGGTACATAACTTAAGCATTCCTGTCTAAGTTCGTTACATAAGTTCTCATAACACTTCCAAAAAAGTAAGCAGTTTTAATTCAAGACCAACCAGTGGGCCACCTGTTGACTTTGAAAAGAAAATGTTATGAATACTTGAAAACCGAATCGATTTACTACTACAGCTAAACTTTTAATAGTCTCGCATTCGGTATTTTCCTTCCCAATTGCTTGAAATGGCAGCTAGTCGTTAAGCTAAGTAAATTATGGCTTAGACAATCATTATTTTGTGGAACTTGTAGTCACAAAATTGGTACCGATTCGAAATAACAGATTTTAAACCTTACTATACTTATCTACGTGTATCTTGCTTAATTATCTTCTATCTATATATAAACTAGCTTTTGCCCGCGACTTCGTTCGCGTGGAATAGTGACTTCCGGCAGATTTTTGGTTTATCTCGCGAAAAAAAAAAAAACTATCTTATGTCCTTTCTCAAGTTCCAAACTATGTCTGTACCAAATTTCACACAAATCGGTTTAGTAGTTTAGGCGTGAAGCAAAGACAGACAGACAGAGTTACTTTCGCATTTATAATATTAGTTAGGATAAAAAGAGAAGCCCAAACCCTTAGACCTAGAAGGCAGAAATTTTGCACACAGGTTCCCTTTATAATGTAGACAAGGAATAAGAAAGGTTTTTTCGAAATTCAATCCCTAAGGGAGTTAAATAGGGGATGAAAGTTTGTATGGAAAATCGTCATATTCACGCGGGCGAAGCCGCTGGCAAAAGCTAGTCTGACAATAATATTGTATCTGCCACCTAACATAACATCACACCTATAATTCCCGATGGGTTCAGCAGAGGTGTATCTAATAATACACCCACATTTGGTCAGTTATGTTATAATCCCGTGTAATAGGTGGCGAGCCTATTGCCAACAACCGCTACTTGGATTATCCTGATGGAAGAACCTAATAACACTTTGCCCGACCCGAGAATAGATCCCAGGACCTCATGGCCAGCACTCGCACTTGCGTCCACTACATCAACCAGGCAGTCAAAAAAATAAGAAAGGAAATAAATAATGTATCGTGAATGAAGTAAGAACCGAATATTCAATATGATGATTGACATTCGAATAAGGACATAATTCAAGTAATCTCGTCACAATTCACACCTGTGAACGGCACCTCTTGTCACTCAAATACTGTATATTGCTTCAGGTTTGCAGCCCCACCTTTTAGGTGCTATGACAAAATAAAAAATATAATAGCCAACTTAGACAACAATCGTAATAGGAAGAAATAAATATACGTGCGTACCATTAAAAAAAATGTTTAACCATTGCATTAAACATAATTTGTTTGCGATGAGAGCTACAATTTTCAATACTGCATGCGGTTGGACTGGAAGCTGAACACAACATAGTTGCGAAAAGGCTAAGCAGATGATCGTAGTGGTACAATTTTCAAATATCAATATGTGTTATGAAATCATGGACAAGGCACAGTCCTAGGCTAAGGTCTAGGACTTAACAAAAAAAACGAGAAAACATATCTAGGTAAGCCTAGATAATTATGTTTTCTGGTCAAACCAGAAAAAAGATTAACCTACTTGATTTTGCGTAGGTTTTTAGCAATGAACTAGAACAGTCTATTAGACCTACTTGTTCATGCGTACCTTATATTTATTTTTAAAATGTCTAACGCCCGAATACTCGAACGTCACTCAATTTTAAGTTGCACTTAAATCTCGTGCTGTCTTTGTTACTTTAACGCAGAGTGACAGAGATAGCACGAGTTTTGAGGGCTACTTATAATTGAGTGACGTTCGAGTATTCGGGCGTAAGTATGTGTCTGGCAGTATCATCTTGCTGCCTTTGTATTATGTTACTTACTTCGGGGTCGGCGCAAAACGTTATATTCTTCCATTCTCATCAGTCAACCATCACGCTATCATTTACAAATTTTTCTTTCATGTCATTCCTTACACAAACAATCCATTGTTGCCTTTGTTACGTATTTAGTTATCTGTGGTTTATACCACTTGTTTATGTCATTGTCTATGTTCCGTTGTCTTTGGTCTGTCTACGTCCGCCCAACCGAATGGCGAATATAAAAAGTCTTACTGAGTTCTTGTCGTATTATTTTACTAAACCTGCACAGCCATCTCACATGGTGTCAGAAGTTAAAGAAGACGCAGAAGCAAGAGTCAAGTCAGTCCGCCTCAGTAAGTCGAGAAAATAATTTTTCCACAAGAAAACAAAAGACGTCTCGCCACGCGGTCCTCTTCAAAAATGTCCAAAGATAGTGAAAAAACTAATACAAGCCGTCCTTTGCCGCCGAGTAACTTCAGTCTTATTATCAACGCCTCGAATATGCCGCTGGCATGGAAAAATTTTAAAACCAGTCTTGATATCTACATGATCGCTAATGATTTGGAGAATGAATCTGACAATAGGAAAGTAGCCATTTTACTTCAAACAATGGGCCCTGACGCTCTTCAAATATTTTATTCGTTTAATACGCAAATAGACAAGATCACATACAAGAACCTAGTCTCCAAATTTGAAGAATATTTTTTGCCACGTGTAAATATTTCCGTCGAGAGACCTATACTGTTCAACAGGAAACAAGGCCCAGAAGAAGAAATTGAAACTTACGCAACTGATCTCAAGAATATTAGCATGCAATGCAACTTCGAAAGTCTTGCGGATGACATAACAAAAGACATATTTTCTTGGAATTTGAATTCATCTTGCTCGTATATCAGAGAACGCATACTGATTGAAAAACCATCTTCATTTGATGCAGCTGTCAGTCTAGCTAAAACGCTAAGAAACACTAGGTTAGAGGCTAAAGCCTTATCAAGCCACGAAGTAAGTGTTGTCGCCAGTCAATCTCATCACAGTCGCCAAACTAATGCTGGCCAAAGAAGTCACAGTCGTCAAAGAAGTCACAGTCGTCAAAGAAGCCATAGCCGTCAAGGAAGTAAAAGTCATCATCAGTCACAAACAAGTCAAGCATCGTCCAGTCAAGAACATCAATCCAAGCAGTCTTCCAAGGTCTGTTCCAGATGTGGTCAAATTCATCGTTCAAAATGTCCAGCCGCAGGAGTCACCTGTAATAATTGCCGCAAACTCAACCATTTTGCTAAGTATTGCCGTAGCAAGCAAGTGAGATTCTTAAAAGAAGAAAGTACGGGTAATTCTTCAAATACTTATTTCTTAAATAGTCTTTTCACTAATGAGATCTCCGTCAGCCAAAATAACCCTTATTATATTACTTTGTCCATAAATAGTATGAATGTAGAATTTTTACTTGATACAGGTGCTGACACTAACATTTTATCTTATAATTCTTATAAAAAACTTAACTTGCCATTGAGTACCTAGTTTAAAGAAAAGTAGTCACAAGTTATCAACGTTTAGTGGTGAAGTATTGCCTACTGTAGGTCAATGTATTCTGTCTGTCACACATAACAATACTGCATATAATGTTAATTTTCACATTATAGATATACCTTGTAGAAATATTATTGGTCGCAACAGCTGTGAGATTTTAAAACTAGTTAAAAGAGTTCATCATTTACAATTTCATGAGTCAGTCAATGTTTTACAGCTTGTTGAATATAAAGATCTCCTCTCAGGAATAGGTTGTCTTAAAGATTACGAATGTCATTTGACAATAAAGCCTGACGCGATACCTTCTGTGGATGCCTGCCGTAGAATTCCATTTAGTCTAATAGAACCATTAAAAGAAGAATTAACAATGTTAGAAAAAGATCAAATTATAGTCAAAGTCGAGGAACCTACTGAGTGGGTTAGTTCTATTGTAATTGCAACAAAGAAAAATGGTAAACTACGCTTGTGCATTGATCCAAGAAAGCTTAATAAAGCTATTATGCGTCCTCATTATCAGTTTCCAACAATTGATGAGATCAAAACAAGTCTCTCTGGTTCTCAATATTACACAACTCTTGATGCAAACAAAGGTTTTTTTATGCTTAAGTTAGATGAAACTTCTTCAAAATTATGTACATTCATCACACCTCAAGGTAGATATAGATTCCTAAGACTTCCCTTTGGGATAAATGCAGCCCCAGAATTGTTTCATTCTATTATGGAGAAAAAATTCTCTGATATCCCAGGAGTCAAAATCTGGATGGATGATTTCTTGATATATGGTCAGACCAAAGAAGAGCATGACTTAAGATTAAAACAAGTCTTGGAAAGAGCTAGGGAAATAGGAATAAAATTTAATAAAGAAAAGTGTGACATATGCAAAAGAGAGGTTAAATACCTAGGTCACATTTTTTCTAAAGAAGGAGTGAGAGTAGATGAAAATAAAATTAAAGCCATTTGCAGTATGCCACCTCCTACAAATATCACAGAACTACAAAGATTTTTAGGTATGGTCACCTATTTAGGCTCTTACATAAATAATTTGTCGGAAAAAACCTCTAATTTGAGAACACTTCTCTCAAAGGATAATGAATGGTGTTGGCAAGATAGACATAACACAGAATTTAATGAATGTATAACTAAAGCTCCAGTCTTGACATACTATGACCAAAATAAACCAATTACATTGTCTGTCGATTCATCTAAAGATGCCATGGGTGCAGTGATTTGCCATGACAAACATCCCATTGCATATGCTTCAGCTTCATTAAGCCCATGTCAACAATCATACTCTCAGATTGAGAAAGAGCTATTGGCTATTTTATTTGGTTGTACAAAGTTCCACCAATATGTATATGGTCGTCATACTTTAGTTGAAACTGATCACAAACCAATAGTATCTCTTTACAATAAGCCAATTTATAATATTCCTCCTCGTCTTCAAAGGATAATGCTGAGATTACAACCATATGACCTGAATGTAACTTACAAACCTGGTAAATATCTTTATGTTGCCGATACACTGTCCAGAGCAGCTTTACCAGAACAGTCTTTACTTGATCTAGATTCTGACCTAGACTTACATGTCAATTTAGTTATTAGATCACTGTCAGTTAGTCCAAATAAACTTAAATTAATTCAAGAACAGACTTCCCATGATGAGGAACTGTCACTTTTAAGTAAATGCTGCATAACAGGTTGGCCTGAACATAAAAAATTACTTCCAGAAATCCTTAGGCCATATTTTCCTTTAAAAACAGATATACACATAATTAATGGTATAGTCTTCAAAAACAACAGTGTTATTATACCTGTAGCTATGAGAAATGACATAATAAAACAAATCCATGAAGGTCACCAGGGTATTCACAGTTGCCAAAGATTGGCTAAAAATTTAGTATACTGGCCCAATATGTACTCAGATATAGAAAAATATGTAAATAATTGCCACATTTGCCTTACTAACAGACGCAGTAATTCTAAAGAGCCACTTCTACCTCATGAGGTAAAACCAATCCCTTGGAATAAAGTTGGTGTTGATCTATTTGATCTCAATTCCGACAAGTATGTCATAGTCGTTGATTATTTTTCTCAATATGTCGAACTTGTTAAGCTAGTAGGTAGTTCCACTAGTAACATTGTCATTAGTCATTTAAAGTCTATTTTCTCCAGGCATGGAATTCCCAATATTCTAATTTCAGACAATGGTCCTCCATTTAATTCTAAAGATTTTAATAACTTTGCCACAGACTGGCAAATACAACATATTACCTCAAGTCCTTATTTTCCACGTTCTAATGGTCATGTAGAAAGAGCCATAGGCACAATTAAAAACATGTTAAAAAAATGTCTTACAGATCGTTCTGACCCTCATTTAGCATTATTACATTATAGGAATACACCTAAAGAAAGCAATTTGTATTCACCTGCCCAATTACTAATGTCCAGGTCACTTAGAACCAAACTTCCAGTCTTAGAAAAGACTCTGAAACCTAAAGTACCTAACTACAGGTCTATAACAAATAAAACTCATATTAAAGGCAACAAAACACAGGTTTATTATAATCAACATACAAAACCGTTATCTCCATTAAATATAGGTGATAAAATTTATTACAAGAAACAGCCTGATAGTATTTGGACACCTGGTACGATTTCAGACATTGGTCCACAGCCTAGATCCTATACTATTGTTTCCCCGGAAGGCACTTTTCGTCGTAATCGTCAACACATTATGAAACCAAAACTTTCTCCCACTGTGCCTGCTCCTAGTGGTCCAGTATCCCTTCCACCAGTTCCACTAGACATTAATCCTCCAAAGTTCTCAAATTCGTTACCGTCGTCTCCACCATCGAACTATCAATCACCTTGTTCCACTAGTTCAAACACTGAAACAAATTCAAACACACCAAATAGTCATAATAACCATCCAACAGTTACTTTTTCTTCATTCGGTAGAGCTATCATAAAGCCCCGAAGATTTTGGTAGTTTTAAGTTTAGATTAAGTTCTTATTTTTGTTCATAATTTTAATTTGTTTGTAAGACAACACAATAAATAACCTAAAGTCAATTTGACAGATGTCATAAGTTTGACAGATGTCATAAGTTGTTTATAGACGTTCCGTTTCATGTATGTAAGAATTGTGCTATTGTAAAAAAAAAAAAAAAAAAAACTGTATACTTACGTCCTTTATTTTGTCGTCCTGTTTGTCTTTTCTTTTTTATTAAGGGAGATGTTACGTATTTAGTTATCTGTGGTTTATACCACTTGTTTATGTCATTGTCTATGTTCCGTTGTCTTTGGTCTGTCAACGTCCGCCCAACCGAATGGCGAATATAAAAAGTCTTACTGAGTTCTTGTCGTATTATTTTACTAAACCTGCACAGCCATCTCACAGCCTTGGTCATTCTCTCTCTTTCAATCCATCAACATTCATAGGTAATCATCACTATTTTGGTCACAGGCAATTCGTCCCTCCTCATTCCATACCAGGATAGTCGATGTCCTTTCAACTGTAAGCCTATTTAATTAAGAAAACTAAGAGATGCGTGTCTTCTTAGATTTACGTCATTATCAGTAGTGCTATGATAAATATGACGTGTACTAGCCACATGTGATAGGTATAAACGTCAAAGAAAACGAAACCAGATGGAAAATCATTATACCCACATCATCTAGCCTTGCCCTAAAACCAATGAAATGTCCTACGTGAATAAACCTCTAATGTCCAATAATACTAAATTACGAATGTTAATCTGGAACTACTGATACAGAATGTTATCTCAACCACAAAAATATACGTCTATTAAATTCGGCTGGCATAATAATTAAGTAACAGGCGCTCTATCAAGGTTGTACGGGTTCTCGGGTACCCTAATAGCTGTGGTTTCGCAACACCCAGTTGTTCCAGTTTCAAGCCTAAAGTCAAAGTACAAATTATTTAGGATTTGTGTGTCATAATGTCATAATATTTGATCTTATAATGGTAACACACCGGCCGCGGCGTTAGGAATTTTACCCTGAACCAGCCCGCTGCAATTACGTAGATATTATCTAATACAGTGAACTTGCAGCTTAACCATTACCCAGCTAACAATAGCTGAGATGTCAATAAGCTCAGTCATAAAGATAATGTAATTAGCTCGAGAACAATTACCTTAGAGAGCTTATCAAACTCTTAATTGTTTCGTGCCTGGCGTTTATATTCAAATATACGTCCTATCGTATTTGGGAGTGACACGGCATTGCAAGCCCAAGTTTTATTGCAAAAAGCAGCTAGTTGTCAACAGTGAATCACTGTCTGCCATTCAGTTAACGGTCGCACGGAATTTGAATTAAAATTGGAACGTTCAATTTGAATAGCACGTGCTTTGGAAGTAGGAGAGGCGGTGGCGGTCGCATAGCGAGGCGCGCTTGCGCAACCGCGCGGCAGGTGCCTGCGGGAACGAATGAAATGCCAAACATTAAATGCATTCATTCAAACCGGTCTGATAAATACTTTACAGCAATTTACCGCAACACCACAATTAACGCAATTGTTTTTCTCTCGCTGTTCGAAATCAATTGAGTGCCACCGTAATTATCAACAAATAACGGCGGGCGATAAAATATATTTCAATAATTTAAAACATGCGAACCTTAACAACGGCTCGTAAAGCACGATATCTAAGCCATGTACCTATCTCTTTAACGCAATCATGTCCGAGATTTAAATCCTAGGAGCACGCCAATAGTGCACGTTGAATTTCGACACAGGCCATTCGTTACACGAAATAATTGTCAATATCAAACAGGCGTGCTGTTTCCGATCGTTTCCGATTTATCTAGACGGATAATACAGTAATAGTATAATAGGAAATCCTGCCTATATTAGGTGCAGTACCTTTCCAAATGGCAATGATAATAATGTTGCGAAATACGAGCGATACTGTGGGAGTCAGCCGTCGAGGTTAATGTCGTGGGGAGGGGGTCTAGGATCTTATTCAATGGACCTTTGAGCTGGACACAGCGGACACAAGGCACGTAGCGTTAATTCACACGTTGCATTTGAACCGTCCGTATTTATATTAAATGCACACGTATTCTGTGTAGGTGTTCCTCCATACGAATATTAGAGCTTTGTTGTGTTCGTAATAATGATTGTGTCCGTAGATACAATAATAGCTATATTAGGTACGCCTTGCGTGCAAAAAGCGATTAGCAGTATGGTAATTTACTTGTTAGTGCAGTGACAAAGCTTAAGTCTTTACTTTAGGGACGTACAAAACAAAAAGTGATTAAAATTTCTAATTAACAGAATATCATATCAGAGGAAACTAAAAGAGCTGAAGTAAACAAAACAACAACTAATTAATTAGAAGCCCGTTACTTATGGGGCCTAATACTATACCGAGGAAACCTTCCTAAACCAAGGAACATAACATCATGCCTGTAATCCTCGAAGGGATAGGCAAAGGTGTACCTAAAGTACACCTACATTTCGCCAGTTATATTAGTCCCATTTAATAGGTAGCGATTACCGATGGCCACTAACCGGTCCCAAATCGAGACTCCCTGGCTGCTTCTGACAAATTTCTGATAGGAAAACCTATCATCAATATGGCCACGAATCGAACCTTATCAGTCGCGATTGTGACTAAACAATGCGAAATAATGCAAACTTTATTTAAAATATTAGTAATGTATTTTAGAAGACTACTTAGTCCTCGCAAAATTAATTGTTAAGTCTACGTCAATTAAGCTAGCGAACAACTAATAATTCTAAGTAAAATACGACAATTACAAAGGCAAACACGCATAACTCGAAAAGCACATTTGTCACCAAGACATGACTTTTCACGCCAATCGCACAAGCCCTATTCTATCGACTGTTATATCTAAATGAGTTCATTAAGCGGAGCAGCGGTGGCCCAGTGGTGGCGGCCCCGATTTACGAACAACGGGTCGTGGGTTCGAACCCAGGCAGCATTACTTTGTGTAATTTATTTCATCACCGCTGCTCTCAAAACGGTGAAGGAAAACTTCGTGAGGAAACCGGCATGTCTTAGAACCAAAAAAATCAAAGACATGTGATGTGACATCTACCAATCCGCACTGGGCCCGCGTGGTAGATTATAGCCCATTCCCTCTCAAAAGAGAGGAGGCCTGTGTCCCAGCAGTGGGAACATTAATAGACTGTTGATGAGTTCATTAATATTTCTATGAAACATACAACATAGCCAACGCCTACAGAATGAAAACTGAATCACGGTACGTATTCGTACTGACATAATAAATTAACATAAGTTTCATATCCGAACGGAAGTGGTCCAAGGAATTCACCACTAAATTTTTATGCGACCGCTAATTTGTCCAACATACGCGACTGTACTTTTATTGTAAGAATTTTTAATAGAATACCTACCAGTCGTTCTATAAATTTAAATTTTTTGTTCGTGTATTAATTTGTTACTTTGTTGGTGATATGAATTGAACTGCGATCGAATGAATATGCATGACAGACATAATGTAGGGATATAAAAAATCAGTGCTGAATACTAAAACTGAATCGATAAACAGTGTCAACAGACAAATCGTGGTCTTTATTGCCCTAGGTCTCATATTAATTGACAGGCTGATTTGGAATTGGTTGACTAGGTCATTTTGAGGTCTTCAGGTTAAACCACGCTTACCTAGGTTGGTCTGTGGATGGGCACCCATTACATACCGAGTATCCTCGGTGCATCGGAAATTACGTGCATTTGATGGGTTAATCGTTAAAATATTGAATCGTGTTCACATTAATTAATTAAGACGAAACAAAATTCAAAAGAAAAAAAAAACAAATTCAAATTCAAATCAATTTGAATTCAATTCAAATTTCTAAAGAAATATGCAGTACCTTTGTACTCTAATGTTATATTATGTTGTTTTCCTGTGTTGTCTAGATTGTGTGTACATAAATGGTAAAATAAATAAATAATAATAAATAAAATTGTAAATAGCCTGTTTGTTTGTTCACAAGAGCAGCTTTTAAGGATTTGTTTCCCAAGTTTGGCAAAGTGTGATTGGGTTATTCCATCAGTATTTTTTCAGTACCAGCTATTTGTGCCCGGTTAATGGCAGTAAGCTCGCCACCATGGAACTTGTACTAGTATCTATCTATCTAGTATCTATTCTATTCTATTACTAATAGTAGTTAGTACACCTCTGACTAACCCTTCGGGAATTACAAGCGTGATTTAATGTTAGAGATAATATATTCTTTGAAGGGTCATCCAAAGGAAGTCCCAAGTGCTCATTATTAACACATATCTCACAATTGCCTAAAACAACAAGCATCACCTTGACATCTAACCCCACGCCATTATAACCAAACCCAACAATAAACGTAAACCAGCTAATACTTCCACAACGTTATACCATTACACGTCCGATAGGTCGGCTCGTAAATACCAAGCCACACATGGACGTAAATCAATTACCCGCGACAGGACGTCAAACTAGCTTTATTGTTGCCTACGTGTTTACAGGAGTTTTCAAACGTTCACTAACACGTGAACGGGTTACGTTCTCGATATATTTACTTTTAACTGGGTGTTTTGAAAAAAAATGTTAGTTTGTGCTATCTTTTTGGTTGTTTGGGAGTTTTTATTGTCTCTGTGTCGTTGGTTCCAGTCATCATAGTATCAGTTTTATGTTTGCTCACTACAGTAGCTACATCCATTTTTATCGAAAGTCATAATTGACAGTCATGTTACTTATATGAGATTGTCCGTGTATGCCTATCTGATTATCTGTACTGTTAAGGGCGCCTTCAAATTAGCCGCAAAGAGCCGCGCGGTGGCAGCGCGGTTGCAGCGCTGCCGCGGCCGCCGCGCTGCTTTGTTAATCCATATAAAAATCGCGGATTTAAAACCGCACACCCGCAGCGCGGATGTAGCGCTGCAGTCGCGCGTGCTTTATTTATATGGATTAACAAAACAGCGCGGCTGCAGCGCTGCAGCCACGCTGCCACCGCGCGGCATATTTGAAGGCGCCCTAAGTGTTAATAAAAGTTACAAAACCTTCCATATTGTGAATCACCCTAGTAACACCCTTGCCCTAGCTAGTACAATATCTACTTTAATACCTAGTAACTGGCGCTCTTTATTCAAAAAGTCGATTATCTGTACTGTTAAGGGCGCCTTCAAATTAGCCGCAAAGAGCCGCGCGGTGGCAGCGCGGTTGCAGCGCTGCCGCGGCCGCCGCGCTGCTTTGTTAATCCATATAAAAACCGCACACCCGCAGCGCGGATGTAGCGCTGCAGTCGCGCGTGCTTTATTTATATATGGATTAACAAAACAGCGCGGCTGCAGCGCTGCAGCCACGCTGCCACCGCGCGGCATATTTGAAGGCGCCCTAAGTGTTAATAAAAGTTACAAAACCTTCCATATTGTGAATCACCCTAGTAACACCCTTGCCCTAGCTAGTACAATATCTACTTTAATACCTAGTAACTGGCGCTCTTTATTCAAAAAGTCATAAAAAAAATTTATTATCTTTAAAAAAAAAATGTTTCCTACTGAAACATAGATCACTATCATCATCTTTCTACCCTAAGTTAAATTCTATTTGGGGTCAGCGCAACACGTTTTATTCTTCAATTTTCTCCTACCAATTTTCACGGCATCGTTTACTCCTTTCTCCTTCATATCATTCCTCACGCAATCCATCCATCATAATTTTATGTGATCAATTCATCATAATAATCATCTTTGACTTCCGAGCGCTGTTTGTAAGGAAGCTTCTCTTTCCCGTATATTCCTTATTATACACAGTACAGTACAAGCCCTTATCTTTAACCTCCTCATCCCATCTTTAAGCCAAGCACGTGACTGCTACGAGTACATGTGGCTTCAAGCAATGTTTGTGCACGCAACGCTAATACTGCTACACATAGTGATTCCCATCAGCTTATAAGGGAAGCGATAACTATAAATTCGTTGACGTATAAATTCAATGTAAAAATATAACAATTTTTTTATCCCTAATAAATAATCAACGTCAACTTAATGATCGAATAATAATTACTTTATGTTATTAATCAGGACACATTCAACTCTCAACCAATTATTGTGACAAAATTTTTTGAACCTCCAAATACAACATTTGGTCTCCAATTATCGTTCATAACTTGTTGTACCCATTGTAACAGGGTCACACATGGTCGCTTAAAAATAAAAATACTAATTAATTCCCAACATTTTTCTACTTAACTAACTGCTGTGACACGTTTTTGTCAAATTTATTTAATTTTATTAGATAAAAGCACGGTTTCAATGATTTATTAATATCATTGAGTGTTTAATGTGTTTCGTTTGTAAATGTCCTAACAAAAAGTGTATTTTTGGCTCCGCTGCGCGAATGAATTATTTATCGAGGCCTGCCCATACATCAGGGCCTTATCAATCGTATTAAACTCTTGTTTCGCCGCGTACTATTGTGCCCTAAAAATTGTAAGCGTGAACGACTTAGGCGACAAAAAAAAGATTGTATAAGTTAGTGCAGACAATTTTTAGATCAATGTGAACGCTATTTGAAAAGCAAAATGGTCTAGTTTTTAAACAGGTGGGAATATGATACATGCCTTTAAAGGGCTTGTAGTTAACCAAGTCATTAATTTTTAGTGAATATTAAATAGTGTAATATGGCCGCATTGGTTGATGTATCATTATTATGCTACTCATAGTTTGTCGATCGTTACTTCCGTTAGATGTCAATTTGTAAAGTGTCAATACTTATCTTGTAACATAATCATTATTTTTGTCGGCTATGGAACGTGCCATGACAGAATTATTAGTAAGGTAATGTAATCAATAAACCTGCCTAATTATAATATTTAAATTGGTCACGCAGTAATCTTTCACGCCGATCGAGGATAAAAGCTTAACAAAGACTTTATTGATACAGTAATGAAGTCATGTATTACCTAGAACCGGATTATATCGTCCGATTGGAATATCTCTTTAACAATTTCATTTTATCATGAACAATTGATCCTCAATACTGGTATTTTAAGTTACTTTTATTACACAATTACACCCTTGGATGATAAGGCAAGAAAGAAGATGTCTGATGAGATGACGTGTAATATAGAAGTATGGAAGAAGTAGACATGCTGGATCGACCCAAATTAAGAGCGTATGGTACCTCAAACGCGAGTTTTATAATGCGTAAAAGTATATGATTCACTGCAGTAATCAACATCAGAAAAATATATGATATTCTTCAGGATATATGCTAGTGCCATAGTGTTGTGAAAACATAATACAACAAACTTTGCTCGATAGAAAAAAATCGCGAAGATACCTCTAAAAATTTCTTTTAACGAGTAAAAACCATACTAAAATACATGTCATCGTTCTGATTTTTTTGCCAAATAATTCTACAAGCAACAAACTAAAGTCATAGTGTTTTACTTTTTTAGTCCAATCAATAGTTTTTTTGTAAATCGCAAAATACCACAAATTTCGCACTATTCGGCCGCAGCGAAAGACGTAACAACCGCTTTGTAGTGCAAGCTGATTAGAACTTTATTCTAACAGTATTACAAGCGAAGTTTGAACCACCACAAATAGGGTTGCTAATCTGAGGTAGCATACGCTCTTAAGTGGGTTATGAGCAAGAGATTGATGATAATTTGAACCAAAAACGTATAAAGACGAACGCTAATCCCACCGACAAACTATTACGCAGTTTTGTGGGTACATAAAATGTACAAAATGATTGGTCCTGAATTTTACTACATTTTTTTTTATTATGAAGCTACATCCGCTTAAACTGGAAGCCAGCTCCATCATAGTTGGAAAAATACAAGGCAGATGATGATGAACAAATGATTTCATCGATATTTGTTCGTAATAAGCTTGTCTTAATAAGTCTTTGGCTCAATAAAGGGTCAGTTCATATCAACATAGATTATTACCTACAACCTAGTTAACATAAATATAATCACCTGTAAGCAGTAATTAAAAACACTGTTAATCCAGCATTTACTGTCATACCTAACAACAAACTAGACAAGACATGCAACAAAGTAACAAATCCAGTTTTGCTCAAAATAATGCGTTTACGGAATAAGGAAGATTTAGCCATTTATGTTTCTCTTGCATACATTATGCATAGTGACATAACATTACACAAAGTGAGAAATGCAGGTTTAACATTGGGTTTAACAGTCAACTAACCTCGCTTTTTTTATGTTGTGCATATTTTTTCCAGTTTTATTCATCTGTCAAGTTGAAGATGCATATATTTTTTATGACTGATATCAGTTGATCTTTGGGCATTTACAAAAAAAAATACGTTTTTGAAATGTTTTTATGACTGCTTATAAATAATCAGATTTCTGTAATTTTGTATTTTAGGGTCAGTGGTTTTATCGTTGCATGTCAGGTGGCATTCAGAGAGGAGTGGAAAGACAATCAAAAAGGAGCACATGAAAACGCTTAATTTGAATGCAAGGGAATTAAACAAAGTATCCTCAAAGTATGAGCACCCTGAGCTTTACTCGATTTTTATATCTGTTTTAGAATATAGGTATACCAATTTATTGTTTCATGACCACGGTTTTCCACTGCCTTAAAGTTAAAACAAATACTTTAAAACATACCCGCTCCGCAAACCCATTCTGATTGTCTAAACGTTTTTTTTAAATGTCTCATTGTCTTAAACGGTTGAATATGGGAGGTTAACAGTGTCTCGATTAGCAGGAAAATCATATTTTATAACTTTAAAGGCGAAGGTTCGTGTAAACTTTAAACTTTATACTTTACCATAAAAAAAATATTTAATATTTTTATCACAAAACTCATGATCTTTGTATTGACTTTGACACCTTTTTGTTGATTATTTCGGGGATATTTTTTAATACAAACTTTGACATTATGGGTTAATTTAATTAGAGCGGACACAACATTGTAACTTTACAAAATTTAATGCTGCATTATTTTCTGGTCATATTTATTTAAAGTACCCTTATTTCAAACCGGGTTTTTTATTTTACAATTCATCATCTTCTTCTGCCGTTATCCCAAAATATTTGGAGTTTACCAAACTTCCACACTTCTCTATTAGTCCAGATATACGTAAATTGGCATTCTCAAATAATAATTAGTATTTTACGACGAGTAATCTTCACTCAAAGTTAACGACACATAAGAGTACTATAACCCAACCCAGTCAATTCACTCCAAAACGTGATAAACTCCACAAGCCAATTTTCCCACAAGATGAAATTCAGCAATTGTAATGTCGATTATCGTGACGGTCAACGTTCTAATAGCTAAGGGACTCGATCAACATCTCGAGAGGCTCTCGTCAGGCGTTCGGGTCAAGAGTTTGCTACAGAGAACAGGCTCTTTGACAAGACACGTAGGTCGTAGGTGATATGAGGTATCTTCTTGAACTCGGCCCCCTGGGAGCTCTAAGTTGCAAGTCGAAGCTCCGATACTGGGATCGTGTATTAATAGTTTGTGAAGGTAAATAGAGGAAGAGCAGGAAGGAGGAACATTATGATAGTTGTAGCAAAAGCAAGTTGTATGTTAGAATGGTTCTCTGCCTTTTCGCCGAAAATTGTTTGCCAGATTTTCACTTGCCAACAAACGTTTCGCAGAATTTAATTTCGCCGAATAATCATTTGCCAACTTATCATATAATTTTGTACCTATTATTTCCCAAACTCACAGTTACCAACTGTACGTTTGGTCTGATTTCATAATGACACTTATTAAAATGCCAACTTTCAACTAGTAGAATGTTTTTGTTTGCGTAGTATTCATTTCATTGTTTATTCTTTACCAAATCAAATGATTGGAACCCAACCCCTCTAGGCCCAGTCGACGAAGCCTCGCTTCACGGGGCTCCAACTTATGGGTGGTTTGAAAAAAAAAAGTGCCGTCTTGGGGGCACTATGAAAAAAATACTTATAAAAATTTCGCGAACAATTTAGGTAGCACTCGCAGGCCGCTGCCGCGGCACCGCTCGCTCCGCTCGCTCGGCTCGCGCGTATTTGGTCACAGTTCTAACCTAACCTAACCTATGGATATCTTTGCATATTACATAATACTGATTATTATGAATAAAAAGAAATCTAAACAAAAAAGATTTATGACTTTGAATAATAGTGTAAACGATGGTTATGTAGGAAAACGAATAAAAGTATTATATATGTTTATTGTTACTGACATTATGAAGTTCGGAATTATGAACATTAGAGACAGAGTAGTTAGGAATTGTGATTGTTAGGATGAAAAATGTTGGAAAAACATTTTCGGATTTCCAATTATCGGAATTGAAAATTTAGGTAAACTTTGGCGCACCCAGTTGTGTGGCCTAGTGAAATGTTTGGCAAATGATAAATGTCCCAAAAGTTTTGTGTCATTATAATAATCAGCTTAACAATAATTCTACCAAATGAAAGGTTGTCATACAAAAAATTGGTAATCGTTAGTTGTCAAAGTGACACATCGGCAAAACGTTGGTTGGCAAGTGATAATCTGGCAAACAATTTTCGGCGAAAAGGCAGGATACCGTTAGAATTTAAGAATAGTTAAAAAAATTAACAACATTTATTTCATTTTATAATTATCAATCTTTACAGCGATAAATATTCCAGCATTTTGAATAGACTCTCAGTTACAGCATGTCAGTTTGTGTGACTTTTTTGCAGTATTAGGTTAGACTGGAAGCGGTAGCCGCAGTATAGTTTAGCATTGCTAATTCGGTGGGATGAAGGACTTTTACTCACAAGTATATAATATCATACAAGCACGGAAAATATTATATAATATGCATCTAATCTGTCTAACCTTTTCTCAACTATATTGGGATTGGCTTCCAGTCTAACCGGATGCAGCTGAATACCAGTATTTTACATAAATCGACTGCCGATGACCTCCACAACTCAGTTAGTACTGATTAATATTGGTTGTCAGATTTTCGGGCCACTGACTCCCTGTAACGACCAACAGCTTAACGTGCTTTTCGAGGCATAGAAGAAAATCGGTATAATGGGCGGTTACCCATCTTCAGACTAACCTAAGCTAGCACGGCTTAACCTAAATTGATCCGAGCCATTAGTATTATTTATGCACGCGCTAATATATATAAAAGGTCTTGCCTTTTATTGGTCCAGCTACATAGTTTCATGCTTCTATTCAAACACAAGCATACACCTTTTTATAATGTTATCAAGAAAAGAAAACATCACTGATAAGCTCTTTGTTCCAGTTAATCCAGGAAAAGTTAAACTAAAACCATGGCACACAAGTTCAACAGTATCACTAAGCGTATCGCAAAGGCGTCTTAATACAAGTTATCCTAAGCTAATATCTAAACTGAGATGACGCTGAACACAGGCGGTGGTGTAGACGGGACACAGACGGGAGAAAATGGAGCAACTTTTTAGTTGATTTAGTGTGGCTGACCAAAAGTAAAATAATTTGTTAAAAGTCAGCACATAATTCCATACCAGCTTTTATCGAATAACTAGGCAGAGACCTACAGCCGGAACTGCGGGTTGTTCGAAAGAGATTCCGCGGCTCTGGACACAAAGGGCTACTAAGGAACCTGGGTTGTTTTTATCTAGAAGTCTGAAAATCCCTTCCGCTTAGCCCAGAGTGGGAGGAGTCATTTAATGATTTCTCACCCTCCAGAAAAAAACCAAAACAAAAAAAGAAGAAAAAGGCAGAGACCTACAGACTACTCTCATTTAGCTAGTGGTCACACTGGTCACTGTGTAAGAAAAATAGATTTCACACGTCACCATTAAAGTAATATATTATTAATGGTGAGTACACAGGGAGGTTACTTACAATTTACAAAATGTACTACATCATAAGCCGCGTTCTAACCAAAGCGCTTTCTATACATTTTATTGGGCTAACTCGACCGATTGATCGTACCGACGTCCTTTCAGTTATCTGTACAAATGAGTGACATACGAGTATTCGAACGGCCGATGGCTTTTGTTAGAGGTTGGATCCGTCTAAAATAAC